>JAHZTW010000005.1:13874602-14451341 GCA_020283515.1 Alliaria petiolata | reverse complement strand
GTTTCGGAGTAATGTATGCCATCCCAACTAATGAAATTTGTGGGGTTTTTGCAGGAAGAACTATAAACTTCTGTGCCATTTGGAAATATTGTCTTTCCGCATCCCATTCCACGTCCGACCGCCCCAACGCAACAATAATCAAAAAGATCCACAAAACCTGTTGTCATTAGACTGGTTAAACCGGATATGAGTAGACGACTTAAGAGTCTTAAATGTTCGGTACTAAGGAAAACCGGAACATTAAGAAAGTTTGTTCTAATTGTTTTTTTTCGGTTTGATACTTACCGAGATTCTTTGCTTTGACGATCAAATTGTATTTAGCTGAGTAGACATCAACATAAGCAAAGAGAGAAGAAGGTAACTCTTTGTTTAGTTCCTGTCTCTTATACACATCTAGATGTGTATAAGAGACAGGCATTTTCAAGAGCGCGATATCCAAGTTCCGCAACAGCGGAGAGAAGAAAACGGCTCTTTTCGGGATTGCTTTGAACCAGATGGGACTCGCTTGCGTTCAACGTTACGCCATCAACGAAGCTGCTGATTTGTTCGAAGAAGCGAAAACCATTCTCGAGAAAGAGTATGGACCGTACCATCCGGATACATTAGCAGTTTACAGTAACCTTGCCGGAACATACGACGCAATGGGCAGGTAAACTAACATTGTAAACACATCTTCTCTCTTTAGGTTATGTTTTATTTCATGATTTCTTGCGGTGAAAGCAATGTGTTTGTTTGTTCTACAGGTTAGATGATGCTATAGAGATACTGGAGTATGTTGTTGGGACAAGAGAAGAGAAGCTTGGGACGGCGAATCCGGAGGTGGAAGACGAGAAACAGAGGCTAGCTGCGTTGTTGAAAGAAGCTGGTAGAGGAAGGAGCAAGAGAAACAGAGCACTTCTTACTCTTTTGGACAAAAACCCTGAAATTGCACCAAATTGTGGACATAGACCGGTTTATTGATGAGCCGGGTAATGGTCCGTTCTAAAATGTATATATATACGAAATACGAGTTCAAATACAAAAAAAAAAGGGAAGAGGTTTTATGTTTTCTGATTTTATTAGAATCTGTGATTCAGAATACTAAAAACATTCATGTTGCATTTGTTTTTGTATCTATTGGCATTTAAATTTTTGTTATTAATAAAGATAAAAGTATTATATCTTCTAGATCGAAGTTTCTCGGACATAGAGGACTGATCTTTAAATCTTTTTGGATGGACCACATTATATTTTGTGTCAAGTGTTTTGATCAACTCTTGTCTGCAACTTTTGTGTCATGTTCATGAATCTCATATAAAACAGCAACCGAATACACATATCTATTCTCTTATACACATCTAGATGTGTATAAGAGACAGGTCCTATAGATAGCCACTAAGCTTTCGTATAGTAGAAAATACGGATTAAATTAATCAAAAATATAATGATATATTTAAAATTATGTATTATATAAGATTTATATATTTATTTATTTTTTAAATATAATTAGAATTTTATCTACTTATAATATTTTTAGATAGTTGAATTCGATTTTAATGGTTTTTATATATAGTTAATTGTACATATGTTAATATTTACTTGATGTTTAAAAAAAAAGTTGTTGTTTTTAATTTATTATTTTGAGGATGTCTTTATTTATGCGTTTGGTACATAAGTCTATAATTGATATATACATATAAATTATAAAAAGTGCTTTTAATTTAATATGTAAAACATAGACAATAGCATATGTTTTTAGAGAGAGTTGTCAAAGAATACCAATGGCAGAATGGAAAAAATGATTTTCTTTTATTGAGAGGATCATGTGCTGACGTGGCAGAAGCAGGAGAGAGCCCTTCTGCTTTTATATAGTAGATTATGGAGTTTATTATATTCGGTCAATGCTACTTTTGATAAGTTCTTCAAGAACCTTTAAACTTTTTTTAAAATTAATCGGAAGCAATTCCAATTNTGTTTCGGAGTAATGTATGCCATCCCAACTAATGAAATTTGTGGGGTTTTTGCAGGAAGAACTATAAACTTCTGTGCCATTTGGAAATATTGTCTTTCCGCATCCCATTCCACGTCCGACCGCCCCAACGCAACAATAATCAAAAGGATCCACAAAACCTGTCATTAGATTGATTAAACCGGAAATTAGTTGACGACTTAACACAGTCTTAAATGTTCGGTACTAAGGAAAACCGGAACATTAAGAAAGTTTGTCCTAATTGGTTTTTTTCGGTTTGATACTTACCGAGATTCTTTGCTTTGGTGATTAAATTGTATTTAGCTGAGTAGACATCAACATAAGTAAAGAGAGAAGAATGTAGCTCTTTGTTTAGTTCAGAGATTTTGTTCTTGAGTTGCTTGTTGAACTCCAATGCCACATTGTTCAGAGGCTTCAAACAACCGTACCGATCTTGTGGTGTAGCCGGAAAAGATTTCAGGATATACGGTAAACATCCCGTCGGTCCGGTGTTATGAATTGAGAAGAATCTTGCTCCTTCTTTGTACAACAACTAGAAATAGATACCAAGCAATAAGATATGATGTTAATATTATTGAACTTATAACCGATATGTTAACTTTTATGGGATTTCAAGTCAAAATTGTACCAATAGAAATATTCTTTTTAGATCAGTTAATGTAGATACTTACTTTTAAAGCAATGGTGAAGTTTTCGATGATTATGGGTATAGTTGCTTTGAGTTGTTCCTCTGTCATGTTTTGAAACCCGATCGCGAGATCGTTCTGACCGATATCGAATGTATATAGAGCCTTTGAGAAATCTTTAGGCCGAGCAAAGACTCCTTTGCAGAATGGAGTTTTACCTGTGGCCAAAAAACACAAGTGTTCACGAAAGAAAACATAACCGGTATTAATTTTATTTCCGGTTTGGTAATTGTAATGGCTTAACTGGTTTAACTTACCGTTGGTTTGGTTGTAGAGAGACAAGGTGCGAGTCTTGAAGTGAATGAATTGGTTCACTTGAGTCCCAAGATGGAATTGGCTAAAACAAGCAACGGTCGGGCGGATGCAAGAGCCGCCAGTCGCAAAATTAGCGCCATAACGATAAATAGCTCCAACCGAATCCAAGTACGGTGTTAGATACGGCAACGTGAGATTCTCGGCTGCATTACAAATACGAATACTGTTTATATGTTGTACTATACTAAATGTTACAAACTTTTTGGTCTATTTTCGTTTGGATGTTTTAAATCCCCGTATCCAAACTCTAAATTTATATATTTTCCTTTAAAAAAAAATGAAGTCAATGTAGCTTGATTTGTTGAATAGACATAAATTCTTGAATTAATAATTAAAAAAAAAGAATGGAAAATTGAGAATCAAAGATCTTCATTCTTGAACATACTAATGAAATCTAGAATGAGACGGCCATCGGAATGTCTTCCGGCAGATCTTCCAAAGAAGGCAACTCCGTTTGGTGGAGGAACTTCTCCGATAGCCGCAGAGATAGCTCCGGTATCTGAGTTTGAATCTCCAAAGTTATAAACAGCCGGAAAATTGCAACTCTTAAGCGATGCGGTTGAGAATTTCCGATTAAGCACGAAAAGAAAAAAGATGATACAAAAGATAAATTTGGAAATCTCCATGTGGAGTTAGTAGATGCAAAGAACTTGAATACGAAGCTATTTTCTCCTATATACTGAATCACTGATCATGAAGTCGTCGCTTCATGTTAGTAGTATACTTTTTAAGGATTAAAATAAGGAAAAAATGGTATCCATCCTTTAAAAAATCACGAGTTCAACAACTAGAAAATTCATATATTTGGATATTTGTACGATCAAGTTGATGATGGATTCATGTGGAATTTAAATCGATTGTTTAAAATATTTTTATTAAATTCGATTAAGTCATTCTTTAATCACCCGGTTGATCACGTGGGCAACCAAAATAGTCAAATGTCAACGTCTTCTCACATATGAAATAGTTTTATAAGCCGAAAATCTAAAAAATAATGATTATTATATGAATCATTTTACCAAATATGAGTATTATGAAAATAACCACTCAGTTTTATTTTCATATACGAGTGGGGATGATAAGTAATAACAAAACTATTCTAAATTAACTTGCTTCTCAAGCATTATATCTCGATATATATCTTAAATTTCCGCTATTTTTTTTTAATTTTTCAACATTTTACCACCACGAAACCATAGCCAGTAAAACTTTAGTTCGACATCTAGTGCGGTTGAAGGATTATTTTTCTGAAGCGGCACACTGCGAGAGAGCGACACGGTCGCGAAACAAGTGCCACGTCAGCGTAAGATAGATTATTTTATTTATTTTTGTAGTTTTTTTTTTGTCCCAACGTAAGATTAATTAAGAGACGAAGCTAATTAAAATTCCAATTGGTTTCTCTCTCTTATCCTCGGTTGCATTTGATAATCTTATAATTAGGAGTTGAAAGATTCAAACGGCAAGGCAAAGGAAGCGAGACGAGCGCCGCTCTTCGTCTCCCCCACACTCACTAACTCTAGAAGCGAGAAGAGAAGAGCTCTCGTTTTCGCTGAAAAACAAAAACAAAACTATCTGATTCTCTTCTTCTCCGTCTCGAAATGGGGAATTTTCTGGCCAAGGAACCGCCGCCTCCGGTGGTGCTCGTCCCTCCGCTCTTTGATTTCCCTCCTCTCTCCGCCCGTAACAGGTAATCTCGTCTCCGCCAGTTTTGTTCATTTGCTCCCCGTTTGATTTTTTCCGTCTGTTTCTGTATCACTCGGAATTCTTCAAAATTTCAATATCGTCATGTTCCGATCGATTAGGCGCTGGATCTTATGCATCCCTATCAATTATACGGGTTCTGATTACAGAAATTGCGGGACACTGTGTCTTGTGCGTATGTGTTGTGGCTATTTGGTTGTCCTATTGTGGAATCTAGACACATGGTTTTATGTATTTGGGAATGTGTGTTTGCTCAGTTTGATACAAGTGTTGAGGTGATGCAGGATGTTGGAATCGTCATATAATCTGCTGTTTGGGAAGCTTGCATTGAAATGTCTCTTTGAGGATTACATTGAAGAAGCACGTCACTTCTCTGCAAAGTTCCTGTTGAAGCCTATTGATGACCCTCATGTCGACTTGGTTGCATCTGTATCCATTAAACAACTATTATTCCGTTTTTTTTAGCTGCAGTGCATACTTGGGGATGGTGCAAATTAAATAAAAAATTAAATTTCCCTTAATAAGTAAAAGGTTTCAGGCGCTTTAGACCGCAAAGTGGAAGGAGATCTTGTGGGGAATGCAATGTTTCGCTGGCAAAGGTAAATATTGCGTATGGATTTTAACTGTTGTTCTGAACCACTAAGAAGTTCAATGCTCAACATGTTTTTATTTAATTGTGCAGTGATGTCGATGATCCTCATACTTTTGTGGACCTCTCTGTGTCGACCTCCAATCCGTAAACTCCCGTGCTAATTTTTCATATCTTTCTGGGAGCTCATCTTCATTACTGCAGTTTTTAACGATTAATTATTTTGTGTGTCATTACTAAGGGTTCTACTAATGAGGTCTTCGGCTTACTACCCTAAATATGGGATCGGAGCATTTGCAGTCTACCCTTTGCTTTCGAAGAAGAAGTAAGTTTCATATTGGGGAAGAGAGGACCTGTCACTTTGCTTGGATTGGATGTTTTTCCTGTAATGCAGTATTGTGAATATGAAAACATGTTGTTCCTGTAGTGAAAAATTATCTGAAGAATATGGAATCATGGGGTTGAGATATGGCTCCACGAATTTATCTCTCGGAGCTACTGTCTCTCCTTTTGCTAGTAAGCACCTTTCCTCTGCAATTTCCTTTTGTTTAACTTTTTTTGTTTTTACACAATCCTGAGCCTTCAACTCCACATTCCAGCAAAGAACGAATTGCCAAAGAGTGCATGGCTGGTAAGCCAGATGGGAAGGCTTACTGTAGGAGTGCAGTATGAGCCGCTATGTGGTACAATGTTTTATCCTTGCTGAACAGATTTCATTACATGGAATCTATATATTATGTGATTGAAAGAAAGTGGGCATCAACGCTAGTATTGGGACTTTGTGTTAGTTGAAAGCAAAGACACCGCAAATTACAGAGACCTAAGGAACTGGAGTTGTGCTGCTGGCTATGGAGTAGGGTCAAGAAGTCCCTTAAGCCCTTCTTTCAACTTTGGCCTTGAACTAGCGAGGAGCTCTCAGGTCATACTTCCAAAGTCCCTGTCGATGAAAGACGGCTGTTATGATGTCTATATGCACAGATCTTAAGCCCAACCTTTCTTCAACTTCTCCATATTGCTATCCAATGAAATATCAGTATTCCGTTTTGTAGTATTTTTGTTAATTGCATTCTTAGTCTTGCTGATTTTGTTATCCTTCTTGTAATATGCAGTTTATTGCTTCGTTCTACCAACATGTAGTGGTCCAAAGACGGGTACGACTCTTTCAAACTAGTCCTTTTTTCTGTGCTGCATCTGTTACTAGGTCTATATAAAGTTTAACACAATTTCTGGCTCAATATGAAATGGACTTGGAACAGGTGAAAAATCCATTTGAAGAAAACGAAGTAGTTGGAATCACAAACTACATTGACTTGGGTTTTNTTAAACAAAGTGAAAGACAAGTTATCTTCAAGAATAGTAAAAATAAAAACAGAGTTTCTAAAAGGGTTTTTGTAAATTTTAGAAAGATGAATCCAAGGTTATGGTATTGATTTTCAGGTGCTTAATAGTGTAATCAATGATGTCTTTCTACTCATATAAATGCTAATCCCCAAGCTTAGAACTTCAAGAATAAATTAAACCACTTTCATGGACTTAATCCTTTTATCACATTTCTAATCAAGAACAAACTTTCATTTGTGATCAAAGATGCAACAAGCATAAAGATTCAGTTCTAATCTGCTAATAAACACCTTAGACAATCACTTTCATGAGCTAAGTATGTAAATCTCTTGCTTAAATAAACCAGAAATTTTAATAATCTTTCAGATGAGAAAATTTCCTAGAAATCTAATTCAACATGATCAAGGTTGAAATTTAGCATTAAGAACATCAAGCAAGAGGGGATATGGAAGAATTAACTTATAGACATCAAGATTAACACCCTAAACACCCTAGATCTAACCAACCTTAGATTCTAAAAAACTACTCACAACTCATAATCAAACCGATAAAAAATTGTAAAAACTTGATAATAAGCATTAGAAAGAGTAAAGGGAAGAGATTAAAGAAGAAGAACTCTAGAATTGAAGTTTTTGATCCAAAGGTCTTGCAAATAAAATCACCCAAAACAGAGAGAGTTTCTGGAAAAGTTTAGAAATAAAAAGTCAACTACTTCATCATGATCAACAGTACATTTTCGTCTTAAGTAAACAAATTCGCGGGTTTAATATCGGTGTGATCATACCGATACATCAGACCGATATAAGTATCGGTGTGATCACACCGATACAACACACCGATACTAGTTCTTTTATGTCCTTTGCGAGTTTTGCTGCATGTTTTCCTTCTGTTCTTCACCTTCTTGGCTTTCTTGCTCATTCATCATCCTCCCAATAGCTTCCTCTAGCTCTAGAATACCTGAGAAACACTTCAAATGCAACATATATACAATGTTCTAAGTTAAGACTCACTAAACTCTAAAATGAATGCAATCTAGCCTAAAACTATCTAATGAATGCATGTATAGATGCAAAACTATCCTATATGAGTGTTAAAAACATGCTAAAATGAGAGACTATCAGTCGTCAATTCAAGATCATAAACATCATACTCCAAGAAATTCGCCATCGCAGCGATCATGGTCGATTTCCCAGTCCCAGGTGGTCCAAACAAAAGATACCCTCGCTTCCACGCCTTCCCTATCTTCTTGTAATAATCTTTGCTCTTACTAAACTTGATCAGATCGCTCTTGATCTCTTCCTTCTTCTTCTCCTCCATAGCTAAAGTATCGAAAGTCGCAGGATGCTCAAACGTTACATGGCTCCACTTTGTTTGATTCCCATGGCTCTGTCCCAGGGTATTCGAATAAAGCTCTGTTCTTAAGCTCTATAGCCTTCCCTTCCCTCATAACATGCTCAAGATACCTCTCTAAGATTACTTCTCGGTCACGTCTATGGAACCTCAACATGTAATACTTCTTCTCATCGGCTGCAGGGTAAAACGAGAACGATTGCCTTACACTCCCCTCTTTCTTCGACTGCCACCAAACCGTAATGCTCTCGAAATCGTCGGTGATCTCTTCCTTATCATCCATGCTAAGAACAAGAGACTTGCTTCCTTTGATTGTGTTGGCTCTGAGCTTCTTGGCTCGAGCAGAGGAGTCTTTGCTGAGATAGCTCTGTATCCCTAAGTAGGCCTCGCTTCGCTTAAATTGCTCTCCGCTGTATTCAGGAAATGTTATTTGGATGTAAGGGTAGAAACGACCGAAGCTTCTTTGAAAGAATGGTTCCAAGTGGTCTCCGAAGTGAGGGAACCATTGTTTGAAAATTGTGTAGATAAACATCAGGGTTGCTAGAGCAGAGCCTGTGTTAGCCCATAGTTGACCCATCGTCGCCATTTTTTCTTTTCTTTTCTTGAAGCTCTGTTTTAGGGTTTTGGAATATAGGTTTATTTGTTTGGCAGAAAAAAAAACAAGTTTATCTAGGTTTCTTGATTTGTAAGGAAGGTTTCTGAGCTGAGATTTTGATCGGAAAGGAAGGATAATGTTGGAGAAGAAGATGGTGGTTCTGGTACAAGAGCTTATGATATTTATAATATCAAAAGATATTAATAACAACATTATTATTATATTATATTAACTTTATGTCTGCGTATGCACATGTGAGATCACTTGGAAACTACCTAATCTCGAAATTTTATATCGAAGAGATCATAACAAAACAAAAATTGAAAAGAGAAGGAAATTGCACGGATGCCACCATCAATTATTTATAACTCTTACGATATGCATTTAAATTAAAAGGGTCCATATAAAAATACACCCGCCACTAATTTTATCAGTAGAGGCCAAAAAGAATCTGAAGTATACTGATTGTTTTATTTGATAAAGCTGTAGCATGTAGTGGTGGAATAAAAAAGCATTTTGATACTCCAACTTTCTTAAAGAGCAAGATTCAAATTGGATTGTATGATATATTATTTCTTTAACAAGTTTATCGCCGACTCGAAATCTCATTCGACAGCACCTCTCTAACTGTTTGACCTTAAAGTCTTAAGTATGCCTAGATGACAATTGCATCTTCAATTTCAGAATATATATATAACATATGATTGTATATAAAAAATAATATAATAATTTCATACACGAAGAATCGCTATCAAAAAGTAAAATCAAAGAATTCAACATTATAAATATTAAGAAGAGAACAAAAAATCAAAACCTTTTCTAATAAATATTAAGAATTACATAACTCATGATAAGTTTAAGATTTTTTTCTTTTTTCTTTTTGAAGTTTAAGCTTTTAAGAGTTTAAAGACTTATTGTATCATCTATCTAAATTTGAAAGTTTTTTGGAAAAGATCTTAAAGATTACTATTTTGGTATTATGAGAAATAACATTTTCCATTAGACTTATTAATCCACAAAATGACGGAGAAAAAGTAAACTGGCCATCGTGTGTAGAAAGTTTCCAGGAAGACGTCTTTTTTAACGTAGTACGAAAGGTCGACAACCCTTATCAATAAGTTCAAACTTCCATTTACACAGTCACGTACGTGAAATAGAACGTCTGTGATTGAACGTTTCCTATTAGATCCAATCATCATAGAACAAATATATAAAACCAAAGTTTTTTGTCTTGCTGGTCAATGAGTACTCGCGTCATGGGCCAAACCTATTGAACTTTGGTAGATCTAAATTATTGGGTTTTTGTTTTTTCATGAGCATGATATTAGGGTTCTGTGTTCTACTTAAAAGTTCTTAATTACCTTGCTGAAGTCTTTTATCTCAACTCTTGACTAAGCTCACAAATAGTTCGTATCAAAATATAGGCAACAAAGAACTTGAACCATTAATATCAAAGCAGCTATTTAATTAGACCATTATGGCATTATGTGAACTAAGACATAATTAAACCATTAATATCAAAGCAGAGCTATTTAATTCCATATAAGTTCGATCCTACAAGCTAGGATTGGTGGCTAACACATAATAAAAAAAACTAATATGAAATATCAGAGCAGGTAATAAAACTACTGGATTAATCTCATTAACTGGTTAAATTTAGTCTCTTTTGGCTCCACTCCATCTGCTCCAAAGCTCGGATCAGACCCTTGAGTGATCCATCAGCTTCGGATTCAGGATCTTTCACCATCAAGTTCTCCGCAACATCAGCAGTTGTTATCTTGGTTTCTTTCAGCAGAGACTCAATCTTTCCAAACAAGGGATGCGAATCAAGATCCAGATAGTTCTTGGCAAGAATCTTGAATGCTTCAAATGTGCAATAAGATAGTTCTATATGCATATCCATCCGACCTCTTCTAATCAAAGCTTCGTCAAGTTTTCCCAAGTGATTCGTTGTAAACACAAGGATTCTCTCTTGCCCACAAGCCGACCAGATCCCATCTATAAAGTTCAATAACCCTGAGAGTGTAATCGTGTTCTTCTTCTCTCGCTTGCTTTCTGAGCTGCTCTCTTCTTTAGCGTTCCTCTCTCCCGTGAGGTCCAAGGAACAGTCTATATCCTCAATCACAATGATGGACTTATTAGTTGTCGCTATCAACAGCTTCTTCAACTCCCAATTGTTCTCTATCGAAGTTAGCTCAAGATCATAGATACTGTAATTCATTAGGTTCGCCATAGCCGCGATCATCGTGGACTTACCTGTACCGGGAGGTCCGTACAACAAGTAACCCCTCTTCCAAGCTTTCCCAATCTTGTTATAATACTCTTGGCCGTCTCTAAACGCCAAGAGGTCACTCATAATCTCATCCTTCTTCTCAAGATCCATCGCCATTGTCTCAAACGTTGCGGGATGCTCGAAATCAAGGCCACTCCAAAGATTTTTCATCTGAAGCTTCCAAATCAGGCTTGGATTATTCGTAAACAGCTTAACATTCTTCTTCCTCGCCTGGATCGATTTCCCTTCTTCCACAACATAACTCAAGTAGGACCCGGTCACAACTTCCCAATTACTTTTGTGGAAAGTAAGCCTACAGATTTTAATTCCTTTAGGACATTTTAGCAGCTCCCACCACATCTTCACACCTTCATACTCCTCCTCGATTGTATCATCATCGCGTCTCAAATCCAACGACTTGCTATCCTTCACCTGGGTCGCCTTGAGATTCTTCACTTCAGAGTTAACTTTTGCACCAAGGTAGGTTTTGATGGCTGCGTAAGCGTAGTTGTATCGATAGTCCTCGATTTCTCTGAACCTGATCTGAGCGTAAGGCGAGAGCAAGGCTAGGATCTTGTCCGAATATTTTTTGAAAAAGGGTAACTGTTGGATTGCATTGAAGAGGAGCTGCTGGATCGTGGTCTTGATCTGGCGAGGAAAGTATCTCCTGAGAGTTTCAATGATGAAGAACAGACCTGCAAGGTTTGATCCAAATGTTCTCAAGTTGTTTCCAAAGATTGGCTTCACGATCGTTCCCATCAAGAATGCAATCGGGTTCCTTTTGCTTGTGTTTTTTTGCAGAAGCTTCTGATCTCTTCTTGATTTGGTTTGGCTCATATCTCTCTGTTTGTGTTGGGTTTCTCTCGATCAGACAGTTTCTTAATTCTCTCTAATTCATGGGTCTTTATTTATTTTGTGACTTATATATAACCTGTAGCCGTATATTTTGTGGCATATTTACATATTTCTAAGTGCATTTATAATGAATTAGAAATATTCCCTATTTTCTCCTAGTAAAAATATGGAATCTTTTCTTTTTCAAGAAGTTGAAAAATATCATTTAAATCGAAAATTCCCCTTTTTTCTGAAAGAGTTTCAAGTTCTTACATGTAGTTTTCATGTTCTTGGGTACGAGTTTGACTGAATTAAATTCGTAGATTTCTGCGTATTTCATTTTAATCATGGATATGCTATGCGCTTGAAGTTACGTCATACGAATTGGGGGGACCAAACTGATAATGACCAATATCTCTGGTTAAAGCTAAGTGGCATTGAAAGTTGTACCTGGAATTCAAATAATACAATGTATGTATATACTGTATCAATTAGTTTTTTTTTGTTCTAGGTCAAGTTAATTCCGAAAAGTACAAAAACAGATCAAATTAAATCACACAAAATATTACAACAACAACAAAAATCACCTCAATTTTGTAGGATTTAAAAAAAATCTGATGAACACACACTTGTGCGAGATATACATATCTAACGCATGCATGATCAGTTAACATTATTCTAGAAGTCTTATTCAAAAGTAGAGTGGAGACAATAGCCAAAGGCCAAGTTGAGATAATTGAAAACAGCTAAAAGAGTACTATGTTGTCAGACTTAGACCATACGGTACTTTTATGGCAGGACTGATAAGATGGTTGCTTGGGGGGCACGGTACCATCTTTTCATATCTGCAGATTCGCTGCAGAGAATCTTTTTTGGTGATTCGTTTGAGGTCATATAATTAAAAGAACAACCATATAGGCTTATCGAACAGTTTTTGTTTTGCTTATGACAACAGAACAAAAAGATTTTAAATATATACACCCGATGACCCGATCACATTTATTAAAATTTCAAGTGTTTATGTTAGATGGTCCGATCCACCGGAAGTTAATCTATATATAACATGTCTTTCTAGCATTTCAAATCTTTAATTAACTAGATAGATATTACTATAAAACTATAAAATTAAAATATGTAAAATGGTGTTTTTGGAGTTATATAGAGAGGCTTAGAGATGCTCTATATTTAAATAAATAAAAATTATAATAAGGAAAGTAAAGAAAATTAAATATTTGTTACGGAGAAAAAAAATCATTAAAGTTCCGTTGAGATTTATCATAAAATACTAAAGTTTGATAGTATACCCGATTACATTTATTAAAATTTCAAATCTTTAATTAACTAGATACATATTATTAAAAAAAGAGAAATTGCTTAAAGCAGCACTATTTTAAGTTTTCAATTCAAAAATAGCCCCATAAATATTATTCATCAGTTATAGCATTTATATCATAAATAAAAAACAGTTTTGTCCCCTTTAATTAAAATACTAAAGTTTTTCAGAAGACAACAATGAAGATTGGCGATGCGGCCACAGCGACTACGACGACGAATCAGAGACGACGACGATGATGACGAATCGGAGACGACGACAACGACGAATCGGAGACGACGACGATGAATCGGAGACGGCGAAGACGACGACGAATCGGAGACGACGCAACCAAATACCATCATAATTGCATCATATCATCATTATCATCAATCGATTTTAGCTTCGTTCATCACCATTATGATTCGCGGCAATGAAAGTGTAATCGATACAATCAGATTGAATCGATTGCTGGATCGAAAAAGCTTAGGCATCGATCTGCTCGTATTCTTCAATCATCTTCAACTATAAATGAGTTAGTCATCCTCCAGTTATAGGTATTCACTTTCTCTTCGCTTTTTTCATTTATTTGAGTTCCAACTAATTAGACTTAGATCTTGCAGAGATTCTTTAGATTTGTCTGAGGACTTGAACTTTGTGAACCACGACACACTGGCTGAAAAGAGTAAGATTCTTCTTTTATCTATGCACCATATTTCATTTAGAAACTTTTTGTGTTGTAACCTAAAATGGATTCCACAGAGTATTATAAAAACTCTTTTTGTGTTGAGGCTCAGTTTAATTATTGAAATTTGAGCATTTTCTTTTGGTTTCTTGTAGGTCCAGGAGGAAGAATGAGAATAGAAGGTTTTCCTAATGCTATGTGGAATGGACGGATAATTTAAGGAAAGGCTTGCATGTGAGGTTCCAAGCCTTTAGTTTCACTACACTTCACCTAGAATGGTCTTGTAATGCTTTTGTAAATAGTAAGTTGCTGAGTAGGCTTAGAATATATGTTGAATGAGGCTGGAATCTTGCGCAAAATATTCCCACTTGAATCAATTCCATAAGAACGAGAAAAAGGTTCATTGATCAATGAGAAGAAATTGACTTCTCAACGCTCAAGATAATTGGCAATAAATTAGGTTCAAGTTATGTTTTCTATCGTCTTAATTCAAGCAAGACCATTTGGAATATATGATACTTTAACTTATGTTCATTGTTAGTTTCGTTAGTTCTAGTAAAAGTGTGAATGAAGATGATATCAAGTTTGAATTGAACCCAATTTACTGTTTGATGTGTGATAAAAAACATAAGACGATAGCTAGTTGCATGTTTCATTGCATAAATACCATAAATTCCGCATTCCTATATTGGGTATCTAAAGGATCCAAAAGCATTCTTAACTTACATGTGTTTAAAGGTCTGTGCATTCTGCTTAGCTCATCTCAATTTTTAGGAAGTCTTTCGAAATTTTTAGGAAGACTTTCCTAAATTTTGTATGAGTCTTTTGTAAATGTCTACAATTATTTCTCAAATTTAAGGAAATTATGAACTTTTTTAAATATTTAGAAAGCATTCTTATAAAATTAGATTGTATGTTATTACTAGATCTAATAAAAATTTAGGAAGTCTTTCTAAACGTTTAAGAAGACATTCCTAAATTTTGTATTAGTATGAGTTTTTTCTAAATTTAGGAAGCCGTTATAAATATTTCAGAAGACTTTTCTAAAACGTATAAATGAAAACTTTTGTGTCTATTTATACAATAACTTAAATTTAGGAAGCTGTTATAAACATTTCGGAAGACTTTCCTAAAAATTATATCTCTGGAGCCTTTCATAACAATGTAAAAATCCTTCCTAATTCTTCTGCAGTTTTTTCTTAATAAGCTTTTCATCCACCTCTTAATGCTTCAATAGAGTGTCATAACCTTTGAAAGTTTGTGTTGAGTTGAGAGTTCGAGAACTTGAGCAGATAACGTTTTAGATCTGCTTTGTTCTTGAGCCTAACTAATGTTTAAAAAACTTTCTTGCCTTTGCCTTTGCCTTTGTGATTAATGTCTAAAATACACTATATTGGACAAATATTAATGGTAACAGTCTGTATTATAAATAAAAAAATGTTTATTTTAAAATTAGTACGTCTTTATGAAGCCTTAATACAAATTTAGGAAGATATTCCTAAATGTGTTTGAATCATTTCTAAACTAAGAAGCTTTCTTGAATATTTCACAAAAACCAAACTACTAACGCATAAAAGTGAACTTGTGAAAGAAACTAAAGATCATTTTATTTTATTTTTTTAGTTTGTAAATAGCAAAAGATTGAACAACACAAATTGTTATAGTTTGTATTAGCCAAGATAAAGAAGTTTGAGTTCAAGTTATAATTTTTAGAAAGCAATCCAAGCGTTAAAGAATATTTTAAGATGTTTTAGGAAGATCTTCATGTTTATTCTGTTATTCTAAACACGATTATTGTTTGTTTTGATCTTCGTTATTTTTTACGTATAGCCTAGATTAAAATTTAGTTATTTTGAGTTCTATCAAGAAACAATATACTAATTCAACTATTTGCAACAATTTAGAAAGTTTTATTACAAATTTAGGAAGTCCTTCCTAATTCATTTATTTACAAATTGAGGAAGAAATTTCTGAAACTTTTCGAAACTGATGTTGTGGAATCCCATTGTATGAAAAGAAAATTTATGAAAGAACTGAAGCATGGAATACATCAACTTTTGTTTTTTTTTTTAATTCTTGGAAAGACAAATAAGTTAACAAATAAAAGATTTTTAGGAATGGCTTCGTGAATATATAGGAAACCTTCCTGGGTATATGTTAAATATGTATGAATCGAATATAAATTAGGAAGGCTTCTTGAATATTTTGGAATGCCTTTCCAAAACGTATGTGGATTACTTGATCATCTAAAAACTTAAGAAACATTCAATTGAAAACAAAAAACGATTTGCAACAACAAACATGTCTGAAAATTCAAGAGTATTTTGATAACATAGAGTATGACACTAACATATTCATATCAACATAAAAAAACATTAAACGATGAGAATTGGTTGATCGAAGCTCCTTGAGATGGCTTATATCCGATTTATAATAGCAATCGAGGCAATGCAATCTTTAAAGAGAATGAATCTTAACAATTCAAGACGACCTTCCTAAACTACTACGAATCCTTCTTGAATATTATGAAAACCTTCCCAAATCGAGAATCAAGTGAATTTTTATTGATTTTTGATGCTCTTAAGTGAGACACTCAAGTCACACACTTTAATCAACTGATAAAGCATGGTGTAGAAAGAACATCTATTGAATCAATACAAAACAAAAACTAATTAGTAGACAATGCTTCAAGTTGTTGGTCCCTTAACGTCCAAAATCATGTAAATGGGCACACATATAAGCTAAATCTTTGAACAACAAATCTCTTTGATTGTTTTTTCTTTTCTAAATTAGAGAAGTAATGTTAACTAATCTGGATCTTCTTTGTTTTTCAAGGAGACTGTTTCCTCGGGATCACCCGGTATTGAAGGCAAGATGCATATCACCTTCAGCTGCACAACAAAATCGAAAACATGTGAAATCATAATCATCGAAACTCTAGGAAGACCTTCCTAAGTTATTATGATTCCTTCCTAAAAATTGAGATTGTCTTCCCAAATCGAAAATCCAGAAAAGTGTTCAAAGATGCATTCACAATCTCCAGTTTTGGGAATGCTTTCAAAATAATTCCTTAACACTAAAAGGAATTGGTTCGTAAAACTATTGTTTGAAGAATCCTCTCAATATAACATCTTTAATAATGTTCCCATGTGGTTTTATTTACAAGTTTAATAATTCACCCTTCTCCTTTGCTCACCACTTTCACTGCTACTTCCCATGCCCCATTTGTTCACGTCTCACTTATCTGCCTTGCAAGGATAAATTATATAAAAGATATCAGCGAATGTCTTTCTCCATCTTCCAATGGATTACTTAGATTTTTAGATTTTTCTGTTTTCAACAAGAATCAACCTAAACTTTGGAACTTCTATCTTTCCTGGTCCTCTAAAGATGCTTGCATTCAACAACAGTTTTCTTTATCAAGTGATACAAATCCTAAAGAATCTCATGAACAAGACCTTAAGGAAATTTAAAACTGAAATCTTGAGCTTCCGTGTTTTCCTCTAGAAATTCAGGAGCAAGACTCAAGACTGAAACAATCAGATCGAATACGTACCATGAGCTTCGAGAATTATCAAAATCTTTCCAAAATTGGTTTGCTCCCAAATTTTTCAAGTGTCAAATGTGAGGCTTGGATCAGAGAAACTCGAATCAACATCAAATCTACTCGATCTAAGTTCAAATTGAAGCTTTTGAGACAAAATGTATCTTCAACCCCTAAAATAAAATCTGGCCATTATGAATTCTAAAATTCAGCTCAGTGAAGCAGCTCAGTGAAACACCAACGGGCTAATATTCAGACATCAAGTAATCGAATCGGACCACAATCGATCAGAGATAAAGGGAGGAAAAATGTCAAAATTCTCTCTTAGGAATTTCTACAAACAGTTTGCATGCAACTTTTGTGAACTGAAAAAAAAACAAACGTATGAGGTTCTTAATTCATCCACAGGTATGACTATCTCAAAGGGATCAAACTTGTAATGAAAAATAATCCGTATCATGAAAAGAAGTAGATCGATTTAGGAGAAGAGAAGGGAAGAAGCTTGAGATGAGAATTGAGGCTGTGTAATTGTCATTAGAAAATGCTAATTCAGAACAATATTCTAATTTTGTGAGAAATGGTACAATCGTCTTTAACCATTTAATGAAGGCTATTACTGATCAAAAATCAGCGTGTGTGCTTTATTTGAATCAAAAACTTGTTTTGTACTATTTAAAAGAATTACCCTTTAAAAAAAATGTAAAATGGTGTTTTTGGAGTTTTATAGAGAGGCTAGAAATGCTCTATATTTAAATAACAAAAAACTCTAATCAGGAAAGTAAAGGAAATTAAATATTTGTTACGGGGAAAAAACATCATTAAACTTGCGTTGAGATTTATCATAAAATACTAAATTACCAAATAAACTAGAAATGCCAAGACATACTCAAGTTAAGCATAATTTCACGACTTAAAAGTGTTATTACGGAACTAAGCAAATTTCGATCCATTTTTTAAGGTTTCTTGTTGTTGGAGAAGTGATCAAACGCAGTTCTTGTTCCTTGCGAATATGGCTTCAATGACATGCTTTGCTACGTTTCTTTCGCTTAGGGTTTCATCAATGTCTGCCTCCTCTGGTTTCTTCTTTTTCTTCTTGTCTCCCTTATTTTCTTTCTTCTTCTCTTTTTCCTCAGCAACCTTCCTAGCTTTCTCCTTCTCTTCCTCCAAAGACTTAACCAAACGCTTAAGGCAAATATCTGCATCTTCTTCAGCAGATTTCGGCATCAAATTCTCAGCAACATCAGCCGGGGACATGTCGGTTTCCTCAAGCAATCTCTCGATTTCTCCATACAAACCATGTGACTCAATCTCCAAGTAGTTCTTGGCCAAAACCTTAAACGCTTCAAACCTGCAATAAGACATCTCAATGTGGTTGTCCATTCTCCCTCTGCGTATCAATGCCGGATCAAGCTTATCCACAAAGTTCGTAGTAAAAACCATAATCTTCTCATCACTACAAGCTGACCATAACCCATCAATGGCGTTTAATAGCCCCGACAAAGTAACCTTGCTCCGATCTCTATCCTCATGTAACATCCTCTCAATTTTCTTCTTCTTCTCCTCTTCTTCTTCGTCTTCTTCTTCTTCATCCTCCTCCATATTTTTCTTCCTCTTCTGTCCCGTAAGACCAAGCGAGCAATCAATATCTCCAATCACAATAATAGATCTCCCTTTAGTGTCCAACAGTAACCTCTTCAAGTCGGAATTATCGATCACAGTCGTTAGCTCAAGATCATACACATCATACTCCAAGAAATTCGCCATTGCAGAGATCATAGTCGATTTCCCTGTCCCAGGTGGACCAAACAAGAGATAACCTCGCTTCCACGGCTTCCCAACCTTCTTGTAATAATCTTCCCCTTTGCTAAACTTGATCAAATCCTTCTTAATCCCTTCTTTCTTCTTAGGATCCATAGCCAAAGTCTCGAACGTGGCAGGATGATTAAAAGGAACACTACACCATGTTATCCCTTCCCTCCAAGCAGACCACATGTTCTTGTTATTAGTGTAAAGCTTCCTCTCTCTGTTCTTCAACCCAATCTCTTTCCCTTCTCTCAAAACATGATCAAGATAAGCCTTTGTGATCATCTCTCTATGCCGATTCTGGAAACTCAGAGTCAAGTACCTTCTCTCGTCGTTCGAACCAGATTTCTTCTCACTCTTTGTCACACTCGAAGACCATTTCACCTTCACACCATCGAACACATCTTCAACGACCTCGTGATCGTCAAAACTAAGCACCAACGACTTGCTGTTTTGCGTTTCATTAGCCTTTAATCTCTTAGCAGAAGCCGTTGATTTTGAGGACAAGTAGTTGCGTATGGAGTCGTGAGCTTCACTTCTCTTGAGACCTTCTCCTGTGTACTCGTTGAACTTGACGTGAACAGAGTTCGAGACCCATACCATCAATTTGACGACGTATTTCTCCATTGAGTCTCGGAGATGGTAAGGGAAAAACTGTTTGTACATCGCCCAGAAGAACATAAGGCTCGTCATCGTGGAGCCTGTGAAACCCCAAAGTGCTGCTGTCTCAAGCATCTTTGTGTTTGCTTGCGTTTTACGGAACTCTTTGCTTTTTGATTAATTTCTCTTGAGACTTTGTCAAGTTGTGCTCTGTTTTGGTCTCTTTGCTCCTTAACCTCTCTCACTCTATTTATTGTCACAACTTTCGAGTGTCTCAGCAAAAGCCACGAAATTTTATTGTTAATTTGATAAAAGAAATTGATATATAATAATGAAAATGTTGTGACATATTGAGGGAGCCTGCAAATTTGGGTTCATGTTGTACATTTTTGTTCACATGTAGTTTTTATGTTTTTGGGTACGAATTCAAAGATTTTGCCCTTTATTCATGAAGATGCTATGAGCCTGAAGCTAGATGTGGGGGACCAATCAGATTTCTGAGTAATGATCAATTATGGACCAAGCAATAAAGTGTGCATGCAATGTAGAAAAGATTGGTTAAAAAAAAAAGGTGGTGATGTTAATGTTTTGGTACTAAGAATTCATTTAATTTTATAAATAGAGAGATTTTTCCATCGAGAAATCAATTAGCAATTATCTCAAAGTTGTAACCTAATGCTTTGATAATGGAATTGATGAACTCTCTCTTCTTCTTTTTAGGTACTTAATTAGTTGATTTATTAGGCGTAAATTTTGTGTAGTATATACATGACAATTAAAACTCATAAAACTTCAATAAAATTAATAGTTTTGCAGTGACCCGTGAAGCATACATGCAACATGCTTCCTAGTCACTTTCGTCTCTTTCTCACATGAACCCACCACTCAGAGACAATGTATTATTGCCCACGTCAGTAAAAAGATAAAGAAAAATACCTTTTACTGAACTTAATCAGTAACAAATTTCAAATCTATGTAGTAAAAAACAAAAAAATACTCTGTTTCATCTAGAATAATCTCACGACTTACGTGATAGCAAGATTTGATCCTAGTTAGTAGTTTTCTTGATGACGAACAAAAAAAAAGCCAAAAATATCAACTTGTGTGTTTTAAATCAATATGCTTCCTTCACTTAGGGTGGTTTCAATGTCTCGTCCTCTGCTTTTCTTCTTCCCTTCTTCCTCTGTTTTCTTCTTCTCTTCTTCATCAGCCAACTTCTTTGTTCTCTCTTTCTCTTCTTCCTCTGTTTTCTTCTTTGCTTTCTTCTTCTCTTCTTCCTCAGCCAACTT
Source organism: Alliaria petiolata (assembly GCA_020283515.1). Classification (NCBI taxonomy): domain Eukaryota; kingdom Viridiplantae; phylum Streptophyta; class Magnoliopsida; order Brassicales; family Brassicaceae; genus Alliaria; species Alliaria petiolata. The sequence goes on along the minus strand of JAHZTW010000005.1, from coordinate 14,430,456 downwards.
CCTTGCTCTCTCCTTCTCTTCCTCCAAAGACTTAACCAAACGCTAAAAGCAAACATCCGCATCGTCCTCATCAGATTTGGGCATCAGGTTCTCAGCAACATCAGCCGGAGACATATCGGTTTCCTCTAGCAATCTCTCTATTTCTCCGTACAAACCATGTGACTCGATCTCCAAGTTGTTCTTGGCCAAAACCTTGAATGCTTCAAACTTGCAATAAGACATTTCAATGTGCTTGTCCATTCTTCCTCTACGTATCAATGCCGGATCAAGCTTATCCACAAAATTAGTTGTGAACACTATGATCTTCTCACCACTACAAGACGACCAAAGCCCATCAATGGCGTTTAATAGCCCCGACAACGTCACTCTAGCTACCTTTTTCTCCATCTCAACTTCCTTCCTCTTCTTCTCCTTCTCCTTCTCCTTCTCCTTGTCCTTGTCCTTGTCCTTGTCCTTGTCTTCTTCTCCTTCTTCTTCCTCCTTTGTCTTCCTCTTCTGCCCCGTAAAGGCAAGAGAGCAATCAATGTCTTCAATCACAATGATGCACTTCCCTGCTGTATCCAACAACAATCTCTTCAACTCCGAGTTATCCTTCACGGTCGTTAACTCGAGATCATACACATCATACTCCAAGAAATTCGCCATCGCGGATATCATTGTCGATTTCCCTGTCCCGGGCGGTCCAAACAAGAGATAGCCTCGCTTCCACGGCTTCCCAACTTTCCTATAGTAATCTTCCGCTTTACTAAACCTAAGCAAATCCTTCTTAATCTCTTCTTTCTTCTCAGGATCCATAGCCAAAGTCTCGAAAGTAGCCGGGTGATTAAAAGGAACGTTTCCCCACTTTCCTTCAGTGAAATAAGACCAATCTTCACTCGAGTTATTAGTGTAAAGCTTCCTCTCTCTGTTCCTCAACCCAATCGCTTTCCCTTCTCTCAAAACATGCTCCATATATCTCTCTACGATCATCCTTCGATGTCGCCTATGGAAAGTTAGAGTATAGTATCTTCTCGGCATCACGTTAGCCCTATCCTCTACCTTGTACGCGCTCGAATACCACTTCACCTTCACACCTTCGAAAAACTCTTCCACTTCCTCGTGATCGTCCATACTAAGCACCAACGATTTGCTGTTTCTAGACTCGTTGGCTTTCATTCTCTGAGTATGAGCCGTCGAGGTCGCAGATAGGTAATGGCGTATCGAGTCGTAGGCTTTGCTTCTCTGGAGACCTTCTCCGGTATATTCGTTGAACTTGATCGAGACCCATCCCATCATCTTGTAAACGAATTTCTCGATGTAGGTTTGGAGTTGGTACGGCACAAACTGTGAGTACATTGACCAGAAGAACATAAGACTCGCCATCGTTGTGCCGGCGAATCCCCACATTGCTGGAATCATTGTGTTTGGTTCCTTGCTTCCCACGGGAAACTAACTCTTTGCTTGTGTTTTCTTATTTATATCGAGTTTTAGGCCAAGACGATATATTAACATTATTCCATATATATACTTCCTTTTCTTTTATTGGAAAAGTTAAAACTTCTATATAAGAGTTCCTTGTTTCCTTGTTGGTAAATATTTTCCTCTTCTAACTGTATGTTATCATGCATCATTTTTTGGGTAATAATTGTATGTTTAGCATGCGTCCTTATTAATTGGTAATTTTCCTTTTCATCAATTGTATATACCTACGAGAAAGCTTCTAAACCGACTCTTGCATCCTTATTAAGATGAACAACAAAAGTTCAAAAAATAAAAAAAGATATTAAGATGAACCAAACATTTGCTTGAAGCCAATACAATATGGGCCAATTTCACGGATCATATATACAGTATATGTTTATGTTCTTTAGCTTATCAGAGCCGGACCTGATAATTCTGGGGCCCCAAGCATATATATATATTTTTTGCCCATGAAAATATTAAGATATATGATTATATGAAACAAACTGGAAAACTAAAGACACATCACTTAGACTCGAACCCACCACCTAAGATGCTTTGTTCCAGTTATCTATGAAAAACTAGTGGACTACAGTTTACATTCATCCTGAAAATTAGTCTAGTGGTACTCAACCGTTACATTCATCTGTGATGTGTTTTCTTTAGTTTTTTCATAGATAATAAGCAATTAACCAAAATGGTTGTAGTCTAATATTAAAAAAAAAATCCATTTTTCTCTTGGGTTCGATTTTTATCAGAAACTCTTTCATTCTCATTTATCTAGTGGAAAAAGTGTTGTACTTTAAGCCGTATTAAGAAAAAAATCGGTAAATGGACTATTCAACAGTTACATACTTAATCATCTCCTAGTTATAAAAAATTAAAATAATAGTCAGCAACTTAAGAAAAGGTCGCCATGACACAAACATAGGCAGCGAATTAAATTTCAAAAAATAATGCACCTCTTTTCTAACCATGCTTACCTCATATTTTAGATTTTATCTTGAGAAGTTTACACACACTATCTTCTGTTCCCATCAACTTTTTTAATTTCTTTCTGCAAAGCATGTTATAAAAACAGAAAAAGAAACAAAGAGACAACTGCAATCTATTTTAGTGTTTTAAATTGTAAACAATGAAGAAGTGGCTTCTAGGGCCCAACTTATAGAGAGACGTATGGCTGTGCATGTTAACATGACTTTTAATTTACTCTTATCTTCAGAATCATCTTATATAAGATTATGGAAACAAGAATATGAAGGGCTTCATCTGAAAAACACCCGCATTCGCCCTAGCCGCATCCGGTCAGATTTTTCGATCTCGCCTCTACGGTGTCCGGCGAGTCTCGTCGGCACCGTGAGAAGGCTTTACAATCGCATCTCACCCTGTTTCCTTTCTTTTGATTTCCTCTTTCCCGCATCTTTTTGATTTCCCCTAACCCGCGACTTGCTCGATGTCGCCGGTGAACGATCTGGGGATGGAGGTCGTATCTTTGGTGGATCCGGCTCGTTTGAGCTTCGGAACGGCAGTGCCGTTACCACCCAATTTTCGGCCTGCCGTTCGATTCTAGTTTCAGATCTGGTTTTTCCTTTATCGATGTGGTGGTTTGTTTTCGGCGAGAATTCGTTGTTCGGATGGTTTTTGTAGTGATTTGGATGGGCGGTTTCCCTCTAGCATCGTGACGCGGTCATGGGTGTATGGTGGTACTCCTTCTTCTCAAGTAAGATTGCTCGGCTTTCTTTTTGTTATAGCTTTCGTGTGGGGGTTCTGTCGTGGCGGTTCAGGAACTTTTGCCTTGATCCTTGGTTAGTCTGGCTTTCTCGGGTCTGTTTATAGGTTGGTTCCCTCGGAGTTGGATTAGATGGTTTTTCAGGGAGATTAGTCTTTCATGTTAGATCGAGTTTCTCGGTGTTTCTCTTCCTTGTTGGGTTTTTAGCTAGTGTAGTCGTATTCTGTCCACCATTGCTTTCTCTTAGTTTGTTTCAGCTTTTAGTTTTGGTTTTGGAGTCGTTTGCCGGTGTTGGTTTCATCCTGCGGCTGCATCAGTTTGTCTTAAGGAGAAGTTTTGAGAGGTTGGTGTGTGGAGTTCTTTGTGGGATGGTTGCTATTTCTACAGCTTGGTATGGGCTGTTGAAAGTAGGCAAAGTTATCAAGTATCGTTTGTGGTTTTCGGGTTTGATGCAGTTTCATTGGTGTGGCGCTCTCTGGTCTTGAGCGGAGCCTCTTATGCGTGCTAGTGTATTGGTTGGAGTGGTGTTGGCAACGGCTGGCCTCGGTGGTGGTTCAATTTCTTTGTTGTTGATTGAGTGTTGCTCTCTCTTTAGCAGAATTTTATGGGGGTTAGTTCTTCGGAATTGGGGGTTTGGAATCTTCCCGCTTTGTTTTCGGTTTTGCCTTTGGCTCTTTATGTTGCCGGGCTAGTGTTGTCCTTTGATCTTTCTTGTACTTTGATCCTTGTTATTATTAATATTACTCAGATGACAAAAAAAAAAGAAGGGCTTCATCTAAAGAGTAGATATGTGTGTTAGTTTCTGATTTATTTTTTCTGTACTACTGTAAGTCTGTATTTTGTTAAAATTTTGGTAGTTTCCGATTTACAATATATAATCATTTGGATCAGCTAGCATTTGTTTCGGGATATTGAAGCATTTACAAGAAATATTCAAAATCTAAAAGTTACAATTTTTGTCGCTAAAAATAAAATTTACAACATCTCTAGACCCAAGATACTCATGATCATATTGCTTTAACATTCCTTGCTCTACTATTGTACTGAGAACAGTTTCACATAGGACCCAATAACTTATTGTTGCATTTAAAATATATTTGAGAACAACCATAACAAAATAAAACCTTAAACAACAGACTCAATATTATTGATATATCACATCTTTGCTCAAATCTTGTTACCATTTCCCTGAGAAACGTCGCCGTTTTCCTATGCTTCATTCTTCTTCTTCACTCTCTTCTTGTTCTGCTTCCTTCTTCTTCTTTTTCTTCTCTTCTTCCTCTGCTCTTTTTCTCTTCCTCCTCGCTTCACTCTCTTCTTTCTTCTTCTTTTCTTCCTCGGCTAATTTCCTAGCTTTCTCCTTCTCTTCCTCCAAAGACTTAACCAAACGCTTAAGGCAAATATCTGCATCTTCTTCATCAGATTTCGGCATCAAATTCTCAGCAACATCAGCCGGGGACATGTCGGTTTCCTCCACCAGTCTCTCGATTTCTCCATACAAATCATGTGACTCGATCTCCAAGTAGTTCTTGGCCAAAGCCTTAAACGCTTCAAACCTGCAATAAGACATCTCAATGTGGTTGTCCATTCGTCCTCTGCGTATCAATGCCGGGTCAAGCTTATCCACAAAATTCGTTGTGAACACTATGATCTTCTCACCATTAGAAGCTGACCATAACCCATCAATGGCGTTTAATAACCCTGACAAAGTAACCTTACTCTTTTTCCTGCTTCCTTCTCTCGTTAACTCATCCTCCTCTTCATCCTCTTCATCATCTTCTTCATCTTCTTCCTTTTTCTTCTTTCTCTGTCCCGTCAAGTCAAGCGAACAATCAATATCTTCAATCACAAAGATAGACTTCCCTCTTACGTCCAACATTAGTTTCTTCAACTCCGAGTTATCCTCCACAGTCGTCAATTCAAGATCGTACACATCATAATCCAAGAAGTTCGCCATCGCAGCAATCATAGTCGATTTCCCTGTCCCGGGCGGTCCAAACAAGAGATAACCTCGCTTCCACGGCTTCCCAACTCTCCTATAGTAATCTTTCGCTTTACTAAACCTAATCAAATCCCTCTTAATCCCTTCTTTCTTCTGAGGATCCATAGCCAAAGTCTCAAACGTTGCAGGATGATCAAAAGGAACCTTTCCCCAGCTTCCTTCCTTCCAAGAAGAATAATCTTTAGACGAGTTATTAGTGTAAAGCTTCCTTTCTCTGTTCCTCAACCCAATCTCTTTCCCTTCTCTCAAAACATGATCAAGATAAGTCTTTGTGATCATCTCTCTGTGCCGATTCTGGAAACTCAGAGTCAGGTACCTTCTCTCGTCCTTCACATTCGAAGACCACTTCACCTTCACACCATTGAACACATCTTCAACTGCCTCGTGATCGTCCAAACTAAGCACCACTGATTTGCTGTTTTTAGATTCGTTGGCTGTTAATCTCCGAGCACGAGCCATTGATTTCGAGGATAAGAAGTTGCGTATCGCATCGTAGGCTTGGCTTCTCTTGAGACCTTTTCCTGTGTCTTCAGTGAATCTGACGTGAACAGTATTCGAGACTGAAGCCATCATCTTGTAAAAATACTTCTCCCAGTAGTCTCGGATTTCGGAAGGAATGAATTGTTTGTAGAGAGTCCATAAGAACACAAAGTTTGGCATCGCCGTGCCGGCGAGACCCCAAATCGCTCCGGTCGGAAACATCTTTGTGTTTGATTATTTCTCTTTGACACTGCTCTGTTTTCACTGCTTATTATATATCAATAATCATACTCCGCAACAAGGATTTTTTATCAAAAAAAAAAAAAACAAGGATTTGTTGCCATTTGGGTTTTTCTCTTTATGTTTTGTCTTTAATGATCTTTTTAGTATTTACTCTTTAGGGAGGTTTAGAAAAGTACATGCTACGTAGGCTTGGTCATAGCATCGTCTAACTTGTGAGAGCCACTTAAATTATTTGTTAGAAAAAATTGGAAATTCAATATGTATGAGAAGAGATAATAGAGGATCTTTGTTTGTTAATACCTTCAATATGAAATTATGAAGAAAACATAAAAATGGTATGTAAAAATGATATGTGTTGTATTTGATACAAATGTTTGTACTCACTGGTGACATTTGTCAATATAGAGTTTTTTTTTTTTTGAGTCAAGTTGTCTATAGTTTTCCGAAATAATAATACTTAAAAAGGAAAAAAGTAGATTTAGTTAACTAGAAAAATAATTAAAGTCATAAATTTGAAGATGAAAATCTACTATAATAAGTATATGGACATTTATAATATTTCTTTAGAACTGAATATTGGAAAAGCATAAATTAAACAATAAATTTTCAGTTTTAATGATAAAATGAAATGCAAGAGAGAGCAATATATGGAAACGAATAATCAGAATCTAAATATTATGCATTAAAAAAAAATACAGAAATAAGTAGATTTTTTTGTTTTGATGTTAACTTCATAAAGTGGAAATAATGAATGTGTTTTTTATTCAATAATGAATCTTTTATATAGAATAATAATGAATGTTTTACTTGTTAATATATATACATTAAAAACACTATAAATTAATAATGTTGGAACTTTAATATTTTATTAATTTATAGAGTTATTAATTTATAGATTTTGAATAAAATAAATTATTTATTAATAATTAATTTAAAATAATATTTTGTAAAATTTTATTTTAAAATTAGAGATGAATTATAAGAATATTTCACTTTTAATACAAACAAACAATAATATACACATATTTTAGTAGATTATCATAGTTATATTTTTGTATAAGATTTTTTTATGGTAATTATTAATTTATAATACTAATGGCACTATATATTTACATAAGTTTTAAAAAAAAATTATTATCTTATTATTTTATCGATTTGTGTTATATTTTGAATCGGTACAACTCTAAACCGAAAAAATTATTAATTTATAAAGTTTATTAATTTATCGAATATTAATTTATAGAGTTTCTACTGTAATATGTATCATGTCCAATTTGAATTTTGATGGTGAAACAACAACACCCATAGCACAAACCATTACCCTACAAAAAAACCTAGTTAATGTGTTTTCTCCACAAACAAACGCCTCAGGTTTCTGGTAGTTCATTTTTTTTGCCGAAACTAAACATTTGATCTTCTTTGGGAATTATTCCCAACAACAATACATTATATAACTTACTTTTGCATTTAAACTTAGGAATATATTTCGCAACACCATGCGGTCCATGCCAAAGTACAATTTTACAAACAATAAACTAAAAATTCATCAGGCGTCACTTCTTTTCCTCTTTGTCTTTTTTAGTTGATACCATTTTGCTGAGAAACGCTGCCGTTTTCGTCCGACCCCGTCACTTTCTTTTCCTTCTCCTTCTTCTCTTCTTCCTCAGTCTTCTTCTTCTTCTTCTCTTCTTCCTCTGTCTTCTTCTTCTCTGCTTCCTCTGCTTTCTTCTTTTCCCTCTTCTCTTCTTTCTCTGCTTTTTTAATCTCTTCTTCTTCAGCCAACTTCCGCGCCTTCACCTTCTCTTCCTCCAAAGTTTCTACCAAACGCTTGACGCAAACGTCTGCATCTTCTTCATCAGATTTCGGCATCAAAGTCTCTGCAACATCCGCAGGGGACATGTCGGTTTCCTCAAGCAATCTCTCAATTTCTCCATACAACTCGTGTGAATCGATCTCTAAGTAGTTCTTAGCCAAAACCTTAAAAGCTTTATACCTGCAATAAGACATCTCAATGTGGTTGTCCATTCTACCTCTGCGTATCAATGCCGGATCAAGCTTATCCACGTAGTTCGTAGTGAATATAATAATCTTCTCATCACTACAAGCTGACCATAACCCATCAATGGAGTTCAAAAGCCCAGAAAGTGTCACTTTGCTCTGTTTCTCAGATTCCTTTTTCTCCTTCTTCTCATCTTCCTTCTTCTTCCCCTCTTCGTCTTCATCATCTTCCTCCTTTTTCGTCTTTCTCTGTCCCGTAAGAACAAGCGAGCAATCAATGTCTTCAATCACAATGATAGACTTGCCTTTTGTATCAAGCAACAACTTCTTTAGCTCTGAGTTATCCTTCACGGTCGTTAGCTCAAGATCATACACATCGTAGTCCAAGAAATTCGCTATTGCAGATATCATCGTCGATTTACCTGTCCCGGGCGGGCCAAACAAGAGATAACCTCGCTTCCATGGCTTCCCAACCTTATTGTAATAATCTTTCCCTTTGCTAAACTTTATCAGATCCTTCTTAATCCTTTCTTTCTTCTCAGGATCCATAGCCAAAGTCTCGAATGTCGCCGGATGATGAAAAGGAACGTTGCTCCACTTCCCTGACCTCCAAGGATACCACTCTTGGCTAGAGTTATTAGTGTAGAGCTTCCTCTCTCAATTCCTCAACCCAATCGCTTTCCCTTCGCTCAAAACATGATCAAGATAAGTCTAAATGATCATCCCTCTGTGCCGCCTATGGAAAGTAAGCGTAAAGAACCTTCTCTCGTCCGAACTGCTTCGACCATAGTTAGACTGAATCAGAGTCACTTTCATATTCGAATACCACTTCACCTTCACGCCTTCGAACTCATCTTCAACTTCCTCGTGATCGTCCATACTAAGCACCATCGATTTGCTGTTTCTAGACTCGTTGGCCTTCAACCTCTGCGCACGAGCCGCTGAGTTGGTCGATAGATAGTTGCGTATCGCGTCATAGTTCTCGCTTCTCTTGAGACCTCCGTCTTCTGTGTACTCGGTGAATTTGATGCGAACCTTAGAAGAGATCCATCCAATAATCTTGAAAGCGTATTTCTCAACGTAGACTTGGAGATGGCGAGGGACGTATTGTGAGTACATCGCCCAGACGAACATAAGGCTCGTCACCGTCGTGCCGGTTAAACCCAATATTGCTCCGGTTTCGAGCATCTTTTTTTATTTTATTTTTGTGCTGCTTGCGTTACACGAAACTATTTGTGTTGTTGTGTGTGTTTCTCTTGAGAACTGGCAAGTGTGCTCTGATTTGGTTTCGTTGCTACTCACTCTCTATTTATATTACTCTCGAGTTTCCGGGGAAGCTACCACGAAATCTCTAATTAATTTTCAGGAAAACTGATCATATGATATTATTATGATGTGGAATTGTTACGGATATTTTATTTCTTATTATTTTTATGGGCTTGCTCCTGGCATCATGCGAGGAGCCACATATAACATTTCTAAGATTACAAAAATGGGTAAAGTATGAGCCAACAAATCTTTTTTTCGTGACGAAATCATTATTCTTTTATTGTGTTCCTTGTTATTTTATAAGTCTAGTCAACTCTGGTAAATTAACACACCTTCGACTACAAGTTTAGCTTTTTGTCTCTTTACGAAAAAAGCGTTAACAGCTAAGCCTCACGTAAAAGGTCTTCGTTTCTTTATTGTTAGTCGACGAACGAATGTGGAAGACAGTCCATACGCCAAATTCCAAAAGGATATACATAGAATCGCTTGTATGTTTCCCATTCATGCTTTCTTTGTTAAAACACAAAACGTTTCTTAATTTTATAATAATTTTTTTTTTTTTATAAAAGAAGCAAATGAGACACATGTGGTTCAGATCAAAGAAAGAAAATGATTTGTACCATTTTTAAAGTGTTTCACACTCTAATAGTCTAATAGGACCATCGTCTACATGTGATTTTGACATTTTTTTTTCTGTTTGATTAAAAAAATATATCATAAAATCCCATTTCTCTGCTTTTAATAATTTAACAAATTCTTTTTTCATTTACTCAAATTTTACTTGTCTAATTTTGTTGTCTATGAAAGACAATTATAAGGTTTTAAATAATAAATACATGTTTTGTAAACATTTGATCCGTCTATAGTTTTAAGAATACTCACGAAGTTATGAGAACAAAAAAAATATATTAATTTATTAGAGCAGCATTAGCGATGAAATTGTAAACATTTGCAAACATTTGGTTTGCGTGTGGGTCGTATGAATATGTTTTCATTAAACGGTACAAAATATGTTTGAATGATGAAAACGCAAACTAATATATTCACGAAGGTAAGAAAAGAAAATATGAAGAAAAATAAGTTATGGCGGCTTAACAATTAAATAATCACACATAACGCCATTGTAAACGACTATATAAAAATGTTAATTGCATATTATGTCATTTAATTTGTTTGTACACGGGGGTGTGCTTAGAGCAGCATGCTTAGCGATGCTTTCTTCTTTGGGATGACGTCAATTGAATAAATCTCATACCGACGATTAAACTGGACTCTCTGGAATATTGGTGTAAACTATATACCAAACTGATTGTACACGGGTGTGCTTAGAGCAGCATGCTTAGCGATGCTTTTTTTCAGATTGGTTTACACCTAAAAACCAAATTCAATCCTAAAAAAAAAAAACTAACCGTAAATTGGATACCATACCCAATTTTCTTTTTCTGGATGATGAAATGTTGGGCTTCAAGAGGCCCATTATGAACAAATCCCAGTCATTCTGTACACAATTGGGTTAGACCATCTACAAAAGCTGAGATTCTTAAAAGTCCATAGATGAGACAATTTATCAAAATCTTGAGCCATTTGCACGATTCCCCCACACGAACAATGTAGATTCGAGAGCTTCAAAATAAGTAAGCAGTAATGGCACAGACAAGAGCAGCTCTCAAGATGTGTTATAAGACCCTCAATAACAGCAACAGCATAACTTTCACAGTTTCTGAGTCTAGCGATAAGAGCTCAAGTAGCAAAGTTCAATGACGAAAAAGCTTGATCATGGGTAGAGGAATGTTGGTCCGTGAGGAAGAAATTGGTTAGGACAGCTAGAGATCCATGTCTTCATAACTTCATCATTTTGTGTGTTTCTTATCTAAGTGAAACGAAACTGAAAGGGGGTAGATAAGCTACATGAAACCAGTGCCACTATCAAGAAATTAGCAGCCACGTTTGATTGTTCAAGTGTAACACTTTCAAAATCTGAAAACTTGACACTTGACAGATTCAGATGCTACTGCTCTTCAGGATAATTCTGTTTAACAAGATAAAACATCCTAAACAATCACATGGCCACTCTTGGTAATGCAAGCTTAATCGACAGACTTAGATCACCAAACTCATTCAAGTACAGGAGAAAGAAGAAACTATCTTTTGCTGCAGAAATCAACCATTTTTTTTTAATCTCTTTAGTGAGCCCAAATGAAAACTCAAATCAAGTTTTAACTCATATACTTGTACATTAAACATAACCCATAGATGAGATTAGCTTTTGATAAAAATCATTGGATATGCAGTAATAATTTCACATCATGGAATTTTCGATTTACGAGCAAATTGAGGAGCAATACGAAAGATCTACTGACGATAGATTAAAAGTCTTAAACACTGAATATTCCTTAAAGAGGTAGCAACAACGATCCATAGATAACATCTTACAAAACCCTAGAAATTAAAGCGATAAACCAGACGAGACGATACTAATTATAATCAGATCGGATCCTCTACCGTATCGTAAGCTGAATCAATCGAAGAGACTCATCATGCCTTCGCCGTCGTCCGATTCCTCTTTCTCTTCCTCAACCTTCTTCAATTCGGCCGCTGGCGCAGCCGCGGAAGGAGCGTCGCCTCCAGGTCCGGCCACCATAGCGACAGCTGGACCACCAGATGACAGTGCCGCCATCTTCTCCCTCCCAGCAGCGATCAGCTCGGTAACATCGTGATCCTTCACCAGAGAAAAGAGCAGATCTATCTTCGTCTCGTCGACTTCAGCACCAACGGAATCGAAGATCTTCTTCAGATCCTCTTTGGCTGGGTTCTCGTTTCCGCCGAGTTTCGCGAGGAGAAAAGCAGCGATAACCTTCATCGTTCTCTTCTTCTCTGCAAATCGAAACACACGATACAAAAAAAAAAAACGACAGTGACTGCTAGGGTTTGCGAAAGCGCCCCTAAAGTTGTGTATTTAAAGGAGTCTTATTTGCCCCATAATGGGGAGATTTAGGGTTTTCCGTACGTACGGTACACGAAAGAGAGCCGGATGTTTTAATGGGCTCATGCTGTAAGTGTTACCCATAAAAGTTACGGGCCTTTAGTGGGCTTAATTGTGAACCAATTCTTCTGTTTTTTCTTTTCTTACAAATTCTTGTAATTGATGAGGATAAGAAGGAGTATTTTTGGTAACTGATATTTTTATATTGGAATTGGAAATAATCAGACAACTTTTAGAAAAATTTATTTTTTGTCAACAATAAAATTAAATGTTTTCTGGTAAAAAGAGTTAAAGAATCTACCAAAAAGAAAAGTGCTAGTCAAAGGGAATTAAAAACAAAGGCAGAAAAATACAGTGGGCGCTCGCTTACCGTCATTAATACTTTCAAAGGGACTAAATAGTTTAATCGCAAAACTACGGGAACCAAATTGAGAAGAAGAAGATTCTCGGGGTGATAATTGAGAAGAATACAAATTCATTACGTCGTCGACAACGCCAAGCAAGTCTTTCTCAGGAAAAAATTTCCGGATGGATTCTCGGAATTTTCTCGCATTTTCCCTCTGCCTTATCCTGATCTTCCCTCTGATTTCATCTGCTTCTATCCGCTTCCTCCCTCGATGGAGTAATAGGTTCGCTCTCTCGCGATGCAGATTCGATTGTGTTCTTTCGAAATTGTTGACTGAGATTTTTTTTTTTAATTTTTGGTTAGCAGAGATGGGTCTGTGATTAAGCAGAAAACGAGTGCTTCCTCTCTTGTTTTTGATCCAAGTCGTGTCACTCAGCTCTCTTGGACCCCTAGGTTTGTTGCTTTTGCGTATCAGAGAAAAAACTCTGGATTTTGTATTTTTTTTTTGGTAATCTTGATCTAAGTATGTGTTTTTGTGTGGTTTCTCCAGGGTCTTTTTATACAAGGGACTTCTCACGGATGAAGAATGTGATCATTTTATCAGTTTGGTACAATCAAACACCCTTCTTGGGTTTTTTTTCTCTCTCCATAAGTGTTTGTGTCTTCATAAATTGAATAGATTTATTTATTTATTTAGAACTAGTGATGACCAAGGAATGTTATTGGGACTGTGTGACTGAATTCAGAAGCTTTGTTTGGGTTTTGACATTGCTTTTAGGCGAAAGGAAAGCTTGAGAAGTCGATGGTTGCGGATAATGATTCAGGCGAGAGCGTAGAAAGTGAAGTACGCACAAGTTCTGGAATGTTTCTGTCCAAAAGACAGGTGAGCTTCTATTCTGTTATTATCAAAAGAACGTATCTTCGAAAATTTCAGAACATGTGGGAATCCATACAAAATCTGTCGGCTTATTGTAAAGCTTTCGAATGACGCTGTGTTTTATATCTGAATCGATTTGGTTTCGTGCAATCAGTTGAATTCATGATGTAATTTCTGAGAATGATCGCTGTTACGCTGAGGTCTAATCTTGCTTTTGTATGCATTCTATTTGACTAGCTTACTTCACCATGTAGATTTTAGACAGACTAGTTCTCTGTTTACTAATACCAAGAAACACTGTAGGATATTGTGCTTCTGCGGTTTTGTGGGATTCACTGATCGTTGACCCTTGAGCTTAATTGGTGAGATTTTGTGTCTGTGCAGGATGATGTAGTAGCTAATGTCGAGTCAAAACTTGCTGCATGGACCTTTCTTCCTGAGGGTATTTTTACGAGGCATACGTATATGTATACATATAGTTTTCTGCCTTTATCCTTTAGTAGCAGATAACTAAGCATCTCTCTCTCTTTTCTTTCTTTCTGTGTTGTGGATCAGAAAATGGGGAATCCATGCAGATATTGCACTATGAGAATGGTCAGAAATATGAACCGCATTTTGACTTCTTTCACGACCAGGTAAACCTACAGCTCGGTGGTCATCGGATCGCCACTGTATTGATGTACTTGTCCAATGTCGAAAAGGGCGGAGAAACAGTGTTTCCCATGTGGAAGGTAAATGAACATGGATTCATGTTTAAAGTCATTCGACACTTGTGTCACCTAAGATTTGGATTTCATTTCTTGAGGTAGCCTCATTTCAATTTGATCACACGTTCTTAAAGGGTAAAACAACTCAACCGAAAGACGACAGCTGGACCGAATGTGCAAAACAAGGCTATGCAGGTAAATTGATATATATAACACAAGTATAATATTCTTCAACATCCGTTTGGTTTAAATGTGGAGAAATGAGAAATTTAGACATATGGGGATTGCAGTAGGTATGATTCTCTTCCTCCAAATGGTATATTTGCACTATCTTAATTATGTATCTTTGCAGTGAAACCGAGGAAAGGGGACGCGTTGCTCTTCTTCAATCTTCATCCCAATGCAACCACAGATCCGAGCAGCTTACATGGAAGCTGTCCAGTGGTTGAGGGAGAGAAATGGTCAGCAACCAGATGGATTCATGTTAAGTCGTTCGACAGACCGATTGTGAAGACATCTGGGTGTGTGGACGAGAACGAGAGCTGCCCGAAATGGGCAAAGGCAGGGGAATGCGAGAAGAATCCAACGTACATGGTTGGTTCAGAAACAGACCATGGATATTGCAGAAAGAGTTGCAAAGCTTGCTCAACTTGAGAACAAGTATAATCAAAAACTCTTATTTAAGGGTCGAATTTTTTTGTATAGCCCATTCTGGGTAGAAAAACCTTTTCGTCAATATAAGGAAAAATATAGAACAAGACTACAAAAAATAATCCTGATCCTATGTTTCATGTTCAGTTATGTTCCTTATGGTTCATAATTAGAGCAACACTTGATAAAAGTCAGTTTATTTTACCATCAACCTCAAGCAAGCAATACATGATAAACTGAATTATGTATTTAGTACTATATACAATATGTAGTGTAAATGTGATGATAGTTGTCTAAACTACGTCATGCACTTCGAAACTCTATATTTCTAATGAAGTGTAACAATCATGCAATTACCGTTAATTAGGAGCCTTCAAGCATGAGATCCTCACCTTCCTTCTCTCTTTCTCTCTCTCTAGCAATGTCTCAGAGCTTTTGCATTGCATCACTTACTTCCATAAAGCCTTTCTTGTGGTACTTTCAGACATTTCTCAGCTTCTTTCTTCTTCTTCATCATCTTCTCTCTTGTGTCTGAATACCAAAAAAATAAAAATATGGGAAGGCCTCCATGTTGTGACAAATCCAATGTCAAGAAAGGTCTCTGGACCGCTGAAGAAGACGCTAAGATCCTCGCTTATGTTGCAATCCATGGTGTAGGAAACTGGAGTTTGATCCCCAAAAAAGCAGGTCTTTTCATAAATCTCTCCTTTCTTTTAAGAATTGATCTCATTGTACAAGTCTGAGTTTTTTTATCTTTCTTCTGTGCAGGCCTGAATCGATGTGGAAAGAGCTGTAGATTGAGATGGACTAATTACTTAAGACCTGACCTTAAACATGACAGCTTCTCTCCCCAAGAAGAAGAGCTTATCATTCAGTGTCACAGAATCATTGGCAGCAGGTAAAGGAGAAACCTAATTGCTAACTAACTTTTTTTTAACAATGACAAGAATCTATCAAACTTTGTTGTCATTGAAACATTTCAATTTGGTAATAGCAATAATAATAATAATAATCTCTGATGCTTTCAGGTGGTCTTCGATTGCGCGAAAGCTTCCAGGAAGAACGGACAACGATGTGAAGAACCATTGGAACACGAAGCTGAAGAAGAGGCTGATGAAAATGGGGATAGATCCGGTGACTCATAAACCGGTTTCTCAGGTCCTTTCAGAATTCAGAAACATTAGCGGCCATGGAAATTCATCTGAAACTTTTGTAAGAAACTTCAAAGAAGAACCATCTAACAACTCTATACTCACACAATCCAACTCAGCATGGGAAATGATCAGGAACACAACAAGCCATGAGAGTTATTACAACTCTCCTATGATCTATACGAATCCAACTTCATCAGAGTTCCAAGCTACTCCATTCCATCTCTCAAGCCATTCAAACCATCTGCTCAATGGAACCACATCTTCATGTTCTTCCTCGTCGTCTTCTGCTAATATCACGCAGCCGAACCAAGGGGCTCAAGCACCGGCTGCTACATTCTGCTGGAGCGATTTCCTTCTCTCGGATCCGGTTTTACCTCTGAGCTCTCAGACACAAGTAGTGGGATCCTCAGCTACTAGCAACCTCACTTTTGCGCAGAACGAAAGCTTCCACAGCCAAGGCGAATGCAGCTCCCAGAAGATCGCTTCCAAGGCCTCGGGAACATGTCATTCCGCGAGCTCCTTTGTGGATGAAATATTGGATAAGGACCAAGAGATGCTGTCACAATTTCCTCAGCTCTTGAATGATTTCGATTATTAGATCCTTCTTTCTGTTATTGTTGTCGTTCCTTCTCTTGTAGCTTAAATTCGACGCTTTATGATTTTCAAGAACTACTTTCATCTGGTTTTTCAATAAGTTTTCTCTTTTCTTTATGATCTTGATTAGTACCAAGTTCCTTGGGATCCAGTTATGCTTCAGTCCAGGAGTCTGTAAACACACACACTCGGCTCAAATTAGACCACCTTTTAATTGAGGGAAGAGACCCTCTACCTCCGGAAGAGGGTTCTAGTTTGTTGTTATCCTTTGTATTCTTTTGGTTTGCTACTACTGAGAAGCTCAAACAATATTTGCGAGCTCCAAAGTCGAAACCTTTTCAGCTATGGCGGTCGTGTTATCTTCTCCCATAGTCTCTCCACTAGGAATCAACATAGACATGAATAAGAACCTGGGTGTCTCGTATTCTTCTTTCCCCAAAATTCACGTCTTCAGGGTTTGTAGTCCCCTGCGTATTCGGAAATCCGTAGTCACCGTCGTCTCGAGCCGTAAAAGTGTGAAGATTTTGTTTCTTTCTCAGAAATTATACGTATAGATTTCTTGTTAGCATCTTCGTGATTCCTTTCTCAGTTCATTTCTTTTGGTGAAATCAGATTCAGGAACTGGTTTGGCAAGCGAGGATAAGAAACTGTTGCTGGAACGATATGGTTATGATGCCACTGAGTTTGCGTCTCAATCTAAGGTTCACTGCCCATCTTCTATGTTCATTGTTCCGGTTTCTGATAAAATTGTTGAGAGGTGAAACTTTAGTTGTGGAAAATTGCTGACCTACTGTTGAATCACTTCAATACTGGTTAAACACAAATTGTAGAAGACGAGAAGAAAAGAAGAGGAAAAAAGTGGAAGGAACAGCCAAAAAGAGGAAGTGGTTGTTGTACAACCAAGAACAACTCATAGGTTACTTCAGGTGTGCATTTGCTTGTTTCATGGTGTTTTGAAGCAGTTTTTTTGTTTTTGTTTTTGTTTTTAGGTTTCTGTTGTTCGATTCCCCAATGTGTCGAGTGGTTTAGGTTCTTGCAGGAACTGCCAAACGAAAGAAATTGCTTTCCCTTAAGGGAATGGATGTGAGACCTATGATGGAAGTTGTAAAAGGAGCAGCTTTTGGAATTCTTCAGGTGCTAGTGATGAGAAATTGACTGTTTTTAGCTGGTTTTAGGAGCTTCTGCATTTGGCCGAATTATCACCTGAGATTAGGGATTTCACTGTTTTGTGTGATTAACATTCAAAGACTAATTCTTACCCTCGTTCTATATAGGCTGCTGGTGGTTGTCCAACGTCTCTGCGTCCTGGTAGGTGGTTGGATTTGTACAGTGGTACAGGATCCGTTGGAATTGAAGCAATCAGTCGAGGATGTTCTGAGGTAGCGAAGAGATAAATTACTGTAATGGCATGAATTATTTTGTATGATCTTGTTTGATTCTTTTATCCAAGTGATAGCTAAACAGGATTTTGACTTATTCTCCACAGGCACACTTTGTTGAGATGGATCCTTGGGTTGTTTCAAATGTTCTACAACCAAACTTGGAACACACTGGGTTTGTTGAGGCTTCGGTTATACACACTGCTCGAGTAGAAAACTTCTTGGAACGTGCAGATAAAATAGTAGGCATGTCTAGTCTTGGAGATGTTAAACAGTAGTCAATTTCATCTCTCATAATTACTTGCAAACTTCAGCTTTTAAAAGTATCTGTTACTATCAGGTAAGGATGGAGCATTTGATTATATCAGCGTTACACCGCCGTACATGGAGGTTGATTATGAGGTTTTGATGGATCAGATTTCTAAGTCAGCAGCAATTGGAGAAAATACATTTATTGTGAGTAGCTATGTATTTCCCTCCTTAAACCATCTTATGAGTATTTTGGGTCACCATGTATTTCTCATGTTCACCTGGACGTGTTCTGATCTAGGTGGTTGAGTACCCTTCACGAACCACAATGCTTGATTCATGCGGATGCCTTGAAAAGGTAACTAGCTATTTCCTTTTATTACCTGTGTAAGTGAATGGGGTTGAATGAATATTGATTCGAGAAATTTCATACAGATGACTGATCGAAGGTTTGGCCGGACACATCTGGCCATATATGGACCAAAATGGGCTCAAAAGCCAAAAAAATCTTAAAGCCACAGTGAATCTCAACGGTCACATCTGACCATTTTCGGTTAAAGGCAATGAACAAAGGCTGAGATTGAAGAGCTAGTTCGCTCCAACCTTTGAATACTAGAGTAAGTTGTTTCAGATGTAAATAAATAATATGTATTGATACTCTTTTGGTTGTTACATCTCAAATTGATTTGTAGCATTTGCATCTGTCATGTGATACAAGATCATTTCGTTTTCATTTCAGACTTTCAGTTTCTTCCTGTCACATATTCTTAGTGTCTCAGGATAATTTTTTGCAGGTGCTTTTGTCCATCAGTCGCCATTTTGTTTGTTGCCAAGTCCTAAGATGGAAACAAGTTGCAGTCTTATGATAATTTTAAAACCGGTAATGATGTTTGTCGTCCCTGTGTCTTTGTGAAGCATAAATTTTAGTTGTACACAGTTTGAGATATGAAGTCAGTTAGCGTTTCTCCTTTTTTCCCATTACATATGGCTTCTTCTGATGCCCTTAAGGTCTGAGAGAGCAACTTGCTACACATGATTTCTATATCTATGTATCATATACATCAATATTTATTCTAAGGATTTCTTCTAATTTAAAGAAAACCTTTACGAAAGTGACGTAACTGAGGTATGTGTCGAAGACTTCTTCCTCTCTTTCTAATTTAATCTACTTTGGTAAACAACTCTTCAATAGAACATGAAACTTGAATTCTCTAGAGGGAAATATTGGGATGACTTTGCTCACACAATCACTGTAAGAATCAATACTAAAAGGACACTATCCTGACCATGTGTAAGATCCCTAAATAATATAGGGGAAACAGATATATAGTAAGAATTGTGGGGCCAGGTCTGTTTAAACTTTGGCTTTACTATGTAGAAGGTAAGCTTCTCTTTCCCACCAAGTCCAAAAGGAAGTTTGCTTGTGACATGGAAACAAACTGGCTCAATCTTCCCTAGCTGTCAATCAGATATGGATTCTTTTCTTTGCAATTTGGATATGTTTTATATCATTTCATTTGCTTTGAGGTATTATGTAAGTTTCCAATTTATCTTCAAATGCTGAATATACCACAAAGAGTTCATCTGAAGAAGCATACATTTCTCTTCTGCTAACTGGCTCTTGGTAAGGAGTGATTACTTCATAAGGAAGAAAATTGTAGCTCTAGCTCCTTTTCACAGTTTTATATCATTTCATTTTTTTACTTATGCATTGTTACATTCTTAATTGATTTTCTTATTGTTTAAAGGAAACATCCAAGTGATTTAAGATAGTGGTAAGGAAAGTAGTAGGCTTGCTAATACTCAGTCACAAAAGGTACACTGTCCTATGCTTTTAAATGGCTTAAAATATATGTAGTTAGGGGAGCTTGTGAGGTCCCCAATGGTTTGCTGCATGAAAATTCACAAATAAAAGCAAAGAAAAAGGAACTCGAAGGGCCCATATGTTACATAAAGATATGTTTTCTCTAACTTTCTCTTCCTTTTGCTTCCTTTCTCTCTCTCTACGTGGACACCTACGTATGTATGATGTTGCTTTGTGTGCTTCATCTTTAAATAGGGCCAATCACGGATTTGTCCTCCAAGGTATATAAAAACAACTTAAATGCTTGTTTTTTGCTTCCCATTTCGCTTTCCCCTTTTTTAGCTTCTTCTGTCCAAAGATCTCTCTCTCTCTCTCTATTTAAGTAACAGTCACTTCACCAACATCATGGATGTTCTGCTCAGTCTATTCTTGGGTTTGGTTGGTCAGTTGTTCATGTTAAACAGGAAGCTGTAGGGACATAGGTTGCAGTATGGGTGGAAATGGCATTAGAGCTTTGGTTGGGGCTGTTGTGTCTCTGGGTATTATTGTGTTTCTTCTTGTCGGTATCTTAGCAAACTCTGCACCAAGTGTTCCATCAACAGAAAAGTTCAAGACTTTGCGGTTTAGTGGTAAGGATGTGAATCTGTTTCATGTGAGCAAGCGAAAAGTTCCAAATGGACCTGATCCTATCCACAACAGGTTCTTATCTTCTCTCAAATTTCAATCTTTTTACATTTGCTTCTTTGAGTTTGCTATCAGAGATCAAGCCTTTTGAGAATTTTGTCTTGAAGTTGGTTTGAGTACGTTTATACAAGAAAAATAATCTTCTAGTATTAGTTTTTGCTCAATTCAAGATTTTTTTTGGCTGTAACTTTACACAGATACCGATAATCACTGGTTTCTAGAAAGATTATTAGCATTCAGAATTCTTGTTCTTTCCTTCTTTTCAGTGTCATTTATACATTTTGTGCCATTAAAGAACTCGTCTTTTGAAAGCAGATAATGCTTTTTCTTTCTCTAATTTATATGGTTTAAGAGAACTATAGGCACTTGTGAAGAACTTGACCACTTTAGTTAAAGTTATACTGCAGAAAGAACTCAACTTTACTGAGTTTTTGTTTCCAAACTGTTTCTTCAGGAAAGCAGAAACTTCGAGACGACCACCACGAGTATGATATAGCTCCGATATATACTACGTGTATGGTATGCAAACTTTTCTACAGATATGTCATGTAAGTATAATGTTTGATCTCATATGGGTTTGGTTCATTTTCGTTTTCTCTACCGTTTTCAGACACAGAGTGGATTACGCGACCTCTCAATTGCATTCCCACGTCAAGAAGCTACTTCTTTTTTTGCGGGGACAGTCCATAACTTCAGATTCAGTTACATGCTATGAACTCATAGCTTGTGAAGCCTTGCTCTGTTTTGCAAAAGGTGAAGTCTCTTCTTGGTCTGTAGCATTTTGGATCGTGAAGTTGCTCTCTTTTTCTTTTTGGAACATTGTGTCTGAAGATTGAGAACTTTTAGAAGTGAAGGGTGTAGAGAAGATTTAGGCAGATATTAAGACTTTTAAGGGTTTTGTAATAACATTTGTATTAAATTATAGGCTAATGTCTTTATCAAACGCTCCTGTTTTCCTCATATTTCTTTCTTTATTTGCCTTTTCTTTTTAAATTTATTAACTTTAAAGTTTGCTTTTTGTGTTTCCTCTGCTAAAGCAAACCATTAACTAAAGTTGCTCTGTTTTCAAAAACTCATTTTCCCCTTAAATTACTGATTGCTATTATAATCTATGCCTCGTAATATATCTCCACCACTACAACAACTAAAAGAGACTTATTGATTTTTGCATCTTAAAAAAAAAGCTTGTCCTTGTACAACTTTAGAATCACATCTATTTTCATTTTTGGGTTCTTCTGAACTTCGGGAATCTGACAAAGTGAAATACAAAAGGAGTGAGCATAGATGCAAACCTCTCTTTCTCTCTCCTCTCCTTCTCGCTTTCTTGCATTCTTTAGCTTCTTTTTTCTGGGTTTGATTTTTGACTGTATCGTGAAGCAGACCTTAAAGTAAGATTCTGCAGAGAAAACCCTCTTTATCCTGTTCTGCATGGGACACAGATTCCAGTTTTGCACTTTCTTTTTTGTTCTTAAAAGAAAACACAAGTGAAATTTTGTTTTTGTCACTCTTCCAAGACTCCTGAAAGAAACACTTGCTCCCCAAAAAAGCTCATGTGTTTTAATCTCTTTTAACAGTTCTCTTCAGAATCCTGTTTTTGATCAGTTGTAATTTGTAAACACCAAAGCAACATAACATGTTTTTAAGACTTTGATTGACACAAGAGAAAACACTTAGCATATACACTTCTGTTTTTTTTACAATAAACATAATCTAGAAATTCATTTTTAATAAGCTTTATGGAATGATGCATCTTCTAGCTTGGCAGTAGAAAGTAGTACAAGACGACGATATACACAAATAATACCTCAAGACAATATATAACCCTGAAAATCCTCACCGTCACAGGTTTCCCTTAAGGGTTTAACTTCACACGGCCTCGTTCTCTTGTGTGTCGAAAATCAAAGGGAAGTCATCGTCTTGTTCTGTGAACGAATGACCCTGTTTCTCGGCGATAGCTCTCAATGACTGATATGCCTGAAACATAGACCATCTCTCTTTAGGCCTTGGAGCCACACAGTTACAAGCAATCTCCACAAATTTCAAGATTTCTTCATCATGCCCATTCCCTAGAATGTCTTCATCGAATGAATCAGCGACTCTTCCTGAAATTTCAAGCTGTTTCACCCAATCAACCAAACTCCCTTTGAAACCTTCGCCTCCAAGAGCTTTTAGCCCTGTCGCCAACTCCAAGAGGACAACACCGAGTCCATACACATCACCTTTTAGTGAAGCTAGCATTGTGGTAGAATACTCAGGAGCTACATACCCAAACTCTCCTAAATCACCTGTCATGAAACTGCTCTCGTTGCTATCCGATGGAACCATAAGCCTTGCAAGCCCGGAATCTATAATCCTCGCATCGAAATCCTCGTCAATGAGAATCACACTTGAACAAATGTTTTGGTGAAGTATCGGAGGGCGGCATCCATGGTGAAGCCAAGCCAAACCCCTTGCAGCACCTAAGCCGATCCTAAACCGAGTCGACCAATCCAGTTCAACCGCATTTGAATCCAGCAACCTGTGCAGCGTCCCGTTAGACATGTACTTGTAAACAAGAAGTTTCTCTTCTTCCACAACGCAGAATCCAAGAAGTGGCACCAAGTTAGGGTGACGAAGCTCCCACAACTGGTTCATCTCATACCGAAACTCCCTCTCCCCGAGCTTACATGCGCTCAAATGCTTGACCGCGAGCGCTGAGCCATCAGGAAGAAGCGCCTTATACGTTGTCCCTGTCCTAGTGGAAACGATAATGTTCTCGGAGCTGAAATTATTAGTTGCAGCCATCAGATCCCCAAGTTTAACCTTAACCAAAGGCTTTTGAAACAAAGAAACCTGAGCAAGCTTATGGCTACGGAGCCTCTGCGCTAAACTACTAACTCCTCCTTCGGTTAAATTGCTTCTACTTCTTCTTGTCCACTTCAAATGGTAATACCACCAGATCCCAAAAGCCAACAACATCGATGCAGCAGCACCAAACAGACCAGCTGCAATTATAATCGCAAGATTCTTCTTGCTTAACCCTCCACAAGCCGAAGATAAAGGACGACCACAAAGACCTTTATTCCCACTGAAATCATCAGAGGAGTAATTCGGTGAGCTGAAGGAAGATGGAATGCGACCTGTCAGATCATTGTTAGACACAGAGAACCTCGTTAATCTGCCCAGAGACGAGAACTGGACCGGGATTTGACCAGATAACCGGTTATCAGACAGAACCAAAGAGTTCACATACCTACACTCTGCTAAATCAGGAGGAATCTCACCGTTCAACCCATTGTTCGACAGATCAAGAGATACTAAAAACGGCAACCATCTACACAGATGTGGAGGGATATTAGCAGATAATCGATTGCTAGAGAGATCCAGTTTCTGTAAACTCGCACAGAATTGTAGAGATTCCGGGATTCGACCAGATAAACCCATGTCTCGAAGCTCCAGATTGATAACCCTATTCTCCTGATTGTTCCAACAAGACACGCCCACGAAATTACAGAGAAACCCGACAGTAGTGTTTGCGAAGTTCCATGATTTAAGCGCTCCCTGAGGATCTGTGAGAGAGCTTTTGACTCCTTGTAGGCATCTGATATCGTCTTCATCAGCCGCCGTCGCAGGAGAACAGCAGAGGAAGAAGACGAAAACAGTAGTGATGAACAATAAAGGAAGCAGCTTTATGGAGTTTGAGCCGATCTCCATGGATGAAATATTCGGAGGTTTTTCTGGGTTTGGATTAAAACTAAAGGTTTTTGCCTTATTTTTTTTGGTATCTGTCAATGAAGTAGCAGAGAGACAAGCCTGCAAGTCAGACGCGTTGAACGGTCGTCTCAAGGATTATTATGCAG
The DNA here is from genome assembly GCA_020283515.1 of Alliaria petiolata. Taxonomy (NCBI): domain Eukaryota; kingdom Viridiplantae; phylum Streptophyta; class Magnoliopsida; order Brassicales; family Brassicaceae; genus Alliaria; species Alliaria petiolata. Next base: position 14,406,028 of record JAHZTW010000005.1, on the reverse strand, counting down.
AGTAGTCGTCGGCTTTTAATGTCTTTTTATTTATTTATTTTCTTGTTCATCCTATGACTAGAAATAAATAGTAATTTGTTTTCAAAGCAATTAAAACGAAAATTCCATCATTTTCGGCTTTTATATATATATATAAATAAATCAATATTCGAAATGTTTGTAGGGTTGATAAGTGATATTATGGTTTGTTTTCTAAAGTTGACTTCTCTCTTAGATATACGTTTACGTTGATTGGCATATTACAAACAAAAGTATTAAAACTGGCATGTTTAATTTGGTAAATTTGCTAAAATCTTATTGGATAGAAGACATACGCTTAGAGTTTAATTCCATACCAAATATATATATATATATATATATCTTGATAAACGTCATTTACATTTACTAGATTTTAGTATTTCTTAAAACGGTAGCAGTCATGAGTGTAGCGGAATACACCGTTTATTTCATAATGTTTTACCCACATTTTAATCTTATAATTCATGAAGTTGCAACCTTAAACCAAGCTTATCATGGACAGCTCGTGGTTTTCTTGGTCCGGTTTGGTCGAAATAAGCTTTTTCTTATATTCAAAACCTCAATTGATATCATATTTATTTATGAGAAATGCACAATATTATGACATTTTTAACATGATTACAAATAGTTCGAGACGGTGCATACCTTTGAATTTGATAATTGATACAACTACACTGTATATACGTCCGTGTGTGTTGTCACCGTAGACCTTTTGGTGACAGCAGATTGGGTTTTAGGAACGTGTATGGGTTTGGTATGGTCAAATATACAGTTTTTAATTAAACAAGTAGGAATTTTCATGATATCATTTTTAAATAGTTTTTAACCAACCTACCCTATACAGGAGCGCAATTGCCGTGAAAATGATAGGACCATCCAGAAAGCAAAATAGTCTCTCAAGTCTCACCCAATGGCCTTCGTTTTTTGACCAACGAAACTTTAAAGTAATTTGTTGTGGTTATATCACTCAAGTGTTTTCATAGACGAACACATAACTTTCGTTTTGGTTTTAATGTTAAACTTTATACCAAAATATTATTACTAGTTTAATTATAAAGAACATATTATTCTCGAAAAAGGATTACATAACTGAAAAAAAAATAAGGAGAGGCTATAATGGCAATTAAGTAAGTAGAACGACCAAAAAAATAAGTAAGTAGTAAAACATTAGTAGGCCCATTCTCTTTACTGAGCCCATTTGACTGAAATAACCCAGCCCGAATTTATGTTGATTTAAACGGCAAGCAAATCCAACGGACTATATCACAATTCACAAACTCAGATTACTTTTACGGAAATGTCAAAACCGCGAAAAAAATCAATTTCCCAAAATAACCGCACTCTCTAAAATTGTGGTCCCCATCGGCTATCTGACGTCGTTTCGCGCCTTCTATGCAGCGACGTCGGTTTTGGGTTTAGACGATTCCAAAACTGCGAAGGGTGAAATGGTAATTTTAAACAAAAGGCCTGTCAGTTCCTAACCGACCGGTGAAAGGCGAAGCAAGCTTCTTCTTTTCCGACTTTATGCTCTTCGGCGGGAGAAATTGAAGACGATATTCGACTATGGAAGAGTCAGATGTAAGATAATTCTATATTCTCCTGTCTTGATTATTTTTTTGTTTATTTTAACGATCTGGGTTTGCCGTTTTTTGATTGCCCAATTTCGCTTTTTCTTTTTGGCCAGAAAACGACGGCCTTGAAGAAAGCTTACGCGGAGATTATCCTAAACACGGCGAAGGAATCGGCGGCTAGGGTTATGGTTTCCGATAGAAAATCAGCTCGGTTTCATCACGATCTCAGCGGAACGAAGGAGGAGGCTCTTCGTTTGCTTGTCCGATTGAAACAGATGATTGATGCTAAGGTATTATCATTGTTCTGCTCAAACATTTTAGAAATTACAAAGAAATCAGAAACGCTTAGGGGTCTATTCCTTCAACCGGTGTACACTTAATCTTCCGTTTCTGGGCTCGTGATTAATGGGTACTCTTTGTTTGAGAGGATCAATGTTTAGATAAATATGTTAGCTTCCCTTGTTGTCTCTCTCTTGTGTTAGTTTTTTGCTTTGACGATGATGGTTAATATGAAGGAGCTTACTTGGAACTTTTAGCTTGTTTTTTTTTTTTTTTACTGATTTAGCTCTATCAACAGAAAATAGAATCAGAGGTTTCATCAACAAACCAGCAAAGACAGATTGATGTGCTTGAAGCTCAGCTTCAAGAGGCAGAAGATATTATTACTGACCTGAGGTCAGAGCTGAGGTGGGTGAGAGACAAATTGGAGAAAACAAGGGTTAATGAGTTGCAGGAAAGAAATGTAGTTGTCAAGGAAGAAGAAACGATTTCTGCTCAGAAGGCTGATCCTGAGGTTTTAGTTGGAAGTTTGCATCCTGATCAAGAGGTTACAGATACTTGCTTCTCTGTCATGATTGACTCTCTTCCGGATCGTAGTAGCTCATTGCATGATGTTGAATGTGAAAATGACGAAAAGCGGTTGGACGGGATTATGAGTGTTAATACTGTAAAAGGATGTGATGCTCGTGAGTCTGAATTGGAAGCCAATATCACAAGCAAAAAGCTTGAGCTTTCTAGAAATGGTTGTACACAGAGGATCCACGCTTTGGAAAGGAAAGTTCTAGAGAGGAATTCATCTTCTTCTGCAAGTGAAGAGGAACAAGGCATAATTGAAAAGGATACTGAAGAAAACTTGATGAGCTCAGGAAAAGTGAACGAACCTGAAGCTGGCACTTTGGGAAACACAAGATGTCTTGTTCTTGCTCTAAGAGCCAGCAGTGCAGAGGTGATAACAAAGCCGTCAAACGCATTAGGAATCAAGAAAACCGGCAAGTCACACAAATTACGAGGAAGGAGAAAGAGGAGGTGGGGAAAGCCAAAAGCTACATCAGTTAGGTCTCAGAGTCAGCTTATCAAACCTTGTCAATCTCAGTCTAAGCTTCCCTGTTCCAAGACATCAATGGACAGTTCAGATAGCGAAGATTCCGTGGAGACGCATCTGTTGGTGGAGAGTAAGGAGGTGGATGCTCTTAATGCCTGTAAAGGGTTGGAAGAACATTTGCAGCATAAAAGAACCTTATACAGTGGTGATATCAGTATCATCCGTAAAGGGAAAAGGAGCAAGAATATTAAAAAATCGGGTGGTATATCTTCCCCTGTAAATGCTACTGATCATTTGGTGGAGGCCTGTCAAGAATTGAATTTAGTCTCTATTAATGTCGAGGATGGTGAAAGTAAGGCAGATATACCTGAAAGCGAGACTAAGATAAAACCGCTTCCTCGTTTGGTTCCCGGGTTAACTTCAACTAAAAGCAATGTGGATCCAACTTCAGGATCGACAAATCTTGCTATCGTCAGTGTGACTGCAACTAATCGATCAACAGACAAAGACTTGAAATCAAGAGAAGATGTGTTGGTAAGTTGTTGTGTAGGTGAAGAAGATAGTGTGGTTCCATCTATCAAAATGGGTTCTGAGTTGGTCAATCTGCATTCTGACTCGAAAGTTACTGCAGTAGTATCAGATCAAATCACTGAGCCTCCAAGAGCTGATGGAAATCGACTCGTGAAGTATACATTCCAAAGGAAACGAAAGAGAGGATCTTCAAAAGAAAATGATGATAGTAATAACCTTCCAGGGAAAAGAGAAGTCAAGGAGAAAGAAAACAACGTGCAAGACCCAATTGAATCTACTTTTGAGTAATGAACCACCTAGAGAAACTCCACAACTAGCTGAGGTTGCCACACAGGTGAGTAAATATCGCATTTCATATTTTTCATGCTTAGGTATTGGACCTATTGGTGTAGCAGTCGATTCGAGTACATTATTGCATCTTTCGTCCATTCAATTTTGTGGAAAAGTCTTTCACATTCTTATTAGTTGAGAATTGAGACACAGTATGCATTTATCAAGTATCTTACCAAGATTTTTCTGATATGACATTCCTTTCAACTGTGAAACTGCATTTGTTATAGTCTTTACATCTAAAGCTACGAGTTTTCTCGCATATTAGTTTCAGTTGACACTCACAGCATCATGAATTGTTCAGGTGATGATGCTCTTTTTTGTTGTTGTCATGTGCAGCTTAAATCCTTGTCTGAAAGCTGATGGTAGACTGACTAATCTTTGTGCAAGCGAACTCTTGAGAACAGATATATCAACTAAAGCTTAAGCTGAGAAGTATGTATTTATCTATCTTGACACCTTGTGGATTATATTTCAACTTCAGCTTATCTGTGACAACCCAATGTTCTTGAGTCATTGGAACTTGAAAAGTGTTTTTTTTTTTTTTTTCTCTCAGGGTACTAAGTTGTTATTAGCTATTTAACTGTAGTAGTTCATGTGGGGGTTTTGAGATCTAGTGAGACGAGGGAAAAGAATCACAACCAATATGTGAGTTTTGAAAGCGTTAGCAAGTCAACTAAATTTTTGAAAATGTCAAAATCTGACCAGTTTGGTATTGTTGTAATTAAATTGGTGAATGGAAAAGGGTAAAAACTTGAATGAAACTTAAGTTGTACACAATATTATAAAATTCTGAACTTTTTGTAACTTTTAGAATGGATCTGATGATATACATATGTTAAATAATTTGAATAGAAGTTATATCCAATGCAATTCTAGTTATATATAAATATATGATACTCCCTCCGTTTTGATTTAAGTGTCGTTTTAGACTTGTTTTTTTGTTTACAAATAATTGTCGTTCTCGGATTTCAATGCAGATTTATAATAAATTTTCCTGTTTTATCCCTACTTTTTCAGCTTATTAATTATTCTTATCAAACAAAATAATGTTTTAATGAAAGGCAAAACAGAAAAATTTAATGATTTCTTAATCTGTGTGAAATATCCTAAAACGACACTTAAATAAAAACAGAGGGAGTATGTAATGTTTTGGGGATTAGAACATTTACAAACAGAAAACGCATGTGTTTGGGAAAGAAGAACAAACATGGGGGGGGGCCCACACTGCTCTGAAAGAATTAACATGACAGAGAGCAGCAGGCGTGTAATGTGTTTTAATTATTTTGTTAGTTAATATTGTTATTCAATATTTCAGCTAAAAGATATACACTTTTGTTTACATATTCCGTGAAAACTGTTTCCACCTCTCTGCTTAGCATGCGGTGTCCCATTGACCTCAACTTTGAGTAGCTAACACTTCTCTGTTTTTTTTTTTTTTCACTAAGAATATAAAAACCCAATAGATAGATATCATTTGATATTTTTGACCATGGTTGAGGATTCACCCTATTAGTTGAAAAACCAAGATTCGAATTTTTATACTATAATTTTAACTATGGATGGGATGGCTATTGCGCCAAAAAAGCCTCCAATTTCACAAGTTCTGAAGATTAGTTAGTTTATGATCGGGAAACTGAAACCAATTAGTGGATTAAACCTGCATAACCTAAAAGTCAGAAGTTATTAAAAAAAAAATTTAGAATTAACAAATAAATATTAATGTTAAAGAAATCTATATCTTCTTTTGATGTTGAAATTAAAAGTTGCATATAGTGGAAGTTGAAAATGATTGTTTTAAGGAAAAATGGTCCCCAAGCGAAAAAAGGGGAAACAAAGAAAAAAGCAGAAAAACAGAAGAAACAGAGGAAATCAGAAAAGCCTGAGAAGAAAGTAATAATAAGATGTCTGGAATAAGAGCAGATATGAAGGGGGCATGCCTGTTCTTGTCTCCTCCACCTTCTTCTTCTTCTCCTTCTCCTGTCTTTTCATTTTGTTCTTTCTGTTCGCCATTTGGTCTTCCACAATCGGACCCACCAACTTCTTGTTTACGAATCTTGAAAATTTCTTATAAGAATCGCAACTTCATCGACCGGAGGAAGAAAGAAACAGATCAGAGCAAAAAAGAGAGAGAGAGAAACGGACAATAATGGAGATGAAGAAAGATCTTAGAGTGGAGAAGAAGGATGTGGAGGAAGAGAACATGTGTACGGCGTTGTTGACTGCAGTTGTTGTTCTCTCAATGGCTTGTCTGAAACATTTCTCCTCTGTATCCTATTTGATCGAACAATGGCGTTCTTTGGTCTTTCTTCTACTCAACGTTGTTCTCTTAGCCGTTTACTTCACCTCAACTCGTCCTATTTCCGGCGAGACTCACGATTTCAAGACCCGTCGGGGAAGTAGATTGAGAATGGTGCGAGGGAAGAAGAATAAGAAGAATAAGAAGACTAGGATGGTGAAGGAACCGGCTTGTTCCGACCAAGATTTCTTAGTCGTAGAGCCAGAGGAAGTGATCAAGAACTGTGTCGTGGTTGAGACGAAAAGGGTTTTTCCTGAATTCGAGGAAACTGTGAAAGACTGCGTCTTCCACAAGAAAGTCATGGATGTTAATGGAGAAGAAGATGAATTCGAGCCAGGGAGGTTATCGAACGAGGAGCTGAACGAGAGAGTAGAGTCGTTCATCATGACGTTCAGACAACATTTGGTGCTTGATGCGAGAAGAGGTAGAGACAGAGAAATTGACCAGAAGATGAGATCAAAAGACCCTGACATTAGCTTTTTAGGTCGGGAGGTCTCTTGTTCGGTTTAAGAATTTCTCCGCAATCTTTTTTTTTTGGGTTTTTCTTAAGATTCGTCCGGTTTTGTTCGTTCTTTGACTTTGTTTCTTCTGCGGGGTTGAGCTAAATAGCTCAATAGAACACAAGACTATAATCAAAATCTCTACAAAAGCACAATAGACATAAACCAGTGAAGACAGTTATACTGAGGAAAGCGTGCCGAAGTTTTTAACCACTCTCGTTTTGAAGTCCATAAGAAATATTGAATATCTTGTTTTTATTTTATTTTCTAGTTATCTAGAGTAAACCTAGTCGATTAATATTTATCTATTTCTTGACCCTTCAAGTTCTCATTAAATAAAAGCCACATCAATAGGTTATCTATTAGAGTAAAGTCAAGATTATAATACTACAAAAAAATCTTTGTAATAGCTACGGATTTGCCATTAAGATTCCGTTGTAAATAAATAGCCAAAATTTGGAGAGCGTTTTATTTATTTATTTGAAATTTGTTGCTATATAATAAATCCTTTAACAAAAAAAAAAAGAAATTTGTTGCTATTACGTAGATATATGGCGGCGAAAGAAAGTGATTAGACTTGTACATTTTAACCGGATTCGAAGAACCGAACCGAATTGAACCGAACTAAAAAATATCGAACCGAATTGGAACTGACGTAATAATCCGATTGGATCCTATACTTCTATACCGGAAGAATCGGATCCGAACCTGTAACGAACCGAGAATCGAATGGGTATCCGAAATATCTGAAATACAATTATATACCTAAAAATATTATTTATAATTAAACTCGAATAACTAAAATATTTAAAATTATAATTATAAATCAAATATATTATATAATTTTAGACTAAAATAATCAAAATATCGAAAAATCTTTAGTTATATTTGTTAAAATAATTGTTTTTTGGTAAAATTCAACCAAATAATTGAAATATATAAAATATTTGAGTTTTTGTAAAAAATATTTAAATAAATTTTGAGTGATTCGGATACCCGGAACCGATCCGAACTCGATTACAACCGACCCGTACCCGACCCAAAAATTATAAATATCCGAATGGATCCCATCTCTCTATACTCGAAGACTCGATACCCGAAAGATCCGACCCGATTGTATCCGAATAATCCGAACGCCCACCCATAAAAGTGATTGTGTTGTGGCCATTCCATGGCTTCTTACTAGTACTACGACTTAGCCACATATATAGTATCCATGGCTGCGCCACACAATTTGGCCATGGATAAATTCATAGCTAATGATATTCTCAACAACGGTCTTGCCGTGTATTGATATACTCATATATTTCGCATATTTAGCAAGCATTTAGAATAGATTTTCATGCATTCATCATTCATAATAGGCTAGTTATCATCATTTATCTCATTTTAAGTCTTAGAACATTTTTTGCATTAGCATTTGCATAGTTTCTTGCATATTTGCATGTTTTTCAGGCTGTTTAGGATACTTTGGGCTGAGATGAATGCTGGGCATTGACAAGAAGACCAAAAAAAAGCATAGGAGTTGGCGGAAATCAAAGGGGAAACTTGGACAAAAGAGAAAGTTAGCAGATCGACATCAAGATCGACTATCCCAAGTCGTTTCACCCGAGATCGAGAGACAGATCGAGCAAAATGACTCGATCCACGGCAGATCGAGTCCACGATCGACCAACCTGACTCGATCTTCCAAACCTGGCGCATCAACAGTTCCCCAACTTGTACTTGTCTTCTAGAAAGGGGGACCACCTTGGCAAGAAAGTCTCATAAGAGACAAGCAGCCCCTGTTTTATGGAAAGGGTGGAGAATTTCATAATATTTTCCCCTTAAGACAAGAGAGAAGACTTTGACACACATATCACTTATGACCACTTATCAGAATTCACTTTTGAGGGGAATAATTTGTAAGTGAGCGTGAGAGAGAGAGACCATAAGAGTTCTTGCTTTGTTCTTGAGTGTTCTTCCTTATTCTTGATAGTTCTTGCTTGTATTTTGCTTATTTCTTGCTTATTTCCCTTAGAAAAGACTCTTGTGTTTTTGTAATCAAATCAAGTATTTCATCTTCTAGTGTCAAATCTTTCTTCTTAGTTTTTATTTAGAAATTTGTGTTATATCTTATATTTTGTTATCTTCCACAAGTTTAAAATTTCAAATCTTTCTTCTTCTAAAATTCGCTTTTGTTCATCAGCTCTAAACTTATGTTTAAGAGAGGCTTGAACATGAGTTGTGAGTAATCCACCAAGGTTTGGGGTTGGGATGATCATGGTGGTTGAAAGCTAGAATTTTGGGTGTTTACTTGTTCTTAATTTAATTCTCTTCTTGGATTTGGGGGTTTTAAAGTATAGAGTTTCTCTTTGGAGATCTCTTTAATTTTAGGGATTTTCTTGTCCTAACAAGACTTAGGAAATCCCTTAAAACCAAATCCAAGAGACTAGCTCATCCTTTCCCAAACATCATGGATGCTTAGGGAGCTAGTTAAGCCATTTTTAAGATCCAAGCTTAATGTTCTTCACCCTTTCTTTCCACTAAACATCATAGGTTAGGAGGAAAGGGTGTAGAAAGGATTTACACCAAACATCATGGGTAAATCTAGTATGGTTTCTTAAGGCTTAGAGAAATCACTAAAAAGTGTAGAAAAATAGTTTTCAAAACCAAAGTTCAGATCTTCGACCACTCTAAATATGATTCCCAACCTTGAATCTATTTTTAATCTTTGAAAGCTAAAAACCAATTTTCTCCTGCCTAAGTTTTATTTATTTTCCTAAAATCCTTTTTATTAGCTTAATTATGCAATAGAGTTTTTCTAAATTTGTAAAATTGTGTTTTTGTTGTTTTTAGTATTTTATAAATTACTTAGAGTTAAGTCTGATGTTTATACCTGATTTCGTAGCTGTGTGATTTTTATAAATAGTTTTTATAATTTTTAGCTACTCACCATCAAATCTACCAAATAATCCGGTTTTAGGTTTTGAATTTGTAAAATTAGTAGAGTGGTTGTTTAATTGCTTAGAAGTCGTCTACTAGTTGTATAACCCTTCAGTAGGGATTTTAAAATAGTTTTTGTGTCTGTTTAATAACCCTAAATAGTTTTCACAGAATTGTTCCCCCATTTATCCGAATCTGCTTAGCTTTACTATAGGCTCTTGTATTCTTGGTACCTTTCACTACCCAATTTGGATTGATAACCTGAAGTATTGCAATGACATAAAACTATGCTTTAGGCTTTGTTTAACCTGCTAAAAAGCCAGTTATCATGTATTTGCCACAAGGCCACGGCTAACTCACTGATAATTGGTGGCCGTGTACTTTATATATCCATGAGCTAGATATGTTTTTGGAATGAATTCGTTAGCAAGATTGATATATGCAGCGAGGGACATTATTGTGTCGATGCACGAAATGCAAAAAAGCATCATGACGCAGATACCATAAGGAGTCACGTACATATGAAGAAGGAATTTACGAAGAACTTATTAGTATGGACGAGTCATGAAGAGCAGTGCTATAAAGAATCAACAAGTCATGTCTCTACTTTATGAATTATGACTTACTTTATCTTATGCGAGCGGCACATGCCACAGAGCTGACGAGAACCCGTACTATGGAGCGCCGATCACCAGCTCCGTGACCGTCGTCAACAGTCTGATCAGTCGATCGACCTTTATTGATATTTAATTTTAATATCAAATATATATAATTTTTTTTTAAAGTGACCACAAAATCACTATTACTACTTCCTCCGTTTCTAATTAATAGACTTTTAAAGATTTAATAAACTTTTATTATATTTATAGTTCTTCATTTCTGCTTTTTTAGCTAATTTTTTTTATAAAAGAGGATAAAAGTAGCAACTATTAGTATAAAAAAAAGTAGAGCGGATACATATGCAAAAGTTTAAAGCATCAGATTTGAAAACCGATGCTAATCAAATCCTTGGAAGTATTTATACAATTTTAATATATATACTTCTATAGTACTTAACCATTGTGGAGTACAAAAATTAAGATTTGCGCAAGCCCACGCAAATGACGAACATAGGGAACTGCCAGCATGTTTTAATGTTGCACAACAAGACAAAATCATTTCCGTGCATGTGCATGTCTAATAATCTTTATAAATAGTGATTATATTTAATTGACCATAAGATTTTGAAAGATTTTATCGCGAACATTATATTATAATTAAAACAATATAACTAAATATAGTTATTAACAAGCACGAACTTTGATATCTCATAACTTAATTATAATCTAGTTCGAACATATTTTAACAATATTAAAGAACAGTAACCTATAAGCAAAATTCATTTTTAAAGAATATAATTTCTCTTCAACCCACCTATATTATCGTCGAATCCAGAATATTATGATGGATGTCAAAAGCAGCCCACCATTATGGGGGTTCACTATCAAATGTAGACAAATTCATCATTCTTAGTAAGTCCCAAGCAAAAAGATTTATGGAACAACTTCTTTGATTATAGAACTGTTTAGTCGGTAATTTGTGAATGTTATAGAGAGATCGAAAAAGTTATCATGTGCATTTCTATATAAGTTTCGGATCTAGAGGTAATCATAAGTTTTAGATATTTAGATTCGGCCACGTTGGGAATAGATGACTTACGCCTTAAAATGAATCATCAAAAAAATCAAAACCGTTATATATGCAAAGATCCAAAACTAAAGATTAAAAAAAAATGTTTTATAATATTTCTCATGATGTTATGTAAAGACAGCTAAAGTCAATGATAATTTGATAACATGTCTGATTAAGAATATTATTTGTTTAAAATGATCAATTTGGTCTTTAATTAATAGAATGACTGATATACGTGAAGGTAATATGATATGGAACACAAACAAATACATCCAACGTTAAAAAAAAAGAGTTATATACGTGAGTAAAAATGAATAAAATAGGGAAGTTGATGTTATAATATTGAATTTTTCATATATATTAAAAGGCCAACGGTCTCACTCTGTCTCGGTTACTATATATAAAACGACCAGGAAGCACAAATAACAATACACAAGAAAATCCACACACAAAAAAAAAGAGAGACTGGGAGGTGTCGTTTCCCTAAGGTCAAGGTGTCGTTTTGGTAGATGAAAATGATGAAGAGTTGGGGAAGCATAAGATCGGTTTTTATGCACGCGGACGGTGTGGATTGGATACTAATGGGATTCGGGTTAATCGGAGCCATCGGTGATGGTTTCATCACTCCTACTATATTTTTCATCACCGGCTTACTACCTGTCTCTTATACACATCTAGATGTGTATAAGAGACAGGACTAATGGGATTCGGGTTAATCGGAGCCATCGGTGATGGTTTCATCACTCCTACTATATTTTTCATCACCGGCTTACTACTGAACGACCTCGGTGGTTCCTCCTTCGCTCATGAAACCTTTACGCAAGCCATCTCGAAGGTCTTTTCTCTGTTTGTTTTTGTTTTTCGCCATTATTTATTCTTCGTAAGTAGTCAGTAGACATGACAAAGTAGACCAAACATGGCGTGATACTTAGCTACTTGATGGTTTTCCAGCTAGAATAACGATATATTTGTATATATCTATGTTAGGATTTAGATATCAAGAGAAGTGTAATGAAGCCAATCTTGTTATTAATTATTCCATTTCAGTCACTAGTAATTGGTTTTGAGATGAAAACAAGTTGATCTTGACATTAAGTGAGAGGAAGCAAATCTATGGCCATTGAGAATATATATGTTTCACAAGAAAAGAGTACTAATGTGTCTTCCATTTTTGTACACGTTGGGTAATTAACAGAATGTTGTAGCTTTGCTTTGTGTCGCTTGTGCATCCTGGGTGATATGTTTCGTTGGTAAGTCTAAAAGATAATGTTCAGTTCTTTTTCCGTTTTTTAATCTAAAAATACGTCAAAGCAAAAATAATTTTTGGTGCATTTCAATATAATAATTTTTATTTAAATATGTGGATGGGTTTTCAAATACAAACAAAACAGAAGGATATTGCTGGACAAGAACAGGGGAGAGACAAACATCAAGAATGAGAGAGAAGTACTTAAGAGCAGTGTTAAGACAAGATGTGGCATACTTTGATCTTAATGTTACAAGCACGTCTGATGTAATCACAACTGTCTCTAGTGACAGCCTCGTGATCCAAGACGTCCTCAGTGAAAAGGTCTCGCACCTTTCTATATATCTTCATTTATCTTTTTAGTCATGTTTTCTTGTCTTTAAACTGGGTTGTGATGATTTTGCTTTAAACCAGTTACCAAATTTTTTGATGAATGCATCGGCGTTTGTTGCAAGCTACATCGTGAGTTTCATCATGCTGTGGAGACTCACAATCGTTGGCTTCCCGTTCATCGTCCTCCTCTTGATCCCTGGACTGGTGTACGGACGAACCCTCATCAACGTCTCCAGGAAAATACGCGAAGAGTACAACGAAGCTGGTTCTATTGCCGAGCAAGCCATCTCATTGGTGAGAACCGTCTATGCATTTGGTAGTGAGAGGATGATGTTATCGAAATTCTCAGCTGCGCTTCAAGGCTCCGTGAAGCTAGGGCTGAGACAAGGACTAGCTAAAGGAATCGCCCTTGGGAGCAATGGTATTTCTTACGCCGTTTGGGGTTTCATGACTTGGTATGGAAGTCACATGGTTACGGACCATGGTGCCAAAGGCGGTACCATTTTCGCAGTCATCGTATGCATATCTTTTGGGGGCACGTAAGTAATTAAGGTCAAGGCTCTTTAGATTTCTTGCCACAGAAGCAAACCATGATCTTTGGTATCTTACATTTTTCAGATCACTCGGTCAAGGTTTGTCGAATCTCAAATGTTTTTCAGAGGCGATTGTAGCAGGGGAAAGGATTACCAAAGTGATGAAAAGAGTTCCCGATATTGATTCGGACAACCCTAAAGGTCAAATCCTAGAGAGAATCAAAGGAGAAGTTCAATTTAAGCACGTGAAATTCATGTACCCGTCTAGACCAGAAGCCCTAATCTTTGACGATTTATGTTTGAGGATTCCATGTGGGAAAACTGTGGCTTTGGTGGGTGGTAGCGGATCGGGAAAATCAACTGTGATATCACTTTTGCAGAGGTTCTACGATCCAATCGCAGGAGAGATTCTCATAGATGGTGTATCCATTAATAAGCTACAAGTGAAGTGGTTGAGGTCGCAAATGGGTCTAGTTAGCCAAGAGCCAGCACTCTTCGCCACATCGATAGAGGAAAACATATTATTTGGTAAAGAGGATGCATCCATAGATGAAGTAGTGGAAGCTGCAAACGCATCAAATGCTCATAGTTTCATTTCTCAGTTTCCTGATGGTTACAAAACTCAAGTAAGATTCCAATTTTTTGAACAAATTGACTATGTTTTCTTTTTAGTTGGATCAAGACATACATTTGTTTTTTTTTTAAACAAAAAAAGGTTGGGGAGAGAGGAGTACAAATGTCAGGGGGTCAGAAGCAGAGAATAGCAATCGCACGTGCAATAATCAAATCACCAAAGATTCTCCTACTAGACGAGGCAACAAGCGCGTTGGACTTAGAATCCGAAAGGGTAGTCCAAGAAGCCTTAGACAATGCCTCTCTTGGCCGTACAACTATTGTTATTGCCCATCGCCTCTCTACCATTCGTAATGCTGATCTTATTTATGTAGTTCATAATGGTCGAATTGTCGAAACTGAATCGCACGAAGAGCTCATGAAAAACTTAGATGGTCAATATACTTCTCTAGTCCGCTTACAGCAGATGGAGAATGAAGAATCAGATATTGACATCAATAGTGTAAGCGTGCAAGGGGATCAATTCTTGATGTTGAGCAATGATTTGAAGTATAGTCCCACACTTTCTAATCGAAGCCGGCCTAACTTGTTAAAGACTTCAAGCATTAATACAAATCTTCCTGGTTCGATACCTAAGGATAAGAAGCCTCCTGTGCCGTCGTTTAAGATATTGATGGCGATGAATAAACCAGAGTGGAAACATGCATTGTGTGGTTGCTTAAGTGCAGCCTTACATGGGGCCGTACAACCAATTTATGGATATGCTTCAGGATCAATGGTGTCAGTGTATTTCCTAACGAGTCATGATGAGATGATGGAAAAAACAAGGATCTATGTGTTGTGTTTTGTTGGTCTAGCTCTCTTCTCTTTAATGATCAACATCACTCAACATTATAGTTTTGCTTACATGGGCGAACACATAACAAAACGTGTCCGAGAAAAGATGCTATTGAAGATATTGACCTTTGAAATCAATTGGTTCGATGAAGATGAGAACTCAAGTGGCGCAATTTGCTCAAGACTTGCAAAAGAAGCAAACATGGTATGTCTCCCGCCTTATTTAATTTTAAAAACATTATTTGTATTTTATAACCAATTCTTGATCTTGTAATGTTGTGTTATGATAGGTGAGATCGCTGGTTGGTGACCGTGTATCATTGTTGGTACAAACTATATCGGCAGTGATCATAGCTTGCACACTTGGTTTGGTCATCGCTTGGCAATTAGCCATAGTGGTGATTGCCATGCAGCCACTTGCTGTTGTGTGCTTCTACGCTCAACGCGTACTCCTCAAAACCATTTCGAAAAAGGCAATAAAAGCACAAGACGAGAGCAGCAAACTAGCCGCGGAAGCTGTCTCCAACATCCGAACCATCACATCCTTCTCGTCGCAAGAACGGATCTTGAAATTACTCAAAAGGTTTCAAGAAGGTCCACATAGTGAAAGCGTCCGCCAATCGTGGTTAGCTGGGATTGTGTTAGGGACCTCTCGAAGCCTCGCAACGTGCACTTCGGTTTTGAATTTCTGGTACGCTGGTACACTAATCGCTGATGGGAAGATCACGCCAAAAGCATTCTTTGAGATATTTATAATCTTTTTGAGTACGGGTCGTATTATCGCCGACGCTGGGACCATGACGACGGATCTATCCAAGGGCTCATACGCGGTTGGGTATGTGTTCGCAGTGTTAGATCGCTGCACAACCATTGAGCCGGAGAACCCGGATGGGTATCTCCCGGGAAAGATAAAGGGACATATCGCATTTCACAACGTGGACTTCGCTTACGCCACCCGACCAAATGTGATTATATTCGAAGACTTCTCCATTGAAATCGAAGAAGGGAAGTCAACAGCGATCGTGGGTCCAAGTGGTTCAGGTAAATCCACAATCATAAGCTTGATCGAGCGTTTCTATGATCCGCTAAAGGGTACTGTGAGAATCGATGGCCGCGATATAAAGTCGTATCATTTGAGATCGCTTCGTCAACACATAGCTTTGGTTAGCCAAGAGCCAACGTTATTCGCGGGAACGATCCGAGAGAACATAATGTACGGAGGAGGAGCATCCGATGACAAGATCGATGAGTCGGCGATCATCGAGGCGGCTAAGGCAGCCAACGCTCACGATTTCATCACATCACTATCTGACGGCTACGACACGTATTGTGGGGACAGAGGAGTACAGTTGTCCGGTGGTCAAAAACAGAGGATTGCGATAGCTCGTGCGGTTCTGAAGAACCCGTCGGTGTTGCTCCTCGACGAAGCGACGAGCGCTTTGGACAGCCAATCGGAACGCGTGGTGCAAGACGCGCTCGAGCGCGTGATGGTCGGGAGGACGAGTGTCGTGATCGCACATAGGCTAAGTACGATCCAAACCTGCAACGCGATCGCCGTTTTGGACAAAGGGAAAGTGATCGAGTGTGGGAACCACTCGTCCTTGTTGGTAAAGGGCCCCACGGGCGCTTATTTCTCATTGGTCAGTCTCCAGAGAAATCTCTGTTGAAAATGTCTGTCTCATTGTTTTAGTATTTTAATGAAAATTCAATTAATTATTTAGCCAATATAATAAAATCTCAGCATACTTGCGGTTGAGGGAAACAAGAGATCTATTTGTTCTGTGTCATACTTAAGTGAAAGCAAGTGGTGTAATTAGCTAATTCGATCGACTTTACTTCACTCTTACTTCACTTTTAACTTTAATAACCCACACCCAACCTAAAACCTAAAAAA
Organism: Alliaria petiolata; assembly: GCA_020283515.1. NCBI lineage: Eukaryota > Viridiplantae > Streptophyta > Magnoliopsida > Brassicales > Brassicaceae > Alliaria > Alliaria petiolata. The sequence goes on along the minus strand of JAHZTW010000005.1, from coordinate 14,389,446 downwards.
CTGAATCCATAACTTATTGAATCTAATATCGACGCGTTATAATTATTGATTTATTTCCTATGATGTTATGTAAAGACAGCTAAAGTCAATGATAAATTGATAACATGTCTGATTAACATATATTATTTGCTTTGAAATGATCAAATTGGTCTTCAATTAATAGTATGGGTGAAGATAATATACTAATACTCTAGAAACGTTTTTCGAAAAATAAAATATCATTTGTTCAAAAAAAAAAAATATATATATATATGGATTTGATTCTTCTGGCTCAGTTTTCTTTTCTTCCAAATTTGGTCAGAAATCACAAAATACGAGGTGGGAGACACGAAACCTTGACAGATAATTTAGCAGAAATCATTTAGTGATGCTGTTTAAAAATTCATTTTAGTGATTCTAAGAGTTATGAGTAGAGAGATACGGAACAAAAACAAATATTATTCAAAGTTACAAATATAAAAGCAACGCGACGACACGAATTAAAATAGGGAAGTTGATGATGTAAAACGCATGTTATATATAGTAACTATTTTTCAATATACAGAATATAGTATTAAAAGGCCAACGGTCTCCTTTTGTCACCGTTGCTACTTGCTAGATATATAAAACCATCAGAAATACGTGAAAAATAATAACATGATACGAGAAAATCTACAAATAAGAAAGAAAAAAAGAAGAGAGAACCTTTTGCTCTTTAACAAAAAAAGAGAGAAACTGTAAGCTGTCGTTTCCCTAAGGCGAAGGTGTCGTTTTGCTCTTTTCTCTGAAACGGGAAAAAGAAGGGACGTAGATGAAGAAGATGAGGATGAAGAATTTGGGAAACATAAGATCGATATCATGCATGCGGACGGTGTGGATTGGATGTTGATGGGACTGGGGTTAATCGGAGCCGTCGGTGATGGCTTCATCACTCCTATTATATTTTTCATCACCAGCTTATTCCTGAATGACCTCGGTGGCTCTGTCAGTGATGAAACCTTCATGAAGTCCATCTCCAAGGTCTTTTTTCTCTTCTTTGCTCTTTGTTTTCTGTTTTTGGTCCCTATTATCTGTAAGTAGACATGAAAAAGTAAACCAACACATGGCGTGATCGATACTTAACCTCTCAATGGTTATCTAACTTATCTTATGACCCATATATACAATATGTTAGGTTTATGATTTGATAATAAGAGTAAAAACGTAATATAAATTATAATATGAGATAAGGTAGGTTCAAAAAAAAAAAAAAAAAAAAAAAAATATATATATATAATAAGGTATTCCATTCCACTTTAAGACGAAACAAATCTGAATCTTGACATAAAATGACCGTTGAGAATATATATTTATTGTTTTCATATGAAAAGAGAGTACTAACGTTTTATTTTTACACAGAAAGTTGTAGGTTTGCTTTATGTGTCTTGTGCATCTTGGGTATTATGTTTCCTTGGTAAGTCTATTAGAATATGTTTATTTTCCTTTTTATCTAGAAAAAAATCAAATTAAAACAATATATTGGTTCCTTTCAATATTATCTAAATTTTTTTGTGGATTAGTTTAAAATGTGTTTTAAAAAAAAACAGAAGGATGTTGCTGGACAAGAACAGGGGAGAGACAAACAGCTAGAATGAGAGAAAAGTATTTAAGAGCAGTATTAAGACAAGATGTGGGTTACTTTGATCTTCATGTCACAAGCACTTCTGATGTCGTCACTAGTGTCTCCAGTGACAGCCTGGTGATCCAAGACGTACTCAGTGAAAAGGTCTCAACTTTCTATTATTATCTATCATGTTTTTTTTTTATTATTATTATTCTAAACGGGATTTTGATTTCAAGCAGTTACCGAACTTTTTGATGAATTCATCGGCGTTTGTCGCAAGCTACATAGTGGGTTTCATCATGCTGTGGAGACTCACAATCGTGGGCTTCCTATTCATCGTCCTTCTCTTGATCCCTGGACTGATGTACGGTCGAGCCCTCATCAACATCTCGAGGAAGATACGCGAGGAGTACAATGAAGCTGGTTCTATTGCCGAGCAAGCCATCTCGTTGGTACGAATTGTCTATGCGTTTGGCAGTGAGAGGAAAATGCTATCGAAATTCTCAGCTGCGCTTCAAGGCTCGGTGAAGCTAGGGCTGAGACAAGGACTAGCTAAAGGAATCGCCATTGGAAGTAATGGTATCATTTATGCTATTTGGGGTTTCATGACTTGGTATGGAAGCCGGATGGTTATGTACCATGGCGCCAAAGGCGGTACTATCTTCGCAGTCATCATATGCATAAACTTTGGCGGCACGTAAGCATATATTTTCTAGGTTTCTTGACACACAAACAAACCAATCTTTTTTTTTTTTGCTAAAAGGCTTCAAACAAACCATGTTGTTTGCTTTCATTTTCGGTATCTTACATTTTTCAGATCACTCGGTCGAGGTTTGTCGAATCTCAAATATTTCTCAGAGGCGGTTGTAGCAGGGGAAAGGATTACCAACGTGCTAAAAAGAGTTCCTGATATTGATTCAGACAACCCGAAAGGTCAGATTCTAGAAAAATTTAAAGGAGAAGTTCAATTTAAGCATGTGACATTCATGTACCCGTCTAGACCAAAAACCCCAATCTTTGATAATTTATGTTTGAGCATTCCATCTGGCAAAACTGTGGCTCTGGTTGGCGAAAGCGGATCGGGAAAATCAACGGTGATATCACTTTTGCAAAGGTTCTATGACCCAATCGCAGGAGAGATTCTCATAGATGGTGTATCCATTAATAAGCTACAAGTGAAGTGGTTGAGGTCGCAAATGGGTCTAGTTAGCCAAGAGCCAGCGCTCTTCGCCACATCTATAGAGGAAAATATATTATTTGGTAAAGAGGACGCATCCATAGATGAAGTAATGGAAGCTGCAAAGGCATCAAACGCTCATAATTTCATTTCTCAGTTTCCTGATGGTTACAAAACTCAGGTAAGATTCCAATTTTATGGCAAAATAAAATTCTATCCCGCGCGCCTGCGCAGAATATTTTTTTTTGAAGATTAATTATTCTAGTTTATAAAATGTGATATGAAAAATAAGATTTAAAATGTATTTTTTATTGTTATATTTTTTTGTGTTATGAAGATTGAAATTAAGTTTTGCCAGTACGAAAATGTGAAATTAAAAATAAAATAATATAAGTTACGTGTTATTGATTTTGCAATTGTAAACGCGCGAGTTTTAATTAAAACATAAAATGTTATTGATTTTATATGAAGTTTATGATTTTAATGTTGTATTAAGTTTTTAGCTATTAGGCATTAAAAGTTTGAATAGTTAATTGTATTTTTTTTTTAACCCCATTCCTGTATTTTTTCCTTTTTTTTGTTTTCTCTCTTCTTCTTTTATTTTTTTTCTTCCTCTCCGTTCTTCTTCTTTTTTTTCTCTGTTTTTTTTTTCTTTCTCCGCTCTTCTTCTTCTTTTCTGTTCTTCTTTTTTTCTCCCCAAATATCATTTTTAATAATTAAAATACTCAATATTATCTTTAATAATTAGAGTATAGTACAATCATAGTTAATAAAAAAAATTCTTAAACATTATAATGGAACAAAGGAGTATAAGTTTAGTACTAAATATTATTGTATCAAGTTGAATTTTTTTATAATATTTAGAGTTTTTAGTAATGTTATTTTGTAAAAAGTAGAACTTTTTGAATTTCACGTATTATAAACTTGGCTTATTGTTATGATCGTCATATAGAGTACGTTTATATGTAATGGCAGATCAAAAAAGCTCATAGTTTTGACTAAAAGCAGTTTGTTTTTACAGAATGAACCATAGTGTTTGAGTTTCCTTGAGATTTCACGACACATTTTTTTCTTTTACTCTCTTCGTCTTATAATTTATCTATGTCGAATTATATATTCATTATTTTTATAAAATTTTAATTGTAAGATTTAATATTAGATTTTTCCAAATAATTAGTTTTGTTAAGTTTATAATTATTTAGATGCGTTTGGCAACTAGAATTATAATAATCATTATTTGATATTAAATGTGTTTGTCAATAAGGATATCAGAATTCAATAAAGAAAAATAAAATCAAAATCAATTGCATATCTATCTATAATAGCAATCTGAATAAATGCCAATTGCAGATAAATAAGTTGCGTTTTTTCAAAATTATTATTAGTATCTTTCTGTTAATCCAAATTTTAGTCCAATAAATGTCATTTGTGGTTGCGTCTTTTCATCAATTAAGTATATTTTTGTTATAACCATTTTTATGAAAAATTGCTTCTTTTCCCTTATATCTTTTCAAGATTATTTATATCGCTCAAAATCACATAAAATTAAGGGTCATTTGATAGTGATTCTTGATATAATGGTTTATCAAAAAGTATGTTATCTATCTCGATGGGTTGCCCTAAATAAAGAATTAAAAAAGTAAAAAATCCAACATATGATCATTTTCCAACAAAATATGTATTTACATCATATTTTTTGTATTGCATATTTTTATATATAATTTTTTAACACTACAAAAAATACTCTATAGAGTTGTGTGTCTTATAATTTTTTGTTTTCTTATTTTTTATCTTAGTAGCTGAATTCTTTAAAAATATTTTACAAATTTTTATATTTGAATTATTTTGTAACTTTCCATTTATAGTGTTAATAATCCAAAGTTTTGTTTTTTAGAAGATCGTATCTTTTTATTTCTTTTTTTAAGAATTATAATTTTCTGAATATTTACGTATTTTTATCATCATTTTTTGTTTTATGTATTTTCACTTATAATAATTTAAAATACTTTTTTTTTAAGTTTTAATACACGACAAATACCCCCGCGAATCAGGGGTTCTATTCCTAGTAAAATAAATGACAAAAATAAGCTTAGTAAATGTCCAGAAATCTAATAAATATCTAATGGAATATGTAATATCACACATTAGAAAAGGTTATTTCTCTAGAGCATAAAATTGATTTCTCTTTTAATAGAATAGAGTGATTATGCTTTCTTTTTATGAACAATTTTAATTTTTTTGTTTACAAAAAAGGTTGGGGAGAGAGGAGTACAAATGTCAGGGGGTCAGAAGCAGAGGATCGCAATTGCACGTGCGATAATCAAATCACCGAAAATTGTCCTTCTAGATGAGGCAACAAGCGCATTGGACTCAGAATCTGAAAGGCTAGTCCAAGAAGCCTTAGATAATGCCTCTCTTGGTCGTACAACTATTGTTATTGCCCATCGCCTCTCTACTATTCGTAATGCTGATGTTATTTGTGTTGTCCATAATGGTCGCATTGTCGAAAATGGATCACACGAAGAGCTCATGAAAAACTTAGATGGTCAATATACGTCTCTAGTCCGCTTACAGCAGATGAAGAATAAAGAATCAGATGTTGACAACACTAGTGTAAGTGTGCAAGGAGGTCAATTCTCGATCTTGAGAAAAGATTTGAAGTATAGTCCAAGACTCCATAGTCAAAGCCGGTCTAACGTGCTCACAGCTTCAAGCATTGATATGAATCTTTCTAGTTCGATAACTAAGAAGAAGAAGCCCCATGTGCCATCGTTTAAGAGATTGATGGCGATGAATAGACCAGAGTGGAAACATGCATTGTACGGTTGCCTAAGTGCAGCCTTACATGGGGCTGTACAACCAATTTGTGCATTCGCTTCGGGATCAATGGTGTCAGTGTATTTCCTGACGAATCATGAGGAGATCAAGGAGAAAACGAGGATCTACGTGTTGTGTTTTGTAGGTCTAGCTTTCTTCTCTTTCTTGATCAATATCATTCAACATTATAGTTTTGCTTACATGGGCGAGTACCTAACAAAACGTATCCGAGAGAAGATGCTCTCCAAGATATTGACCTTTGAAGTCAATTGGTTCGATGAGGACGAGAACTCGAGTGGTGCAATTTGCGCTAGACTAGCAAAAGAAGCTAACTTGGTATGTCTTCCGCCTTATTAATTAATTGTTAAACTTCAGTCAACAGTTTTATTACCAGTTCTTGATCTTGTAATGTTTCGTTATGATAGGTGAGATCACTGGTTGGTGAACGGGTGTCACTATTGGTACAAACTATATCGGCAGTGATCATAGCTTGCACACTTGGTTTGGCCATCGCATGGCGATTAGCCATAGTGATGATTGCGGCGCAGCCAGTGGTTATTGCGTGCTTCTACACTCAAAGCGTTCTGCTTAAGAGCATGTCGAAAAAGGCAATCAGAGCCCAAGATGAGAGCAGCAAACTAGCCGCAGAAGCTGTCTCCAACATTCGAACCATCACAGCTTTCTCGTCACAAGAACGGATCTTGAAATTACTGAAAAGGGTTCAAGAAGGTCCACGGAAAGAAAGCGTCCGCCAATCGTGGTTAGCAGGGATTGTGCTCGCAACTTCGCGAAGCCTTATTACGTGCACTTCGGCTTTGAATTTCTGGTATGGTGGTAAGTTAATCGATGATGGCAAAATCGTGGCAAAAGCATTCTTTCAGATGTTTATGATCTTTGTGAGTACTTGTCGGGTTATTGCCGATGCTGGGTCCATGACGACAGATCTATCCAAGGGCTCGGATGCGGTTGGGTATGTGTTCGCAGTGTTAGATCGCTGCACAACCATTGAGCCGGAGAACCCGGATGGGTATCTCCCGGAAAAGATAAAGGGACAAATCGAATTTCATAACGTGGACTTCGCTTACGCTACCCGACCAAATGTGATTATATTCGAGGACTTCTCCATTGAGATCGAAGAAGGGAAGTCAACAGCGATCGTGGGTCCAAGTGGTTCAGGTAAATCCACAATCATTAGCTTGATAGAGCGTTTCTATGACCCGTTAAAGGGTACTGTGAAAATCGATGGCCGCGATATAAAGTCGTATCATTTGAGATCGCTTCGTCAACACATAGCTCTGGTTAGCCAGGAGCCAACGTTATTCGCCGGGACGATCCGAGAGAACATAATGTACGGGGGAGGAGCATCTGACAAGATCGATGAGTCGGAGATCATCGAGGCGGCTAAGGCAGCGAACGCTCACGATTTCATCACGTCACTATCTGACGGCTATGACACCTACTGCGGGGACAGAGGAGCACAGTTGTCCGGTGGTCAAAAACAGAGGATTGCGATCGCTCGTGCGGTTCTGAAGAACCCGTCGGTGTTGCTCCTCGATGAAGCAACGAGCGCTTTGGACAGCCAATCAGAACGCCTGGTGCAAGACGCACTCGAGCGAGTCATGGTCGGGAGGACGAGTGTCGTGATCGCACATAGGCTTAGCACGATCCAAACCTGCAACGCGATTGCCGTTTTGGACAAAGGGAAAGTGATCGAGTGTGGGACTCACTCGTCCTTGTTGGCAAAGGGCCCCACGGGTGCTTATTTCTCATTGGTCAGCCTTCAGAGAAATCTCAGTTGAAGGTCAGATGTATACATGCTGATGCAAAGAAAATTGTATCATTGGGGTGCGGTCGTTTCCGTAAGGTCAAGGTGTGGTTCTGGTTTTTCTATGAAACAGAAAACCATGGCTCGGTCTCACAGATTTTCAAGAGATTGATTGTACCTCTAAAACCGAAGAACGTGATCAGTGTTGAAGACACTAGGTGACTAGTGTTTGCTTCATCAATTTGCACGTTTAGTAAAATTTCTACAGAAGTCGTTTCTTAGATTCTTAGAGGTGAAAGTAAAAGTGTTACCATCTTTAAACCCGAGTAAATCAATCTTCCTTCAAGCAACCCACAAGTAAGATTGGCTTTGACTAAGACACCGCCATATTCTGCAAATAATAACAATATTATAAACATGAAAGCTTGCAGAAAAAATATAGGATAATATACAAAAAAATACAAGCTCGGTCTACATACATATATCACTGTAACGAGAAATTTGACAATACAATCTAGTCATGTTCACAGATACTATGGACCATTGCAACTAAGTGAGAGCCGGTTTTCTGATCATTACCAGTCTCTTCACTATTCCATAAGAATGTAGATGTCCAAGTGACCAGGATTCACAAGTTAATTCTATGCAGATTATGCTTTTTGAGGTCGTAGCCACCCAATATAACACATTTCTACATCCCTTCAGGATGAGATTTCCAACTAAAAAGAAGTAGAACCTATATCTGATGTCGTTTCCTGACTATACGGTGTACAAAGCATCATCGATACAATGAAATGCCCAATACACCACAAAAATCTATTTATGAGCCTTTACAAGAGACTGGCTGCGTCAACCTGTCTAAAAGAAATCTGGTAGGTCTATGTGATTGATGCCTTCTATTTTTTTTTAACTTTGATATTCTGGTTAAGCTTTTCTGGTTTCTGCTATATGGTTAGACTAACAGAGAGCAAATAAGTTTTAGGACAACTAGAGACTGAACATGGATACATCAGACCGTATGTCAACATTTCATATATTTAAGCCCATAACAAATGAATATAAAAGCTTTTGGTTCCAGTAACTTGATGGCATTTCGAAATGAGACAAATAATTTGTAAGGGTCAACATACTTGATCTCCCTGGACAAGTAAGCTCAAGACTTCCAAATTTTCTGCCTGGCAATGTTGGCATTGGCATCTCTTTTGCAGCTCCTCCCCGAGTGAAGCCAATGTCTGTTCCAGCTCAGAAGCCTGCTTGTTTTCAATTAAGGAAACTATTCTTTTGAAAGATTGGGAAATGAAAATAAAAGTACAAGCACTGGCTTCCTCTTATATTCGAGGCGGCTGCTGCAGAGTGCAGGTCGCCTCTAAACAAAACAAACAGAACTAGTTGGTGCAAACGTGATAAATGATTGCTACGACCTCGATTATAAGTTTATAAACCATGCTTCACTAGCTAACGAAAATAAGGATATCTAGCGAGAACTTGCACTGAATTTGTTTTATCTGTTATGGCCTCCATGAGTGACAATTTCTTCTCATACTCGTTAAGCTCCTTCTGCAGCTACATGTAGAAAAACCGAGCTATCAATCCCATTTTGTTCTCTTCATAGAATGATTAAAAAAAAAAAAAAAACAGGGAATGGTAAGCTAGCATTTGGAGCAGCGATGTAACTTTCAAGATTGACACAAAGACTTAAAAGCTGGTGCATTACCTGTTCTTTTAGGTTCTGCTCTGCAAGGTGGGCTTCTTCCTCTTTTGCTAATTGAGAATTTACATCAGATAGCATATCCTTGATAGCTTCAGAATCAGCTCCATGACTATCCTCAACAAATTTGATATCTGCTATTACGAAACATATCCACAAGCCATCGTCTCTTAATAAATAGTGAGAATCCAGAGAAGACGATTAAACTGCAAATAGTGGCTACTCACTTGCTGTTATGCTAGTACTATCATCGTTGCCCACACTGGAAGCTACTGTTTGCTGGAACACCCTATTACCAAGCAAGCACCTCAGATGTGTTGCAGCAGCATAAGATGAAAAGGCATAGAATAGAAAATAACCTTATTTCCTTGTTCAGCTCAGTCATTTGACTTATAAACTGGTCCCTGTATAACAAAAATAATTAAGAGAAATTACTAAACACAAACTTAGTTCATGTCAAGAAGTAGAACTAATTAAGATGTTAGAAAGATCAAATCACCTGAGTAATCCTTCCTTGTTCTTTGTTTCGCCAACCACATCAAGTCATCCACAAAAATTCCAGAATTTCAAACAGAGAAAATAATCAAACCATAACCACTGAACTTTATATAAACAGTGTGTATGCAAAACCTTGAGAGCATCCACTTCACTGCCAACAGTTGAAATTTCATCCTGAAGAAGAGCAATCCTTGCCTGAAAAAAAGTACAGTTTCGAATCAAAACACTCACGATAAGAAGCAAAACTATATCACACATTCTGTACATGGTAATCGATCAGATCAGGCACTAAAGGCTCTAAGCATCTCAAAAACCAAGCGAATTAAGGAAAATAGAAACCTCCAGAGATTGAATCGTAGCATCGTTCAAAGACAATTCAACTTCGTAGCCGTTGAGCTCCTCCTCTGCCACTTCTTTGATACGCTTCGACTGTTCAACTTCTGCATTCGCTGCTTTCACTTCCGATTGTAGAGACTCGATCCGCTTCTTCAATCCAACCACTCTTTGCTCTTGACGAGAAAATCACCAACAATCAGAACCATATTTCTCTAGTTATGAAGATCAAGTCGCGTAGAACTAAAGCCTAAACCCTAAATTGAACGAAATCTCCAAACAAAATGCAGATCAACTTATAATTTTTCAAATTTTCTGCTAGACGCCTCCCGATTCTCCACCGTTCTCTTCTTTGCGAAACCTCGAGATCTTTTCCAGAAAGCAAAAACAACAGAGCTACAATAAGTATGAAGATCTTACCTCCTCGAGATCTTTCAGAGGTGAAGTCGCGGATCAAATAGAGAAGCTGCTTGTGCGCATCGATTCCCGCCATGGTTTCTCCGTTTGTTTAGCTTCGCTGAAAAATATCTCAGTTCCTTCCGTTCTGAAAACGTTTGCGTCTGTGCGAGGCGGAATAATCAGCAATGTCGGCCCATATTTATGAAGCCCAAAACATAAAGCCCAGATACCTTGGGATATTACTAATTATCGTATGGAAGTATATAGCTGGTCTAAATGTTTATATACGAAGCTGACACGTGTTGCATGTACATGCTCAATTTTTTTTCTATGGATAATCTCTTTTTGACCAGAGTACATACCAAACAACTAGTACAAATGAAGTGGATGCTAAACATATTATTGAATAGTAAAAAATAAATATACATATATATTTCGAACAACTAATTAAAATACTCTTTAAATTATCTAGGTCAAAAAGTTAAATGGAACTACTCTCGTACAATGGCAACAATTTATGCATGCTTCTTTATCTTCTTTGCGATTTTCAAGAACCAAGGACCAATAAAAAACGTTTATTTCATTAAATATCTAAAAATGATGTGGGGTGAAATGCAAAAAGAAAAGAAACCTCCATAAAACTATGTATAAGTTAAATGTTCCACTATCTATATCATTCAATATATTCCGTTACAAAGTTCCAAAAAAAATATATATATGTATATATTCCGTTACCAAAAATTTTATATTAAGATTCAAAACAAAATATTTATATAGAACAATAAGAAAAAAATGTCTAACAGAATAGTCACCACCATAGCACTGTTCTTGGAGGAGAATCTGTGAACATATAAATGTTCATAGGATCCACATACGAGCCACGTCGAATCCACCATATCTGAATTTTATTTTTTTCGATGCTAAGATTTAATTGCAAAATTGACTATATTGTAAACTATAATGGAATACACCTTGAAGTAATTACTATGTTTTATGAGTTAGACAAAGTTATTTTTTTTATTACCAAATTTTTTTTGGCCAAATCATGTAATCCATCAGATCCGCAATCATATCATATAATGTTCGTTATGTTCTAACATCACTCGATCTTTTGATTTTTAAAATTTGTTTAAAATACATTTTTAATTGAGATAACGACACTTGATGTTGGACAAAATTATTATTATGTTTCAAAATATTCTATCGATTGTATCATCAAGTACCAGATCCGGTCCATACGACAAACAAGCTAAACCATGGTTTAGTACTATTAGTTTTTTTTTTAATTTTAAGGCCATATTTTTATTTTATGATAGTGGATATTGTAGAAATATAAGTATTGTAAAGAGTAGTATAGTCATTTTATAGCAACACATATATGGTTATTTAAATAAGTATAGTATTTATATATTATACAGGAAACTAGGTATTTATAAATGATTATACTACCTTTTACAATACTTATACTTCTACATATATAAAGCTACAAATATTATTAAAAAAGGTTTTAAAAAAGGGCTTTATATAGCAACACATATATGGTTATTTAACGAATACATATTTTCAATTAATATTATTTAAAGTTTTTTTAATAATATAAAAAGAATCTATTTATTTTATTTTTTGCTTTGAACCACTATTTTTGTAGGACAAGTATTTTTATCGTGATTAGAGAGAGTTAATCTTCAGCTTTGCCTGAAGAGTTGATGGAAGAATCACAACAAGTGTCATCCGATATAAAATGTCATTAATTTTTAATTTTTGTCAACATGTGGATGCTATTAATTAAGTGTTGAAGTACAACAATGAATAAACACTAGTTAATATGGAAATGATCCATTAATCGTATGGTGATAATTAATCCCTTACTCAGAATAACTATTGCCCTCTAATAGATAGGCTTTATCTATGGGAAAGATCCATTAATCATGTTAACCCTTCACTCAGAATGTTTAAGGCCTTGAATGCGAACCGAGAAGGGGTGCGGTATTTTGTAAATATTAGTGGGTCTCATAACATATCACTAGGTAGTTATCATTCAGCAAATTATTTAAAGTACAGAACGTTTTTCTAATAAAATAATAAAAAAAACTAATTGTTCAAGTGCAGTTAATTTTATCAAAGGAAACAATGTTTCCGCACAATGTAGTCAATATGGTGTGTTATTGAAGTTGTTAGGTGCGTTTTTTACCAAAAAAATATAAAATAGCTTTAAAAGTTTTCAAAACAAATTCTATTAATATTAAATTTTTGTTTATTATTTTTTCTACAAATTAATAAAAAGGAGTTTAATAAACCATTATATATTTTGGTAAAAAATTATATATTAAGCGTGGTTTTTAATTCAAGTTGTTATAATCTTCAGAAACGGCTTAACTAAAAAATAGATTTATAAAAAATACAAAAAACTATAGACAATCTATTCTATATGTAAAATATAGTGGTCGAGAAAAAAAAATGTAAAGTATAGTTCAATTATTTTATATACATCAAGTTTCTGTAGTATCTATATGTTAACTAGATTTCACAATTTTATTAAAAAATAGTATATTTAATTTCCATATTTTTCACCATTTTTAATTACTTGATTTAACAACATATATATAAGTTTTTAATTTTTTTTTTTACTTCAAATAAATTTTGATATTTAAATTTCATAAATAAACAATTTTAATTTATAATTTCCCTAATATTATTAATATAATTATTTTTAATTATTTATTTAAAATTTGTATTTCGTATATAACGCATGTTATATTTTTACCAATCAAACATTTAGTTTGCACCGTTTTTTACCTTTTTCACCAATCATAGATTAATTTGCACCGTATTTTTTTACTAACCGTACTTATCCCGCATAATACACGTCCCGCAGTTTAATCCGTACCGCATTTTAAATCCGCTTTTTCATCCTGCCAATACGTGGTCACCGTTCGGAGCCTAAAAATAAAAATGTAAGCACTATAGTGGTAGTCCATATGGATGTACACGTTGAGAGATGATGTGAGGTTTAGTGGTTGTGAAGGAGTGATAATCACTACTAGTAGGCTAAGTTGAAAAGCAATTTGTGATGACTGTCTGACTGATGGCTGATGGCTGATGGCTGATGGCTGATGGCTGATGGCTGATGGCTGATGGCTGATGGCTGATGAGCCTTTTGCCACTTATGGAAACCTGCAACTCTTATGATATTGCTGGATATTTTTTTTTTTTTGGCTCGAAAGAGCTTGTTAAAGTGAATGTATATAGTTCGAGTAAAGTGGATTTTGGTTTTCGTACAATTAAGACATGATATGACATGACATATATTATAATCACCCACTCACAGTCACTCTCAACCTCCACTTTCTTTTATCTTTTTTATCTTTTTTCTCTTAAACAGTATTGTAAGATTGTAATTGAAAGGCCGTTTGATGTCAAAAGCAAATTTGTAAGATGTAGTTGTATTTGTAATTGCACATGTAAATATAAGTTTAAAATGTAATTCATAACTAATAGATGGAATATAGCTTTTGTTTGTTCAAACGCGGAAAAACAAACTAATTGAAAAAGAAGCATAAATTTATTGTTTTTAATGGAAATACAATCAATGAAATCAAGTTATGCAATCTGCACTTGCTGGCTCTAGAGAATGGTTGGATTCTCAAAGTTCCCACGAAGTTGTATCGATCAAGTAAGTCAATGACAGGATGATTAACACTAATTGTGTTACTGCTTCCGATGGTTTTCTAAGCCAAGGAAGCGTTTTGCTAATGTCTTAACGACTCTGGAACCAGAGTTTCAAGCTTTACTAATAGCAATGCAGAGTCTTTGGAGCAGAGGTTTTACAAGAGTGGAATTTGAAGGGGATTGCTTGGTGAATGGTACACAAGTGAATTTTGGGATTCAATAGTTGACAAGAGAAGTTCGACATTGGCTTCGGAAGTTTGAAGATGTGAGAATTATTTGTGTTCATCGACAAGGAAATAGAGTTGTATTTGCCTTTTGATTAATTATTAAACTCGAACCGCATATGTCTAATACAAATCACACTTGGAAGTGAGAAAGCATGGGTTATAAACATGGCACTGATTATAAATATGTCACTATCAGAATGTATCTTTCTTAGTTGGTTGGTTCACTACTATGTCGCTTTTACTATATATTCTTCACTACTATGTCGCTTTTACTATATATTCTTGGGTGGCCAACTTGGAATCTCTAAAAGAAAAAGCATTTTTAAAAATTAACTGTCGAAGTTTCAGAATTTAGCACCATAATCTTCTACAATAGCTAAAGTTAGTCTTTTATATATTAAGATTTTAAGAATATACATCCGTTCTAAAAAAAGTTTGAATCCGAGCCAAAAAAGAATCAACTTTTTTATACTATCACTAGGTCACCACCGTTCTGTTAATATAAACTACCATTTAAAGGTTAGAAATATGTGTTTCTTTATATATATTTTATTTATAATTCTATAAGTTTATATATAGCACTTCAAATTTTGGGTGGCATCAAGACATTTTAAACGCTAGTTACTATTTGGATCACCGTTGATAGTGATTAGCCTTCGAATTTAACAATCGACAAAAGAAATGACATTATTTTTTATTGCACAATTTTTTCTCATATCACTTCGATTGCTCAATTTCAATTTTCTCTCGCTTTGTCGTCAGATAACGGAAAAAAACAAACATGTCAGAGAAGAAATCAGAGATCGAGAAGAAATCAGAGATCGAGAAGGAGAACGTTTTCTCCTACTCGGAGAGTCACACCACCGAGATTGAGTTGGAGTTGTTCGGGTTCATTCCGATTCTGAAGCAACAAGCCACAAACTCTAGAGAAGTGAAGAAGGCGGGGCCGTTCAAACTGGCAAACGAGAGTGAGCCGACCGCGCCGACCGCCGCTCCAGCAATCGCTTCGATGAATGCGTCAGATTTTTCTGCTCGTTTGACAGCCATCTCGGCTCTAATCACAGCCCTCAAAACCGGCGGCGACAAAAAGGACTAAGGTAAGTTATTGATTTTTTTGGGGGTGAAGCCTAAATCATTAAGGTAAATTATCTGATTTTAGTTTGGTTTTTTTTTTTTTATCTCTTCTTCAGATTTTGTTTTTCCCGAGCACTATTTCTAAAAGGTACTGTCTCATTTATATGTTCTAAGAGATTTTATGTCAAGTGTTTGTTAAAATGATCTATTATAAAGTCCCAAGTATGTTTAGAAGGATATTTTTATAATTATATAAAAGATCGATCAAATCATAAGTCTGTTATCTGAGTAATCAAACTTTGAAGGAGTTATCCTAATTATTCCTAAAAAAAAACTTATTAGCTAGGTTAGTTTTTCCACATATCACCTCGATTGCTCAATTTCAATTTTCTCTCGCTTTGTCATCAGATAACGAAAAAAAACAAACATGCCAGAAAAAAAATCAGATATCGAAAAGAAATCAGAGATCGAGAAAGAGAACATTTTCTCCTACTCGGAGAGTCACACCACCGAGATTGAGTTGAAGTTGTTCGGGTTCATTCCGATTCTGAAGCAACAAGCCATTCAAATATATAGCACTTTAAATTTTTGGTGCTATATATTTGGATCACCGTTGATAGTGTTTATATTAGCGTTCGAATTTAACAATCGACAAAAGAAATTACATTATTTTTTTATTACTTAAAATACGTAAATTTTTTATTGCTTAAAAATACGTAAATTTGAAAATAATAAGTGAAACATAAAAAAGGTGAACTAAAAGAACAATGTGTCCCCCCACCGGTTTTATTCTTGGTGTGCCACTAAAATTTGTACGCAATATACAAATCATTACACTTTCGCGAAACTCATGAAACCTTTCCTTTCTTTCACTTATATTACGATCGAATCCTAGGAGAAAGACTACGGATCCCTAAACATGTTAATGGTAGAATTTGGTGAGTACACTAATTAAGTACAACCCAAAAGGTTAATTAATTAGTGTATATACATAATGTTGTTTCTTATATGTTTGATCTACAATCAAATTAAATAATAGATATTTTGTATCTTTAATACCTAACTGAAACTTCTCTATCGGCTATTGAGACCATTTGCGCATTTGGCCGGAGTTTTGAGTATTTTGTTGTAACAACTCATTCGTGATTTGGGTATTTTTAGAAGTTAAGAGAGTACTCTGAATGAATAAAGACAAATTTTATAGAGTATATCATTATCGTTTTGTTTTGTGTATATATATATTTTTAGTATTGGATTTAGGTCAAAACTTGAACTATATATCACTTAAAGTAATTATTAAATTTTAAAAGACCACAATGCACAATGAAACAAACAAGTTCTAAATAACTAAACTAGCATACTTTGCCGAGCTATTAGGAACCAAAAAGATAGTGTGATTTCATATGATTGTTATATTGTCGTCACTAACTACAACCTTTGATTACACTAGTGGGTTCCATACATTACCCTCTATCTTCTTTTTTTTGTCATGCAATATAACGCATGCGAATGGTGCATATCGGATTTAACATCATGCATTGTACTTAGTAAGGTTAAAGAAAATGAAATAGAAATCATTTTAAGAAACTGTAACAAATTTTTCGTTCGGTATTTTTTGTGAAGAGAATGTTCAAACCTATTGAAACCTTAACTGTAAAAAAAAACATATTTGTTTTGATATCTGAGCATATCTACCCTAGTTTGTAGAATGATTTAGTATGATAACAGACTTTACCTACGATGTCAGTGTAGCATAATTAGCTTACAAAAGCCAGCTGTGCCCTAACGATATAAGTTATTTAATATATATATATATATGCCAATCAGAATAATTAGCAGTGATAGTTTTAATTTAGTGGTTTAATGCTCTTTTTCTATAAATTTCCACGCTCTCTTTTCCCCTTGTTTCTACGCTTCTTTTCTATAATAAAAGACTAATTGATACATACGAATTTAATTAGTAGTAAGTGATATTAAAACATAGAAAACGAACTGTGCCAAACATACAAAAATGAATAAAAGTTAAAGCTATTCATTGATCTACTCGACTACTGCTGTAAAGAAAATCTACATCGTAGTTACACCAATCCTGTAATTATATAACCTGCAGCTTCTGCTTTTCATAAGTTAACAAAATGTTAGTATAATCATTGGATATATAGTAACAAAGGGTAATGTTGTACTTGTAGAAGTCCAATATATAATTAAATTTATATAATTAAATTATAAGTCAACGTTTACATAATTTAAGCTATAAAATAAAACGTCACCACATACGTACAACCCCTGGATATCACCCACGGGGACGGTATCATTTGCCAACATAATGTGTGTTTAATGTATTAAATTATAGTACGTATTAATTCAGAAATAAGCATATCCCCTTTTTATTTACATTGACCCAAATCTAATTCGATTAATTCGATGGATCGGGAACTCTCTTCGCTATACTGGTTCATCGTATTAATGAATCTGGATCAAAACCCGAGATACGAGTGGTCCACGCACAATTAACAATTTGCATGGTCGTTCAACAGAGAAATCGAATTTGAAATCTCTATGAATTTATGGCATGTAATCTTAGGTTGTCAACTTCTACACTACAACACGCGGGTTGCATATCAATTATTTGATGATAACATTATATATGTATACTTCAAATTTTGATGGAGGTATAGAATAAATAAATTATTCAGAGGCGCAGTCCAATATTCGAGTAGCATCTCACGCAATATAATAGAAGCAGCTTAGATATACAACCATAACATTTTATATATTATTTTATAGAAATATTAACGAAATTGATAAAGTAATATTTATCAATTTAGAGAGAGGTTTGAAATTTCTTAAGTTAACTATATGGGGAAATCTCTATAAAAAAAAAAACTTTGAAAGTAGCTCCCACTCCCAATTTAAACCTCAAAGGTAATGTGTTTATTCATGCCCTATATATAACGTCACTTTATTAAACACTTGTATTATCCAATTATAACCGTACCTAGGATTCTGGAGCAAAAGCTTATACGGAGTAGTACTTATTGTATTATACGATAAATATATATACTCCAGAGTTAAGTGTGTACAAAGGCTGCAGGGAAGGCTGCAAGGCACGCACATGCATCTCGCATAGGGAATTGCTCGCAGGTTTTAATGTCGCAAGAAGACGAATTCAATTCCATGCATGTGCTTACTAGATATCATTGATTACTAGAATTATACCGCCTTCGTTTCAAGCGATATTTAGAAGTCTGTACATGTCAATAGTACTAAAAATATCCAAAATGTTTTTTGTTGTTTATTTATCAGCTCTAGAAAAAAAATTGCAAAACTAAATACATAAAAACAAATTTAAAAAATAAAATTAGGGTGTACTCTTCTCCTTTATCACAACGTACGGTAAACAGTTATTAATCAAATCCACCAATTTCAAAACTATTTAAGAAAAAGAACAGGTTTTGATAAACCAAATAGTATGATCTAGTATTTTTAATTCTATATAAGTTAGACAGCCGCGAGAAGCCAGCTAGCTTCTCCCTCTCTTGGTTTCTATAAATATCCGCCGACTACCACATTCGATCAACGAAAATGTGAATGAAGCATATAACAAAAGCATCACATACCAAAGAAATCTATAAAATATAATAAAAAGGGGGGAAAAAGAAATAAAAGGTTTCCGCTTTTAATATTACTGCACGAACAGAGAACCTCTGGAAAAAAATAAACAGAGAGAGAGAGAAAAACAAATTAACTGCTGTCGTTTCGTTAAGGTAAAGGTGTCGTTTTGGTTTCTCTGTCTCTCTTTCTCTTTAGAACAAAAAAAGAAATGGGTAAAGAAGAGGGGAAAAAGACTGGGAAGAAGACGATGAAGAGTTTTGGAAGCATAAGATCGATATTCATGCACGCGGACGGTGTAGATTGGGTGCTTATGGGACTAGGGTTTATCGGAGCCGTCGGTGATGGTTTCACAACTCCTCTTGTTCTTCTCATCACCAGCAAGCTCATGAACAACCTTGGTGGTTCCTCTTTCAACACTGAAACCTTCATGCAAAGCATATCCAAGGTCCCTTTTCAGTTCTCTCTCTTCTCTGCTATATCACCACTTGGTTTTCTAATTAGACCTTATGATCACTAGCTTTTTTTGTTGTTTTTTGGATGCTTGATTTTCAAGTATCCGTTGACATTTTTTTGAGAAAATATTCAACAAAATTACAAATTGCTATTATGTAGAGGATATATACAGTAGGTCAAACATATCTCAACCAGATTGACTCCTACAAGTCGTTTTTTAACAGTATGTATACGGTTTAGACTTCGATTTACGACACATGCACTTCTAAATTTATTGTATGTTTCTCTATAAGGAAAGAGGACTGATGTTTATTCTTCTTTTTTTTTTTTTGGGTAAACAACAGAATTCTGTTGCTTTGCTTTATGTGGCTTGTGGATCTTGGGTTGTCTGTTTCCTTGGTAAGCTTTTTATTTATTTATTAATGTTTCATTTTCTTTTCTATATAGTTGACCGACCCTAATTAGACTACCGAATTAATATTTAAATTTTTTAAAAAACAGAAGGATATTGTTGGACAAGAACAGGGGAGAGACAAACAGCAAGAATGAGAGAAAAGTATTTAAGAGCGGTGTTAAGACAAGATGTGGGGTACTTTGATCTTCATGTCACAAGCACTTCTGATGTTATCACAAGTGTCTCTAGTGACAGCTTCGTCATCCAAGACGTGCTTAGTGAAAAGGTCTCCACCATTCTATCTTTCATTCTAATCATTTTTTTTTTGTTTTTTTTTTCTTTCTAAACCGGTTTCTTATGATTTCGATTTGGTGCAGTTACCGAATTTTTTGATGAGCGCATCAACATTCGTTGGAAGCTACATAGTTGGCTTTATTTTGTTATGGAGACTCACCATAGTTGGCTTACCCTTCGTTGTCCTCTTAGTGATCCCGGGACTTATGTACGGCCGAGCCCTTATAAGCATTTCGAGGAAGATACGCGAAGAGTACAACGAGGCCGGTTTTGTAGCTGAGCAGGCCATCTCTTCTGTGCGAACCGTCTATGCGTTTTCCGGGGAGAGGAAGACGATATCCAAGTTTTCAACCGCGCTTCAAGGCTCGGTGAAGCTAGGGATTAGACAAGGGCTTGCTAAAGGAATCACCATTGGAAGCAATGGAATCACTTTCGCCATGTGGGGGTTCATGTCTTGGTATGGAAGCCGGATGGTCATGTACCATGGTGCTCAAGGTGGTACGGTCTTTGCAGTAGCCGCCTCTGTCGCCATTGGTGGCGTGTAAGTATATATAACTTGAAAGTGACCCGCGCGTTGTGCAAGCATAAAAAATTACTGATTTTACTTATATTATTGCATGATACATTGAGAGATATGCAAAACGGCTTCAACAATTAGAATATTAGAATCATACACAAATATTATAGAGATGTTTTAATCTATAGTTTTGTTTGATCACGTAACTATTAGAAACCAGTGCTTACGTATTACAATAACTAGAATCAGCCAACACGTAAGCTAATAGGCTGATGTAAGGGGGTTATTGGGAGATGAATTTATATAGAGTTGATTGATTTTAAAAGTTGATGGATTTGTTAAATTTGTAAAGAATTTTGTTAGATTTGTAGAGTGTTTGAATATTTAGAAAATCTATAAAATTGTTTTATTGTAATTGATTTTGAGAATCTTAGGTATATAGGTACTATTTGAAAAGTTTTTAAGTGTTAGATTTTGAGAGAGTTTCATGTGTTAATTTGTTTAAAATATATGCGCCAATAACAAAAAATTTAATAGAATCGTACAATTTTTAAAACCTAAACTTTTTGAATAACAATAGATTTTGTATGGATTTTAAAAATTATCAAACCAATAACACTAGATTTTAATAAGAATATCATAATCCATTAACGAATAACAAGAGATTTTGAAAATTTTAAGAATTTTTAAAATCCTTCTTCCAATAACCCTAATATTTTATCTATAGTTTAGAAATTATTTAATCTATATTTTAATCTTTGCAACTATTTATGGTAAAATTTATAGTTGCAAACGAGAATAATTACATTATTCGTTTTGATTTGTGAAACATATATATATATATTGAATAGTTTTGTCCTTAAGTCCCCTCTAAAACATTTTAATTTAGATGGTATATTTCTAATATTTATATAAATTCATCTTTTCCATTTGTACTTTTGGATGAATGGGAATTAAGATTAATTTAACATGTTTTACATATAGATCAATGTTTTGGTGATTTTTTTCATAGAGTAGTAAGATTAAATAGTTATAAGTTGTTTCGATCTTATAACAAAACATTACAAAAAATGATTTTGGTGATTCTGTTTATCATGATCTTGATCTTTGATATATTTGTTATTGTTTCAGATCACTTGGCGATGGTTTGTCTAATCTCAAGTACTTCTTTGAGGCGGCTTCAGTAGGGGAGCGAATCATGGAAGTGATAAACAGAGTTCCCAAGATTGATTCAGACAATCCGGAAGGGCAAAAACTGGAGAAAGTTAGAGGACAAGTCGAGTTTAAGCATGTTAAGTTTGTGTATCCATCGAGACCCGAGTCGTCGATATTTGACGATTTTTGTCTGAGAGTTCCGTCCGGGAAAACCGTGGCTTTGGTGGGAGGAAGCGGGTCGGGAAAATCGACTGTGATATCGCTTTTGCAGAGGTTTTATAACCCCGTTGCAGGAGAGATTCTCATAGACGGTGTATCCATTGATAAGCTGCAAGTGAAGTGGTTGAGGTCGCAAATGGGTTTAGTTAGCCAAGAGCCTGAGCTTTTCGCCACATCCATAAAGGAGAACATATTGTTTGGTAAAGAAGATGCATCCATGGATGATGTTATGGAAGCTGCCAAGGCCTCAAATGCTCATAATTTCATTTCTCAGTTACCTAATGGCTACGAAACTCAGGTCGGATTCCATTCTTGAAAACATATATTATATTTATTGCATTTCTTTTGTAGTTTTATCGGGAGGTTGATTTAGTTTTCGTGTAAACGAATAGGTTGGTGAGAGAGGAGTGCAGATGTCAGGAGGACAGAAGCAGAGGATCGCAATCGCACGTGCAATAATCAAATCACCGACAATTCTCCTTCTTGACGAGGCAACAAGCGCATTGGACTCTGAATCCGAAAGAGTAGTCCAAGAAGCCTTAGAAAATGCTTCGATTGGTCGTACAACTATCCTTATTGCTCACCGTCTCTCTACCATTCGTAATGCTGATGTTATCTCTGTAGTCCAGAGCGGCCATGTTGTTGAGACGGGATCACACGATGAGCTAATGGAAAACTCAAATGGACAATATGCTTCACTAGTCCGCTTACAACAAATTGAAAAACAAGACTCAAATGTGAACATGAGCGTCAATGTGCAAATAGGTCCGATCTCGGATCCTAGCAAAGATTTGAGAAGTACTTCAAGAGTCTCGACTCTTAGCCGGTCAAACTCTGTTGACTCTGTTACAGTTTCAAGCACTGTGAAGAATCTTTCTGAAGATAATAAGCCGCCTCTACCTTCGTTTAAGAGGCTGTTGGCAATGAATTTACCGGAATGGAAACAGGCCTTGTACGGTTGCATAAGCGCAGCCTTGTTTGGTGCCATACAGCCGGCGTA
Organism: Alliaria petiolata; assembly: GCA_020283515.1. NCBI lineage: Eukaryota > Viridiplantae > Streptophyta > Magnoliopsida > Brassicales > Brassicaceae > Alliaria > Alliaria petiolata. Next base: position 14,366,550 of record JAHZTW010000005.1, on the reverse strand, counting down.
CGCATATTCGTTAGGGTCGATGGTATCGGTTTATTTTTTGACGAGCCACGACGAGATCAAGGAGAAAACGAGGATCTACGCGCTATCTTTCGTAGGCCTAGCCGTGCTTTCTTTCTTGATCAATATCAGCCAACATTACAATTTCGCGTACATGGGCGAATATTTGACCAAGCGTATCCGAGAACGGATGCTCTCTAAGGTGTTAACCTTTGAAGTCGGCTGGTTCGATCGAGATGAGAACTCGAGCGGTGCCATTTGCTCTAGACTCGCCAAAGATGCTAATGTGGTTAGTACATGAATCTTAAGATTATAATTTATAACTTTTTAACGCTTAACGTTTCTTGATCTTTCTAGTATTTTGTTTTATGATATAGGTGAGATCGTTGGTAGGGGATCGGATGGCATTATTGGTACAGACCATATCGGCTGTAACCATAGCTTGCACGATGGGTTTGGTCATCGCTTGGAGGTTAGCCCTTGTGATGATCGCTGTGCAACCGCTGATTATTGTTTGCTTCTACACTCGCCGGGTCCTGCTCAAGAACATGTCGAAAAAGGCAATCAAGGCTCAGGACGAGAGTAGCAAACTAGCCGCAGAAGCTGTTTCAAACGTCCGAACCATCACGGCCTTTTCATCACAAGAACGCATCATGAAAATGCTCGAAAAGGCTCAAGAAACCCCGCGGAGAGAGAGCATCCGCCAGTCGTGGTTCGCAGGGATCGGGCTCGCCATGTCGCAGAGCCTCACGTCGTGCACGTGGGCCTTGGATTTCTGGTACGGTGGTAGATTGATCGATGGTGGGTACATCACGGCTAAAGCTCTGTTCGAGACGTTTATGATCTTGGTTAGTACCGGCCGGGTCATTGCCGATGCTGGAAGCATGACCACGGATCTAGCCAAAGGCTCGGACGCGGTCGGTTCGGTTTTCGCTGTGTTGGACCGGTACACGTCGATTGACCCGGAGGATCCAGATGGATATGAGTCTGAAATAATAACGGGTCGGGTCGAGTTTCTCGATGTGGATTTCTCGTACCCAAATAGACCGGATGTGATGATATTCAGAGATTTCTCGATTGAGATCGACGCCGCGAAGTCGACGGCGATTGTGGGTCCAAGCGGGTCGGGTAAATCCACGGTAATCGGGTTGATCGAACGGTTTTACGATCCGGTGAAAGGTGTTGTGAGAATCGACGGTCGCGATTTAAGATCGTATAATCTGAGATCGCTTCGTCAACACATAGCTTTGGTTAGCCAAGAGCCCACGTTGTTCGCGGGAACGATCCGAGAGAACATCATATACGGAAGAGCGTCTGATAAAATCGACGAATCGGAGATCATCGAGGCGGCGAGAGCAGCGAACGCTCACGATTTCATCACATCGCTAACGGACGGCTACGATACATACTGCGGAGACAGAGGTGTACAATTATCCGGTGGTCAAAAACAGAGGATCGCGATCGCTCGAGCGGTTCTGAAGAACCCGTCGGTGTTGCTCCTCGACGAAGCGACGAGCGCTTTAGACAGCCAATCGGAGCGCGTGGTGCAGGACGCGCTCGAGCGCGTGATGGTTGGGAGGACGAGCGTTGTGATCGCACATAGGCTGAGCACGATCCAGAGCTGCGACGCAATCGCCGTTCTAGACAGAGGGAAACTCGTTGAACGTGGGACCCATTCGTCCTTGTTGGCAAAAGGACCCACAGGTGTTTATTTCTCATTGGTCAGTCTCCAGAGAACTTCTTGTTAAATAAAAAAGCTTTGAAGACGACTAAACTCTTGAAGCTGGTTACAAAATTTCAAACAGTAGAGCAAATCTATGCTTTCACTTTTTATTTTATTTTTTTAGATGACCATGAGATTTTGAGCCCAAGGGCCAGTATATCCTCCAGGGCCAGGCCCAAACCATGTAATATTCTTCTTAAAATATATAAAGCAGTCGAATAACAATGGTGTCGAACCTACTTCATTGCCATATGAGGAACCAGAGTTTCGTAGTACTTTAGTACTCTTCATATATCTAACTAGCTCATATTCTGAAACAACGACAACTCTTGAACCGATGAATATAGAAACCGATGAAGCAAGTGAGAAAGAGTAAGTACCTCCAAAGGATTTGTCTCACCCTAAAGTTATCTCAAACTTGGTGATTGCTCTTTTTTTCTAGAAACTTAAGATTTAAGTTGAAAATTTAATATGAAAGGCTGAATCAGACCTAATCTGGAGGGCACGAGTGTCTAATATCCGAGCGTGTTCATATTTGGTCTGGTCATGAACTTTGCTGTTTTGCGTGGAGGTTGTACAGCTTCTTCCTCTATCTTTTCTTCTGTTTCAAGGGGTTCACCAGTGACATCATCATTTTCCTTAATCTGTGCATCATCCTCTACTCCTTCCTAATCAGAACATCTAATCAGAAACTACAAGTGATATATATAAGCAATATCCATGTCCATTTCTTATAAAAGAAGGAATGCTCGCTTACTTCAATCTCTAGTTCTGCTGGCTTGTCCTCGTACCTACATGACAATAAATCGGGCTTCTTAAGCATATGAAAAAAAACAGTCTCGGACAAAGAAAGAGCATTTGAACATAACATAAACCAAACTCCAATTTTACTCCCAAGTTACAAGAGATGGGAAAACATGAGTTCAAGTAAAAAAATGTGTCATGACTCATGAAATTACAATTAGCATAATGTATAGACAATCAGACTGTATGATTTGTCTTTGCAGGTAACATAGTTTTTAATAAAAAAAATATTTTTTGGAAACAGTTTTTATAAAAAAAACTGGAGTCAAAATTTATACTTTAAAATAACTTCTGTTCTTAGAGAGATGTCTATTTTATTTTATTTTCCTAGCTATGCCAACGTTTTTATAGAAGAAGTCGTCTTTTTAGTCTACTAGCTTTAATAAAATTCATTTCGATATAGCTTTAATAATCGATTGTCGGTTTGATATTATTGAAAATTTAATGGTATACCAAATTTTTATATCAAAAGAAATTGAATTCCCTTCCAATATATTCATAATTGAATTCAAAAATTTTTTTATTTTGTTAAAAGAATTCAAGATTTGAAAAATCTTATTTGTCCGATAAAAAGAAACATTTTAGTAAAAAAAAACATATATATATATATATATATATCTTCTTCTCACGGTCGCCGTAAAAAAGCTTTTTTCTTGTTTCTCTCCAAAGTAGCCGCCGCCTGAGTTTTTTTGGTTGGCCGGCGTTTGGCTGCTTCTTCAGAGCCGGCGCTGGCCTCTTTCCCTTGCTTTCCTCTTAGTATTTGTTCTCTATGTTAGTTTTTGGTTCTGGGCTTTTAGTTTTCTTTGGGATTGAAAAGTTTTGATCTGATTTGATAAGAGCGTTGCATGTCGGGTCTTTCTCTGAAACTTTAACCTTAATCGGATCTGGGTTGTTGTAAAGTGGGGGTCGCCGGATCCGTTGGATTTACGGTTGGGTTTCTCCCTTTCACCTTTTTCTTTGCAATTTCTCGTTAGATCCCTTCGATTTAGGTTGTCTTCTCTCCGAGCCGGTTCTGTTGCTGCGGTTTTTGTGGGCTCTTGCCTGCAATCGCTCATTTTTCATAGCTCGTCTCTTTATCCTTTTGGGTCAGATCTCTCTGGTTTTTTTGGTGATTCTTTCCTGTTCTAAGCAGAGTTTCAGTAGTTTTTAGGGTAACTTTTATGGGCTTAATCCTGCAGGTTCGGTTTCTCTTTATTGGCGGTCGGTTGCTCGCTATTTCATCAATTTGTGCCTCTTTGTTCTTGTTGCCGTGGTCTGTTTACTGCGGGATGGCTTAGGCTTCACTCTTGGTCCTCTTTTCCATTGCTATTGGAGCTTTGGTAGGTTTCTGTCTAGGCGTCTTTCTGTCTTTCGACATCGTCGTTTCCGGGAGTTTTCAAGATGTAGCTCTTGCTTGCCGGATCATGAAGCTTTTGTTCGGGTTCTGACGTAGGAGGAAGTTTGGTTTCGTTGATTGGCCGTGGGCATCTTCGATACTATCAGATTTTAGGGGCTCCAGAAGTTTTATTTCGCTTGCAGTTTTAAGTTTGTAATTGTCATTCGGTTGAACTACTGCTTTCTTTTCTGTTTTAGTGTCGGGTTCTTAGAGTTTTAATTTCGATTTTCATCAAAGTATCTCTAAAAATGTATTCTTTCAAATGTATCATTTTCAAGTTCTAATAAAATCTTCAATGACAAAAAAAAAAAAAAAAATCTTCTTCTCTTATGGGAAAGCTGAGCTTAGTTCCTTTTGCATTAGAAGTATATAAAAGAAAAGATACTAACTATGAGAAGTATGCATATTCGAAATCACAATACATGCATACAATAATAAATGTTTTCTTATCGAGATACTCCCTCCGTTTTTTATTAAGTGTCGTTTTGGGCTTATTTTTCTGTTTTAAAATAATTAACATTTTCATTTTCTAATGCAGATTTATGACAAAATTTCGAGTTTTATCCCTATCTTTTTAACTTATTAATTACTTATATCAAACAAAATAATATATTAATTATGTTTAAAACAGAAAATTTAATGTTTTTCTTAATCTGTGTGAAATCATGTAGAACGACAGTTAATTTAAAACAGAAGAAATAATTAATAATATAGTTTTCACCAGCTTTGATACTATTGAAAGCAACTCGTAGCAGACGTACCAAAAAAAGATGTTGTTATTGATCGTTTCTTCTAATTTTTTAAATAAGAAGTCGCTAGAATTGGTAATGTGGTAATGTTAGGAAGTTTTGTAATTAGGTAAACATAATTCCAAAGTGAGATGTATACTCATGACAGAGAATAATGATATTGCCAGCCCACAGTCGCACATACAGCTGTATTCAAACATAACAATATACTACTATTTTGTTCTATTTCTCAATTTAGTTTTAATGAATAGTCGCAAAAAAATGTGAACTTTATTTGTATATCAGTTTTATAAGAAAGCAGTTGCATGATTAACATTACACCGATTATAAAAACAAGTGAAAAGGGTAATGGCTGCTTTTCGGTAAACACAAAATAATGGCACAGATTTTTGTTATCAAGACGTTGGAGTATGAAGTATATATGAAATAATCGATACTCAAAATGGCAAAATTCCGGAGACGAAGCGATGTTTCATTATAGCTCTTAATTATAGTAACTGTTTAAACTTTTAATAGAACAAAAATATTGGAAAAACGCATGGGACCTTTTGGAGACTTACCTCTGATGTCAATATCAATATTATCTAATAAAAGGATTCTAATTCGACAAAAGCGAGGGTGACTTGCCTTCTACAATAATGTGAGCCAAGTGCACGATGATACTTGGTATGTACATCTATCAATATAGTACGGATGTGATCATCACCGTGTTAAATTTAAGGCCTCCAAAAAGAAACTAATGTGTTAGTTTTAGAACTGAATATTCCATAACGATAACATAAGATATGTGTATTATTCACTGAAATTGCCAACGCATATATTTGTTTGGCATGATGCTACAATTAGTATCAGAGAAAAGTAATAGTAATAAAAACTCTACTTAAGGAAACAACAAATTCTAGTCATAGGAAATGGTGAAAACCTGCAAATGAAATCCATCTAAACGAGGTATATTCACGTGCTTGCTTACAGTAAAATACAAGCATTTAAATTAATACAAAGAGCATTGTATCCAATGAATGTGAGCTGACCATTTAAATATATTATTGTCTTTTGGGCGTCAGTCAATAATAATATATTATGAAAAAGGTTTTATATATATATATTGAAATGAGTAGAAAAGCACATGCATGGACCCATGTGTTCATTGGACCATTATCAACCCACATTCTAGATTGCTGGATTATCCTTCAACCTTACATGCTTTCCTTCTATATGTAACTATTTATGCCTATGCGTGTAATGTCTACATATACATGCGTATTCATTTAATTAATTATTAGTTAATCTTTGATGTTTAAGTTTTAATACTAGTAAGAAAATTATGTCATTTATCTCAATATTGACTAAGATGGGTTCGTTAATCCTCTCTCTTAACATTTACTGCTGTAAACCAAAGTAGCTATATGTTGAGGAAGTACTTCAGGTTCAAATTTCTGAACACTCAATAATTAAATTCAAATCCAAGATTATGTAAATGGTATTAATAATTTTTTTTTTTTTTGGCTAAAATATTAGAACGGCTACATCTTGCCAATAAATACTGTATGTCGATATTCTTAACTAGATGGTGTGAATATGTAAATTAGTACTAATAAAACTAAGGGATTTACGTATCTATCTTTAATGTTTGCAACCACATACAATGAACATTCACGAATACCTCTTTTTTTTTTTTGCCGTGTTTCAAATTGAATGTTCTCATTTCTCAATATAAACTCGGTAAGGTTCAAAAAAAAAAAAAAATATATATATATATATATATAAACTCGAGTTTAAATCTTTTAGCGAAAAATAATATAATATATAAGGTTGTAGGAATTACTTTGTATTTTTTCCCTTTCAAATAGTAAGAAAATTACTTTGAAAAAATACATATATAAAGAAAATACGTAAACTCGAGTAAGGGAAAAAATACAAAGTAATAGTAAGAAAAAAATACAAATTTTAATAGTCAGAAAATACATATATTAAGAAAATACATAAACTCGAGCTAATTACTTTGTATTTATTCCTTTCAAATTAATTGTTCTAGAAAGGAAAAAAAAATATCTACAAAAAGAACATTGACAGTGACAGTCAGTCAGAAACGAGTTTCAAACAAACGTAATTTGACCGCGTTTCTTTTCTTTACAAAACCGCGTTTCATTCCTCCTTGTCTTCGTCTTCTTCTTCGACCCCCCTCTCTCTCTCTCTCTCCATAAATTCCAGAAACTCAAAATCCAAAACCTTAAAAGATCCCTTCTAGAGATCTTAGCCAGTCTTCAAACCGATCCGTTCTCTCTGATGATGTCTGGTTCTAGATTAGTCTCTAGACTAATAACCTTCGTGATAATCTCCACAGCTTTCTTCACCGCCGGATCTATTCGATTGTTCGCTGGTGAAAGATCATCATTCGACGATGCATCTTCAGATTTCGTGGAGGCTCCAGCATACCAAAACGGACCCGAATGCTCTGTTTTAGCCCAAAACAGACTCTTGTTAGCCTGTGATCCTTCGGCCGTTCATATAGCTATGACCCTTGACCCAGCTTACTTGCGTGGCACGGTTTCTGCAGTCCACTCCATCCTCAAACACACCTCTTGCCCTCAAAACATCTTCTTCCACTTCATTGCTTCGGGTTCGAGCCACGGTTTGCTCGCGAAGACCCTCTCCTCTGTTTTCCCTTCTCTGAGTTTCAAAGTCTACACCTTTGACGAAACCATTGTGAAGAACCTAATCTCTTCGTCTATACGACAAGCTCTCGATAGTCCCTTGAACTACGCGAGAAGCTACTTGTCCGAGATTCTTTCGTCTTGTGTTCGACGAGTGATTTATCTAGACTCAGATGTGATCGTGGTCGACGACATCCAGAAACTATGGAAGATTTCTCTATCCGGGTCAAGAGCAATCGGCGCGCCAGAGTATTGCCACGCCGATTTCACAAAATACTTCTCAGATCGTTTCTGGTCAGATCGAAAACTCTCGAGAGTCTTCGATTCAAAAACGCCTTGTTATTTCAACACAGGAGTGATGGTGATCGATCTGGAGAGATGGAGAGAAGGGGATTACACGAGAAAGATCGAAGATTGGATGAGGATTCAGAAAGAAGAGAGGATTTACGAGCTGGGCTCGTTGCCGCCTTTTCTCCTGGTGTTTTCAGGAGAGATCGAAGCCATCGATCACCAATGGAACCAGCACGGTCTAGGTGGAGACAACGTCGTGAGTAGTTGCAGATCGTTGCATCCTGGTCCGGTGAGTTTGATACATTGGAGTGGGAAAGGGAAGCCATGGGTAAGGCTTGATGATGGCAAGCCTTGTCCAGTTGATTATCTATGGGCTCCTTATGATCTTCACAAGTCACAGAGACAGTATCTTCAATACAACCAAGAGTTAGAAATTCTTTGATTCATTCAATTCTTTTTTTTTCCTACATAATCTCATGGATTCTATTTATTTTTTTTGTTAGTCAGAATTTTTGTTTTTTTTTTATGTACATAAAACGGAAATACATCGAGGATTTACTTCTTCCATTGCCTCTATAACTGCTTGATTTTGTTTAATACGTCTCTGTTTAAATGTGCCTATTCTTTTGTCGGATCTTTGTGGAATTACCAAACAATTATTTAGCCTAACTTTTTTCACCTACCATTATATTCCCTCTGTTTCACAAAAAGTGTCATTCTACTCTTTTTCACACATATTAAGAAAACTGATAAAAATCCTATTCTACCCCTTATTAATACACTAAACTCATTTCTCTTTCTAATTAATACATCAATATTACAAGGTCAAAACTGGATTTTTGTTTTAAAAATTGCATTGAAAATACAAAGTGACACTCTTTGTGAAACAAAAACAAAACCTTAAAATGACACTTTTTGTGAAACGGAGGGAGTATTTTTTATTTAACGGCTTTTTCTCGGAAAAGAAAAAAAATTCACATAATTAGATTTACACCAATTAGAACTAGGGGAAGAAAAACGAAAATAACAGAAAATTAAATATCAATCCTAAGTGCAGCAATAGATGTAAGTTTAAGCTACATCATTGACTTAGATTTGCTAATACTTAACCTTGTTTCAATAATTAACTCTCGTCTCTTTCTTCCCTCCATATGTATGTACTAATCATTAACCTTGTTTCAACAAGCCCAAACCATTAAACACATGTGACACGCCCACTAAATGCGAAGCCCATTTCTTAGTTGAGACTTAGCAACTAATCCTAGAACGAAAGTCTATTTTAACAAAATATATCAATGATTTATATAGAAAACTACAACTTTAATCCAAACACACACAAAAAAAAAAAGAAACCCTAATCCCATTGAAACAGAGAAAATGGATCTCTTGACAGAGGATCAATGGGCGATTATGCTAGCAAGATTACCACCAATCCAATTGATTAAGAAACCCCCAAAAAAGGCAAATGAATTTTCTCCCGGAGGATCTGTGTGCGATGATACTAGCGAGATTACCACTAAAGAGCATCATCAACTCCAAATTGGTTTGCAAGCAATGGAAATCACTCGTCGAGTCTCCGTTTTTCCGCGATATTTTCCTCTCTCTGCACCGAAACTCGCATTCTCCTTCATGGTCTTTCATGTGCAGAGGCTGTGAGACAGAAACAATGGCTCACTACGAATCAGACAATTGGTGTCTTACACGTTCTCTCGGTTCTTACATCTCTTCTTTCCTAGCAGAAAAGTTCGAGAACCGGCAAGGTAGAGTCGTGGCTTACACGGATGTCGGATTGATTTTGATACACGTAGTGACGAATCAATCTTTCTTCGTGGCGAATCAATACTAGGATGGCAACTAGTATCTGAAATCTCCACGGCTTTTATGGAGGCCGGTTTTGCTTATACTCCGTTGGGAATAAACCCTTTTGATGATAAAACATCAATGTTTGTTATCTATTAACTTAGACAATGGCAAGTTTGTGCTCCACAATGAGCTGGAACGTAGCAGCGGCGATCGGATTCTGAGTTCCGTTGATGGCCCGAGAGATATAGAATACATCTTAGAATCACACTTTTCCTCGTTTGTTCTCCCACAGTGGTTGCATCAGTTCCCGAACACGGTGAGAAGAGTTTAGATGTAATATCTGGAGGACTTTGACTTGTTTTCTTCTTCTTTTTTCTTGTTGCGTATGCAAGAGGAAGAAGTTGTAGGATGGTGTTTAGTTTATATTCGAATGTTTTTGCTCGCTTCCTCGCCGTCAGGAGCATGGTGAGAGGACTTTCACTTGCTTCTTGTTATATTCCTAATTAATGTTTGCTTCTTATGCATGAGGAACGAGATAGAAGTAGTAGGATGGTATTTGTTTTGTTTTGAGTATTTTGGTCTAATAAGGAGGGAAAACAAAAGATCGTTGTGGGCATTTAGATATTTGTATTTTTGATTGCTTGATGGTTGTTAACGATACAATATAAGACCACATAACGCATTTGTTTCTGCATCTAAATGTCGAGTATGGATTGGTTAGTACTGTTCAATTTGCTTGGTATATTCGAACTTCTTTTGTTTTTTGTCAAACACTCCTTATCACTTGTGTTCAGTTTAAGATCATTCCTTTTTCTCCTAATCCATATAAATAACAACAGTGAACAAAATAATGACCAAATCTTTTCAACAAATTGCGATGAAATAACAAAGTATCGAGTCGGGGTAGCGTAAAAATTAGAAAAATTCGATAAAATAATAAAATAATAATTATTTTTAAAACTTTTATATAAATATATGTTTCAATAATAAGATAAATTAATAATTATATATCTATGCATATATAACTAAGGTAATATAGTAAAATATGATTTTATTGTTGTTTGAAATTTATAAATGTTGTTTGACTTATTTCCAAATTCATTGATATGATACTTTTTGAACGAATTTTATAATGTTGAAAATAATTTTTTATTGTGTGTTTGATGAATATTAAGAGTACAAATCAAAAATCTATCTATAAATTAATAAATTTATAAAATAATAAAATTTCAAAATATCTGTATTATTAATTTATAAAGGTTTCACTGTACTATGCAATTTAATAGAGTACTTTGCTATTTCATCGCAATTCTGTTGAAAAGATTTAGACATTATTTTGTTCATTGTTGTTATTTAGATTCTCTATGACGCAAACAAATATAAATATGAGTTTTTGATAAATCGTTGCTAAATTTAAATAACTTATATATTTTACTGATGAAAAGGAGTATAAATATTGATAACTTAGGTCAGTATTGAAACAGAGTAAACCCTAATCTGATCCGTCCCCATTCGAATGGAGACAAAGAAGACGAATTCTCCAAAAATGAACTCCCTCACCGAGGATCTATGGGTAAACATACTCGTGAGACTACCGCTTAAGAATATCACCACTCTAAAATTGATGTGCAAGCAAATGAAAACAATCGTCGAATCTCCGTTTCTCCGCGAGCTTTTCCTTTCTCGTCATCAAAACTCGCATTCTTCGTGGTCGCTCATGTGCAGGGAATCCAAGAAAGAAGTCCTTGCTCACTACGGATGCGAGATTTGGGGTCTTCAACGATCTCTAGGCTCTTACATCTCCTCTATCCTTACCGACAGATTCAAGGAACAGAGAGATGAAAACAGACCATTTTGGCTTCCAAAACAAAAGGTTAGAGTCGTGGCCTACACGGATGTCGGATTGATTCTGATCAAACTGATATCTATCTCCGGGAATCTAACCTACTATGTGGCAAATCCGGTTTCTCGACAATGCTTCGAGATCCCTCCTCTCCCTCATATTCCTTCAGGTGCATCATTCGAGCCCTCTGGACTCGTCACACGGATTGAAAACGGCGTCGTTTTAGCAGGTTACAAAGTTGTTCTGATGGATCACAAAAGTGACAACGTGACCAGTGTCCTAAGTTTACTCGTATATTCATCCGAGACAGGACTGTGGAGTTTCAACACTCTCCGATCTCCTCTCCCTTTGACAAATGTTGTTGAACTCGAGCCTGTTAGTTTGAACGGAAACCTTTACTGGCTCGGCTCCTCTGTTGTTGTATCCCATGATTTCTACGCTACTAGCACGGAATCTGATAGATGCAGAATCACACCTTTCCCTGACTCAGAGAAAGAAACGAATTTCAGAAGAGCTTGCACAACTTCTCAGGGTTTTCTCATGTATATGAGCATAGTCAACGAAGAGAACGATGACAATGGAAGTTGGGAGCCTAAGTTAAGTGTGTGGAGGCTAAAGACTGGTGAGTGGCAACTAGTATCTGAGATATCTCCTGCTTGTATTAGGACCTGTTTCGAGTACTTTCCGATGGAAATAAACCCTTTTGATGCTAATATAATGTACTTGTGGAGCAAGAAGCATAAATGTCTGGCATCTACTAACGTGCACAAAGGCAAGTTTGGGCTTCACAACAACTTGGAACGTAGCAGCGACGGTCGCACTCTGAGTTTTGATGGAGAATGGGACCCGGCAGAACTCGAGCCCTACTTTTCCACGTTTGTTCTCCCGCGTTGGCTTTATCGGATCCCTTCCCCACCATCACGAGAAAGGTGAGAGGACTTTCTATGCTTTGTTTCTTTTTATTTTCTTAATTCTTGTTACAAGTAGTTGTAGGATGTGGTATTTAGATATTGGTAATTTTTTATTGCTTGATGATCGTTAAGGATACAATTTCTGGATCTAAATGTCAGAGTATGGGTTTTGTTAACTAACTTAATCTAATTTGCATAGACTGTACAAGTAGCTTGGTATATCTCTCTGTATCATACAATGCTAATCACTAAGTTCATCTTAAGATACTCTCTTTTCTACTAATCCATGAACTTCAATGCTCTTTTCCTTTGTACCAAAAGCGAATATGACATAATCAGAAACAATTAACATATCTGACAGGTAAAGTACAAAAGAAAACTACATAAACAGAGTACATAACAGAGAAGAACTGATGTTATATTGCACCATATCTTGTAGAAGTAGACACTCTATTTGAATAATTGAATGTGATCTGATCCCTCACTATAATCAAAGGTTAAGGAGAGCTTGCACAAGCTCAAGTGGGTTTATCATGTACATTCATTAACAATTGACGAAAAGTTACCGCGGATGTCAAGATTGACACCAAATATTTTTGTATTTTATATTGGAGATAACGCAACAAATCTACAGATTCGTCAAAGTCTCTATCTCAGTTAGAGGCTTACAAAGCTGAACTGAGTGGCTAGCGTTCGTTTCTGGGTTTGACGCTTCATCATGTATGTATTTTCAAGTAAAGAAAAGGAGAAACCTTTGTGTTATAATAGATTGCGAGAATCCTTAAAAGAAAAAAACCGATGAATCTTCAAGCCGTGTCTAGTAGCTTCGGTTGCGCTTCTTGCGTTTCACTTCCTTCTTACAAAACCTCATCCCGACGCAGCTCTATTATCCGAGCGAAATGTAAATTTCAATCCTTTCATTTTTCATCTTCTTTTTCTGGTGTTGTACTGATTTCTTCCTCAGATATAATTTTTCTAATTTAGCAAAAAATTGATTTTTTGGGGGGGGGGGGGGGGGGGGNGGGGGGGGGGGGGGTGTTGATGCAGCGGAACCCTCCGAGAAATCTTTCGAGATCATGAGGAAATTCTCCGAGCAATACGCTCGTAGGTCAGGAACTTACTTCTGTGTTGATAAAGGAGTTACCTCTGTTGTAATTAAGGTACTAAAACTCTTCACATATGACCAAAATTACTACACACTTGTTTGGTGGAATCTTGTATATGAAATTGAGTGAGTTTCATGTATATACGAAGTGTTGAAATGGGCAAGAACTTGTTTGCTTTGACAGGGATTGGCTGAGCATAAAGATTCATATGGTGCACCACTTTGCCCTTGCAGGTGAAATTCAGATTTTTTTTTTATAAGAGCATTTTGGATTCTTGTATATGAAAGAAAGAAAAAAAAGCCTGATCCTTTTTTTGGCAGACACTATGATGATAAAGCTGCTGAGGTTGGACAAGGGTTTTGGAATTGCCCCTGTGTTCCAATGAGAGAGAGGTAGAAAACTTGACACTACAAAAGTCAAAAAAATGTTTTGTTATAAAGAGGAAGTAAACTAAGCTTATGTTCTTCTGGTGATTGCTTTGTGTTAGAGAGTATCTAGCATTGATGCATCAAGAATCAAAGCTTAGTATGTTTAGATAGAAGTTGATTGAATTAATTCATATCTGTGCCATGTTGTTCAACTAGAGAGAGGTGATGGTCTTTGGGATAGTAGAAAATGGATAAAATCTGTAAATGCAAACGGCTAATTTAGATAATGCTTTGTGTATTTTCACCCCTGTAACTAAAACTTTGTCGATTTTTGTTCTATCAGAAAAGAGTGCCATTGTATGCTATTCTTAACTCCTGACAACGATTTCGCTGGCAAGGATCAGGTAAAAAAACTCAAAACATATCTTGTGTTAGACCAAACACAACATTAAGCCATTAATCATTTGATGACTTTGTGTCTTGCAGACCATTACATCAGAAGAAATAAAGGAAACCACAGCTAACATGTGAGAGAGAGAGACGTCATAGAATCGCTTGTATATTGTTGTAATGCATTGGTATATTGATAAAACCAATTATATTCTTCCTTCTTTTAAGCAATAATAAGCAAACTGTTACAAGGAAAGGAGAGATAAGAAACTAAAAGGATCTAACAGATGGAGAGCTTGATGAAACAGAAGTTCCTCTTCCACATCCTTTCTCGTTTCTCAAACGCAAAGCTTCCATAAATTTCTCATTCCATCTCGAGCTTGTTCCTGAGTTAGTAGTAATCGTCTTCTTCTTACAGACATGATCTGTCGGAAACCTGTGTTTCAGACAGTACTTAACCCCACAATCTTTGCAAGTAAGGTTGTTCGCGAAAGTCAGAATCTCTCTGCAACGCTTCACAGGACAAATTGGTTTCTTCTTCTTCTTCGGGTCACAATCTCCGGATCTTTCGTGTTTCTCAAGCAGAGATTTGATTCCTTCTTCGTCGAAACCGGTTGTTTCGATCGCTATAGAACATGTTTCGCAGATGGAAACCGTTCTGCTTCCGTGATCGGATTTTGGACAATCGTGAGACTTGTATGATCTATGCTCCAAACAAAACACCTGCACACAGATAAATTTTCAATTATTAAAGCATTCATTTGAGGAATTCTTCTTCCAGGAAAAAAACTGAGATTTTTCCGTGAAAAGCTCACCAATTTGCAGCCGTCACAAGTAAAAGGGAGAAAATCGAGGAGTTTGCAATCAGGGTTTTGACAATGCTCTCCGAGATCAGGAAACGCCTCTGTTCCTCCTCCTACCATAGCTTCTTCTTCTTCCTCCTCCTCTCTTTGGATTTGGTATGTTCTTGAATCTTGATTCTGAGAACGGTACGAATGTATAGAGTATTATTATATATAGAGGTTGTGGCTGACTTGGAGGCAAAGCCAGCATCCACCAAGTTGGTTTCTTCCTCTGCTTGACAATTCTCGATTTTTTCCTTATTTGGATTTTTTTCTTTTTTATTTAGAGTTTATTTTAGACGAAACGCGGTTTAGATGTTTCTAGTCCCATTTTGGGTCCTATATTATTTGAATCCTTAAAATGAAAAAAAACTAATATTACATTTTCCCTAATTTATTCTTCATTTAGGTAAATAAATAATCTTATATTTAGCCAAATAAATGTCATGATATAAATACCTTAAAAAAATAGATTAAAAAATTACAAACTTCTCAGAACCCAATGTCATGAACACATTTTATCTGAGGCGAATCCATTATCAATCAGATTATCATCACATTTATTCTTCCTTCATCCCTCTATGTCAAAGAGACAAGATTAGTTACCAAACCGCCACTAATGATCCAACAAACTCAAAACTAATTGGTTCAGCTTGGTTTACTCTCACTGAACCGCAATCAATTCTAAACCGTGTGATCGTCTTAACACTCAAATGCAGAACCTTTCGTTTACATAATCACATTCAATCTCTTCACAAAGGTTAATACTTTTAGTAAAACGATTATCCATATAGATTGATTACAGAAAAAAACATAGTATGAGCAACTACTCAGAAGATTCACAATCTCAAATCTCACATTTTTTCCCCAAATATAATCCGAAAAAAATATAAATAGAAAAAAAAAACTCAGTTAATCGCGTCGCACCTTCGCCGGATCTCTCCCCGTCGACCAGTCTTTACACCGTAAAGGCTCAACTTCTGCATAGCTCTGGCGAAATCTTTAAAGAACTGATCTTGATCTCTAGCGTAAAGATCAACAAAAGGTCGGGTTCTCGGGTCGGAGTATAACCCGTGATCCGATTCGAGTAACCCGAGACCCTTGGGCATGTTCTTGTAATACATATTGTCGAATATGTTCGGAGTATTAATGTCGTTGAAGACAGAGATCGTCGGGTCTTTCGGGTAATTAACACAGGCTTTCTTCAAAGCAACTGCGAATCTCGGGTTATACCCGGTATTGTTACGGGCGACCCGACCCACGAAATCTTTGCAGTGCGAGAAACCGATGGAATGGGCCCCACTGAGAGCGACCATTTCCTGAACGGAGAATCCTCTGGAATGGAACTGGCCAATGAGCTTCGAGATCGGAGAGGATGGGAGAGGGAGGAGATCGGCGAGGAGAGACGATTTGGAGATTCGAGAGTCGCGGCGGCCGAGGAAGACGGGGTAGTAAGGACCACCGACGGTGACGAGGAGGTCACGGGTAGCGACGGAGATGATGTCGGAGCAAGAGACGGTGTTCGGGCAGGCGAGCTCGAGGGCGGTTTTGGCCCTGACGATGACGTCGAATCCGTCGCCGGGGAGGGAGAGGTTGATTGAGGAGTCGCGTTCAGCGGTGTTGAAGGCGGTGGAGGAGAAGAGGACGGAGGCGTCGCAGCCGTTGGGGAAACAGTCGTGGAAGAAGATGCGGAGGACGGCGGCAGCAGTGGTTGGGTTTGTGATTTGTTTGTTGGAGATTGTGTCGCGGACGATGTCGAGGAATCTAGGGCATGATTTGGAGTAGAAATCGGTGGTTAAGCGAGATTCGGCGGTGGAGGCCAGTACAGTGAAGAAGAAGAAGAAGAAGAAGAAGAGGGAGAGAGGTTTGAGTGGCGATTGTTCCGCCATTGTTGTAGCGGAAGAGAGAGAGAGAGAGAGAGAGAGAAATGAGGTTTTGGGGGCACTAGAGAGAGAGTGAGCTAGAGGGAGGCTTGAGATTATAATGGAAGGAGGAGGGGAGGATGGAGAAAGTGGGAGGTAGAGTGGAGACCACGCGCCGATATACGGTCCACCAATCACGGGGATGTGTGCGTAAGTCAAAAACTCGGGATGGTGGAGACGGAGGATCCCGGTTACGTAATTTAGTTCCATGGATCGGTCATCTATTTTTATTTTTATTTGGTTTAACGGATCGGTTATCTTTGTAGACCGTATTTTGTTGGCTTCATTTATTTCAAACCGACAATAAAGCCTAGTTAACCATATAGGTTGTGATCCGAATCGATCTATTTTGAACCAAACAGACGAAAGTTGATTAAAAATTTAGTTGTTAGATATCCAGAAAAAATGGAAATGAATTTAAACCAAACCTAATTTTGAATTAATGGCTAATAAATAGTGAAATAGAATAATAATTTAGTGATCGAACACTTAAACTGAATAGAGTGTTCAGAAAATAATCTAAACGAAGAATACATTAATAAATTTCTTCTTTATTTTTTTTGTTAATTAAGTTTGCTTTGTTTCCCTACTAGTTTTGGAAAGAAAGATACTAAAAAAATAGAATTTGCCAATATATAGGGATAACAATTACATAAATAAAATGCTAATGCACATATGTTTTTTTTTTTTAACATCATCATCATCATCATTTTTTTTTTTACATAAATCAAATGCTAATGCACGCACATATGTTATGTTCAATAATTCGTGTAGATAATTTAATAGCGAAAATTCGTAGAATTGACGGACATTACGTAGTTCACATGCAGCTGAGCTTTTTGTTTGTGTAACAGCTCTCTCGTCCACGCGGAAAAGACAGACGATCAAATCTAAAAAAGTCTCATGGATTTTTTATTTCATTAACTAAAAGTTACGTGGCGGTTCGGTAATTTTAGAATTAGTATTACTTTCGGCTGGATATTTCGAATTCTATCTAAACCATTGAGTACACTTGTTACTATTTAAAATTATCAAGTACATCATTTCACTCAAGACAAAAAGACGACAGTTTTCTTTGAAATGTGTTTTGAAAAAAACTATTATCTTACCTATGCCTGATGATAACGGAATGGTCCCCTAAATCATGCTTTATAAGCACTGATTTTAAGAAATCTCGTCCGGATATCTATGTAATGAGTCTGTTTAGTATTTAATAATCACCGCATAAACATTTTTATGGTACTTGTGATTATATTTATTTGTGTATAATGTCGGTGCTGAACGATAATAAATAGGCGTCTTGGGGTTGGTTAACAATTGTTATCTTCTGTTTGTAATACCCAATAGAAGAAATAACAGCAATATACAACTGTAATGGTCCAAATTATCAAAAGGTAACGACAGTGAAGAAAATCCATAATATGTTTCCGACTCTCTTATTCTCATCGAAATGAAAAGCATATTAATATTATTATTTTTATTTAGATCGAGCAAATACATATTGAAGAAACTAAACTAAAAGATTACTTCGGCTAAAATAATTTACGTTCTGCAATTTGTTTAATAGAGACCACCTCGTTTGTTATGTATTCAACATTTGAATGATTTTAAGATTTGAGTTTTAATGATGTTGCTTAGAAACGAGAACGGATACGCAGAAACAAAACGTTTCGAAACATGTAAACGTCGTTTTTAAAAAAAAATATAAGAATGAAAACGTTTTGAAAACATATTACATATATATAATGTGTATATATATATACCATAAATATGAAAAATGTTTAAAACAACTCAAATTCAATAAACAAATATTCTATAAGTAAATTTTAAATAAAAAAAAGAAACTCTGACTCCAGAATTTTATTAACACAATAAAAATATGGTAATTGGCAAGATTGCTACAATGAAATACAATCAGATTCACAAAAATCAAAATCTGAAATTCTATATACCCTATATTTAAAAAACACTATCAAAAAGGCATAATGCTTTATTGATATTAACAATTTAAGTAATAAATATCAAATCGATCTTAACTTGAAAATTCTAGTCGATTTTTGTTTGTAGGTTATGCAAATCGGTTAGGAAAAAATATATATCTCACAGTAATTAGTAATTAGGTTTTTAAGTTACTAAAGTAGCAAATATATCTCTATATTCTTTAACTATTTATTTTATATATTTTTAAAAAAGTTTTCAAAACCGTTTCCAAACCGGAAACTCGCGTTTTCACAGCATTTTCAAATCAAGATTTATAGAAAACGCGTTTTCACCCAGTTTAGTTTCGAAACAGAAACCACACTGGAGTTTCCATGTAACATAGAGCCTTTGAAATGATTATAGTTGAATTATGAAAATTGTTATGATTTGTTATTAAAATTCTACAAAATCCTATCTAAAACCATAAGATTTGAATTTTTATATTTTTAACTAGGAAACTTTACCAAAACATTTTAAAATTATTCTAAATTTTTTAAAATCTACTACTTAAAATATTTTCAATAACAGTGGATTTGAAAATACATTTAAACAAACTTTTTAAATTGATGTTTAAATAACATATGATTTATGATTTTACTACAAATCACCCTAAATTCCACTTTCAATACATCCCCCTAAGTTCCCATTAAAAATTCAAATTTTGTTTTTCTATCAATTTCACAAAAACATGTATAACTTTGTGAAATAATTTATTTTCTTAATGATGAGGATATGTGATAATATTGACGGTGATATATAATGATAAGCTGGCGATGATGATGATGTGATGTGATGATTGTGATGATGATGACAATGGTGATGGTGATAAGATGATAATGATGTTAATGATGATGATGTGATTATGAGAAATACATGCAAAGTTTCAGTAGACTTACGACAAATTATGTTTGTTCATCGTTTCAAAAAAAAAAATTTGTTTGTTTATGTAAAAAAACAAAAAAAAAAGAATAGTTTTCATAAATCGAAAAATATAAGAGAGTTTTCAATCTCGCGAGAGAGAAAAGCAAAGCATATCCAAGAAATCAGGTTTCCTCCATGTGATAAAGATGTTGGGTTTTATAGTGAGTTACTACTTGTCATGACTCATGAGTCTTGGCTCTGATTAAGGAGTGGGATGGTTTATTGGGTTGAGTGCACTCGTTAGCTATTCGGTACGGCGTTACATAACCACAAAGCCATAAGTTAATTTAGAGAACAAAAGTTAAAAGGAGTCTTGTCCATCAAGTTGTTGGAATCTTTGTAAGATCGGTCCGAATACTTTTACGATAAACCATCAAATACGCAAGTTTTTAGTACCGCGTAAACTAAACTATACATGACGTTTAAGTAAGTCATATAAATTAAGTTACACATAACGTCAGTCATTCGCCCAAAATTGATACACAGTGTTAATCCAAACAAATGATACGAAGTTGAAATCAGTTATTATTAGAGACATGGTTAACTATGGCGTTTTTGATTGTAGATGACGTTTATTTTGCATGTAGTTTACTCTAAAAGACGAGTTATTCAAAAGAAACAAAGAATCTAAGGATAAGTTTTGAAAAACTGTAGACACAGTTGTGATTCTTGTCGAAGCATGTGATTTAGCGGACCCACAATGTGTACATTGTCATTGATCTTGGCCGTCAAAATCCATAAAAAGAGCTGACTATAAAGCCGAATATTTCAAGCAATTATTTTTCTATGGTCTCAAAGTCCATATTATTCATGTTGGTCGAGTTTTACATTGTCTAAAATGGTTTTTAATCCCAATCACCTGATTACCAGAGAATCACATTATCCTTACGTTTTGTAATTACAACCGACGAGGACTAATAAGAAGAGTTGGATTCATCAGTCTCGGAACGGGATTTGCCCTCGATCTTAGTTTACATATACACTAAATATATAAACCTATTTATATAAATATATATTTGTGAATTTATAGTATAAACCTAGCCTTTATATAATTATTATATACTTCCACTATTTTTAAAGATAAGTTAAAAATTAGATTATAAACATATCATCTACAAATTCTTTCTGAACAAGGAAGGATATTGCTATGTTAATGGTTTACAGAATAAATAGTGACATAGCAAAATAGCCATATAATCGACCAGTGAATTTTTTTATAAAGAATATGAATTTTGTAAAATAATTATAACATGCTAAAAGTTTGTTTTAATGATGCTGTTAAATTATATTTTATATATGTTTATAATATATAATGAAATCCATTTTTTTTAAACGTCAAAATCTAAAAATTGGTGGAATTAAAAAAAAAAGTAGCAGAAACAAGGTTTTTAAAACAGTGATATAACGTTTATCGTTTGGTTGTAAGTTGTAAATGAGATTTGTTTTGTTATAACTAGCAAACACACTTACCGTACGTAGAGGAACACATATAACAATTCACAAACAATTTTTAGCATACCCGGCTGGCTCATCTCTCAATCTGATCAGTATAAGAGGTATGATTTTAACTGTTAGGCTAAGATTAAATAACAAATTAATCGTTTCATTCATTTATCTGAAACTGGACATTATAAGTTTATGAAAATTATGTATAAAACCCACATTTAAGAAAGGGAAAAGAATAAAAAAACAAACAAAAAAATAAGCGAATATAAACGGGGTTTATCCCCCTTCTTCTCTGTCTTCATTCTGTGTGTGTCTAGTTGATCTGTTCTCCGATCAAATCCAACCCTACAACCAAGAAAGACAGTCCCTGAAACAGCAAGAAGTAAAAGTGAAGACCGTGTGCCGATAGGAAGCTCCTCGCAGCTGCGGTTAGCAGCAAAAACGCAAGCCCGAGCTCTTTCTTGAACACCATGTTCCTCTTCTTCATCTTGTTCTTCGGCCTCATTAACCCTCCGATGCTCTTCTTCTCGGTTTCTTGCTCCGCAAGATTCATCTCTTGCTCCTTGAGTTTGCTCAGAAGCTCCAAACCGGACTCCGAGTTTCTCCTATGCAATTTCTCTTCCTTTTCAGCAAACGCTAACAAGTCGGATTCCGATGATCTCCCGGTCTTTTTGGTCACAACCCACTCATAAGCCGATCCGAGCTGGAACAGCCCGGAGATCATGGCGTTGAACTTGGTTATCGACATTGTGTTTTCGAAGAGGAGGTAAGGGATTAAGAAAGGGAAAGATTTAGGTGATGGGAGAATGTTGAGAAGCGAGATGAAAATAGGAACGTAACAGATGATCCACAAAGGAAGCTCTGCCTCGGGTATGAACATTGTTAATGGAAGTATGATGCAGAAGAGTGTGAATGAGTAAAACGGAAGAATAAGCTTCCTTAGAAGAAAGAAGAGAAAGATCAAATTCGCCTTCTTCCCTACCGATATCTGCAAAAATCAAAATCAAAAACCGAAAATCGTTTATTTTTGTGTGGACCGGTTATTAAAACCGATATGGTTATATATATTGAGAACATTACTAATATAGATCATTATAGAAACAGTATATTAGGTTTAATTACCTTTGATTTTATGATTGAAGGAAGGCATAATCGGAAAAGCTGCATAGGACCGGAATGCCAACGATGTTGCTGCTTCTTGTAAGCTTCATAAGACTCAGGCAACTCGCAAGTGACTTCAACGTCATTGAGGTAAATGAATTTCCATCCGTTGAGATGTGCTCTAACCGCGATATCCATATCTTCCACGGTCGTTCTCTCGAGCCAACCGCCTGATTCCTCCAATGCTTTGATCCTCCAGACTCCGGCGGTTCCGTTGAAACCGAAGAAGTTGAGAAACACTCCGTTCACTTGCTGTTCTACTTCGAAGTGGAAACATAGGTTTATGTTCTGTAGCCTCGTGAGGAGATTCTCGTCTTTGTTTACGAAGGACCACCTTGCCTGGACTAATCCTAGCTCTGGATTCCCCTGCAACATACACCACAACACAAAACACTCTTTTTTTTTAACTTCTATTCATCTTCTAATCAAAATTTAAAAATTACTATAAAAAAATTAGAATCTTGTTTGTTTTGGAACGCAAAACGTAGTTATAAAGTAGTAGTTAAAAAAAAAAAGAGTAAATGCGAACTATGTTTTGTGTTTACAGTTTACAAAAACAATTATTAAAAGACGAAAACTAAAAAAAAACAAAACTACTACGCAAACGCCACATGCAAACGCAAAACGGACGATGAGACCCAAAATTCAACTAGTTTTAATCGGAAGACATGTGTTGTGAAAATCAACCAACGACGTGTTGATTTTTTGTAATTTTATTTTTGTCGGTTACTTTGATTTTCATACATAACACAATTAACAACTTTAGATTTGGCTAAAATGATATTTGTCGGCGACTTTGAACATGACCCACCGAAAAAGGATAGAATTTAAAAAACGAGACAACTGTCGGTGAGGAGGATATACTGTAATTGGAAGATTATTTTCTAATTAAAAAAAAAAAAATCTTTTTCACTGAATTTCTCAGAAACATCATCGTAACTTACGAACACTTCAAGAAAGAGATTTTCCTTTTTAAGTTGGGATTAGATTGATTACCTTGAAATGAGGAATTGTCTTCTTGAGGAAATCAGGATTTGGCTGAAAATCTGCGTCGAAGATGGTAACGAACTCGTAATCTTTGACGTAATCACAGGTCATTGCCGATTTTAGATTCCCGGCTTTGTAACCAGTTCTGATCAATCGATGCCTGTAAATTATGTTTACGCCTTTCTCAGCCCAAGCCGTTACTTCTTCCTTTATCAAAAGCTGTAAATTTGGATCGTCCGAATCGTCTAGAACTTGAATCAAGATCCTATCCTTTGGCCAATCAAGCTGCGAAGCTGCTCCAATTGATTGTTCATACACCTAACAAGAACATAACATAACAATTACACAACAGAACACAAAACAGAGTCGAAACAGAGCAGGACAGAGTCAAAACTGAGTAATAACAGAGTAAAAACAGAGTGTTGTTTTCAGTTTACCTCCCGTTCGTTGCACATTGGGATCTGAATAAGGACCATTGGGAAATCGGAAGCGTCTTCCAAATCGAGAACATCGTCTTTGATCTTAGGCTCGATCTTTTTCAATTTGATGTAGAAGCAGCCGAGACAGAGGACTAACCGATCAAGAGACTGGATCAAGAAGAGGACAGTGCAGAATTTGGAGAGAGTGATGACAATAGGAGCGATGTAATCGGATCGAAACGAGAGCCAAGCCATGTAAGACCATTCGACAAGCCCACGAACCTCCCAAGACGGCCGGTTTATGAGGTCGAGGTTCCATTTCTTGTAATACGCGACGATTTCTATGGACAGGGCAACTATGGAGATAACAAGACAGGCTTTGATGAATCTGTACATCTGTTTTCCTCTGCTTTTGGGATCTTCTTCTTCGTTTATGTTTTTGGAGGAGAAAGCGATTCGTTTCTTGACTGAAGCGAAGAGCCACGAGAGGCACGAGACGACTCTGTGAGCTTTGAGGAGGATGAACCATGAGAACTGTTTTGGGCTGATGGATTTTCGCTTGTTGTCAGGGAATGAGGATTGATCCGAGCCGTTGATCTCTAGCAAAGAGAAGTTATCTGGCTTCTCCATTGTCACTGCCACCGAATTTGGAGCCATGAATGAAACTTTTAGAGAGAAAAAAAAACGGAGTAGGGGAATAAAAAGAGAAATGGAGACCCAGAGAAATTGGATGTTCGGTTAGTATGAAATGTTTGTCATTATAAAGATGAAACAGGGAAATGGAAAATGGATTCGGGTCGTCACTGTTTCATTAATATTTCCATAAAAACTGGATCGTTAGTTTTCACAGACAAAACAGTGATCAGATCAGAATCTGGGATACGCTTGCGCAGCTGTGTAACTGAAACTTGTGATTGAGAGAGAGAGAAATAGAGAGAGAGAGAGAGAGGAGACGAGGATCATGTGCTGAAGTTAACAACTGGTAATAAAGAGGAGAGAAGAAGAATAAAAGAGTCCTCCTTTCTTTGAATTTTCCTTTTCTTTTTTTTTAAAGGAAAAGTTGGATTTTTATTTTTATTTTTATTTTTCACGGCAGGTATTTTCTTGAAAGTCGAATTTTTTATTAGTGGATCTAGTTCCAGCTTTTATAACTAAAGATTATTTTTTTTAAGAATATAGCAAAATAAATATCCAAAAATTCCATAAACTTTCTAAAATTATAACCTGAATCCAAGTTTTTTTTTTAAAACATGACATATTCTAGGTTTTGAAAGGAGTTTCTAAAAGTTTAACAAAGGTTCATAACCAAATCATTTAATACCTTTTCTTATATTTTCAAATGTTCTACGTAAATCTAAAGTTTATGGTATTCTTGAAATTTGCAGATTTTGGTGGTAATATGGAAAAGAAGACTCGACTATGTTTTTCTAAATGTTTAACAACAAATAAGCAACATTTTGTAAATATAAATAGTAGATTATAAATTTTAGTTATGTATGTAGTAAAAAAAAATATTTTGATAAGAGAAAATATTACAAATATACATCAGAATAAATACTGTAGTTTTATTTCGTTTTTTAGTTATTTTACCTTTACAGATTATCTTTTATAGATTAAGTATTTTATAAAGTTTTAATATTGAATCACCCAAATTATTAAAAAAGTAAAAAAGATTTAAGACTTATAAGTATTTTCTCGTTATATAATTTGAAAACCTTAAAAACAAAAATCTCAAACCTAAAAATTAAACCCTATATGGATTTTCCTCTGGTAATAAACCAAAAAAAAATGTTACAGATTTTTGAAATTTTCTAAAAAGTAAGTCTATTTCTTAATTTTGAAAGATTCAGTTTTTAGTTTAGGTTTTTGAATCATTTTCCTAGTTGTTCTAAAATCAACTAATTAATTTATAGATCTTTTCACTTAAATTCTTCCAGTTTATTACTTCTGCTCAATAGTTTGACAAAATTTACTTAATGACTATTCATTTTTGTTTGTCAATTTTACATTACCATTGAAACTCTACAGTTCCATTTTAGCTAAAAGATTAAAAGTTACTTTGAAAAGCAATGGCGCGTCTACTTATTTTGAATGTGTTTATATTATTTTAGGAAGATTTAGATCTCTATCCCCATCATTTCGAATACGTTTTTTTAGAATATGCAATCATAAAACCGTGTGGATACATGCATATATATATGTATATATAAGAAATAAAAAATGAATGAAAACGCAAGAAAAATAAGATGATTCCAAGAAAAGCCCAAAATAATTTTGGATGGTTGGTAAGGATTAGAGGATATATGACAACTTGGTCCAGCGAAGACCAGATCAAACTTATATAAAATGTAATTAGATCAACTTTAATAAACTTTCGATTAAAAACAGAGCTATGTTGTCCCTTCGCTGTCTTCCAACTTCTTTTAGACAATATAACAGATTCTTTCTGTTTATATTTAATTGTCATTTGGAGAAAATATATCTAGATGTATTAAACTCAAAACACATCCAGATACATCCAGTTTGAAGGAGTATTAATTATCCTGGCTCACACTCACAGTGCTAAATGTATCCGCTTATTGTATAGCCCCGTTGATTGGGATAGTTGCTTCATTTTTCTTTTATCTTTATTTAAGGAAAAAAAATATTTATTTACGGGCGTATAGTGTTAAGAAAAGTGCAATGGCAATATTATTATTCTACTTATAAAATTAATAAGTTGCTATTTTCAAGTATACTAAGAAAAAAGACAGTAACCGTAGTAACTGGTGAGAGAAAAGCACATGGGAAGTTTCTATTCTGCGAGTGTAAATTATTGTATTAAGATAAGTTTATTCTGTATTATTATATTAATATATCATATATCACAACAGTATTATAAAATAAATATTGAAAGAAACGGTGAATGAATATTAAGTTTTACCAGTTTGACTTATAATAGGAAGAGAGAACATATATGATTACACTATGCAATACAGCTATATACAAGTTTAAACCCACATGTTTACCACTTAATCTTAATCTTGGTCTTATGACATACTATGACGCTTATGTGATATTGACCAGATTTATTTAGCAGTTGGTCTAAAACGCGTTTAAGCTGGTAAATGGTAATACATCATAGTTATATGATTTTGAATACCTTGCACTAATTTTCATTCGCACTTATACTAAACTAATAAATACTCAGTTATATCCTTTTTTAGCAATCAAATTTTATGAAGAATCTCTTTTTTTTTCTTTTCAATAATTATGATTTTGATGGGGATTCCTCCCACTTAGCATTTATTAGGTTTTGATTTCTTAATTGCGTGGCCAACAAACAATTTTTTTTTAGTTGTATATGTCTGTGTTATGTTATATTATACAATACTTTAGGAGAAACCATATAATATATATAATGTCATTAATAGAGGCACATGCGATCAGCACAGTCTCACTGAAGTAAGGTCTACCACATGAGAAGGCGAAGTTTTTGTATCTTCTATTTTCAATCATATACTATATTCATTTAAACATATATGGTATATATGTGTATATATATCGATTATATAATGAATGTCTATCAATAATTCAATAAGCAGAAACCAAGAAAAAAAAACCAAAAAATATCTATATGCAATATATATAGCGACTCTTCTAAGATTTTGCAGATGCAATCGGTGGGGTTCTGTTTTTAAATTATTGAATCTTATTTTCCATCGTCAAAATAATTTTTTTTATGTACAATTTTGTCAATAAGACAATATTTTAACTGCTTAGATGTCAAATGAGGGCCTTTTCTACTTTAGTCTATTGTTTTTTTCACACACGTAGAGATCTATATATGGAAACTCTTGAACATCTCTATGATCTCTAACCCTAGACCCTATGGAATGATCAGATCTCGATTTCTTGAATGTCTCGTTAGTTTCCATTACATTTTGTTTAGAGTAAAATCTTCGAATCTTCTCAATGTTAAAAAGTTCCAACAAAGTAGTGGGATCCAAAATCAAGTAACTTAATTAGATACAAAATGCCCCTTTCAGTATTAATTGGGACTTGAACTAAATGAATGATGAATCCCACGCCAAATAATCATCAAAAAAGGGGAAATTGAAAAAAATGACACTTTCACTATGAGTTTATGAAATTATACCTTTTAATTTTTTGTCCATATTTTGACTGAATTAGCCTTAACCAATTAACTAAAATATTTTAAAATATATATTTTAAAAACAAAAAAATATAGAAAACTCAAAAACACCATAGTAAAAAAATTCCTAACCTTTAGTTTTTCAAAAAAACATTA
Organism: Alliaria petiolata; assembly: GCA_020283515.1. NCBI lineage: Eukaryota > Viridiplantae > Streptophyta > Magnoliopsida > Brassicales > Brassicaceae > Alliaria > Alliaria petiolata. The sequence continues at coordinate 14,338,567 of JAHZTW010000005.1, read as the reverse complement.
AAAATAAATATTTTTGTTCTGTTCTATAAATTTTAGAATACGTCTTCTAAACTTTAAATCTGTTTTTTGAAGTTTAGAATACGTATTCTACACTTTGTACATGTTCTACGAAGTTTAGAATACATATTCTTCATTTTGTACATGTTCTACAAAGTTTAGAATACGTATTCTAAACTTCAAGTGTGTTCTACGAAGTTTAGAATACGTATTCTACACTTTGTACATGTTTTAAAAAGTTTAGAATATGCATTCTACAAAATTTAGAATTTTGTGTATCATAAATGGAAATAAAAATCTCATCAAAATCTCTAAAAGTTATAAATGGAAAAAGATATTTTTATTATATATTTTTGCAAAACATATAGCAAAATAAATGTTTAGCTTAAAACCAATATCAAATTTGTTTTTCTTGATGAACATATTTTTTAAATATATTTTCGTTTTTTAATTTATTTTTCACTTTCAAATAAGCCTTGTTAATGAAAAAAATACTACAAAACATAATTCTATATATATTTTTACTTAAAAGAACTTAGTAGTGGATAATCAAAATAAAATAAATAATTTTTATGATATTTTTTAGTTTTGTTTTGAGAAGATAGATTATAATGTTAGATGTATAGTTTGATCTTTTGGAGTATATACTAATTGTATATGTTGTTTTTGTAAATTATACAAAAATTTAAATAAATCGATAAAAATAATTTTTTATAAAATATCAAACAAAGCCATTAGTCTTATCATAATATTAGAAGTAGAAGAATGGGAGAAATAAAAATAAACTTTTATCTAAAATTTTTATATGAATTAGAAGTTTGTTATTATTAATGAGAAAAAATTATTATTTGAAAATTTCTATATAAATAGAAGTTTGTCAATTAACACAAAACTAAATTATTATTTATATATATTTTAAATGAATTTTCTATTGAATTATTAAGGGAAAATTAGGATTAACATTAATCTAAGGTATAGTTCTTCAATGTTTTGAGCCAAAGATATAGTTTTCCAAACGTATAGTAAAAGTGTCCTTTTATTTCAATTTTTCCAAAAAACTTCCATATAAATAGGTGAATTATTATGTAGACAAAAAAACCTCACCTTCTGCGTAATATAAATCACTTTCGATAGTCTTTTATGGATATAAAACTCGCTTATTTTTGGGCGTTAACACCATCTCTTGTGGTAATATTTGTCACGATTCCAGAAGTAGAAGATAATAACCGTTTTAAGCAGAGACGAATAGTACATGTAAGAAATAAATTTGTGTTTTTGTTACTTCTAATTTTGGACGTAAAGGAACATATGGGTCATTGGGAATTCATGTGGCTGTATGTGAGTGTGTCCTAGCAACCAAGCAAATGCAAAATCAAGGAGATTTTGAAGATATAAGCCAAAGTGAACATGGGACATGTCTTCAACTCTTAAGCTAATGTTTTTAGTTTTCGTGAATTTTCCTTGGCATTGTCACATGTGAAATTGTACTATACACATGTGGTATGGCCTCTCTGGCCATGATTGTATAATAATGTGTACATACATTAAAAAAATAGACTTCGAATCATTTAATTGAGTTTTTTTTTTCTTTCTGGTTATGATAATTGGGCCTGGGATTTCATGATAAAATCTCCAGGGTTCTCATAATCTGCTACTATATCATATATCATAATAATTGGATCTGCATTTATGGTTAGATTTGCATTATATAATCTTCTACTTAGTCAATAATACATATACATTTGATTTGATAAATTTCTTGTTAGATTAAACAATAAATTTCTTTAATCTAGCAATAGTTTATTTGTACCGTCCGACTAATTATAGAGTGGGCAATTACTGGACTGAATCAGTAGCTGAATAGTTCATTGTTTGAACACATAAATTTAACTTCACAACTATTTTTGAATTTTCAGGGAAACCTTTAAAACAGTTATTTATCTCATCAATCCATCCAAATTAGAGTCATGACTACTTTTAATAAAAGGTTTTGATAATCTTTTTTGATGATTCAGAACATAAGTTGAAAATAAAACTTCATAACCTAAAGTTGTTTTAACACTCATATATAACTGGAAGACAAGATATCCACCAAATTTGTAAGTCCTAACATTTAATTAAATTTACAGAATTGAGCTAGTCATCTGTTTAACGAGCTGCAGGATTCAAAACATATATAATTTCCTTCATATCTATATATATGGTATGCATGGGGTATACATCAACGAACAGAATAGCAAACACTGAATACTATTTGACCCACAATGAAAACATGATATGGATATGACACATTGAAGAATAATAAACTTTTATTGTATTATAACCAAAAGAAAAAAAAAGAAACTTATATATACTTATCTTTATATTTGTCAGATGAAATGTACTTACAAATTATTGAAGTTCCATATCATCTGCTCTCTTAATCTTCTTTTGTAAAAAGCCTCTAGAACAATACTATTTTTTCGGTTATTTTGTTTTTTTGTTTTTTACCGAAACATTATCTAGTTCCAGAACCGATTGTTGTCGAACGTTCAAATAAAAAAAATGTTTTCAAAAGAAAATAATTTTGACAATGATTACCAGAATGAAACCACTAAATTACAACTGTAGTTTCGGAACATAAATTAACAATGTACATGTGTGGAACTAGACGAAGAACGCTCTCATCACACTTGCTAAAATTACACTGCACTGTAGTCTCTTAAAATCCTGCGACTAGGTTGATCTGACCCGACTCCACCGAACATGGTCCCGATCGAGATCTTGGTCAGATATTTTTCTATAAATACCCTCCTCGTGGCTTCTAATGAGAAAGGAGAAAGAGATTGGATCATAGGAGATGCAAAAAGTTGGACAAAAGGTTTTTTTTTCAAGTGCAGAAATTATATATCTGGGTGCCACCAAGAATTCTTAAAGATGTTGATCTCCTAGCCAAACCAAGAATTCTTAAAGATGTTTGTTTCGTTTATCATTCGTATATTCCATCATTAATTACAATTGTATTCTTTCACCCCATTAATATAAGCTCTTTCCGATGTTAGAATAATAATGAAAAACGTTTAAAAAAAATAATATAGCAAGACTTGGGCTGGATCGGAATCAATCAACTACTTTGTATGCCTAAACAAATTGAAGATGCGTTATGAACCACTGAATCCATTTGTAGCATTAGATTTAATGGTTCAAGGCCCATGTAACCGACATTTCTATTTCATTCATAATAAATTATTAAATTTATAGAGTAACTAAGGAGGAATGAAGAATAAGGGGGATTATTGGGAGATGAATTTATATAAATTGATTGATTTTGAAAATTGAAAGATTGTTAAATTTGTAAAGAGTTTTGTTAGATTCGAAGAGAGATTGTATATTTAGAAAATCTATAAATTTATTTTATTCTAATTGATTTTGAGAATCTTAGGTACATATATAGGTAGTATTTGAAAAGTTAAAAGTGTTAGATTTTGAGAGAGTTTCATGTGTTAATTTTTTTAAAATCCATGTGCCAATAAAATTTTTGTTAATAAAATCATTGAATTTTTAAAACCTAAACTTTTTGAATAACAATGAATTTTGTATGGATTTTAAAAATCATCAAACCCATAACATTAGATTTTAATAAGAATGTCAGAAAATAATAAGAGATTTTGAAAATATTAACAATTTTTAAAAATCTTCTCCCAATAATCCCTAAGATTATTGAAAATATATAATTACCACTTAACCGATCATGGTGTTGCAAAAGCTTTTTGGTTAGAGTGATATTGCAAAAGGGCCTAAACCAAATGAATCGTGTATTTGATTTCAAATAACATTTTTGAGATCCTATTTATGTATAAGGAAACTATTAAATCTCGTTCGGATTTCATTGGACCTCATTAGGGATGTTAATTTCGGGTTTTTACCCACTGGATATCCGAAACCCGTTCAAATTTTCAAGCCCAATATCTGACCCGGTTTGCTAAAAAACAATTCGGGCTTAAAACGGGCGGGTTTTTTAATGTCTGGGTTAGAATGGGTTTACCCTATCGGGTTTTGGGTACCCACCGGGTTTTTTTCTAAATCAATAAACCTTTACAAAATCGTCTCAAACATTCCCAAATTGAAACAAATCGAATCCCTAATCCGAAAGAACCATTGTCATCTTCTTAGGATCTCAATTTCGACATGGGTTTTGATTTTTAGGTTTGAGTGATCCTCCATCGACAAAGGTTTTGATTTTTAGGTTCGAGTGATCCTCCGTCGACATGGGTTTTGATTTTTAGGTTCGAGAGAACATATCTCGTCACCGAACATCGAGATTATCATAGAGAGGGAGAGAGAAGGAGTACGCACGTCTTTGAATTGGACGACGCCTAGATCCCTGATATATCATGATTTTTACCCATTTTTAGACCATGATATAAGTGTTTTTATAGAGTCTTTTGGTGTTTTTAGAGTCCAAATAGAGTCTTTACACGATGGAGAGCAAATGGAGCTAAAAAGGTGATTCTGATGCTTTTTGCAGAGATTTGGAGAAGCACCCTGAGTGTCGATCGACACCAAGTCACAACCGCCCAAAGTTCACGATTCATCAAGAAAAAAGGAAAGAGGCTAAGTTTTGAAAAATTACAAGTCTGCCCCTGGACGAAAAATCATCTTCTATAAATAGATTTCAGGCATTGTTTAGCCACACACACTTTCATAATTTAGGATTTTTGAGACTTAGAGAGAGATTGATCCTGAGCTTTTGGGGAGACAATTCTATCTCATCCGAGCCAGATTTCGAACCCCTGTATCATTCTCTATTCTTTTTATGCAATTTATTTCAGCCATGATTTGTGTTTTCATCTCTATGTCTGAGTAGTTTGCTAGTTAGGTTAGGGTGATTTAGGGTTGATGATGAGTTTGTAGAATTATTATCTTGTTAGGAAAATCACTTGGATCTTCATCTTGATTTGTGCTTAACTTGATTTCTGAAATTGATCACTTAGAAATCAAACCTTAGAAATCAAACCCTAGGTTGTTTAATAGATGCGAGAGTATTATTGATAATCTGACCTAATCATAGATGAGCAAAATATCTATTCACAAACAGATTTGGTTTAGGTATTTTGTGAACAATATCGAACCTGAACATTAATGCTTGTCTGAATTGTTAGAACTCGCAAAGAGATTTGGTTTTCTGGAATTTAGGCATAAATAACTTCTGCAACGAGAGTTGATTAGTTTTAAATTAGCGTTTCGAGTTCTAGACGGTTCTTAATTATTTCCTGGCAAAATAATATCTGCATTCTCTGATTCATCCTGATAATCATTCTTGCCTAGCGCCTTCGTCTCCTGAACTTACACCGCATTCAATTCTGTTCTTGATTAATTTAGTTGCTTTATTTACTTTTAACCTATTTGACCTAGCATAATCTGAACTTAGAAACCTTAGCGTAGCATCTACTTCCCTTGGGATTCGATAACCCCTTATACTACGATTGCATTTGCTGTGCACTTGCAGTAGTTTTATTAGGGTAAAACCTGAGCCCTATCAATCCCCAAGGTAAGAGACGGTTCGATGAGCCGATTCCATGGGAACAATGAATTGAACAAGTTGCATCGATTCTACTTTCTCCGCTTTCTTCATCTTTTTTTTCTACAAGTGTGGAAGATCGAGAGTCTGTTGATTAAGTATGCCAATTGTGGTGATGCTGCTGTAGAAGAAGTGGCTAGGAAAATGAAGTCCAAGTTTGCAAAATATTGGGATGAGTACAGTCTCATTTTGGCTATGGGGGATGTTTTAGATCCGAGGTTGAAGCTGCAAATGCTTAAATCAGCTTATGACAAAGTGGGTCCTAGAAATTCTCAGAGAAAGATTGATATCGTTGAGAAAAATCTGAAGTTACTTTATGAAGAATATAGGACCAAATCGTGGAGTTCTTCACCCTTTTCAGCAACTCCAACTCCACATGAACTTTTTACCGAATCACCACTAGAAGATGATCTGAATTATGTAAGTATCATCTCTTGTTCAATAACTTATTTTATTTGCATGAGTTTACAAACAATTAGGCTGTATAACGTGAGCTATAGTTAACGTGAGCTATTATTAACATGAGTTTAGGCTGTTTAGCTATTATTTTATTTGCATGAGTTTAGGTTGTCATTTTGTTGATACAGGATCTCTTTGAACTTGAGAGGAGCATCCAACCTGGATATGATAACACAAAATCGAATTTGGAGCTTTATTTGGATGAACCTAGGCTAGATTTGAGATCGTTTTCGGATATAGAAGTTTTGAGCTTTTGGAAAAACAATGGACAACGTTATGGTGATTTGACTTCTCTAGCTTGTGATTTGCTAGCAATTCCAATCACTACAGTGGCATCAGAGTCGGCGTTTAGTATTGGAGGTCGGGTTTTGAATCTGTATAGAAACCGCCTCCTTCCGAAAAATGTTCAAGCGTTGCTTTGTACGCGCAATTGGTTGCGTGGTTTTGCAAACTTTGAAGGTAAAATATCAATCTTATATTTTCAAATTCTTAAAGATGTTGATCTCCTAGCCAAACCAAGAATTCTTAAAGATGTTTGTTTCGTTTATCATTCGTATATTCCATCATTAATTACAATTGTATTCTTTCACCCCATTAATATAAGCTCTTTCCGATGTTAGAATAATAATGAAAAACGTTTAAAAAAAATAATATAGCAAGACTTGGGCTGGATCGGAATCAATCAACTACTTTGTATGCCTAAACAAATTGAAGATGCGTTATGAACCACTGAATCCATTTGTAGCATTAGATTTAATGGTTCAAGGCCCATGTAACCGACATTTCTATTTCATATTTAACTAAGTGTTTTGTATGGTTAATTCATATCTTCAATTTTTAGGTGACATTGAAAATAACTTTGATGATGGAAATGAAGATGTTGCAACCAGCTCAGGAGTATAAGATTCTAGAATAGTTTTAAAACTTGTATTTTACTTTTGTGGAATGTATTTGTTTTTTTTGTAAAACTTATATTTTGATTTTGTGGAATGTATTTGTTTTTTGTAAAACTTATATTTTGATTTTGTGAAATACTCTTAAACAATATTTATAAATTTAAACAATATTTATGAACATTACATTTAAATGACTTTACATTTAAATACATTGAAACAAGAATAATAAAATTTTGTTCAAAAAACAAAATTATAATATTTCGGATACTCGCGGGTAAATCCGGTTTCTGTTTGGGTTACACCTATTGATACTAAACCCACTGAGTTTTTTTTGAATTTAGGCTTGAAACGGGCGGGCTCAAATCGGATTCGGGTCGGGTCGGGTTAAAAAACCCATCATAACATCCCTAGACCTCATCATTCACAATATGCATATTCTTTTACCTATTATCATGATCTTCCCCTGGTATTGGTGATTTATAAATTTATAATATTTGGCACTATTAGATAACACTTTAAATGTGGCTGGATTTCGATTCTGATATCAAATAATAAATACTTAGCATATATATATATGCCATTTTCGTCAGTTATACCAATTTCCAATTGTGGAAAGGATACTGAAAAATCCAAGTTTCTTAAATTGAATATGTTTTGTCGATACTATGCGAATTAGCTGTCGAAAGCAAAAATATTACGCGAATTAGAACTATTTCCATATGTAACTTGCTGTTTTCTAGAATTTGAATTTTTGTCGTCAACTTTGTCATTTATGATTGTTAAACCAGATCCCTTTACGAGCCGATCTCTAATTATTCAACTAATACACTTGATATGATTGTCATTACTGATGTAACATATAAAACCTATTGACAAAAGGTTTTTCATGTATTTGGAAAATTTTAAAATAGCCTTAAAAAAAGATCAGAATCGATAAAATCTATTTGGTAAGATGGGAAAAAGGTGAATAAAGATTATAGTAGTACGCGTTATACATTAAAATAAATTACACAAAAAAATGGCAACAAAATGTCTACAAAGAGGAAAAGAAAGAGATTAATGTATAAAAATGACTCGCCGCGTCACAATTCACATGGAAAGCCATACCGCAACGTCGCACACCACGTGTCTTCATCTGACGGCTCCGTTACATCATCAACGATAAAAATAAAATAAAAATTTCAAACCAAAAAATAGTAAAAATTCATAAAATCGCCATTGTTAACCTTTCTCTCTTGTTCCTTTCTTTGCTAAATGTTAACCTTTCTCCTTCCTTTCATCCTCCTAAATTTTCATTTTTACTGCCAAAATTAAAGTTTAAAGAAACAGAATAAAAGGAAAATATAAATACATATGCGTGGGGTATGTTTCTTGGGATGATCGACATGCAACCATGAAATCATCGTCAATTTTCCGGGAAAATTCAGAGAAAACAGAGAGATGGATAGTTACGAACATGTGGAGATTAACGCCATTACTCTTGTCTTCTTTTTGTATAACTCTCTTCTTCGCCGGTTTCGTTGTCTACCATCAGAATCCTTTTAAATCCATTTCCGATCGAAATTTTCTCTCCCTCCAACCTCAAATCGGTAAGGTAAAACCAAAAGAAAATATAAACTTCTGATTTTGTAAAGTTTTGTTTTCTCCACGAACTCAGATTATGGGATTATGGATTATATCTTTAAACTTAGAAAAATGATGATCTTATTATGTTCAACTTATTCCCACGTTTTTTGCTGTTGTTTGAACCTCTCAACTTTGTAAAGGATTCACCTTGTTCTTATTCTTATGATATCTTTTGCTTTTTTGTTGTTGTTGTTTTGGGATTTGGTTAGATCCCAAATGTGATTTGTTCAAGGGACATTGGGTTCCAGACAAAAGAGGATCATTGTACACGAACTCGAGCTGTTCAACGATTCCTGACTCGAAGAACTGCATAAAACATGGGAGACAAGACAGAGACTTCTTGTTCTGGAGATGGAAACCCGACGGCTGCGATCTACCGAGGTTTAACCCCAAGGCATTTCTCGGTATGGTTCGGGGAAAGAAGATGAATTTTATTGGTGATTCTGTAGCAAGGAACCACATGGAATCTCTTCTTTGCTTGCTGTCAATGGTGAAGTTGAAATCTTTTTCTGAGAATATATACGTTGCTTTGCACACAAGAAAGGTTTTTAAATAGCGTTTGCTTGTGCAGGAAGAAACTCCCAAGGATATCTACACGGATGGAGAAGACAGAAACAGGATTTGGTACTTTCCAAACCACGATTTCACTCTCTCGACCTCGTGGACTAAGTTTCTTGTGGCGGAACGAGAGAGGAGAGACGGCAACAAGACGGGAACTGGAGTGTTTGATTTAGATATTGGCAAGATCGATGAAGGGTGGTATAAGGATCTGCCAAATACAGACATTGCTATTATCTCGGCTGCTCATTGGTTCTTCAGACCAATATTCATACATAGAGGAGACGAGTCACTTGGTTGCATCTACTGTAACTTACCAAACGTGACACAAATTACCCCAGAAGAAGGGTTTAAGCTTGTTTACTCAGCGACTTTTAAGCACATCTTAGAGTGTGAGAAGTGCAAGGAAGGTTTAGTGACGGTCGTGAGGACTATTTCACCTGCCCATTTCGAGAACGGGACTTGGGATACCGGAGGATCGTGCCGCAGGACGAGCCCTTTCGGAGAGAACCAGATCGACCTGCAGAGCAACGAGATGAAGATCAGGGCAGCTCAGATTGAACAGCTTCAAGGTATAACAAAACGAGACCACAAGGCAAAGAAGTTTGCGGTTTTAGATGTGACTAGTGTTATGCTGATGAGACCCGATGGGCATCCGAATGGTAACTGGGGAAATAAATGGATGAAAGGTTACAACGATTGCGTCCACTGGTGTTTGCCCGGTCCAATTGATGCGTGGAGCGAGTTTCTAATGGCGATAATTAGACGATTGAGCTGATAATTTTGTGGATAAACAAACACACAAAGTGAAAACATTCTTTTACATTTCCTTATGAATAAGTATCACATATGTGACTTTCTACAGCGGCTTCTAGAATATCTGATGTTACAAAGAGATTATACAATACTCAATACAATACACATAACTTTTGATTACCTCATAGACTTGCCCCAAATTTTCTGCAGAGAGTGCTGATTCATGTATTCACCAGAGTTCTTCGCCTTTTATAACCTGCAAAATATTAACAGAGAAATGGCTTCGAGCAATGCGTGTTCATGCAAAGACATGAAACACAAATGAAGAATCTCAACATCAATAATTTAACTTTGGTTTAAGATAAACTCTCATCTGCAGAAGTTTCAAGCTGCATGAACCAAAAGTAGATGTAACAGAAACATCTTTAACATATGGAGAAGTTCTGCAGAACAAGAAGATGAATCTTTTACCAACCATAAGTACATTGCTTCTACACTGTTCCATCAACCACAAGATCGATCCGAGATGGAAAAAATTCTCATCCAAGAAAACATGCTTGAAACTTTTGTACACAGTGTGAATTGCGAACAGATAATATAGCAATTCTTCAAACTAATCCTCAGGAACCCATTGTTTCAACAGTTTTAACATTCAAATTCTACTACGGGAATTACATATAAACCAATAAAGCTAAAATCATCAAACCTGACACAGATATAGCCAAGAAAAAAAAGAACATTAAGAATCGAAATGATATCAAGACTCCAAATTGTTACCAAGAGCAAAAGAGAAGACTTCACGAACCGGAGAAAACTCAACGAGACCAATATCCATGGCGTAGCCATTCACCGGAAGCTTCAAATCCCTCAAAACCGAGAAAGCCTCAGCCATGCGAGACTTGGGCACTTCAAGAGCCACGGGACAGAAGGGAACCCACGAATCGGGACAATATTCCTCGCCAATCTCGACGCCTTCTTTCTTCAATGCGTCGCACAGCTGAACCTGCAGCTGAAGAAGCGAGAGGGAAGGTGTCGGCGAGAGGAACAGTGCGTTTTTGTCGCTGGAGAAGCTTCCGATCGATGAGAAAGAGAGCGAGAGAGGCTCCTGCCTGGACGCGAAGGTCTTGACGATGGGTTCGAGCTTCGCCGAGTCGAGGAAGGCGGTGGAGAACAGGGTTAAGTGTGGGCGAGACTCGGTATTGATCAATTTCGTGCTGATTTGACGGCGAGCGAAGACGTTCCAAGCTTTCAAGACCTGGTTCTCGAGCGCTGGGTCGAAATAGAGCTCGATCGCGTAGCCTTCCGACATTTGATTCCGTAGAGAAATCGGATGATTCGAGGAAGAAAATTGAGAAAGGGGGGAACACCGAGAATCTGAGACGGAGATCTAGGAGTTTTGGTCAGAGAGAAACCCTAGCGAGATTGAGAAGAATGAAGAGAGATCGGGAGTGATAGCAAGCAAGCAAGCTTGACAGCGAGAAAACGAAGGAGAAAAGGGGAAATTTTCTGCGGGCTGGATCGAAAGGGGAAGGTGATGAGAATGTGTAATCAGATAATTTTGAAATTAATTAGAGATCTAAACCAAAAAAACATAATTATAGTCATCATATACTTTCTTACACTAAAATAAATTAAAATTTGTTATTTGTGTGAAACAAAACTCCTTTACTGTTTTCGCTAGGTCTGAAAATTTTGGGATGGATTTCCGAATTTTTTCCGTATCCGTTCTGAATTTTCTATCTTATTATCTTTTCTGTTCAAAAAAGTTCTCATTCGAAATTATTTATTTTATTCAAACAGGTACGGAAAAAGAACGGATATTAGATCAGATATTATAAAATTTAAAAATTCTATATATTTTCCCAAATTTTCCAGAAATTATCCCAAAGTTGATTATTATCCAAAATAATTACCTATTTAGACAGAGATTTTAGATAAAGGAATTTCCACAACCAATTTCGTTCATGTCCCGTTTTTATCGGATTCTCTTTAAAAAATTGTTTTTCAATTCCCAAATTTCTCATTTGCGTACCATCGAAATTTTCAGGGCTAGTTTTCGTTGTGCGGAGTTGCAAGATTATTGGAAAGTTATCAATTTATTACGTCTGTTCATGTTCATCTTGCTATTAAGATTTGTGTTCGTAAGTTCGCAATAATTTTATGAATATCACCCAATCACAAGTGTACATATGTTAGCTGAATAAGTGCATCCAGTGGACTTCTCTTTCTAAACTCAATCAATATAAAGTTATAAACACAATCTACAGAACAGATAACTATTAGTTATTCTTCGACTAATTTCCAAATTTTTCTTTTAAAACTAAATCTGGTCGTCTTTGTTTTTGAGTAGAAGAGGATCTCCCTCTGAAAGTGACAACGATTGAGTCGTCTCTTCTTTTGATTTCCCCCACATCACAGTGTAGAACCCTATTGATATCAAAATTCCTCCAACTAAACTGCACCATTAATCAGAAAAAGACATAATTAGATGATTTTTTCTCTATAAACAAGTGTGTCCGAAGAAGATTTTATTGATTTATTATTTACCTTCCGAGATAAAGAGAATCGCCAAGAAAAGTCACTCCCATGATCACTGCTATTAATATCGACAAAGGCCTAAATATCGCCAAGTAAACAGGTCCTTTATTACGTACGGCCCACAAATGAATTGTGTAGTATCCTGGATTAAATATCCCCTGAAAAAAAATAGAATTTTTTATAGAAATTATTTTAGTACGAAAACGAAAAAATATAGAGATATGATAAACTTTCTATGAACATTAAAATTGTACGTACCCCGACTAGTATGCAGAGCAATGTAATATCGAAACGAATGATCCAAACGCTTGGACTATTCTTTTCTGCTACGATTCCCGTCAACGAGGTGAAGATTGAAGCAAAAAGAAAATAGAAGAACGATACTGTGAATGCTGCTGGATATTCGTTCATTATGTGCGCCTGTCCAATTCAAAAACATATATCTATTATTAAAATTACGAGTAACAAAAATCACTTTGATGTATATTATTATTATTATTATTATTATTATTATTATTATTATTATCGAGACACCAAATAATTTGTTTAACCTACTTTTCTCAACAACAAAAAAAAGGAATTAATATGCATGGTACCTGTAGGATGAAAGCAACAGAAATGAGAGTGTCCTTGGTGGCTAAAAGACATCCACCTTTGATCCAATCGGAGTTTGATGATGATGATAACGTCGGAGAAAGCTGACGGAGTTGTGGCCACGACGGAGAAGTTACGGCGAAGACACGTGGACCGTGGTAGAGCACCACCACAAGTGCGCCAATTAATGACACTATTGTTCCCACCATTTTGGCTACACTGCTCCTTTCTTTGAAAGATACTTTTTCCATTCTTTTTTTCACAAATTAAAATACGTACGTGTTAAGTATTTAAATCAGATGCATTTCCTTCTTTATTTTTGGTCAGAGATGCGCCTATCCTTTTAGTTTTTTTTAATACAACAAATTATTTTGGCATCTTGAGTCTTAAACAAAAAGAAATATACATACATATATATATATATATGTGGTTTTTTTTAGCCATTGCTAAACCATTATCATCGTAGCTCAAATAAAGACTTTAATTAAGGGTCCCATGTGGAACAGGACAATTTATGTTCAATTACGTACATAAAGAACGTGGTACATAATTGTGTATCATTGTTGACTTGATACACAGTTATGTACTCCAAATGATGTTTAGAGATTTAGCATATATATTAAAGAAATCACATAAATTCATAAATTTTTAAATTTTTTATAGGCGACAGAAAAAAAGTCATTGCATGATCAAAAACATCTGAGTTCTAGATTTTTCTTTTTTTTTGGCGAACGGCGATCACTCAAATCTCTTAATCTACTGAACAATTGTTTATGCTAATGTTTTCGTTGGATCACCACAAAAATTTAAATTCACACATTGCATGTTGTTGAAAAAAAAAAAAAAAAAAATCTATATCTCAAAAGTAATGCATTGATTGAATAATGAATATATATGACTATATGTAGTTATGTACGACTATTAATGGTGAACGACTTAGAGCTATGAACAGCTATCAAATACCTACAAAACTCCATAATTGGAAGAAGAAAGAAAGGCAAATGAATTGAAATAAAACCTGAAGATAACAGCGAGGATGAAGGTAATAGCAGGATTGATATTGCTAATGGCGGAAGCTAAGGTTGGGTTGCTGTATTCGATGCCAATAAATCCTGTGATCAGATACGTAGATCTGCTTATTTATATTTACATTTAGCAACAACAACAACAAAAATGTTAGCAACATTTTAATGGTAAAAAGAAAACACTTCAATAAAATTAAGAAAACAATTTCATATCGAAAAACTTAGAAGAAGAAGATTAAGAAGAGTAGCTGGCTTTACCCTAGTAGCCCAAGAAGTCCTATTTTACAAAGTATTGAGAAACTTAGTGGAGGAAGTGATCTTGACCTGCAAAAAATATACAAATCATCAGTTGAAATTTTTTCGACATGAAAACATAATCCAATTCGGATTTGAAAAATATATCGTTATTTAGAAACCTGTAAGAGAAGAAGTGAGAAGGAAGAAGAAGAAGAGAGCCAATGAGACAAGAATAGACGAGGAAGGTATAAGAGTTAAGGCCTTTCGAAGTCGCTGCTTTAAATAGAGTATTCATTGCCACATTTCCAGCTTCAGTCGCCAACATTGCCGTCAATAACACGGCGTCTCTCCGACTGAGATTTACGGAGGCCATTGTCGGAAAAGACAAGATCGAGTTTAGTGTGTTGGAATGAGAGAGCGTTATGAATCATCCAGCAGAGTTCTTTATATTTCTTTGTGTTCCTCTTTTAATTTGGAGCAAAAAGTTGGTTAAACAAATATTTTGTTTTCCAATATTTTTATTACTAATTTAAGACAATAGAATATTAGAATATATGACATTTAGTGGCTGATGCACGTTGTACAGGGGGTGTCAGCTGCCCCCATTGATTTATTATTCTTTGCCCCCACTCTTTTATATTTATACCAAGGTGATTTTTCATTGCCAATTGGACTCAGGCCCAAAATCTCTATTCTCTATAAAACTTGATGTTCTTCTCATTTCATTTGGAGGGAATCTGATTTTTCATTCTCTCATAGACAACTCATACACTCATAGACAAGCGGCCTAACCAAAAGATTAGGACCATCAATTTTTTTTTGTTTTTTTTTTAAGACCACTTTTCTCTTATGTTAATAATTATATCTTTATGGCCATCTAATTTGTTATTTTTTTACTAAAAGAACTGTTGTTTATAATATATTTAATACAAGTTTAGAGATTTTTTAAAATTAATATTCCCTCTGTTTTTTATTAAGTATGGTTTTAGGATATTTCACACAGATTAAGAAAACCTTAAAATTTTTTGTTCTACCTTTCATTAAACATCATTTTTGTTTGATAGAAATAATTAATAAACTGAAAAATTAGGGATAAAACTGGAAAATATATCATAAATCTGCATTGTAATTTGAAAACGACAATTAACACTTAAATTAAAACGGTGGGAGTATTATGGAAGGAGTCATAATGGTTTTTTCTTGATTCGAGCCACCGTTTTCTTTGAATTGGTCATAATCATTGCTCATAAACAAACAAAAATTTCCATTATGTATGAGAATCGAAAATGATACCTGTAGGATGAAAGAAACAGAAACGAAGATGTCTTTAATGGTAAGAAGACATCCACCGATGATCCAGTCGGAATTTGAAGATGATAACGGCGGAGAAAGCTGACGGAGGTTTAGATACGGCGGAGAAGATGCGACGAAGACAGGTGGACCGTGGTAGAGAACCACCACAAGTGCGCCTACTAATGACAATATTGTCCCCATCACTTTGGCTACACTGCTCCTTTCTTTGAAAGCTACTTTTTCCATTCTTTTATCACAAAATTAAAAACGATTCTCTCACGTTTCACTCCAATTAACTCAAAAAAACTATATTAGTATTATTGTTTATTATTATATTACTTTTTGACGAAATGTCAAAGACGCAAGAGAAAAAGAAAAGCCTAGCTACCATAGAATATAATAAAAGAAAGACCGGTTAATACGCATCTTGTTCTTGACAATAATGCAAGCAGCACTGTTAGGTGTGGGACCAGTCTACTTGCTACGAGTTAACCACTAATTATGATTGTGATCTATTTTCTCATTGGTCGTGATTGTACGATATTTCAAACAAACTTATTTTATAATCTTACCCAAAATTGAATAAATGTATGCTTTAAAAGGGGGAAAATCAAATAAATGTAGGCATTAATGAAAAACCAATTAGGAAAAATGGCAAATAGTGATCAAGTAAAAACTAAAAACTAAATACAAACCAACATGATCTAACTATAAGATAATTAAGTTTTCGAGCTACAAATAAAACCATCGGAGAAAATCGATCTCCTAATATCTAAAAAAAAAAAAATCATTTTGAAGTTGCCTGTTACGCCAATTACGCCGATAACACTTGTTAACCATTTGGGCCCATCAACTAGAATAATGAAAATATATATGAAAAATTGTTTGAAAACTGCAAAACTAAACTCCCATGATTAGCAAAATAGTAAAGAGAATGAGAAAATTAATAAACCTGAAGATAACGGCGAGGATGAAGGTAAGAGCAGGAGTGATATTGCTAATGGCGGAAGCTAAGGTTGGGTTGCTGTATTTAAGCCCTATGTATCCCGTGATCACGTACATTGATCTGTTCGTTATTTTTTTGAATTTTTTCAGCCAAAGTTAAAAACAAAACAAAACAAAAACAAAATTGTTATATTAGCAACACCTAAGTGGAAGATAATTTTATATACAAAATCGGAAAAAGAAGAATAATGATTGTGTAGCAGCTGAATTTACCCTAATAGTCCAAGAAGTCCTATCTTACAGAGTATTGAGAAACTTAGTGGAGGAAGTGATCTTGACCTGCAAAAGAAAGAAAAAAAACAAACAAATCAAATGAAATCAGTAAAATAAATAAAAAAACGGTTAAGAACGGTCCAAAAGACGAGTAAGGTTATCAGGTTATTAGAAACCTGTTTGAGAAGAAAGGAGAAGGAAGAAGGAGAAGAGAAGCAAGAAGATAAGAGTAGCCGAGGAAAGCGTAGGAGTTGAGTCCCTTTGAAGTCGCTGCTTTAAACAAAGTATTCATTCCGACGATACCGGTTTCGGACGCAAGCATCGCCGTCAAGAACCCGGCCTCTCTCCGCCATAGACTTACGGCTCCGACCATTATTGGAAATGATAGAGAGCTTAGTGTCTGGGAATGAGAAGAGTCTGTAATTTATTATCCCTTTGTTTCTTTTCTTTACGTTACGGGTAAAAAAGAAATTGTCGTTGTGTGGTCCATATTCTCTCGGTTCGTTTGATTTTTAAAATATTCTTTCGTCAAGTACTATTCTACAGAATGCCTAGAGAGTATCGAATACGCGCGGCTCTAAAGCTTTTTTTACTAAATTCTAGCTCGAATATGGGAAAATTATTGCAAGATTGTACATTTTGAAATTTTATATTTTCTCTACAGTGAAAAAAAACCCTCTGATATGTGACAAACCAACCGTTGGCCGGTTTTGACGATTTTTGGGGTGTTTTATCTGGTATAAACTTCTTGGTTCTATAAAAAAACCAAGCCCGGTTCGGCCAGAAGATCGGTCCCGGACCATTGGATGGGACTAACCACTAAAGGCAAACGTTTGTGAATTATGAATTATGGACATGGAAATGTTGCTAACACCGGCTCAATGTGTGTTTGTTACATTGTTAGACTTGTTTCTCTGCGGCTTAACTCATCAAAAGAGGAACTCTCTTCGAATGTGATGATGCCGCAACATGAGTGTCGATATCCGCCTTCTCCTCCTTTGCTTTACCCCACATAACCGTGTAGAAACCGATCGATATCAACGTTCCACCGATCACACTGCCAAATTACACAGAACAAGAACTGAAAGTGAATATACGAGATAAAGATTACTAGTTAGACGATCCATCTTTTTGAGGTTTTCGAACTCTTCTTTTACACCTTCCGAGATAGAGAGAATCGCCAAGAAAAATCGCCTCACGTACCACCGCGGTTAATATAGACAACGGCCTGAACATTGCTAGGAACAATGGCCCTTTATGTCGAACCGTCCATGACTCCACAACATACCCCGTCGAGTTTACCATCCCCTAAATATAACATTTCAACAAAATCCAAACCTAATAAGCTAATTAAGAAATCTTTTTTTTGTTTATTCTTTTAATATATTAAAAAACTAAAGAGACATTTCCATACCGTTGCAACGATTCAACATTATTTTCGATCTCATAATCCACGCGCTCGGATTGTTCTTCTCCGCGAAAATACTGACAAACGCACAAGAGATTGAAACGCAGACATTATGGGAAAGTGCCAAGGCAAATTCCGACGGATATTCCCTCATGATATGCGTCTACCACCACCAAAAATGTTAAGAAAAATATATTAATATATATCTTAAACTTTGGTTATAAAGTGTTAACAATGTTTATTTTATTTATACCTGAATGATGTAAGAGATGGCGATGAGAGTGTATTCGAGGGCCAGGAGACCTCCGCCGATGACCCAATTAGAATTTGACGGTGGTGATGGGGGCGGCGAGAGAGGCTGAGGGAGATAAACGGACGGCTGAGATGCGGCGAAGATGATGGGGCCGTGGTAGAGAGTGGCTACGAGTGCACCAGCTATAGAAACTACTGTTCCCACTACTTTGGCTAAGCTGCTATTTTTCTTTATAGATACCTTCTCCATTCTTATAATACAAAATCAAAATATCATAAGAATCGAAATTTGGCGGTATTTATAGGGTTTGCAGAGGGAAGAGAGTACCCAAAGAGAACAGCGAAGAGGAAAGTGAAAGCAGGAGTGAGATTGCTCATAGCTGAAGCCAAAGTAGGAGAGCTATATTTGATTCCTGTGTAGCCCAACATCAAATACACACATCTTCTCTCATTTTGATCCAACAAGAGTGACGTCATCACCATCATCATCATCTCTAATTAGTAAACAACAAACGCAAAATCTTGATCGGAGAATGAAGATGAAACCAGAGAAAAACAAAAAAGAAGATCTTACCCAAGCAGCCCAAGAAGTCCCATTTTACAGAGTACTGAGAATTTTAATGGTGGAAGAGATCTTGACCTGAGGTTTAATTTCACAGATTTTGGAATTTGGAGATTGAAGAAGAAGAACCAAGAGAGAGAGGAGAGAGACCTGTGAGTGAGGAAAGGAGAAGGAAGGAGAAGAAGAGCTCCGATTCCATAAGAATAGACGAGGAAGACGTAAGAGCTCATTCCCTTTGAGCTCGCCGCTTTGAACAGAGTATTCATTCCGACGTCGGAGACCACAACCGCCACCATCGCCGTCATGATCCCGCCGTCTCTCTGACAGAATCTCCCAGCCATCGTTTGTTTCGAAGATCTGTCTGAATCTTGAACTCTGTCCGCGAGGGTTTGACCAATCTTGAACTTCGTTTTTCTAAGTAATTTGATTAACAACATATATAAATAAAAAGACTAATTTCCAATTAGTCTGGCTTTCAATTATTTTTTCTCATTACCGCTAATGCTTTAAATAAAACAATGTCTCACCATTAGTTAATTAGTAAGCTCATTAGAATTTATGATTACATAGATTTGTGTGCCTAATTATGTAACAGACTAACATGATAAGTTAAAATAAATACTTTAGATCTATGTATAAGATTATGAAATTGTGATTAGAAGAAACTTGATTCCTAAAATCAAAAGATCACATTTGTCTCGTCAAATAAATTACATTCACATAAGAAAATTTCACATACATATATATATATATATATATAGAGAGAGAGAGAGAGAGAGCCATCTTGACTCGTTGATGATATTTTAGACATGTTCATCGTTCTTGGAACTTTCCAAGAGAGGAGCCTTCTGTGAGCCCGATGGAGAGTCGAGGTCAGCTTCGTCAGCCTCCTCGTGGTTACTCTTGTTTTCCTCTCCGACCATGGCTACTTCCTTGGCCTTGCCCCACATCACCGTGTAAAACCCGATTGTTATTACCGTTGCCCCGATCAAGCTGAGATCAACATTCAAGCACGGAATGAGAGCTTGATACATGAACATTTTGTGCGTGATATGACTTGGAGGTATGTTTTTTTTAACATAACAGCGAGTTCAAACTAATCTTGGACCAACATGGCAAAACTACTAGACTTGATTTGGATGAACAAGTAGTGTTTTAAAGGAGTGAGTTTTATTTTTTTCACCTGCCAATGTAGAGAGAATCTCGGAGGAAGATAACGCCCATTGCAACTGCAATCGCAATAGACAAAGGCTTGAACATTGCAACGAATAAAGGCCCCTTGATCCTCAATGCCCATGTGTGGATAGTATTGTTTATGCAAGATCCAAACAATCCCTAAACATGGAGATATAATCAACAAACAAAAAACATTTTGCTTGTTAAAATCTAATTACACTCATAGTGTCTAGGAAAAAACACATGAATAAAGTAGTTATGTTTTCTTACCGAGCAAACGATTGACACTAGAGCTATATTTGGTTTTATCTTCCATGCACTCAAGTCACTGCCATCGGTGGTGAACAACAATGTGACAAGCGCGGTCCAAAAGCTCACGCCTACGCTATAATAGCAAACAACGGTGAACTCTGATGGATACTCTCTCATGATTTGAGTCTACAAAAAAAAAAAAAAAAATTAAGATCATAAGAATGTATAAACAAAAACCATATATATATAGAGAGAGAGAGAGCCAGAGAGGTATACTATATTATATATAAGCACATTAGAGTTCATTATTGACTAGACCTGAACAATGTACCACAACGGAACCATGAAATACTCGACCGCGAGGAAAGCCGCGCCGATGATCCAATTGTGGTTTGGAGATTGTGATCGCATAGAAACGGATGGTGGTGACTTAGCGATCACCACAGGACCGTTGTAAAGAGTCACGATAAATGCTCCTCCTATGGAAACTACAGTTCCCAACATTTTAGCCACGCTACTTGTTCTCTTGAAAGATACACTCTCCATCCTGCAACCAAACTCAAAAGGCACAGCACCAACAAACTCCAAATGTTCAAAAAAGGTGATGCCTCATGGGCTGATGAACAGCGAAGCCCAGATACAGGCCATGGGCCGAGGGTATTTTCGGGAATTGTTAGTGTGAAAGGAATATTATAGAAGGATAAATCAACCTGAAAAGGACGGCGAGCAAGAAGGTAAACGCAGGAGTGAGGTTGCTGATCGCAGAAGCAAGTGTCGGAGAGCTATAATTAATCCCTGTGTATCCCATTATATTCGAGCAGCATCTATATTATTGAACACCATTTTTTTATTGGTTATTTATTTTAGATAAACAAAAAATAATATATATTCCGGTTATTACGAAGTTGAAAGCAACCCCCTAGACAGGAAATTTAAAAAAACAATGAGTTTATAGTAGATTTTTGCAGTGAAGTTAGCAGCTTTTGGAAGCAACTTTTAGCCAAGCGTTTCTAAAATTTGGGTAAGAAAAAATCTGAGAACTTTAAAAACTCTCTGATGCATATTTTCCGGATCTAACCCGACCCGAACTTGAAGAAGCTTTCAGCTGGAGTTGCTTATAAAAATTGGAAGTATCGAAAGAAATGAAACTTTACCCAATTAACCCTAGAAGCACGATTTTGTAGAGAATTGAGAAATTCATCGGAGGGAGCGTTCTTGATCTGTCAGATAAACAAGAACCCATTACTCTATTTCGACAAAAGACGATAACTTTAGCTCGAATTCGTAAAGATCGGATCGATTTTTAGTAGGGGAGAAGAACAAAACTCTAACCTGAAGGAGAAGAAAGGAGAAGGGAGGAGAAGAAGAGCAGCGAGAGCGTAAGAGTAAACGATGAAGACATGAAAGCTCATGCCTTGCAAAGTCGCTGCCTTGAACAGAGTGTTTAGCCCAACGTTCGCACATTCCATTATTAAGAAGAGCAGCGAGACCGTAAGAGTAAACGATGAAGACATGGAAGCTCATGCCTTGCAAAGTCGCTGCCTTGAACAGAGTGTTTAGCCCAACGTTCGCACATTCCATTATTACCAGCGCCGTTACCGGCAACACCTCTCTCTGAAAGTATTTTCGCGTCATCTTCTCTCTCTCTCTCTCTCTCTCTCTCTCTCTCTCTGTCTCTCTCTGTTACTTGTAGATGTGGAGATTCGAAGAAGTGATTTTCTTAAACGAAATAAGATGAAAGATGAGAAACAGAGTCGTTCTGTTTTTTTGGGGAGAAAAAAGAAAGAAAATAGTGCGAGTGGGTGAAAGTTAGATTTTCAGCGAATGTGTAGTCACACTTGTGAGAGAGGTGTAGCAGACAAAAAAGGCCATGTAACATGCTTGACATATACTATAATTTTATTTCTTATGACATATATAGATGGAATTTACTCCGGTCCAATTTGTTGGTCAAGAAATTTCAAGAATTTTTTTCTTTGTTTTTGACTGCAGAAATGTCAAGAATTTAATGTTTCGCAAGAAAATCCTTACCGTTTGAAAATAAGAAAATATGACACGATAGTTAAATGCTTTAATTCTTATCAATTTTATGATTTGTAACGAAAGGAGCAGTATATGATAGTATCCCTTTCCGATGTGGACATGGGCCAAGAGGTTATACCGATTAAAGCTTTAGGATTATATCATAATCACAAAAAGCAACCAAGTCCTAACAAATTGTCTATGTTATAATTCAATACCAAAACACATGGTTTTGGCCGTTTGGTCTATAATAAATTATAAATCCATGCATCTTCCACACGCCGGCCATAAAATAAAACCTAGCTAGTTAGCTCTCTAGAAATTAATATAGTCAAATAAAAATAGTATCTATTTGAAAATATGAAACTGAAAATTAGAAGGAGACCTATGAATCGAAAAGAATAACTATAATTATAATAATGATTTTTTTGTACACTAATTTATTATTCTATAAGAAATTATGAGAACAACGGACAATTTTACTGCACCACGATGAAGATTTTCTACAAAACTTGTCTCTATTGTATAATTGATAGTAAATCTAAATTTCTACGATTTGAAATCTATATCTCCTAGAGTAAAAATATTAATGAATTTTTGATTAAACCATTGAATCAAGAGTGCTTCCACAATTATAATAATGATTTGATTCGAGGAATTTTGTTATTTCTATTTAAAATTTTTGTATGTTGCTTCTATTTTTTGTACACATACGTATGTATTAGAAGTTAGAACATTAGAGCATCTCTAACGGGTCTCTTAAGAGAGTTTCTAAAAATAAAAAATTGAAAAAAAAGAAAGAAAAACTAGAAACGGTTCTGGTTTAAGAGACTTAAGAAACGGTCCTTACAGATGTTAATTAATAACTATTTCTTTTTTTTATATAATTTTAATTTTAATTAAATAAATAAGTTATATTAATCTTATATAATAGAAATAAGGTTATTTTTCAGAAGAATTTTGATATGCTGCACGTGGCATTTCAGAATTTGACATGTTTCATGTGTCATGCATTTCAAAAATAATAGTAACAATTAAATACAATTCACATAAAAAAGAAAAAGAAAAACTGCAATATGGTTTCTACACAACAATCTACAAACACAACTCACTTTTATTAGCTCACAAAGTTCCAATAGAATATGCATTACACTATCATAGAATTCATTTCACCCAATCAACCGGAAACAAATTTCGGCTCAAAATTACACTTGTGACTTTGTGGTAGAATACTACTAAATCACATGTACTTACTGTCAAAGATAAATAATTTGATATTTTATATGATTACGATGAATAAAAAAAATTCTCATCCACAATAAATATTATTATTCCACTAATCTTTCAATACAAAATTAAAAATTTACATGATATTCACAAATTAAAAATTAATAATTATCGGCAAACTTTTACAAACAAATACTATAAAATAAATTATAAAATTAAAACATTTAAACTATCATAAATTTGCGTAACGCGCAGACTTTCTCCTAATATTATATATGAGAGAGACTATGAGAAGAGTTTTTGCCATTGGAGGTGGTCGCAAAAACATTTGGGTATGATTTTCTTTTAATATATAAATTTTTTAAAAATAGAATTTTTGGTAAATAATTTCTTTCAGGACAACTGTTAATAATATCATATTTAAGGCATAAATTCTCTTTTTAAATAGAGTTAAACTTGTAATCTTTAAAAACTTTGAAGCACTAAACTATCACCCATTTAATTATTTGGGTAATGACTTATACGTCAGTTATATCAGAAAATATGAAAATCTAAAAGAAACAACAGAGTAGTCGTGATGCGCTTGTGTTTGTCTAATCAACTTGACAGAAAACTACGGCGTAAAGTTTTTGTCCCACAAGTAAAATAAAAGAATACGAAACTTTGTTTTGTCAGATGATGGAAAACGACGTCGAAAAACAAAAATATAATAGAAAATTAAAAAACAACCTTTCACAATAATATGCCACATTATTGCTGTGTTTTTCGTACACGAATCTAGTCACTTGATAATAAATTTTTATTTCGATGTCAGGAATTTATCGTACATTTGTATTATATTGCTAAATAATAAACACATGTAGAATTCTCAGAAAGAAAAAAGCAATTAATGATAACAATTGTCAATGATCGTTATGATGATGATGACATAGCGATGAAGAGAAAACGTAGCATTGTGAAAGAAAGCAAATCTCTACAAAAAGCCGGAAAAAACAAAGACAGAAAAATTGCAAAAATCTAGTTGAAAATTAAACTAGCACAAAGGTTCTTAGAAACTATCCAGCATCCGGTGAGGAACAGGAGAATTGATGACCTGCAAGATCTGAACAATCTCCGCCATTGTAGGCCGATTCGAAGGTATCTGAGAAGTACAAACAAGAGCAAGTTTCAGAACAGGCAAGACCTCATCCTCAGAGTATTCTTCCTCCATTATAGGATCAATACACTCCAACACGCTCCCTTGTTCCAACAGAACTCGAACATGGTCGCTAAGTATCACAAAGCTGTCTTCACCGTACTCAACGGGTCTCCGACCGGTCACGAGTTCCAGTATCAAAACCCCAAACCCGTAAACATCGCATTTTTCGTTGACCCTTAAGTTCTGACACTCTAATTCAGGGGCTACGTAACCTAAAGCGTTCTGAAACCTGTTGTTGTTCATCGTGTTCCCGTCTTGTGTTGTTAGAAGACGAGATAGTCCGAAATCAGAGATTTTCGGGTTGTATTTTTCGTCAAGGAGGATGTTGGTCGGTTTCAGGTTGAAGTGGACGGTTGTTGGACGGAATGTGTGGTGGAGATAAGCGAGTCCTTTGGCTGTACCGAGGATGATTCTGTATCTTGCGTCCCAAGGAAGAGGCGGTGTTGAGAGTTCTCTTTCGTGTAACTTGGACTGCAAGTTTCCGTTTGGGATGTATTCCGATACCAGAAGCTGCATCTCCGGCGTCCAGAAATACCCTTTGATCGATACTAGATTAGGGTGCTTCGCTTTCGCCAAGATCCGGATTTCTCGATCGAAATCTTCTAGGTTTTGAAGAACTGGCGATGGGACGAGTTTCTTAACCGCCAAGTTTCTCCCATGTTCCCCTAAAGGTGCCTTGTAGACTGTTCCAAAGACTCCTTCGCCGATTCTTGAAGCTTTATTGAGAAGAGACTCCGGGTTTCTGGCGAACTCTTGAGACGACGAGGAGGAACGCGACGTTCTTGAGTTTAACATTACTAGTTTACCGGTCACTAAACTTCTTCCCGATCTTGAAGAGCCCGAGAAAATACTCTCCAAAGCGTTGTCTACGAACGCAAGCCGTCTTCTCACAGACGCGTTAAGCAGCGTTATGATTATGACTCCAGAGAAGATGAGTATTGCAGCTGATATAGCTACAATCACTGAAACACTAAGGAACATTCCACGGTGGAATTTTCTGGAGCCATTGCATGCTCGGTTTCCAGGCATTTCCTCGTTGTTATTCATGTTCCCATAGGAGTTTGGATCGATGACAAGAGGCTTTGAAACATTCATTTTGCAAGGTCCTCTTAACAATGGTGAACAAATGCCTAGGTTTCCTTGAATAGCACTCTGGTCTAAGCTCTGGAACACGCCTCCCAAGGGTAACCTTCCGATGAGTCGGTTAAACGATATGTTAACCAATAACAGATTCTGCAATTCCCCAAGCTCTTTCGGTATTTCGCCGCTAAGCTTATTGGCCTCTAGCTTTAGAATCTCAAGCTGTTGTAAGTTTGAAAGTGATTTAGGAATTGGACCGGTAAGATTGTTATGAGACAAACTCCTGCAAAAAGAAACTATAATTGTTAGAGGAAAACATTTGAAATTTAGCAAAAATGGATATATATATAAGAAATAGAGACTTACAGCAATTTAAGAGAAGAGCAGTTTCCAATTCCTTCCGGTATAGAACCGGTCAGTGAGTTACCATCCAGTTGAAGGATCTGTAGGCTCTGAGACTCGCATATATCAGCTGGAACCGAACCGATCAACGCGCTGTTCCTGAGATCCAAGACTGTTAGACTCTGCAGAAACTCGATTTCAGGAGGAACTCTTGTGTTGAAACTGTTCCATGACAAATTGAGGTATCTCAAGCTGCTGAATAGCCCTACTTCACCAGGTATGTTTCCAGTGAGACTATTGCGCGAAAGATCGAGCATTACGAGTGACTCAAACATTCTGCTTGAGCCTCTCGGAATCGAACCGGTTAAACCGTTACCGGAGAAATCCATTTCTTGAAGACCAAGATCAAATAAACCAGCGGGAATGCTGCCGGCGAAGCCATTGCCTTTGAGCTGAACAATCTTAAGCTCTTTGCAGGATTCCAAAGATTCCGGAATCTCGCCAGAGAGTTTGTTCTCAGACAAGATTAGATCCTTCAGAGATCCCAGGTTACTAATTGAAGAAGGAAGCTTTCCGGTTAACTCATTGCTGGAGAAATCCAAGTGTACTAAACCGGCCATGTCACCAATCCAAGCCGGGAAATCACCGGAGAGCAAATTGTTGGATAAATCAAAGTGATTTAAAGATCTCAGCCTCTGAAGAGTTCTCGGAAACTCGCCGGAGAAACTGTTGAAACTCAAATCAACTCTGTTTAGATGAGGACAGAGTCCAATATCTGAAGGTAGTGTTCCCGAGAACTGGTTCCCTTGTAATCGCAACTCTTTCAAGTTATGCACAGAGAGTATCCCCATCGGTATCGATCCAGAGAGATTGTTGAACGATAGATCTAATGTTCTTAGCCTCTCAAGTTTCCAGAATTCAGAGACGAAATTAGGGTTCCCGGAAAAACGGTTGCTTGAGAGATTGAGACTGTTCAAAACAGAGCATCGAAACAGAGTACTAGGGATTTGACCTTCGAGATGGTTGTGAGACAGAGAGAGATACATAAGGGATGAACAGTTGCTGAAGAGATCATCAGAGAGTGTGCCGGTGAAGGAGTTTCCGGTTAAGTCGAGGTGTCTCAAGGAGCTGCTTGAACCGAGAGAAGGTGGGATTTGACCGGATAGATTGTTGTGGCTAAGATCCAGCTTACGGAGATTGTTGTTGTTCGAGAGAGCGACGATGTTTCCGGTGAAGTTGTTGTTGGAAAGTGAGAGTACCTTTAAATGCTGAAGCTTTTGGATTCCACGGCCGATTTTTCCGGTTAAGGATAAACCGTCGAGGGAAAGCTCGGTGACTCGAGATGTTCTGGGATTGCATTTGACGTAGCTCCATGAGCAAGGAGAGTCATCGTCTTCGTTCCAAGACTCGAGGTGTGAAGATGGGTCGTTGAGGTCTGATTTGAAGACGATGAGACCCAAGACGTCGTCGTTTAGCTGGATTGAGTCGATATCACCATTGATGAGTGATATCAATGCCATTGCGAGAAACAGAGTACATGAGATCCATTTTCTTCTGTGATCGCCCATTATGATGGATTGTGCAACTCTCTATCTCTTGATGGGTAGAGAGGTAAAGCCAATTTGGTAGGGGAAGAGAGAGAGGGATGAGAGAGCTATGGCATTTTGATGATAGAGAGAATAGAGAGAAAGAGGAGTTGAGTTTTGTGCCAATGAGAAGTAACTCGATAATTTTTTTTTTTTTTTTAACTCGAAGTGTTTGTGAGTGTAAGATTCTGAAGTTAGCTAGAAGACAACCTAGAAGACAACAGCTAGATCGAGTTGCATATGATCCCTAAGCCCAAATGGACCACATGTTCTGCTCCGGTCTAACCAAAAATGTCCGGTTTATTCGGTTTTCTCTGAATGGATGTGTCTTCACGTGTGAAATAGTTAAATGAAGCTAAAGCCATACCATTAACTATTAGCATGTTGCAAGGTTTTTAGGTTGGGTAATTGTACTAAACACCTAAAATGATATAAAGTCAAACACAACCGCATAAAAATTGTAAACAAAACACCAATCACACAACCATTTAGCAAAAATGAATAAAAATCGAATTGAATAACCAACCGGTTAACAAAAAAATGTAGTGGAAGAACTCGAGTTCTAATCCTTCAGCGTTATGATGTAATTTTTAACCACTAGATAAATTAGTTATTATTATATTGCCATACAGTGGAAGTACTCATTAGCTCATGATTTGTATACAATTCAATGTTTACAACCGTCAACTAGATGCTAGTTATAGTTGTAAAGTGTGTATCCAATAAAAATAGATATTTAAAGATATACAATTGCCCCGACTTGCACGTAATAATGGAGTAGAAACTTATATATCACGAGAAAAGGAAGAGACTTATGAATTTGAGAATCCAAATAATAAAAAAAAATATGATGAAACAAAAGAAAATAACCAAAAAGGGAAGAAGAAAAGAACAAAAGTAGGGTTTGGTGCCATTAGAACAAGAAAGTCTCGTGACTGACAAAGTTATGTGTAAAATCCACCGCACAAATTAGCTTATCTGTCTTTTTGTCCCGACACAGTGACACTCTCTCTCATCCCCGCCTCTCAATAAGATTCAAATTACGAACTAAACTTATAATTAAGCTAAGGTTCAAAAAAAAGAAGAAGTGATCTTTAAGCTCTTTAAGGTTATACTCTCTTGGTTAAGGACATTTTCTTTTAAGACGCCGTTGATACTATATCTGATCGTGTTTAGTTTTGCTACATATATGTTTAGAGTAGACAACAAAATCACAATAGAGTTTTAAATAGATATAAGCCTAAAACAAAAAAAAACTATTTGATGCAAAATTTTTTGTTATTAATAACCAAAATATTAATTTCATTCCGTTATAGTATTATATTCGTTTCACGCGAATCCATTGTCACACAATAATAGCAAACAAAGCCGATAAGATATTGAAGACTGAAGCTGGTTGGTGTCTGATGGGTGCTTGGGAACGGAGCATCAAGCATGTTATCAAATCTTGGTCGTTTTTCAATAATTATTGTTTTTACCTCTTTCAATATATTCTTCCTGCCAAAATACAGCCTTTTAGCAAAGGAGAACTCATTTTTTTTCAAATGATAAAATTTGAACTTCGAGTTACAAATGGCATTGTAAATTTCATTTTTAACATCGGCATTGTAAATTATTTTCATTTTTAAAGAATGAAAACAATCATGCGGATACACTATATAAGAAACATCTTACTAATCAATGTAACATTTCATTGTTCTTGGTTCTTCATTCTTCTCTACCTTTTACATGTTTCATTTTATTTACAGCATATTAAATTATTTTTTTATAGTTCAATCATGTAGCCTAAATTAAATGTAATTAATGTAATGATTTTTCAAATAAGTTCTCATAATAAATATAGTTAAATCAATTTTTTGGACCTTTTCATATATCTTACTAGGGTTGTGCCCGAGATATATGATGTTTTTTTTTGCATAATTTAAAAATAGGGCTCACTAATCAATGTAAACCAAAGTTTCAATCACTGTACGTAGGACAAATACATTATTGCTCATGAGAATTGCGTCTTTTAAAAATAATTTGGGTTCGCGTTGTTAAATTTCTGTTGGCATGCCTCAAAATATGAAACATAACTCCATATATATCTTAGAATCAATAATAAGTATTTTAAGTAATATTGGTGGAGTTATACGGTTTTAAATTTTAATTAGTGAATGTAAAAAGGTATTTTCTCGAGAAACAAAGGGTCAACGAATAAACATGTTTGAAGTTTGATTCTCGATTCTTCACCAACTCTTTCTGCCGTTTTCCTTTCTGAAACTTCGGATAGTTCGGATTCAGTTAATTCGGTTTTTGGATAATTCGGTTCTTAATTTTTAAAACCGAAACTAACCGAATTTTTTTAATTTTCGGTTAAATTCGGATAAAATCGGATAAATTCGGATATTTCAAGTAGTTTCAAGTAGTTCGGTTCTTCGGTTCGGTATAATTCGATATGGTTCAGTATAATTTTGGTTTTAAAACAACCGGATAACCGAACCGAACCAAACTAATTTTTAAATCTGACCGATTGGAACCGAACTAGAAGTAGTTTCAAGTAGTTCGGTTCTCGGTTCGGCCAGTTCGGTTCTAAGTCGCAGGCCTACTTTATTGTTCGAGAACCCCTTCAGCTTTGATTCTTTCTTTCCTTTTGAAAAGTTATACCTTCAAGATTCTATTCACATCATAGTCATTCGTTAATTGTGTCAAATCAATAACAAAAAAAAAAAAAACATCTCAAAATCATACATTTTTACTCCCTACTTTATAAATGTTAGGTTTTTTTTTTTAGCTCTTCTTCTTCTTCCTCTTCAAGAAAGGCATATCACTTAATCCTCCAGCTGAAAAATTCCCAGTTTCAATCTCAACATTCTCCTCCAATGATGGATCATCTTCTTCATTTCGACGTTTAGCTTTGTTTTGACGTTCTTCATTCTCCGTCTTTAGCATCTCAGCATCCATTGCATCATCTTCCTCACCTGTTTCATCTTCAACAACACAGAATCCGCCACCGATCACTCTGTAATCATCTGTAGCTTTATTCTCCAAATGAGCATCTCCAATCTCAGCTTCATCTGCACAGAACCCACCTCCCATTTCATCGATAGTTGTTGTTTCATTCTGTGTTCTTTCTGCAGAGGCGTTTCCTACTCTGCCTTCGTCTGTGAGGAATTCATCATCTTCCAAGTTCTCACTAGGGGATTCTCCATGGCTTCTTGACTCGTCCAATTCATCATCCTCTTTCGCATCGTACTTGGCAGGTTTCCGAGATCGTGTCGACTGGAAATAACAGATGACAAAGTGAACCCACCACATAATCAATCAAAATCCACCGTAGGAAAGCTAATATAAAGGCGCTTACCCTTCGCATTTTTTGAGGATTGCCCGGTTTTGCATCATGAGGTGCCTGCAATTCAACTACCTTATCATCATCAGAACTGCCGTCTGATAGCTCAGGGAGGAGATTGCTTCGGCCCCTTCCTCTTCCTCTTCCTCGTCCTCTTTTCTGGGCTCTACCTCTGCCTCTACTGCTAGATGGTTTTTCTGAGCGATTCCTTCTGTTTTTCTCCTTCTCGCCCGCTTTATTTGAATCTTTCTCTGAAGTGTTATCTTCAGTTTCATGGGGAGCAAGTCTTTTCTTATATCCATTTCTTGGGCCTTCTTGGGGAGTATGATCAATCCCTTCTGATGATAGACCTCCGCCAATTCCTTTCACAGCCTTTTTGATTCTTTTGCTACGGATCTTTGCAAATCTTTCAGTGAAGGAATAGAAAGCTTCCATTCGAAGTTGCGTCTTCATGGAAACAAAGGAAAAAGGAAACAAAACTGTCGTAAATATACATATTAATCATATCCATACGTAAAAATAAAAGATGGAATCCAGATGAAGACCTCGCGTTTTTCATACTCCTTCAAGACAGGTAGTAGCAGATCATCTGTCTTCTTACTGTTCCAACCAAACTTTTCCCAGCATACCCTTCACCAAAAAGAAAAACGATACTACAGAATCAGAACTCAGGACACTGCTTCATAAAGTGCAAGTAGGTTTGTGCCTAATCCGTGGGCCAAATCATGCAACTTTTTTTTTGTTTCCATCTGTCTCAGATTCACTGGAACCTTTATCATGCCCTAGGTGAATTCACAAAACATGTCAAGCTATGCCCTATTGTTTGAAGGACACTAAATTTTAAGTCCCTGGTATTAGTTTGCAAACCTGGTACTGAGAAAGGATTATCAATACACGTACCCAATATTGGTGAAAATGTAAAGTAAAGAAACGACTTACTTTTTAAGAACTAAGAGATCAGGTTTGCCCCATGAGAAAATCTCAGTCGACCGATCCACTTGTGGATTTAAGTAGGCTGAAGTAACAGCTTCACTAGGGAAAGTAGATGGAATATGCCAGTTCTTGCTTACCTTTCTCTGTAATTTTAAATGGATAGAAAGTTTAAGTCAAGCTTTGATGAGTTGGACCATATCAAATATGTTCAGGAAAAAATAGCAGTACATGCTTATCCATGAAGATTTTCTTTATTTCTTCTGTGTCATCAGTCGAGGCACCTGAGCTGCTTCCTTTATTATCTACAGAGTCAGATCCACGCTTCTTTACATTTGAACCTGTTTTTGCATCAGTCTTTCCTAGAATGGTTGGATCAGGTGATTCAACCCATTCACGAAATTTCTGAAGCCCATCATCCTCGGGAAATGCAGTCACAACTTCAATAGCGTTGACAATACCAATTCCACTGCATGTCAAAACAATTACGATATCAAGTACATAAAGAACTGGACTTTGACCCTATGCAGTTAAAAGCTCTGCTAACCTGATTCCTTCTGTGTAATCACTTCCTAGCAGCATTGCCATGCGGATTATTTTATCTCTGCTCAAGCCAAGCTCCTTCTCAATGTCCTGCAAATCAGAAGAGTTTAGAGGTATAATCACCAAACCTTTGAAAACTGAATGCAAACAATTAGAGATGTAACTAGGAACAGATCGATAAAAACAACTACCGAAACGAAATATCAACTTATAGGAAAATGTATCAACCTACTACAGAAAAAGTAACAATCCAGAGGAAATTACGGAACTGCTAAGAAGTTATAACAGAAGACAAGCCGGAGACAATACGGAAGCTCATTAGAAACTGAAGAAGAAAACAAACTCATCGCAGATGATTTCTTAAACCCACAAGTAGGAAAACAAAGTTGGACGACGGATATGCACACCTTCATAAAGTATGTCTCCACATATTTGCGATCATCAAATATATTTTTGTACACACTCCTAGCTCCAAACAAGAATACATCTGAATCGTCAGTGACAATGCCATCAACAAGGTTTAATTGTTCCATAAATGCACACTGTGCCTCTGCTTCCATGGGAGCTATGATATATGGTAAGCCAAATATTTGGAGTAGCTCCTGAAGAAATCCAAAATCAACAAAATATTGTAAGTTTGTTGTCATACAAAACAAAATAGAAACTTCGAAACGTTTGCAAGATGACCTTATAAAGAGGATGGTTCATATGTGTTAAAAGACAACAGGCAAACCTGGCATTCTGCAAACATCTCACTACTAACAGATTCGGCATTTCTCTCAAGTTTCCTCTGTTCATCACCTAAACTAACATATTCTTGGTCGAGTACTCGCATTTCCTCCTCCAAATTTGCTTCTGAAAATTCAATAGGCACGCCTTTCTCCTCTAAATCTATTAAATTCTCAATATTGTAAGTGCGGTCGTTAGAGTTATTTTCCTCCTTTGTTTCTTGCTGAGAATCTGTGTCATATAGTATCCCTACGTCTGATCTGATGTCTGATCTGATGACACCTTGAGAAGGGTCCCCTGATTCAGTGGCAGGACTCTGGGGTTTATGTCTACTATAATCTCTCATATCATCCATCATGATATATAAGTCACCATCATTACCTTTTTCCACAGTACTGCGAATAGATGTCTCGCCCAAAAAACTAGTTCTCTCCTCATAAGCTACGGACATAGCAGACACTTTGACAGATTCCCCACCAAAACTTTCAGAACCCTCTTCATTGTGCTGTTTAGCTATGGTGGACAGCATGCTGCTCTCACTAGCAATAGTAAACGCTTTCTCAGGTGAGATAACTGACTTAACCTGTGGAATTTCGTTGCTCACAGCTCGTCTAACGTTATCAGAACTGGAAGAAGGCTGTGTGCCAAATTGATTGGTTACAGAAGTGTTGGACTGCTCATGTATAGCACCACTAGTTTTTAAGATTGTTATTCCGTCCAGAGTTCCCTCTTCATCAGCTTCACCAACGGTTTCACTAGAACACAGACTATCTTGAGTTGGCTTGTCAACAACTAGATTTACCCCTACCGTTTGATTTTCTTCAAGAAGGATATCCCCGGATTCCTTATCATGCAAGTCAAGAAGACTTTTCTGGATAGCCTCCTGCAGATCAGCTTCTTCTTCCAGATAGCCTTTTGAGAACTGTGTAACTGTATCATCCTCCATGGAGTTGCTGGCATTTACACAACTAGTTTCTTCCCTTGCTGCACCCTCACCGGTACTAATATCCCCGGGGATATGCTGATTGCTTGAGTTCACTTGAAGCTTAGAGACAACATTATTCTGTTCAGCAGGCATTTCTTCCCAATCACTGTCAGAAGCCCACGGCGAAGAGTCTTCTTCTTTAGGATGATTTTCTGTAGAACTAAATTTCACTGGTCCTCCTGCTGCCAATTGAAGAAACATATCATCTTCATCATTGAGATCTTTTCCACCACCATCATGTTCAAATGATATCTCTATTGCAGATGGATTTTGCAGCATGGAACCATCATTCTGGTTTTCCAGATTCACAACATCACCTTTCTTAACAGGTAAATTTTCAAGAAACTGGTCCTCAGAAGGAAAGTTTTCCCAGGCGCTGAATGTTTCATCATTGTTAGACATAGAACCGAAAGGTGTTTTCTCCTTTTCTTTCATCAGATGTAGGTTCCTCTGGATATCACGAGTCATTTGGATCCCCATGTGTCTGTTCTTTATTCTTAAACGGCCCCTTTCATCTATATATACTTCGATATTTTCATCAGGATTCGTGGGTTCATCTCTATCCAATTCAATAGTAGCATCTGATTTATTCAGCGAAGAAACATTCTTAACAGGGACTGGCAAAGACTGTTGTGACGTCTTTTTCTTATTTTCATCATTTCTTCATTCTCTGGCAGACGCAAGAACACTAGACCACATTAAAAAATATCAGTCATTTTCTAATACGACAGAACCTTATTCTTTAAAAGACTTCAAATTGCAACTCACTCTTTATCGCCAGAAAAGGAAGATGAGAAGATAAACTCTCTGTTCGCTTCAGAAGCTATCCTAGAAGTTTGAACTCCACCGACAGCCCTTCCACCGGCAGATCTCTGAACTTCATTTATTTCTCGACGGAAGGCTACTGTTTTCAGGTATGCTTCTATTTGCAGTTCAGAAAACTTTTCAGGGGCCTATACAGTCACAACAAATTCCATAGTCAGTGTTCCGTATCTCTTCATACAGAAAGATTCAAATACATAATGGAGAAAGAACGAGTCAGTGATTTATGTGACTCACCTTCTTGACCTTTTGGTACTTTTGCCGGTTTTCTGCCATCAGTTTTTCTCTCATCTACAAGTACAGAAATGATCAAATAAACTGAAACGTCCATGTAATTCACCATGCTGCGAAGATATGCTGTCAATATAGTTAGTTACCTGAGCAAGGAGATCAAGTTGTATGGATGGAGGAAGAGAAGCCAAAACAGCTGGGTCGACATTCCCATCCATTGCTGGCTAGAAAAGCAGACAAAATATTATTAGCAGATGAAGACGGTAAAAGTATCAGATAACGCCTAAATAAAGACAAAAGACATAATTCCAAAGACACTGTCATGATCCTTTATTAAAGGAATGAAGATTTCACCCAGATGAAAAGAATTTTCCCCTTTCAGAAAGAGGTCCAGCAACTTGACGACTGGTGCTGATTGCTTAACTAAAAACTCTTCAACTTAACCAATTTATATCCCCTGAATAAATAATAGTGATCTGTAACTTAAGCATCGATAAATAAAACAAGAGAAAGATAGACCACAATTACCAAAAGAATTTGCTCATCTTCTTCACTGCCCTCTTCCTCAGATGGGATTGCTGCAGCTGAAGAGGATGCTTCGTTAGTAAAATTTCCGTCTTCTTCTGCTGCAAGTGATGCTGCCAGCCTACATTGAACCACGACAGGAAAACATGAAATGACTACATGCAAGTAAAACATCTTCAACCAATAACTCAATTACTTCTTACATCTCATCCAACTTTTCCTGATAATCTTTCGTCCGTGATGAGGAATCATGTTCAAGATTACTCTTCACTTTGTTATCTAGGTCATCCCCATCCAACAAAACTCCTTTTCCCTTTGGATCATACGCCTGCGAGTCACCAAGAAAAATAGGCATTATATAAATCTCAGGAACCAAATCACTTGCAAATTATTGAGCAAAGAGTGACAATGAAAGAATTGACAGATTAGACACTGAACATAGAAATACCATGAACAAATCATCACCACGTTTGCTACTAAGTGTTAGTCACGTAAGCTATTACGAAAGATGCAAGACTAAGTGCATTTGAAAGCAAAAGAAATAACATAAACTGGAAACACATGACAACACAGCGTAAACAAATTTCCCAGCTTCTAACTAATAATTACCGCAAGAAGCATGATTGATGGCATAAAAAAGAACAAAAAGAAAATAAACTGGACTCCGCTCTGACAAGCACAATTAACTTCAAGTTAGTTTGAGTGGGTCCGTGCAGAGAAATGAATATCTTGGTGTCATAGGCCGTACCAAAAAAATCCTAACAACAACACTCTAAGTAATGAACAAAAATAAGTAGATTCAAAACACCATCTTTGCAGTTCCATGTTTAGTTTTTACTTACCGTGGATCCTCTGATGGCATCATCAACATCATATTCTCCCACCATAGATGCTGAAGATCTAAAGCAATTCCACCAAAATGAATGAAATCCATGGTTAAAATAAACAAAAAAAATTGTTAGCTTACATCTCATCTAGCTTTTCCTCCTGAAAACAACTGCTCCCCACATCATCTTTATCTGCAGAGTCTCGCAAAGGTTCTTGCACAGATTCGGAAGATACACGTTTCTTCTCTCCAGCACTAATATTCTGCTGCAGCCTTTGGTTCTTAAGATCTTTGGCCTGTTCCTTAAGCCTCATATCCTTGAGCTATAACATTAAATCCCAAAACCGAGCAAAGCAATTTACTCAAAACTAGATAAATCTCGTGAAAGCTTCTTATTTCTTAATTACTACACTAATTACAACCAATTACTAAACTGAGAAAAAAAAAAACAGTTACTGACCCGATTAAGCAGCAATTTCTCAGCGGTCTTCCGGATTTTCGTCTGGGCGTTCTCACGCT
The DNA here is from genome assembly GCA_020283515.1 of Alliaria petiolata. NCBI lineage: Eukaryota > Viridiplantae > Streptophyta > Magnoliopsida > Brassicales > Brassicaceae > Alliaria > Alliaria petiolata. The sequence goes on along the minus strand of JAHZTW010000005.1, from coordinate 14,301,267 downwards.
GACGACGACGCGCAATGACAGTGCGGCGTTTCAATGCCGGAGTGCCTCCGTCAAATACGAAAACCGGCTTAGTCCTTAGGAACAGAAGCTTGCAAATCCTCCGGAAAAAACCGATCAAGTGAGCGTTCTGCACCATATCCCCCTTTTCGTCCCGCATCGCCTTTATAAACTGTACCATCCATATACTCGCATCTGCAATTCGAAGAGAAGCAACATCGTCGATTCGTAAAGTAACCAAACTAAAAAGAAAGACATTGAAGTTGTCCAAGTGATCGCCGGGAATCGTACCGATGGCCAATCGTTTCCCGGATAGGGTTTCAACAGAGACGCGGCGACCAACGGGAGCGAGTAGCTCCCAAAGCCCCTGCACTCCCATATTTTCTCAGTTTCTTAATTTATTCACCGCCTGAGGAAAAGACTTTGCCGGTAAACGCTGCCGCCAAGAGCCCTTTATACGATCGACCGCCGATCCAGAATTATACGGCGTCGTTTCACGCTCCCATGCGTAATTTTGACCATACACATACAAATGGTCCAGGCCCACTTAATGAGATAAGTAAACCGGCTCAGTATTGGCCCATACAGTACAAAAAGTCAAAAATATTTTGCAACAATTTGGATTTCGGCTCATTTTTCTTCTTTTTACATATTTTTTTTTCCTTCCAATTTTTTCGACTCTTTTTTATTTGGGATCCCTATCATAAAGCCCAAACAAAAACGGATTAGCCCAACATGTGTGTGTACCGTGTACGTAATGCGATGTTTAGTGGGTGGGTGAGCGTAACCGGGTCACGGAAGATCCAACCAACACGAAGGCAAAAAAAACAATGTAAAATGGCCGACCAACATATAAAAAGCAAGAACAAGAAAAAGCAAAAAGAAAAAGCCATAGTTGAGCCGAGCATAATAGGTCTAGTATAGGTAAATAGATGCTTCTATCCGTAAAAATTAAAAATTAAAAATCATAGATTTTATTTTATTTCTGGTAATATTAATTTTTAAAATTTTTTAAATATATTATGTCATTCGTTTAAATTTCTTAAAATTTGGAGGTAAAAAGACTTCTTAATATTTGAATTTAAAAAAAACTATCTGTTGTTATTCATTTAAATGTTTTTTTTTTGGTTCAACGATTATTAAATGTAATCTATTTAGTATAATATATATTTTGGGTCAATAAACTTTCTACTTTAAAAGATTGTGTACCAAACACGATGGAACTGAATCCTAACAAGGAACAATTCCAAACCGTCCATATAAAAATAGCCTAAATAAAGAAAAGCAAAACCTTTGTGCGGCACATCTCTTACAAATAGAGACATAAAGTTAGAATTATTGCATCACGTTACACTATTGAAACAACGGAAGTTCACCACCCAAGATCGATCGATAATTCATCCGGTGTTCATATATCAAAACAAATTAAGAGGGTGCAAAATGTGATGGGCGTGATGCGATTTTGTCCTACTTAAAACTGTCGGTGATAGTGGAAATGATGAGGCTAGAGTGACATATTGTGGTGTCTTGGGCTTACGAATAGTATGTCATTTCAATAGCCTGACAACAAATTTGTTTGCTTCCTATTTCGTTTGTTTCAATTTTCGTTTCTCTCCACCGAGATTAGTACTCTCTGTGTCACCACCATTGGTTCTTCTTCCGGATTTAAACAGTTTATGTCCTCATCAGTTTAGCCAACTCAATATTAGGTCAATGAACTAGTTTTGAAATACCATGAACAATATAATTATTTACACACTATCATTATTTATTCGATATGAAAGACAAATCGTAGTAATGTAATATGTATGCAAGTCATACTAATCAATCAAAATGTAGGTTTTAATAGCTCTCCGTATATAAAAAGAGAGAGAAATGTTAGCATTTTAAGACATATATAAGTACGTGGAATGAAACCCTATTTTGATTTCAATTTAGTCTTTCAAATAGTCAAGCTAGATATCAATATAAATAATATGTCCAAAAGATGTAACCACCATCCTATATATGTCTAAGGTAAGAAACATCTCATGCCCTATGTGATGAATTTCGTTTCTTATTTGGCAATGTAAAACGTATCAAAATTGGAGCAATTGAAAATTTGAAATATATAGTGTATAAATGAAAGTAATCCTTTTGAGGCCCTTTAACAAAAAAAAAATAAGAAAGTAATCCTTTTGAAATGTATTATTTTCGATTATTATCACTTAGCATACATATCTGCAATAAGAAATCTAGGTCGACCACATTTTATGTTTTTGATAATCAATTTTGTTGTTTTAAATTTGTCATGTCTTATACATCTTCATCGGTGATAAAATAACAACGCAGTGAAATCCGTAATTAAGTTATGCTAGTTAGTAAACACAAATTGAAAGAAATAAGCTCTTGAAATAGAGAAAAAAAGGCGATAGAATAGGCGATTAGGTTTTGCTCAGATCTGCGCCGCCGACGAGAACTTCTTCTTTCTCCCCCCTCTTCCTTTCTCCCATGGCTCTAGTGATGTTTGCTCGGGTAAGGGTCCCGCCGATAACCCTTCCTCCTCCAGATTTAGATCCAGATCCACCGCCGGTCGCTCCTCCTCTGCTAGATCTGTTCTCGTTGGTCTCTCCCCCCGACCCTCCCGACCCACCGGATTTATCCCCTGTCCTCTGCATTTGTGTCATCCATGTAGCTGCACCTTCCTCTCCCTTCCATGGGCCCCCTGGAGTCAAGCCGGTGCTCTGTTTCTTCTCCTCTGTTGAGTACAGAATCCTAGCTCGCTCCTTGCTCCGTTTGGAGACTCGTCTCCCCTGTCAACAACCAGCTCCTCCCCTGGATCCGCTTTCGAAAGGTATTCTTGCTGAGACTGACTTTTTCGAACCGACTATGTTCAGGAATTACCCTCCGTTATGCTCCGCTTACCTCAGTTTGAGGCTTTTACCTCTGTGTGAGGATTGTTTACCTCAATATGAGGTTTGTTTACATCTCATCTACTTCTCCTTTGTGGAGCTTTCAAAAGTGGTGGTAGTTTACAACGATCCTTTATATTGTTTGCCTTGGTTTTGTTTGCAAATCAAGAGACATGGTTACTCCTTTATGGAGATATCCGATTATTCCTCTTCCCCGTTAGATGGGAAAAGATGTTTTGCAGAGATTGAAATATGCAAGAGTTTTGGTCATTTGGAGGATGAAATCAATGTCCTCATCCAATGGCTTTTTGCTGGTCGCTCATGGGACTTCACCTTGTTTCGGTCCAAGCCGAGTGAAGACTCTCAATCATCGCTGCAGCGGCTGCTGCAAGAAGCCTCTGCTCTTCGTTTGGTGCTCAAGGATGTTTTCTCTACAAGTTACACCTTGTTGCAAGTTTCTTCGGACTCCGATGTCCTACCTTTCTCCCTCTTGTTGGGAACGGTTCTGAACGAGATTGCAGGCATTGTACATTTTGTGCGATGCCTTGTTATTCTCTTCTTTTCCATGTTTGATGATCTTATCCATGCACTCGGTGTTGCAGCTACTCTAGTTATGCTCTTTAATTTTCAGTACTTCATCTCATCTTTTAGCATTATTGGCGTTGAGTTTAGAGGACTTCTCCATGTCTTTAGTGTTTCAAGTGTTATGATTGCTTCTATCTGTATGCTTGTTCTCCGATTTGCTGTTGTCGCATCGGATCTATCAGCCGGTTTGGCTTTGTTATCTTGTTTTGTAAACATTTTCTCCATTTATGGAGACTAAGTGATTTATAAAGTGAGTATGTTGACCCAAAAACAAAAAAAAGTTATGCTAGTTAGTGACACTACTAATATAAAATTGTTTTTTTAGTAGTTACAAATTCATCGTAAATTCTAAAAATAAATCAGATTTATTGTACCATAAATCATTTTTTAGTAATTATATTTACTCACGGTTATATATTTTCCAAAATATTCTATTTAAAATAAAAATATTAACCTTGTTTTAAAGTGGTTGAGTTGATGGGTTTGTAACATTCCGATCGTCTCTACAAGTGACACCTACGTCCGTTCTTAGATTAATGGGCCATATCACTGTCCGACGGCCGGTGCGTTAGTCGGAAGGCTTGAAAGTCATAAAATACTGATTCTGCAATTACCACGCGATTTTTTGTGTGTTTTGACCTCACTCACACGATATCAAGAATCACATCTCGATAGGTCACCCATCTTAGTGCTATTCCAACTCAAGCACGCTTAACTTTGGAGAAAGTTAAGTGCACTTTGGTGATATATGTAACCAAATCAGTTCTTTTAAACCTCTCCACATATGCATTCATATTTCTCAAACCAGGATGTTACAATTCACCTCCACTCAAAGTGCGCAATGTTGCGCAAAAAGACCGTCACTTCGGACGGTATGAGTCCTCTTGAGTCCACATTCGTCTGGATTCGACTCTGATTGTAACACTCTGATCGCCTCTACCAGTGAGCACCCATGTCCGCTCTCAAGTCTGTGGATCCATCCCTGTCCGATGGTCGGTGCGTTAGTTGGAAAGTTCGAAAATCATGATGATCCTGTAATCACCACGTGATCTTTCTCCGTGTTTTGGCCTCACTCACACGATATCAAAAGTCACTTCTTGATAGGTCACATATTTTGGTACTACTCCAACTTAAGTACATCGGTGATAGAAAAGATAAATATATTTTAATGACATAGATAACAAAATTAATTTTTTAAAACCTTTTCAGATGTACATTCATATTCCTGGGATGTTACATGATTGTTCATCAATATGTGTGACACTTTGTCAACCGATCACCCTAGACATTTTTTCGGTTCCAATTCCCATTTCGAGAGTGTTCTTATGCCTCGAATATATTTGTATACTAGAAGACAATTAACGTGGGTTAAAAATTCAACCACTTGGATAAAAAATCAAACATTAATTCTAATATAATGGGATCATCTTTCTCTATTGCAGATAAAAATATATAAATTTATTGGACGAAAACAAATAATATAACGACACGTGATAGCCACATTGCCATAGGTAAGGGAGGAATATGACCAAACTGACGACGAGAGGAAGCAAACAAGACATTAATGAAGAGAGCATTAATGATGCGTAAGACAAAATACATTTAGCATTAGATGCATGCAGCTATACAAATAGATAGTAATCGAAAGTTTGATACAAATTGATAATAATCGAAGTTTGATTTTAATTAATTGATACATTTAGCAATTAGCGTTCTCTAACGCGAGCGAACTTTGAGAAATAAATCGAGTAAATCAGTTCTATAAATACGTTCTCATTCTTTTTGAATAGAAGAGCCGATTACTGACTTAATCGTCGAAGTGTATTATTAACATTTATAAGCTATCATATCTAAGCAAACCTAGCTAGTTCGATATTTCTACTCTAAGAAACTCACTAAAGTTCACATTATAAGTTAGGATCACATCTCATCCTGACATAGAATTTAACCACTTAATACTCTTCCGATTTCTCATTTCTTCCGATTAGTCACCGTGTGTCTAAAATTACTGACTTAATCATTGAAGTGTCTTATAGAAAAACACGATACAAGTGTTTCAAGAAAATCAATAGCTTGTTGACTTGCTTATAAATGTGATAGCTTATAAATGAATAATACATTTTCAAAAATATTACTTTCATTTACAAGGTAATCTCTTCAATTATACTAGATCACCATGAGTTGGGTTTATAGTTATTTTGATGCATATTGTTCTAAAAGAAAGGACTAGGTGAGTAAATTAGTATTTAAAAATAATTTTCTTGTACCAATCTTGATTTTCCGAAAAATCTACCTTTCAACATGTATATTCTCAGGAAAACTAAATTTTTTTGTCTAAACAAACATTTGTCTAATTGTTGGTATACCTTACCCATCACTGAGAATTCCTTTTTACACATATATAATAATATTTTGCTAAAAAAGAAATCTACTGGACGAAAACAAATGAAATAACAACACGTGATAGGCTGGTGGCCACATTGATATAGGGTATGGAAATATGACGAAGGCTATATAAAACAACTTCAAAGCATATATGTTGCGATTTTTATCATCCATAAAGTTCAAAAAGAAGGAAAAAATCGTTAGAAGAATGGTTACATTGGAATCCAAAATTTGAAATCGACATAGTCGCATGCTTACTTTATATCTACGTTGATTTTTTATTACAAAATCCATTGCTTTGTGTACCTTTTAACAACACCTGTAAAGGCATTTCCCTTTTGGTTCAACATTTTATTTATCTTTTGAAACTATTTTTCTCCAAAAGGGTTATTTCTCTAGCTCTTTATCATTATGTCTCATCGGTAGAATTTATACTCATTGTAATTTAGAAAAAGTTGCTCAATAACCATAAAAACTCAAATCTACAAACTAACCAAAATTTTCTCTTTTCTCTCTCTATCTCTTGATATTTCTCTCTAAACATTTGGCTACTTTGTTAATTTTTTTTTTTGTTATTAATCAAATTGATCCGTGTAATTTTTCTTTATTGAAACCGAGCTAGTTTTTCTTTTTTGTAAACAATTAGTTCTCCGTTATCAAAATTCGAAAAATTAATATACCAATTCTCTATTGTATTTAAAATATATATAATATATGGTAGGATCAAATATGCAATTGTTAAGTTTTTCTCTTTTATAGATTCTGCAAAGACCCAAAAAAAAAAAAAGATTCTTGCGAAATTAGATACATTACGTTGGTTCCATAGAACTAATTAGTATTGAATTACTAATTTGCTATAAAAAAATTGGCAAAAAATGAGAAGTCTCAAAAAAGGAAAATGCAGAAATATATTCATATGAAATCTATGAAGACCCAATTTAAAAAAAAAAAAATCTATGAAGATTAAAAACATTTACCTTTTCTATATATATATTTTAATATATGACAACGCAAACTTAGAAGTCTTTAATGTGCGAAAAAGAAGAAGAAGTTAGAAGTCGTTCAAAAAGTTTGAAAAAGAGAAGAAAATAAATGTTGCGTGATTTTATTTTCTATCAGCTTGCTCGCTTACACTCACGTGGATCTCTTTGAATAGTTTTTTTTTTTTTTTTTGTAAATCAACTATGGCCGTGAATAAGATAATTACAAACAACTTACATACAGTGCACATGCATGTGATGTATATATATATATATACACGTATACTATAGACGGTAGGCGTAGTTATAATCATGGCTCCAAAAACAATAAGCCGACGAGAAAGTGTTGCAAGATAATCAGATATTTGTCATGATTGTTTCCTCAAACCGGAAAGAAAATTCAACGTCGTTTTCATTTCAATTCCTTAAACTTCTTGAGTTTCGCTTCGTCATCACAATACATATACACATACTGATATGTACGCATACATGAGTACCTATATTTAAACCAGCATCTCATCGTTTATCTATAAATATAAGCAAGAACCACACACACAAATTTAACATACCAAAATTACATCTCTCTATCTCTCTCTTGTTCTTGCTTATTGATCTTGTTCGGATTTTGCTTTTCAAGAGAATGGTTAGCGCGACAGTTGCGAGAAACATTGTCGGCATTTTTGGTAAACACAAAATACATATAGATATGGCTTTTTTTTATGTGTATGACCATTTTCAAGAATCTTTAACATTTGTTACTAATATTTTATAAATTATTTGTTAATTGTCGCAGGAAATGTCATCTCCTTGTTCTTGTTCCTATCTCCCATGTAATCATTGATCTTTTTATCTTGCTTTGACCTTATTCTTTTGGTCTAACAACTTAGATCTCTCTCGCATATACATACCAAAATTTTATATTGGTTGATTAATGTTTATTTAAAAAATATATAATTGATGCAGACCAACATTCACGAAGATATACAAGATGAAGAAGGTGGAGGAGTACAAAGCCGATCCTTACTTAGCCACGGTGCTAAATTGCGCACTATGGGTCTTTTATGGCTTACCAATAGTCCACCCAGATAGTCTCCTTGTGATCACAATAAATGCCACTGGTCTTGCCATTGAGCTCTTCTATCTCGCTATCTTCTTCTACTTTTCTCCCACCCCTCGCAAGGTATATTATTATCTGTCCTGCCATCTCTCTTCCTTTAACTTCATTTCTCTAACATGTTTGTTCGATCATTCGTTGCGCCAAATGTTGAACCAAAAATCTATAAACTGGATCAAATTATGGGGTTTGGTTTTGGTTTTGGTTTTCATCCGGATTCTAGTTAAGTTTGTAGTTGTAAATGGGCTTAGTTTTAACCACATGTTTTCCTCAAGTCGATTCGATTCTTGTCTCTTGACTTAAAATGAACGCTAAAACACCATATAAACTAATAACCAAGAAGCAATAGTAGACAATGATTGATTATGGTTTAGGATGGTGATAGGTAAAACAAAGCTTTATACAACATTATTCTGAATTGATTTAATTAAATTGATTTTTGGTGCAGATGAAAGTGGGGCTATGGCTGATAGGAGAGATGGTGTTTGTAGGAATAGTAGCCACATGCACATTGCTATTGTTCCACACACATAACCAGAGATCCTCTTTTGTTGGAATAATTTGTGTCATTTTTGTTAGCCTCATGTACATTGCTCCTCTCACCATCATGGTACTATATTTTAAATTTCCTCTTTTCTAAAACTTTTATATTTTGTTTTACCTTTGTATAACAAAAAGAAAAAATACAATATTTTTGTTGTGAATGAAACAGAGTAAAGTGATCAAGACCAAAAGTGTGAAGTACATGCCGTTCTCTCTCTCACTTGCCAACTTTCTCAACGGAGTCATTTGGGTTATTTATGCCCTTATTAAATTCGATCTTTTCATTTTGGTAAGTTTATTTAATTATATATTATTACTATTATTTTCTATATATATTTACTTGTTTCACTTAACTTCTTTTTCCTTTCTTAAATCATAGATTGGAAACGGGCTAGGAACTGTATCAGGGGTAGTACAACTTATAATATATGCTTGTTATTACAAGACAACACCAAAAGATGACGAAGAAGAGGAAAATCTTTCCAAGGCCAACTCTCAGTTACAACTCAGTGGCCACAATGGACAAGCTAAACGAGTTTCAGCGTGATTATATCTTGGATTAATCAAATATTCAATTAGTTTTATATCCTTTTTTTATTTCTATTTTCAAGCTTCCGGATGATTTAACTATAAGTATTAAGTAACGATATTATATTTCGTGTGTTATATGTGAAATTCAAACTCCTTTTTCGTCTAAGAAAGATATTAACGATTATATGCTACAAATATAAATAGTTGTATATATTTAGACTTTTGAGGAAAGTTTGCTGAGTTAATATGCACAGTCAAAGTTAATGAGTCTCTAACCGACACCGGCCTTGGACCAAGCCAATTTTTGTTAGCCCCTTATACAAGATTTTTTTTATGTATATATAATAAGTTTTATAGTTTTTGTTGATCCATTACTAATGATTTATGTTTTATGGTCCATATTTTTTAATTTTTCTCTGACCCCTAAAATCTCAGGATCTGCCAACCATAAACAAGAGGATACAAAATATCAATGTTTTCCCGCGGAAAATTGATGATACTATTTTTTTCTTGGAAATTTAGAAAAGAAAAATAAGGCTATGCTTCATTTTTCATATTGGAAAATAAACAAGTCATAGTCACACTAACTTCTTTTACTCTTAACATTACCAAAAAAAAAAAAATTCTTTTACCTCAATTTTTGTTGGAAAACAAATTCTTCATGGTCGATACATCATACATATCATAGATGTCGTAACCATCCATTTTTAGAACTTAGTACATATACTTGAGATTGATAACTTTATGATCATTCCATTATTAATAGGGTCATTGGTTAAACCGAAAATAGTTCTTAACTTTGCAATGAATGTCCTGTATCAAAAAAAAAAACTTTGTAATGAATGTTATTTTGTTGCAGAACTATTCTTGGAAATTGTAATGAATGTATTATTTTGTGTTCCTCACTTGAGTTATTTTTTTTGGTATGTTCCTCCTAGCTATACTATCTAGTATCTACTATCTAATAGTATTGATCTTCTAAGATATTATCAGTCGTTAGGATATAAATGAAGTTAAACAATTGCATAAAGTGAGATGATGGAGGGAAAATTAAAAGGCTCATCATTTGAATACTTAAAATATACATAAATTGTCAATTATTCAAAAAAAGAAGCCAGGCAGAATAAGATAAGACTCATGGGCAGAACTATGAGGATGAGGTTGTTGGAAGAGTATGTAAATTAAAGAATCCAGAAATTGTGTGCAAGTATCCTGCCGGGAGCTTATTAGTAATCAAAAACATCACTAATTACATTGGTTTACAATTTAAAAAACAAAAAACCAGACTGAAGAAATACATGCATATACACAACTTATAGTTGAACTAAAAAAAGTTAAACATGTGTCAGAATCAGAGAAAGTATGAGTTACATTATATAGAAAGAAAAACAAAGGAGAAATTCACATGCATCTATTTGGTGAATGCAGAAATTGTGAATACCTTTTTAATCTTATTGCAGATGATTTTAAATAACATTATCTTGTCTCTGTTTTGCTATCATGTAAGTTTTCAGTAGCCATTTAATTTGGTCGTACAAATGACGATTAATTTTAATCAATTTGTAAAGATTTTTTTAAGATCTGGAAACTTTCTGAAGATCGATACATTGTGTTACACAATTTAATGAAGAGATCAGACCCTTCGGTTTGCGTTTTCATAATTTTACAAACCTTTTCAAAGGAGTAGTTTATAATCTCTTGTCAGGCAATTCATTGTTTTTTCTACAGGAAATCTAAGACTTTCTAGAGAAATCAACAAGTGTATAATCATACAAAATATTTAATAATTCACACTGCTACCTTGATTGCATCTCTTTCTTAAGCCAAACAAACATGGTCGTTTACAATCACATCATGCTCACAGACGTCGTAAATGCAGTCACCTTAGCTTATCAGTTTTTAATATATATAGATAAATGATCATATAATTGACTTAGTTACACTTTTGGTAGTCAATCCTAACCTTTAAACTCTCATATCTAAAATATGAAACGAGAAGAAATATATTTAACCAGTTAACCCAAAAAAAATTATCCTATAACTATATGCTGTTGTAGTGTTAATATCTGTTTTGAACCAAGTGGTAGTGGTCTAATTGTTCTTACTTGAAGAGCAGTTGCCCTGTTGGTGTAGGTCAGAGATCGATTCCCCTCAACCTTTAAAATTTTTAAAGCATTTCCACTTGGCCACCACGGATATTGACATTTGCTTTCGCCTCATTTAAATACCCAAAAAGAGGGTTTATCCATGGATTACATCTTTCCTATGGATTAGTCTGGTCCTTTCATAGGTTTAAGATTCTCTTTTGTATTTTCAATGCTAATCATGTTTGAGAAAATATTGATCCCTTTAATTGGATTGATAAAAACAGAAATTTTGCATAATATCTTTCATATGTATTAAAAATCTAAAACAAATAGCGACAAATTTCTAGACCAAAAGCTATCAAGTAATTAATAATTAAGAGCCATACATTTTTTGTTTTTTAACATAAAGAGCCATGCATTATTACGAGTACAACAACAGTGTATGCATCTCACACGACACACACTATAACATTAAGATACTATTAGAAATCAGAACTAATGCTTATTCGACGTTACGCTACTAAATTAAAAATCTCGAAAAAAGTTTATGAAGTAATTGTGAGAGATTACTCAAATTAACACCATAGTTTTAGAAATCAAGCGAAGGAGTCCAAGCACCAGCAGTAGTAGTCGGAGCGAGAGATGGAGAGCATTTCAGCAGGAGACATCCTCTCGACCTCGCTTAGCCTCCAAGCCACTTGGTTGCTACGGTTCTGCGCGTCGGCGGCCAAAGGATAAGCTTCAATCTTGTGTTTCTGATATCTCATTCTCGTGTAAAGCCTCATCGTCGCTACACAATCCTCGTATGGATCTTGTATCCCAACATGAACATCATACCTATAAGCACATCAATAATATAGAATCTTGAAAATCAGACAATAGGTTTAATTGATCTCAAGTGGTTTAGATTACTTAATACGGTGCGTAGACACGAACATATATAGATTACTTTATGGAACATGTATATATGATATTAGACAGACACACTCATCCCTGAAATTTTACATACGGAAAACTATTTGCGATTGATAAAAATAGAAAATGAAATAAACAGGTTGACCGTATTCGACTTGGAGAAAAGATTTGATGCTAATAAGCATCTCGTGTACAGTAAAAATGTCTAACCACGTAATTATTATTATTTTTTTTTTTTGTAAAGGCCTCTAGTCATACAAAATCTAAAACATATACATATGTATGTGTGTGTGTAGATGTAGAAATTAATATATTATAAACATGTGAATCTTTTCACGTTTTGAATATCTTCCTTATAACTTTAAGCCCATACAATGATACAAAGCATCAATACCCACATCACCTAGAAAAAAAATCAGTGGATAATATATGATACGATACACGTACATATGTATCAATATACGTATGCATGCATTTCCGATACACCTATGTATCAATATACGACGTATGCATGCGTCTATAGTCACTTTCCAATTTAAAATGGTAGATTCAAAAACTTAAATAGATATATTACCCGAGATATGCTGGGGTTAAGTACTTGAGAGAATTGCTCAGCTTGCTTGTTTTCATCAACGGAGGGTATTTAGCCGTATCCCTACATACACCAATAAAATCAGAGGTTATATTGAAAGAAATCAAGTAACACTAGGGGAATCTTGTTGTATGATTTTATATAAATGTCACCTTATCATGGAAGAAGGATATTCAAGTTGAAGGCGGTCAAGATCGTGATCGAGGCCATGTCCCACGAGAATCTTCCCTTTCCCACCTCTTGGACGAATCTTCCACATGGGTTCTCCATTACAAAGAAACTCTTGAATCTTTCTTTGTGCCTGTTTCAACGGCATTGCATCCCTTAGATTCTCTGGACGAATTCCCGTCGTCTCGTACCTATAGCTCGTCACGGGCATCAACGGTTTCACATACGTGTGGAACACAACGTTGTCGCTTTCATCCGTTATGCAAACCCTCGCACATAGATCCAAAGACCCGTCGCTTCCTCCTCCTACCATCTTGCAAGAGAGTGCAACCACTTTTGGAGACCGCGACGACGTGTAGTCGATCATGGCCTTATCTCTTAGGCCTAAGGCCGCCATACGAGTCGTCAATCCCTGAAAAAGAGAAAATCATATGATATATATGTAAGAATTTTTTTTCTTTCATAAGGTCGATTCTTAATTAGGTTACAAGTTTATTTACGCAGATATAAGAAGAGAAGATTACAGCATTGACGCTTGAGAATTGGCATCTTTCTTGATGGATCCTGCGAGCGTTTGGGCTTTCGAGGATGGTCAAGCAGAATCTGCATCCGCGAAGGCTGAAAATGCTCTTGCATTCTTGTTTTGGCAATGGCCCTATTGATATAAGACAGTTACACATAAATATGCAAAGTGTGTACATGAAACGGTATATAGTGTATCTTACTCATAATATATATATAGATATATATATAGCTTATTATTCACCTATGAGATGTTCGCGGAGGGACTCAAAAGATCGGCAGTGTTTCTTGCAAACGCCACAAGTCGGCTCATGACCCGAGTGATACGAGATCTTCATGTGCTCAACTAAATGTTCCATTTTGTTGAATTGCCTATAACAAGCGGCACACTTGTTCCTGCACGTGTACATGTACATGATATTTTAAATACATGTTAGCAAATACTTTAACTTTAGTTTTTCATCAATTGATTATAGAATTTGGATATATGATATTGTAAGCGCCACTCCATGAGTCTTTTATGGGGTATTATTTTTCATGTAAAGACTTGGTATACATGTAATAGGCGTAGTCCATGAAAATAGTTACCTTAGGGTTTCCGACGACTCCATCGATGATCTGTAATCCATGGAACGTATCGGAAAATGCAAACAAGAACTTAACAAGTTAAGAGTTGAGGGAGTTTGTATTATAGCTGAGGGCGTGTGTGAAGAATGGAGAAGGTGGGAGAAGGTATTTATAGTGAAAATATATAAGAAGGAGAAGAAAAGCAAAGCTGACCATTCTCATATATACTGTATGACCTTTTAAAGTTTTTTTTTTTTTTTGGTAAAACCTTTTAAATTTTTGATAAGATTAATACGAAAACACACAGACACAAATTGAAGTAGATGCCTTAATGCGTGGGGTCGCTTCTCATGGTAAAAATCAGTAAAAAGAATCACAATTTTAGTTCTCTTTTGTTTTGGACGATAGCGAAGATGCTATTATCGTACGTATGTGTGCACGTGTGTGTGAATATTTGATGTCTATCGACTATCGAGTTTATAAACAGGAGCAGCTCAACGGGTAACTAGCGAACACCAAGTAATTTTTTTTTTTTGAAGATATTACACCAAGTATTTTCATGGACAAAAATATATACAAAGGCTCACCGCTCATAAATACAAACACCAAATAACTACGATTGTGTAATTAAATACCATAAAATTTAACTAAAATTTAACGTTTCCTAAACTAAAAAGATCATCTAGCACATTTCCTAAAAACTCTCTATAAAATTAACGTTTATGATTTTTTGGAAGTTTGGAAGTTAATTGTGATATATATATATAAGAATTGTCTTATATTTTGTCACTGGATAATTTTGAACTTGTAGAAATATATATAGCTTAAGAATTTAAAATTTTACTGTATCTATTTTTGCAAAATGGTTGTGCTAATATTGAAAAGACATTAGGGGGCGGGGGGAGGGGGGGTTGTATTCAATCTAATGTTTTGAAGGATTTAAAATTTAAAAAGATTTTAGATGATTTTGGGTGAATTAGCAAAGTTATTATGATTTGCTATTAAAATTTTACGAATTTTCACTTAAAATAATGAGATTTGAATTTTTCATGTTTTTAACTAAAAAATTCCACAAAACATCTTAAATCACTAAAACAATTCTTAAATCTCATGCTTAACAAAGTGATAAAGCTACTTCAAATTGAAATATGAAAATCAATTTGTCACGGTTTAAAAAAAAATATATTAAATAATAAAAATAAAATCTAATTCAAATTTAAATTGAAAAAAAGATATTAAATATTTAAAAATATGTAACAAAATTTAGTTGGAAACCTTTTTTGTGTGCAAAAGTTAGAAACCAAATAATAATAAAAAAGAATCAAAATAAGTAAATAAATGTTATTCTATTAGGCTTTTTTTATCGATGAGTGATTTCATTTCAGTGTTTTTAATTTTATTTTATTGACGAATGATTATATTTTGATAAATAAGTAAGTGCTACTCTGTTAGAGTTCTATAGCACAGAATAATTTTGTAGCATCATCAATTTTATTTTATCTACTTTTATAGTTTAAAGTATCAAATTATAAATTACAAGCCTAAGTCTAGTATAAGAATAATTACCAATACTACAGTAAAAACCTACGTATTTGTTCAAATAATAAAGACCAACAAAATAAAACTCATAAAGAAGAGATTTCCTGTAGTGATGCGCAAATCTTATACGAACTAGTATTTTTTTTCTTTGTTTTTTTGTCATGAACTTTCGAAACTTATCTTTATCTTTATCTTAAGGTTTTTAACAAAGAAACCCTTCAACTAAAGATAAATCGCGAAAAAACCCCTTAACTATTAATTTAATATAAAAAACCCTCAATTATAAGTCCGTTAATAAAAAAACCCCTCCGTCTACAGTACCGTTAAGATTTTAAAGTTTTTAACAAAAAAAACCCTCAACTAAAGATGAATTGAGAAAAAATCTCTCAACTATAAATTTAGTGTAAAAACCCCTCAAGTTCAGATGTATCAAGTATATATCACTCAACTATAAATTTAATGTGAAGACCCCTCTATTTGTGTCAACAATGACATTAAAAAATAAATAGTCAACATTAAATCAAATACGATTTTGATTGTAAAAATTAACATGGATACAATGTGATAATGAGATTTTCTGTTTAGAAAGTTGATTGAAGAATACATATACATTAAAAAAAATTATACAATTTAATTTATCTAGAGTTTTGAGAAACTGAAATAATTTATCAAGTTGTACAGAAAATTTGATATTTATTTATTCTTCAATTAACTTTCAAGCCACATAATCTTACTATCTGAAATTAAAGTTTGATAATTTTAGCATTTATCATATTGTAAATTTTAGAAATTTAAATATTTTTTCTAATTGAGTTTCGAGATTTTAAATACCTTGCTAGTTTTGAAAGCTATCACATTATTTTAAAATTATCTATGTCATTTTTACAATGCAAAGCGCTTACATTTGATTTATCGTTAACCGTTTAGGTTTTAACGTAATTGTAGATAAAAATGTTTAGGAGTTTTTACATTAAAATTTATAGTTAAGGGGTTTATTCTCAATCATTATTTACTTGAGGGGTTTTTTCATTAAAATCTTTTGAGATTTCGCAAAACACGTGTCACCGTTAAAGTTTTAACGGTATTGTAGACGGAGGGGTTTTTTCATTAACGGACTTATAGTTGAGGGGTTTGTACATTAAATTTATAGTTGATGGTATTTTTCTCGATTCATCTTTAGTTGAGGAATTTTTTTGTTAAAAACACTTATCTTAAAAGCTTATTATGCGTATGCTGAAGATAAGGTTTACTTTCCCATAAAAGCTATTTTTTTAACTGCTGCAATATCATGCTTATTATGCGTATGCATGTTCATGTTGCATTTGCGTCCATATTTCGTAATTATTATTATTATTATTATATTATCATTTATATTCATAGTTATTAAAAAAAGTTCTAAAGTAACAAACTTAATATTAATAAACGAAATTATCCAAAACTCAACTACCAGTTTACGTATTACACCCCCTTTGGGAGATATTAATTCCACATGGGTTCAGGGATTATTTTTCTTTATTATGTGTGCGTACGCGTGTAAATTCATTTGAAATAACTAACTTTCTTATTAATGATAACTAGGAATAGAACCCCCGCTTCACGGAGGTATTTGTCGTATATTAAAATTTAAATAAAATTTATTTTAAATTATTATAAGTGAAAATACATAAAATAAAAAATAATGATAAAAATACCTAAATATTCAAAAAATTGTAATTTTTAAAAAAAAAAAAAAAAAGATACGATCTTCTAAAAAAATAAATTTTTGGATTATTAACAATATAAATGGAAAGTTACAAAATAATTCAAATATAAAAAATTTATAAAATATTTTCAAAGAATTTAACTACTAAGATAAAAAATAAGAAAACAAAAAATTATAAGACACACAACTCTATAGAGTATTTTTTTGTAGTGTTAAAAAAATTATATATAAAAATATGCAATACAAAAAAATATGATGTAAATACATATTTTGTTGGAAAATAATCATATGTTGGATTTTTTACTTTTTATTCTTTATTTAAGGTAACCCATCGAGATAGATAACATACTTTTTGATAAATCATTATATCAAGAATCACTATCAAATGACCCTTAATTTTATGTAATTTTTGAGCGATATAAATAATCTTGAAAAGACATAAGTGAAAAGAAGCAATTTTCATAAAAATAGTTATAACAAAAATATACTTAATTGATACAAAGATGCAATCACAAATGACATTTATTAGATTAAAATTTGGATTAACAAAAAAATACTAATAATAATTTTGAAAAACACAACTTATTTATCTGCAATTGACATTTATTCAGATTGCTATTATGGATAGATTTTCTCTCTACAATGTAAACGCCAGCAAAATAATGTCTCGAGTATATTGACTGAAAATTTGTTAAATCAGACATACGTTTTAAATTCTAAAATTTCGACTTTAATTATTTCTCTTGTGGGTGACATTTCTTGAGGTTTGAAGTTTTTGGAACATACTTAGAAGACCATCTTTTGACCGAGCAATGGGCCAAGTCTAAGATTCTAATTTATAGTGTTCGATCCAAAAATATTCCAAATTCTTATAAAAAGTATTATTCATGAACAAAATTGAGTGTTAGAGAACAAAAAAGATAATGGTCCTTTGGTATCTTACCATGTATATACACCTATCTCTCTTTTCTTGCCTCGAAAATCAAATGGAGACTTTAATCTTTTTTGAAAATATTCCCTCAAATAATAATTTTCCGATACTATCTATTAGTGGTTTACTTTAGATTTTTCTGAGATCAGTGATAAGAATTATATACATATCATTCTCACCATGTCACAAAATGTTTCTACAACATTTGCCAAGCAAACCATATATATTTTATTGGAAATGTAATATAATAATCTAATATCTAGATGCAAACGTAAACATAAAATAATTGGTCGAAACGCGTTTTTATCAACATTGTTTACGTAGGTAAGAAAACTCATTGTCATATTATTAATTTACATAATTTCTATTGCCAATTTTTTTAAAAAAATAAAAATAAATAAATAGTCTGGTTTGGAACAATCAAGTCCATCAACCATCCTCTTATTTTTGGGTTAAACAAATATTTCTTACAAGTCCCAAAATGCTTGTTATCATTCATATCAAACCTCCCCGTCAATTATACCACATTATACATTTGTGATTGAACCATTATCCTGTGTACACATCTTTTGTTAATTAAATTCATTTTCTACGCATATATATACTTGTATATACAGACGGCATGGTTGGTAGGTCCATGCACTTGTATTTAGGTAGAAAAAGTTAGTATATTCCCCGTATTTCGCTTGCTCATTTGTCATGTTTCATGACTGCATCTATTCATATACAGACTCGCAAAAGAAATCAAATTACATATTAAAAAAAATTATGTATAAATCCCAAACTATTTAGCTCTTTCTAGAAATATATATACACTGGTTTGTTTGTTTTAAAAAAAGATATAGACTGGTTTGTTAAAAGCATTTTTTTCCTCTATTCGTAAATTTTTGTTTGAACTGGCTATATAGCTAGTGATATTGCAACGAGTTGATCGTCTCCGATTAAATTTGGCGTATGACAAATTCCAATATTTGACCTAGCGCGAGCAGAAAAAATGGAACTCCTATCGTTCCAATATTCTTGTAGCTGTAATACGAAATTTAAAATTATTTAATAAAATACGTCTATATATCTTTAAATGATTATTTCCTATATCAATCAAAGTATAAATGTGTTTCTCATTCTGTGAACTTTTAACATTATACACTAAATACAGAAAAATACATGCATAGAAACCCATTTAACCAACAAAAAAGAGATACATGCAAAAATCGATTGGTCATGGGAAGAACATGAAGCCATTATGGGACAGTCAAACTTTCTCCATAACCATTCGTACACTTAAAGCAAATATGATGCTTTTTTGTCATCTGAAATTATATCGATCGATGAAAATTCTTAGATAAACATAAAGCAAATATAATCAGTTACAAAACAAAAAACATAAAGCAAATATAATGCTTCAATCTTTTTTGCTTGTAAAAAGGGGGAAAAGGAAAAGTAATTTTGAAAAAAAAAAGAGATGTAAACTTTCAGAGAACCTTTAAAAAGATTGAAGATGCTTATTTGACCAGGAAAATCAATAAGCATTTTGGTTTTTAGTTTTACTATGGACTTTAATTTTACCTATATGCGTGGGACAATTTTGTGGTTTTTACCTAAATTATATTATGTCTCTTTTCATTAATTTGTTTTTTTGGAAACTCTTTTCATGGGTGTTGCAATTTCTTTAAACAGAAGGTTTGCTACCATTCTTACAAAAAACAACAAAAAAAAATTAGTTACAATGTTTTAGAAATATTTTAATAAATATAGGTATTGTTAACTGAAAAATTAAGAAAACAGAGAAAAAAATCTGTCTTGGCTTATGTTTTGATATGTAGATTGTAAATGAACTAGACATTTTTAAAAAAATTTAGTGATATATATGGTTGGTGTTTCATCATTATGAGTTAATGTTTCAGAAAAGTGTAAAGTATGTTGGGGTTGCAACAAGCAAACCATCAATGAGTCAAATCTATTACTCATTGTTTTCGTTTCAAAGTCTTAAACCGGTGAACACCAGCGTCCGTAATAAAATGCAAGTTCGAATTAATAGAAACGTACATTGTGAAATTCCACCATTATAATTTAAATCCCAACTGGTATATTATCATTATTTCCCCACAAATTGGTCACTAATTCTCACAATTCAGCTGAACCAGTTAATAGAGATGTTCCGACCCGAAACTTTCAAATTAGTAGGTTGACAATAAATGATTGTATTGAAGAAAAATGAAAGTGTCGTATCTAAACGCGTAGGAGTTGATTAAACCAAATAATTAGTGAATAATAGTACTCCTAATAGATAAGATCTGATAGGGATTCGAGCGGCGAAAGAGTTAAAGGAAAAAGCACCGCCCAACAGTCGACAATGATTAGAAGTTTTTTTTTTCGGTCTATATGTTTATTAATTGCTTATATGACTTTTATTTATGAAACATTTTCCTGAAAAAAAAAGAGAGTATATGTGGTTGGTTATAGAGTGTCTTTATGCAATACAAAAAAAATACAAATCAGATGGAAATAAAGCGGTTAGGTCTGACAATCATGAACAAACGTGTGGGTTGTCTCTGTCTCTTGTAAGAATATCCAAGTAATGCACATATGACCGACCAACCAAATAACCTAATGTGATTGCAAAGTCATTTGGCTATTCTGTTGGTTAGTGGATAGATAAGATGAATGAAATTTGCAAAATCATTTTGCTATTCTGTTGGTTAGTTAGTCATTCCCCCCAAAAAAAAAACGATTTATGTAAAAATCGCCTTAGAAAAGCGATAGCAAAAGTAACCTAATGTTATTGGCATTGGACTATGCGACTCCATGATTTAGACCAAGTTATGTGAATAAAAATTGGATGTTGACAAAGCATCAATATAAATTGGATGGATTGAATATAAATAAACATCAACGGGATGGATTCACGTATTTGACTCGCTTTATGAGAGATTTAATCTTAACACAACTTCTATAAATTAATATTTGATTCATTAATACTTCGCTAAATTAATATTTTTTGCCAATTACAAAATTAATTTTTCAACTAAATAAATTTATGTATAAATTAATAATCACTATAAATTAATAAATTTTTATAAAACCTCAGGATCCTAACATTATTAATTTATAGAGGTTTTACTGTAGTAGTATTCAAGTATTAATTGAATGTTATAATTAATGTATGAACAAGAGTTTTGATTGATAAAAGTTACTCCCTCTGTTTCACAAAAAGTGTCATTTTGACACTTTTCACACAAATTAAGAAATTTGATAAAAAGTCTTTTCTATCCCTTATAAATTCATTAAACAGTTTTCTCTTTCTAATTAATACATTAAAACAACAGGGTTAAAACTGGATTTTTCTTTAAAATTTTGCATTGAAAATATAAAACGACACTCTTTATGAAACAAGAATTAAATCTTAAAACGACACTCTTTGTGAAACGGAGGGAGTAGTAGTTTATAATTAAAAGAAAAATATGGTGTCATTATTTGCGTTCAAGTTTTATTAGAATGTGTGTATGGTGATGAGTTGTTGACAAAAATAAAATACAAGTACAATTACAGAAAAAATGCGCCTAAGAAAAACGATTGTAAAAAAAAAAAAGTTTCGTTGCATTATTAATACGCGTCCAAAGCTACGCACAAGACCTTTCTTATATTATAATCTTTTCGATTGAAACATTTTTATCGTATAAGACCTTCAAAATCAAACGTATTTTTGTTATAGGTTTCTCAAATTGTTGGTATTACATAAAAATTACATTTTCGGGTAGGCCCTACACCGATGACTATAAGGGCCCATGGAGCCGTAATGGGCTTGA
The DNA here is from genome assembly GCA_020283515.1 of Alliaria petiolata. Lineage (NCBI taxonomy): Eukaryota > Viridiplantae > Streptophyta > Magnoliopsida > Brassicales > Brassicaceae > Alliaria > Alliaria petiolata. Next base: position 14,279,412 of record JAHZTW010000005.1, on the reverse strand, counting down.
AGGTGGACCACTTCTGATTCATAAAACCAGGCTGTCTAACTGGTATGCAGCTGTAGTCCACGTGTCACTTCATTTCGTCATTAAAGATAAACGAGGAGAGAATCCGCGCGATGCGCGGATTTTATACTAAATTAAATTTAAAATAACATATTATTGGTTCTATATTTTAACTATTTTTTTATTTTTTTTAGAATTTTAATTTTCTACTTTTTTGTGATAATTTGTACAATTTCTTTCATACTATTTTACGAATCTTTATTTGTTCTTCAATTTTCATACTCTTTTTATTTTTCTAAATTTTAATATTATAATCAATTTAAGTTTTTTCAATTTATCATTTCGAAGATTTATTTTACATATCTTGCATTGAATCCATATTTTTTTCCATGTTTTAAAATTTTGTATTATTTTGTATCTATTCTTCTTTTTCTTTATTTTTATCTTTTTCTCTATATTTTTTTAATATAATTTGTTACTTTCTCGATTTTTTATTAAATATTTTGTTGTGTCTTAAGATTTTATAGGTTGTAGTTAACTTTTTAATTTATGTCATATCATATTTTTTCACTTATACCAAAGTTTAATTATGGTAATTTATTTTAAAATAAGGATTACATCACGCAAAAAATATAATGATATATTTAAAATTATGTATTATATAAGATATATATTTTATTTTATTTTTTAAATTAAATTAGAATTTCATCTACTTATAATAATTTTGAAATAGTTGAATTCAAATTTAATGATTTTTATGTATAGTTAATTGTACATATGGTAATATTTATTTATGTTACTTGACGTTTAAAAGAAAATTACTTTGTCAATTTATCATTTTGAATATTTCGTTATTTATGCGTTTGGGGGCATAAGTCTATAATTTATATATATATAAACTAAAAAAATGCTTCTAATTTGATATGTAAAATATAGAGACAATATCATAATTTTTATAAAGGGTTGTCAAAGAGTACCTATGACATAATAGAAAAAAGAACTTCTTTTATTGAGATGATTATGAGTCTGAAACCGTATGAAAGCAAGTAAGAGGATAAAATAATGATGTTTGGTTCAGATTTAATACAAATTTTTTTTTTTTAAAATTAAATAATAAATGACACGTGGCATACTCTGAGATGTTGACGTGGCAGGTCCTATAAATAGCCACTAAGCTTTCGTATAGTAGAAAATACGGATTAAATTAATCAAAAATATAATGATATATTTAAAATTATGTATTATATAAGATTTATATATTTATTTATTTTTTAAATATAATTAGAATTTTATCTACTTATAATATTTTTAGATAGTTGAATTCGATTTTAATGATTTTTTATATAGTTAATTGTACATATGTTAATATTTATTTGATGTTTAAAAAAAAAGTTGTTGTTTTTAATTTATTATTTTGAGGATGTCTTGATTTATGCGTTTGGTACATAAGTGTATAATTGATATACATATAAATTATAAAAAGTGCTTTTAATTTAATATGTAAAACATAGAGACAATAGCATATGTTTTTAGAGAGGGTTGTCAAAGAATATTAATGGCAGAATGGAAAAAATGGTTTTCTTTTATTGAGAGGATCATGAGTTCGAATCCCTATGAAAGCAAATAAAAGGCTAAAAATATTTTTTTGAAAATTAAATAAAGAAGTGCCACGGTACTCTCTCAGTGCTACGTGGCAGAAGCAGGAGAGAACTCTTCTGCTTTTATATATAGTAGATTCTCACTACAATTATTAATACACAAGTGACTGAATCTAGTGGTCCAATTTCCTTTTCCTAAAAGCCTATTTAGTAAATAATAAACGGTGCATCCATTATATCAAAAGGCTCATTCTTAACTTACATAAAATGATAATGGGTTGATTAAAGATAATGAATGATTAAGTATGACACGTGGCTGAATCTCAACGGAGCGATTATACAGCTGGGAATTTGAAGGGTTTGACGTAGACTTGTGATCTTTCCCCAGCATTTAATTAGCTGGCTGTTAACAACGGGCAAAACTCAAAACATTATTATTATTTTTTAGCTCATGAAATCCCCAAAAAAATTCATTTGAAGGAAACGATATTTTCTTTAAATTTTTTGTTACACATAGCAATAAATTTATTTATAAAAATGAGAGAAAAATATTGAGAGAGAGAGAGAGAGAGAGTGCGAGTAGGGGAGAAGTCATCTTCTTTATTGCTTCAAGAGTCAATCTTCTTCAACCTAATGATCTTCTATTCTTTTAGGGTTGTTTATTTTGTTTGTAATTGTAACTCTTTTTGAAATGATATCATTAAATCACATGAAAAATCGAGTCAATTATCATCTTCCTTATCTTTAATCTATTTCAATAATTGAATTAAAAAGGTCGATGTTAATTACTCATTAACTATGCCTAGTAGACCCAAAGCAAAAACTAAGCTTTTTCTTTCTCTCTCTAACATATAGGACAGTGAAGGGGTTGTGCATAAATGTTGTTGCTTCATCTCTCTCTTTCTATTACTTTGTAGTGTGTGTGTATATATTTTGTATATTTTGTGTGTATTTGCTATGAGACAATGACAATGAGAGGGAAGATATAAAACACCTAAAAGTGAAAAGTACAAGACACCAAATTCTCCATTTCGATTTTTATCTCTAAATCCAGCTAAGCCACGAAGTACACACAAGTCGGCTTCTTTTGGATTTCTTCAAGAGTTACAGACACAAAAAAAGGTACGATCTTATCTCTAAATTTCGTCAAAGCTTACGTTTTTCTATTGAATCTCGTCCAATTCGATTACTGGGTTTGTGCTCTGTTTTCATCAGCTTATCTGTGTTCTCCGTTAGTAACTGAATCTATGTCAGCTTAAATAATCGGTGAGTTCGTTATGGTTCTTTCTCCAATTAGGGATTTATGGTGGGTCTCAATTTCGTCTTTGGTCGTAACAGAAATTTGTCTGGTCTTGATTTTATCTTCTTGTTTTAACCGATTTGAATCTAAATCTCGAGAAACCGGTGCGTTCCTCTAATGTCCCTCCATTGATACAGATTTATAGTTGGTTTGTGATTCCGCTGACAAACGGCAGAAGCTTGATTTGGGGGCATGGACATAAGAGAGAGCAACGAGAGGGGGAAAGACGATTCTGCCCTTCAACCCTCACCGAGGAGTCCTTTAAGTTCCATAGATCTCGCCGTCGATGGTGCCATGAACGCTTCCATCGAGCAGCTTTATCACAATGTCTGCGAGATGGAGAGCTCCGATGACCAATCTCCTTCGAGGGCGAGTTTCATTTCGTACGGAGCCGAATCAAGAATCGATTTGGAGCTGAGGCATTTAGTGGGAGGAGATGTGGGAGAAGTTGGAGAGAGAAAGAAAGAGATTATCTTGGAGAAGAAGGAAGAGAGCAATGACGGCAGTAAAAACGGAGGAGGTAGCGTGAGTCAGAAGAAACCAGGTGAGTCTCATTCCAACGGTAGGAAGCTTGCGAAAACGAGTCCTAATTCGAAAATCCCTGGTTCGAGGATCTTCTCGAGGAAATCCCCGGATCCCGGGAAGGAAGATGAGAATCCTGAGCTCGGATCGTTGCTGTTGAAGCAAGCTAGAGAGATGGTTTCTTCCGGTGAGAATCTGAACAGAGCTCTTGATTTGGCGCTGCGAGCGGTGAAAGCGTTTGAGAAATGCGCAGAAGGAGAGAAACAACACGGTCTGAATTTGGTGATGTCTTTGCATATCTTGGCAGCGATCTACGCCGGTTTAGGGAGACATACTGATGCGGTTCCTGTTCTTGAGCGTTCTATCGAGATACCCATGATTGAAGATGGCGAAGATCACTCGTTGGCTAAATTCGCAGGGTGTATGCAGCTCGGCGACATCTACGGTTTGATGGGTCAGGTCGAAAACTCGATTTTGCTCTACACGGCAGGTTTGGAGATCCAAAGACAAGTTCTTGGAGAAACGGATGCACGAGTCGGCGAAACTTGTAGGTACTTAGCAGAAGCTCATGTTCAAGCAATGCAGTTCGAAGAAGCCTCGAGGCTTTGTCAAATGGCACTGGACATTCACAAAGAGAACGGATCTACTGCTACGGCTTCGATCGAAGAAGCCGCGGATAGAAAACTGATGGGGCTTATCTGCGATGCTAAAGGAGACTACGAGGCCGCGCTCGAGCATTACGTTTTGGCGAGCATGGCGATGTCGTCTCAGAATCACAGAGAAGATGTTGCGTCTATAGATTGCAGTATCGGCGACGCTTACATGTCTCTAGCTCGGTTTGACGAATCGATATTCGCGTACCAGAAGGCTTTGGCTGTGTTTAAGCAAGCGAAAGGTGAGAGCCATTCCTCTGTTGGTTCGGTTTACGTCAGGCTTGCTGATTTGTACAACAAGATCGGGAAAATCCGCGACTCGAAATCCTACTGCGAAAACGCTCTTCGGATTTACCTGAAACCGTCCCCGGGAACTCCAGTGGAAGAGGTTGCGACTGGTTTTATAGAGATCTCTGCGATATATCAGTCGATGAACGAACTTGAACAGTCTCTTAAGTTGCTTAGGAGGGCGTTGAAGATATATGCAAACGCTCCAGGTCAACAGAACACGATTGCGGGTATAGAAGCTCAAATGGGTGTGATTTCTTACATGATGGGGAACTATCCGGAATCTTACAACATTTTCAAGAGCGCGATATCCAAGTTCCGCAACAGCGGAGAGAAGAAAACGGCTCTTTTCGGGATTGCTTTGAACCAGATGGGACTCGCTTGCGTTCAACGTTACGCCATCAACGAAGCTGCTGATTTGTTCGAAGAAGCGAAAACCATTCTCGAGAAAGAGTATGGACCGTACCATCCGGATACATTAGCAGTTTACAGTAACCTTGCCGGAACATACGACGCAATGGGCAGGTAAACTAACATTGTAAACACATCTTCTCTCTTTAGGTTATGTTTTATTTCATGATTTCTTGCGGTGAAAGCAATGTGTTTGTTTGTTCTACAGGTTAGATGATGCTATAGAGATACTGGAGTATGTTGTTGGGACAAGAGAAGAGAAGCTTGGGACGGCGAATCCGGAGGTGGAAGACGAGAAACAGAGGCTAGCTGCGTTGTTGAAAGAAGCTGGTAGAGGAAGGAGCAAGAGAAACAGAGCACTTCTTACTCTTTTGGACAAAAACCCTGAAATTGCACCAAATTGTGGACATAGACCGGTTTATTGATGAGCCGGGTAATGGTCCGTTCTAAAATGTATATATATACGAAATACGAGTTCAAATACAAAAAAAAAAGGGAAGAGGTTTTATGTTTTCTGATTTTATTAGAATCTGTGATTCAGAATACTAAAAACATTCATGTTGCATTTGTTTTTGTATCTATTGGCATTTAAATTTTTGTTATTAATAAAGATAAAAGTATTATATCTTCTAGATCGAAGTTTCTCGGACATAGAGGACTGATCTTTAAATCTTTTTGGATGGACCACATTATATTTTGTGTCAAGTGTTTTGATCAACTCTTGTCTGCAACTTTTGTGTCATGTTCATGAATCTCATATAAAACAGCAACCGAATACACATATCTATCCACATGTAACATGAGAACATAAGAACGACCCACCGTACAAAAAGTTGTCACTAAGCAAAGCAACAAAAAGAAGCTGTCACTAAGCTAAGCAAAGTCAATCTTCTTTCATTTTCATAAATCACCGCTTCGAGAAGTTGTCTGATTAGTATTTGATTAACGTAATCATGCTGAATTAAAAGTTTTGGTTTGTAGAAAATTAAACTTGATACGATAATTTGACTTGATGAGTCTCGTTAGAATCTCTTGGAGAAAATAATCCTAGAACAGAGAATTAATTGACACACGATCATCTAAACTACCCAAAACTGGTAACTTCTCATTTAAAATTTATTATCATACAAGTCATTAATAATTTAGTCTGGCCGTTACATAATTAAGATCTGAATCAAATTTTTGTTAACTATTAAGCACCAAAAATACAGAGAAAGACAAAACTATAGTATGCTTGTTACATTCATTAATTCATATTTTGGCAACTTAATTTTTGGTCAGCTTGCAAGCTTTCTGGATTGGGAGAGGCGGATCGGATATCGACCCATCGAGGATCAGGTTTGCGACTAGCATATTCGCGGTTTCGGAGTAATGTATGCCATCCCAACTAATGAAATTTGTGGGGTTTTTGCAGGAAGAACTATAAACTTCTGTGCCATTTGGAAATATTGTCTTTCCGCATCCCATTCCACGTCCGACCGCCCCAACGCAACAATAATCAAAAAGATCCACAAAACCTGTTGTCATTAGACTGGTTAAACCGGATATGAGTAGACGACTTAAGAGTCTTAAATGTTCGGTACTAAGGAAAACCGGAACATTAAGAAAGTTTGTTCTAATTGTTTTTTTTCGGTTTGATACTTACCGAGATTCTTTGCTTTGACGATCAAATTGTATTTAGCTGAGTAGACATCAACATAAGCAAAGAGAGAAGAAGGTAACTCTTTGTTTAGTTCGGAGATTTTGTTCTTGAGTTGCTTGTTGAACTCCATTGCCACATTGTTCAGAGGCTCCAAACAACCGTACCGATCTCGTGGTGTAGCCGGAAAAGATTTCAGGATATATGGCAAACATCCTGTCGGTCCGGTGTTATGAATTGAGAAGAGTCTTGCTCCTTCTTTGTACAGCAACTAAAAATATATACCAAGTAATTAGGTATGATTCATAATTTTAGATGAGTAATATTGAACTTTCTGTGATAACAGAGTTAAGTTTCATGTGATCCCAAATAAAAAAACTATATACCTATAAATGGCTATAATGTAGGTACCTACTTTTAAAGCAATGGTGAAGTTTTCGATGATTATGGGTATAGATGCTTTGAGTTGTTCCTCTGTCATGTTTTGAAACCCGATCGCGAGATCGTTCTGACCGATATCGAATGTATATAGAGCCTTTGAGAAATCTTTAGGCCGAGCAAGGACTCCTTTGCAGAATGGAGTTTTACCTGTGGCCAAAAACACAACAAGTGTTCACAAAAGAAAACATAACCGGTATTAAATTTTATTTCCGGTTTGGTAATTTGGAATGATTTAACTGGTTTAACTTACCGTTGGTTTGGTTGTAGAGAGACAAGGTACGAGTCTTGAAGTGAATGAATTGGTTCACTTGAGTCCCAAGATGGAATTGGCTAAAACAAGCAACGGTCGGGCGGATGCAAGAGCCGCCAGTCGCAAAATTAGCGCCATAACGATAAATAGCTCCAACCGAATCCAAGTACGGTGTTAGATACGGCAACGTGAGATTCTCGGCTGCATTACAAATACGAATACTGTTTATATGTTGTACTATACTAAATGTTACAAACTTTTTGGTCTATTTTCGTTTGGATGTTTTAAATCCCCGTATCCAAACTCTAAATTTATATATTTTCCTTTAAAAAAAAATGAAGTCAATGTAGCTTGATTTGTTGAATAGACATAAATTCTTGAATTAATAATTAAAAAAAAAGAATGGAAAATTGAGAATCAAAGATCTTCATTCTTGAACATACTAATGAAATCTAGAATGAGACGGCCATCGGAATGTCTTCCGGCAGATCTTCCAAAGAAGGCAACTCCGTTTGGTGGAGGAACTTCTCCGATAGCCGCAGAGATAGCTCCGGTATCTGAGTTTGAATCTCCAAAGTTATAAACAGCCGGAAAATTGCAACTCTTAAGCGATGCGGTTGAGAATTTCCGATTAAGCACGAAAAGAAAAAAGATGATACAAAAGATAAATTTGGAAATCTCCATGTGGAGTTAGTAGATGCAAAGAACTTGAATACGAAGCTATTTTCTCCTATATACTGAATCACTGATCATGAAGTCGTCGCTTCATGTTAGTAGTATACTTTTTAAGGATTAAAATAAGGAAAAAATGGTATCCATCCTTTAAAAAATCACGAGTTCAACAACTAGAAAATTCATATATTTGGATATTTGTACGATCAAGTTGATGATGGATTCATGTGGAATTTAAATCGATTGTTTAAAATATTTTTATTAAATTCGATTAAGTCATTCTTTAATCACCCGGTTGATCACGTGGGCAACCAAAATAGTCAAATGTCAACGTCTTCTCACATATGAAATAGTTTTATAAGCCGAAAATCTAAAAAATAATGATTATTATATGAATCATTTTACCAAATATGAGTATTATGAAAATAACCACTCAGTTTTATTTTCATATACGAGTGGGGATGATAAGTAATAACAAAACTATTCTAAATTAACTTGCTTCTCAAGCATTATATCTCGATATATATCTTAAATTTCCGCTATTTTTTTTTAATTTTTCAACATTTTACCACCACGAAACCATAGCCAGTAAAACTTTAGTTCGACATCTAGTGCGGTTGAAGGATTATTTTTCTGAAGCGGCACACTGCGAGAGAGCGACACGGTCGCGAAACAAGTGCCACGTCAGCGTAAGATAGATTATTTTATTTATTTTTGTAGTTTTTTTTTTGTCCCAACGTAAGATTAATTAAGAGACGAAGCTAATTAAAATTCCAATTGGTTTCTCTCTCTTATCCTCGGTTGCATTTGATAATCTTATAATTAGGAGTTGAAAGATTCAAACGGCAAGGCAAAGGAAGCGAGACGAGCGCCGCTCTTCGTCTCCCCCACACTCACTAACTCTAGAAGCGAGAAGAGAAGAGCTCTCGTTTTCGCTGAAAAACAAAAACAAAACTATCTGATTCTCTTCTTCTCCGTCTCGAAATGGGGAATTTTCTGGCCAAGGAACCGCCGCCTCCGGTGGTGCTCGTCCCTCCGCTCTTTGATTTCCCTCCTCTCTCCGCCCGTAACAGGTAATCTCGTCTCCGCCAGTTTTGTTCATTTGCTCCCCGTTTGATTTTTTCCGTCTGTTTCTGTATCACTCGGAATTCTTCAAAATTTCAATATCGTCATGTTCCGATCGATTAGGCGCTGGATCTTATGCATCCCTATCAATTATACGGGTTCTGATTACAGAAATTGCGGGACACTGTGTCTTGTGCGTATGTGTTGTGGCTATTTGGTTGTCCTATTGTGGAATCTAGACACATGGTTTTATGTATTTGGGAATGTGTGTTTGCTCAGTTTGATACAAGTGTTGAGGTGATGCAGGATGTTGGAATCGTCATATAATCTGCTGTTTGGGAAGCTTGCATTGAAATGTCTCTTTGAGGATTACATTGAAGAAGCACGTCACTTCTCTGCAAAGTTCCTGTTGAAGCCTATTGATGACCCTCATGTCGACTTGGTTGCATCTGTATCCATTAAACAACTATTATTCCGTTTTTTTTAGCTGCAGTGCATACTTGGGGATGGTGCAAATTAAATAAAAAATTAAATTTCCCTTAATAAGTAAAAGGTTTCAGGCGCTTTAGACCGCAAAGTGGAAGGAGATCTTGTGGGGAATGCAATGTTTCGCTGGCAAAGGTAAATATTGCGTATGGATTTTAACTGTTGTTCTGAACCACTAAGAAGTTCAATGCTCAACATGTTTTTATTTAATTGTGCAGTGATGTCGATGATCCTCATACTTTTGTGGACCTCTCTGTGTCGACCTCCAATCCGTAAACTCCCGTGCTAATTTTTCATATCTTTCTGGGAGCTCATCTTCATTACTGCAGTTTTTAACGATTAATTATTTTGTGTGTCATTACTAAGGGTTCTACTAATGAGGTCTTCGGCTTACTACCCTAAATATGGGATCGGAGCATTTGCAGTCTACCCTTTGCTTTCGAAGAAGAAGTAAGTTTCATATTGGGGAAGAGAGGACCTGTCACTTTGCTTGGATTGGATGTTTTTCCTGTAATGCAGTATTGTGAATATGAAAACATGTTGTTCCTGTAGTGAAAAATTATCTGAAGAATATGGAATCATGGGGTTGAGATATGGCTCCACGAATTTATCTCTCGGAGCTACTGTCTCTCCTTTTGCTAGTAAGCACCTTTCCTCTGCAATTTCCTTTTGTTTAACTTTTTTTGTTTTTACACAATCCTGAGCCTTCAACTCCACATTCCAGCAAAGAACGAATTGCCAAAGAGTGCATGGCTGGTAAGCCAGATGGGAAGGCTTACTGTAGGAGTGCAGTATGAGCCGCTATGTGGTACAATGTTTTATCCTTGCTGAACAGATTTCATTACATGGAATCTATATATTATGTGATTGAAAGAAAGTGGGCATCAACGCTAGTATTGGGACTTTGTGTTAGTTGAAAGCAAAGACACCGCAAATTACAGAGACCTAAGGAACTGGAGTTGTGCTGCTGGCTATGGAGTAGGGTCAAGAAGTCCCTTAAGCCCTTCTTTCAACTTTGGCCTTGAACTAGCGAGGAGCTCTCAGGTCATACTTCCAAAGTCCCTGTCGATGAAAGACGGCTGTTATGATGTCTATATGCACAGATCTTAAGCCCAACCTTTCTTCAACTTCTCCATATTGCTATCCAATGAAATATCAGTATTCCGTTTTGTAGTATTTTTGTTAATTGCATTCTTAGTCTTGCTGATTTTGTTATCCTTCTTGTAATATGCAGTTTATTGCTTCGTTCTACCAACATGTAGTGGTCCAAAGACGGGTACGACTCTTTCAAACTAGTCCTTTTTTCTGTGCTGCATCTGTTACTAGGTCTATATAAAGTTTAACACAATTTCTGGCTCAATATGAAATGGACTTGGAACAGGTGAAAAATCCATTTGAAGAAAACGAAGTAGTTGGAATCACAAACTACATTGACTTGGGTTTTGAGCTACAAACGAGGTAGTGAATATCTCTGACCAAAGACATTGCAAGCTAATGTTTGTCTATTTGCACTAAAACATAGGTTTATTTTGTCTCTTATTTCGAAGGGTTGATGATTCCCAGACGCCAGACAGTTTCCCAGATTCTTCATTGCAGATGGCTGCGTCTTGGCAGGCCAATAAGAACTTCTTGTTGAAGGCATATTATATATACCTTTTTATGACCCAGAAAGCTTGATAGTAAAAGTCACAATCTCAGTATGTATATCTTTTCGATATTTTTTTTCAGGGTAAAGTAGGAGCTCTAAGCTCAACATTCACATTAGCATTCAAGTCGTGGTGGAAACCATCTTTCGCATTCAATATCTCAGGTATGTCCTCCATAAACAATCTTCCATCTCTGGAGATTATTGATGAACAGTTTGAGAAATCTGTCTGTAGATGTGGTGAATTGATTAAACCGGAAAATTCAGCAAAATCAAGATGAACATTGGCTCTTACTATAATAAGATTTCTGGCACATGAACAATTCATTGTTGGGAACATATTTGTGCAGCAACTACTAATCATTCGACTGGAGAAGTAGCATATGGGTTTGGTCTCCGTGTTGATAACTTAAGGGAAGCCAGGTCAGTGCAATTAACCCTCTTTCAAGTATTCATGGTTTCAAGTATCTATCGTCACATAATGTCACTAATATAAATAAATTCTCTGACATTACAGTTACCAAAGAGCTGATCCAAACTTTGTCATGCTGACACCAAACAAAGAACATCTCGCTGAAGGGATTGTGTGGAAAATGGGGAAGAGACCAATGTTTCAATCCGATTTAGACGCAGAGAATTTCAATGAACTGCCAAAAGAACTTAGACCACCCCAGAAGATTCTCTAAACTAAACCCTTAATTTTTCTTTACTTCTATTTCACTCCTTTTCTTTTTCTTTTTTCTTTTTTGTTGATATATCTCGACAGAGTCAAGATTTTAATAAGTTTGACCAAAGAAGTTACAGCACGGTTTATAATTTTTTCTTTAATTTTAAAAATATCTGAAAATAAAAGAGCAATAAAACAGAGGCCACAATCCCCATTGTCCATGAACACAAAGTAAATGGCGACGAGTAGTTGTTCGCTTCTCCTTTCCACTCTCTTCCTTCACTCTCCTCCTTCCTCTCAATTCTCTAATGGGACCTTGTTGAATCTCTCTCAACGCTCGTCTCCGAGCTCGGTTTCTCTCTACTCTATCCGATCCAAACGGTGCTTCCGAGTCCTCTCGAAGCTTCCACTAGACGACAATGGAGACGATGGTTTTCTCACGTCTCTTGGACCTCCGTTATCCGCCGTCAAGCCTCTCTTCCTCCTCTGCACCTCCGTCGCTCTGTCGTTTTCCCTCTTCGCCGCGTCTCCCGCCGTCGAATCCGCCGCTGCGTTCGTCGTCACTACTCCGCGGAAGCTCCAGACAGATGAGCTCGCGACGGTTCGATTGTTCCAGGAGAACACCCCTTCCGTTGTCTACATCACCAATCTCGCCGTGAGGTATCTGATTCTCTCGTCTCTTCCACTGAATTTTTGATCTCTCCACGCTAAATCGGTGAAATTTGAGGAATTGTCTCTAATGTTAATTTGGTTTCTCTGGGTTTTTGAATTAGGCAGGACGCGTTCACATTGGACGTGCTTGAGGTGCCGCAAGGGTCTGGATCAGGATTCGTGTGGGATAAGCAGGGCCACATTGTCACCAATTATCATGTCATCCGTGGTGCTTCTGATCTCAGGTTGATTTCTGTTTTGATGAGTTTATGAAATCTGTTCTGGAGTTGGATACTTTGAATTCGATTGTTCATGTTTCATGAATTTACACGAATTATGTTGTTTTAGTGGCTGCGTATAACTGGAACAATAGTAGTTGTGGTTCATCTAAGATATGGAGATTAGTAGTTGTGGTATCATGACTTTGGAAATGACTACAATGCTTCATATCCACTTGGATGTTCGTGTGTGGTTGAGAGATTACATGATTGAGGGATTACATGATTCAATAACAGGGTCACTCTTGCTGATCAAACAACATTTGATGCAAAAATTGTTGGATTCGACCAAGACAAGGATGTAGCAGTTCTACGTATCGATGCACCAAAAAACAAGTTAAGGCCTATACCTGTTGGAGTCTCTGCAGATCTGCTTGTCGGCCAGAAAGTCTTTGCCATTGGGAATCCTGTGAGTATACATCCTTAAAATGATCAATATCAGTGGTCTCTGCTTTCTGTTGTGGGCGGGGTCAGAACTTCTGTTTCCTGTACACACGCATTGAGGCAAGAACCCCTTTGTGCGGTTTTTTTTTTTTTTTGGCAGTTCGGACTTGATCACACTCTTACAACTGGTGTTATAAGGTATGTTAAATTATCTCTGTCTTTTTAATTTTTAGTTTCATTCTCGTCAACTTTTCGATGTGCTCTTCGCAATGTTATGCTGGAAGGGTACAGTAGAAGGAACACAAAGATAAACTATTCGTGTTTCGGGTCTTCTTTTTTTTCTTTCTCAAAACTGTAGTGTGTTTGTGTATTACGATGTGTACAGTGGTCTGCGAAGAGAAATTAGTTCTGCTGCGACCGGTCGTCCAATTCAAGATGTGATACAGACGGATGCAGCCATTAACCCTGGTAACAGCGGAGGACCGCTTCTAGATAGTTCAGGAACCCTAATTGGTATAAACACAGCCATTTATTCTCCTTCTGGTGCATCTTCTGGAGTTGGCTTTTCGATCCCAGTTGACACCGTGAGTTCTCATATTTTTTTCCCCCCATTCAAGAGTCTCTCCTTTATCCTTGAATCCACTAACGAGAGAGTGAATTGTTTCGAGTGTCTGTCTATATGTTCAGGTTGGTGGTATCGTTGATCAGTTGGTGAGATTTGGGAAAGTGACGAGGCCTATCTTAGGTATCAAATTCGCACCGGACCAATCGGTTGAGCAACTGGGAGTGAGCGGCGTGCTCGTATTGGATGCTCCTCCAAGTGGCCCAGCTGGGAAAGCCGTAAGCCTTTCTTGTTTCCAAGTTTCCATGTAACAACGGATGCAGTTGTTTTAGATAGGCAGAGGAGATAGTGAAATGTGATTGAAAACGTGTGTAATGATGGTTTGGTTCCACAGGGACTTCAGTCAACAAAACGTGACGGGTACGGGAGACTAATACTAGGAGACATAATCACGTCGGTGAACGGTACAAAAGTTTCAAACGGGAGTGATCTGTACCGGATTCTCGATCAGTGCAAAGTCGGCGATGAGGTAAAATCGCTCGAGTCCAGAATCCGCATTCTTGTTTTAACTTGTTTCTTCTACTTCATACATGAGAGAGTTTTTGATTATTCTCAGGTGACCGTAGAGGTTCTAAGAGGCGACCACAAGGAGAAAATATCTGTAACTCTCGAACCAAAACCGGACGAGTCTTAGAAGGTTGTGGCAAAGAAAGTAAATATAACGCTAGAAAAATTCCGGTTGGGTTTATTCTTGTATACCAATTGTTCGGAAAAAAATAGAACCTCCAATTGTGTACATATATGAAGAAGACAGACAAATCTGTTTATATTGCATAGCCGGTCTTATGGTTTCTATTCTTGGGTTAGATTTTGAACCTTAACCGTTTTTCTCTCCAAGGTTCTTGAACTAATTGAGCAAAGGGACATTGGACTGGTGACTGGAGTCTGAGACTTCAATTAGAGGCTGCAATGGTTTATCTAGCAATTGCAAATTTTTAGCTTAGTCTGGATTTTGCTCTTATAGATCCGATCTAAAAATGGTAATACATCATGCATCGTTTTCGACTTTCGACTTTCGACTTTCGACTTTGCTTTGTAAAATAGGACTTCTTACCTTTGTGCTAAGGAGTTACGCAAAATTATAAACTCAACTTATAACCACACAAACTCGACAGAATTCTTCTGAAAGTGAAAACACAATATATATCATTTACTTTTCATTTATTTCTATTCAATTATTACACAATAATATTATGATAGTACGGACTGCGGAGTGTAGCCCTTTACACATTTAATTAGTGCCCTGATGGTTATAAGGTACAGTGTCATAATATGGTCTTTTAAATAAATTATTTATTTTTAATAAAAAATTATCTATTACTTCTTCTGTTTCATAAATAATATGATTCTACTTTTTTTACACATTAAAAAATTTATTAAAAAGTCTATCCTATCTTTTATTAATATACTAGACAATTTTATTTTTTTTAGTCATTGCAAATGATAACACTGTTAACAACGATTTTTAATTGAAAATCATTTAGTGTAATTACATTAAATTATTCTCTTTCATAGTTTTAAAATTTTTAAAACATCATTAATAGTTGCTTAATTTTTTGGTCGATGAATTGACAAGACACTGACACACATACTATTTATAAAAGGCCACAAAATATTTTAAAGATTTTTTTTGTTTTACAAAAGTAGGATCATGTCACATGATTCATGTGCTTAAACACTGCTTGCACATGTCTAACGCCAGACCTGGTTGGGGTGATCACTAAACCAAACCCGTTTTCTTGGGGACGTATCGTTTGCACTATGTTTGTATATTAGAATTTGTGGGGTCATAAATCACGGGTTTTTTTATTCGGATTTCTAATTATAACTAACTATCATAATAACTAACTATTTTCGAACAGACTTTTTTTTTTTTTTTTCTTAAAGGGGTAATTGTTTTTTTTTTTTATAACTCATGGAATCTCAGACCTATATAAGGGCTCAGACTAATCTCTGGGGGAGGTGCAGCCCATGGATAAACCCTCTCTCTGGATATTCAAATGGACCGAAAGCAAAGGCTCATATCCGTGTGGCCAAATGGAAATGATTTAACAATTCCACGCTTGAGGGAATCGATCCCTAACCTAGACCAACAGGACAACTCCTCCTCAAGTCAACTCCTCCTCAAGTGAGAACCACTAGACCACCACTACTTTAAAAAGGTAATTTTTACAAAGAACATTACTTCGAACAGACTTGGCAATGATATTCTGGAGTGAACTTTCTGTTTTCAATTATATATATGTACGTGATATAAATATAGGTGTATCATATATGTATATTCGACGACATGTCGATTCCCCAACTGCCTGGTTAGAGAATAGCTTGGAGACCTTCACTATGGCAATCATATTAATTTTGTTTGGCTTTTCTTTACCTTAAAGTTTATCGGCCCATAGTTAAACCTAACTAAATCAAGAACAGATAAAATAGCTTGTTTATCAAATTTTAATCTCACCTTCATATATAATAGCTTGTTTGTAAATGATATATTTGGTCAGATAGTATTTGTATCTACTTTTTGTTTTTGTTTTCAACATATTAAATGTAAAGGTAGCTCGAGAACCAAAGAGAGGAAAGTAAGATGGTGGCAGGGAAGACTGGTGAGCAGAGAAGATTCTTCTATTCCCCCAATTAAGTACTACGTAGTATACAATACAACACACACATATAGATATATAATAGACATATAATGTGTCCTTGTATATATATATATATATTTTTTGAACCTTTGTGTCCTACAGTTCTTTTGGATTACGTCAGGTAAAATTAGAATGATACAGAACAAATCACACATGATCCATATGTACATCTAAAGAGAAGACGCATAAATCAGTAGAAGGTCTACTATTGTTATTCAAGCAACCACAACAGAAAAAACATCCTCTCGATTTAAAAGAAAAACTTGGAAAATGCATATAATTTTAGAAACTAGACTACGGATATAATTTTCATAGGAGAACATTTTTTCCACTAATTAAACTCCATTATTTGTTGATCCATCAAGTTTCTTAAGTGATTTTTCTGCGGGTATTTGTTCTATACAGTATGAAATGGGGAATTTTATTTTTGTCAACAAATGGGAATTTTAAAATTGGCTTTAATTACGTAGTAGTGTAGTAGGTAACATAGAATAAAGCTATATGTGGGTGTTTATATAAACACGTATCACGAGTGCGCGCCTATATACTCACTAGTCACAATCTCTCTCTCAGACACAAACACAGTATTAATCATCAAAGGATGAGAATGAGGAGACGATCAGAGGAAGGGGAGAATCATCAAGAATACAAGAAAGGGTTATGGACTGTTGAAGAAGACAACATCCTTATGGACTATGTCCATACTCACGGCAAAGGCCAATGGAACCGCATCGTTAGGAAAACTGGTTTCTCTCTCTCTCTCTCTCTCTCTCTCTCTCTCTCTCTCTATGTGACCACATATATTCTACTAATCTCTCAGCTAGATTTGGACATTATTTAATTTTAGGGCTTAAGAGGTGTGGAAAAAGTTGTAGACTGAGATGGATGAATTATTTGAGCCCTAGTGTGAAGAAAGGCAATTTTACTGAACAAGAAGAAGACCTCATTATCCGTCTCCACAAGCTCCTCGGCAACAGGTACGTCTCTCTCTCTCTAGCTTGTCTTCGTCTATAGGTTTTAAGTCTTTAACCTCTAAAATGCAATTGGTGCAAAGTAGATGTTTTTGTCAAGTAGTTTTTTTCTTGGTAGAAAAAACAAAAATTCAGCCAGTTAAGTTGAAATTCTTTTTTAATTGATCCATTTCTTATCCGCAAAAGTAAAAATAAAGACTTGCAATTAAACTTAATTCACTATGGTGGTGCTGTTCGTTTGGTGATCTAGACGTAATATCCAGATGCAGCATCTAGGCGCAGTATCTAAACGCAACATCCAGATAATGTTTGTTTCGGTTTTTGGCTATACGTCTAGAAATTCCATCTAGTCGCAGTTACATTCGTTTGCTATTTTGCTATTTATATTTGGATGCATTATATAGAAAATGACAAAAAAATTCCTTCTTTTCTCCTCCTCCATTGATACAACTGAATACCATTCTCTGTTGATACAACTTTTACGACCTTAACCCTAATATCATTCTCAAGGAAAAACCATTCTCAAACCAATATTACAAATCCATAACATCCTTAAACCAAGATTACAAATCCAAAACATCCTTAAACCAATATTACAAATCCATAACATCCTTAAACTTATTGGTAACAAGAGAAGTTTTGTATACCGAAAGTAGTACCTGCCATAGTTTGGCTTCAACGCCTTCAACAGAAAGCTCCTTCAACAGAGTAGTACCTGCAAAACTCAAGAGACTAAACAAACCCACAAAACTCAAGAGACCATAAGAACATACCGAAAGTGAATTTGAGATCAAAAACCATAAGAATATACCGAAGTGTCTAGTATGGAAGTTGGCTCTTTCTCCCTATCTTTTCAGTGATAAAATCACGTAGAATCTCCATTGCTCTATCACCTTTCGGAACATATGGAGTATGCTCAATGTCAGCTTCTTCACCTTATTCTAAACCTTGGTCACCATGTTGCTCATAATCATCTACGGTTTCCCAATGAGCAAAATCTCGGTCTTCATGATGTGAATCACGAATGAAGTTGTGAAGTGCCATTGTTGTTATGACAATCTTC
Organism: Alliaria petiolata; assembly: GCA_020283515.1. NCBI lineage: Eukaryota > Viridiplantae > Streptophyta > Magnoliopsida > Brassicales > Brassicaceae > Alliaria > Alliaria petiolata. The sequence goes on along the minus strand of JAHZTW010000005.1, from coordinate 14,261,167 downwards.
ACCCACTTTTCAGTTCATACTTTGGATGCTTCCTATCTAAAATCCACCATTTCGCTTTCCACACACCAAATGTTCTCTCTATAAGCGAACGTAAGCTAGCATGCCTACGGTTAAACAGTTCTCTAGTGCTAGTTTGTGGTCCTCCCCTCACAAACTGATCTAGATGATACCTAGTTCTTCGGCGAGGCCCTAAATAACCAGTTCTAGTTGGATAACCCGAGTCAACTAAATAATACTTACCGGTTGGAGGATGAGGGAAGAAAGGTTCGTGCATAGCACAGTGTGTAAGAATCTTTGTATCATGCGCTCGTCCAGGAACTCCAACAAACGCGTATATGAATTTCATGTTGAAATTACATATTGCCAAAACGTTCATTGTTGGCTCAGATTTTCTGCCTCTGAACGGTTCTGAATTCTTCGATGGAGGTCGAACAGATATATGCGTACCATCCAAAGCACCAATGCAGTTTTCGAAAAAAGGATAATACCTATCATCATTTACTAGAACAGTACTAGGACTTGTAAACTCGCCTCTTGATGGCTTAATGATGTCTCCTGCAAGCTTCAATAGAGCACTTAAAACATCATCTAGCTTTCTTTTAACTGTATCCAACGAGTGTTGATATAGTTCAGCTAAAACCCTGAAAGTCATATCTTGTGCAACCATATCTACAAACATCGCAACACTATCCTCTAAAAAGACATGGCAAGATTCTTCAAGTTTATACTTCTGTGAAAGCGTCTGACATAAACTCATAAAGGTACCTTGATTCATACGGAGGATATCAAAGCATTGTTTCTCGGACTCAAACATAAAATGTTGCACGCGGCGCCAACCTCCACCTCGATTTTTCCTTTGCATCTCTCTATGAGGAACTCCATAATGTTCTTGTATCGCATCATACATGATTTCTTCTTCCTCTAAGATGAAATCAATGTCATCATCCTCAATTAGTAATTTGAATGTATCCTGAGAAATCAATGAAACAAAGAAAACATCAATGAAAGCTTTGAGGTGAAAACATGTAAACATCAGTGAAAGCTTTCAAGAGTAAAAGATGAAAGAGTGTTATCCGGAAGCCAAATCAAAACAAATCCTTCAAATAACATAACATAGAGTTTAACAAAATAAGATGAAAAAGTACATAACATAGAGTTTAACAAAATCAGATGAAAAAGTACATAACATAGAGTTTAACAAAAGTACATAACATAGAGTCTCTCCTTTCACCAGTCTCTTCTTTCACCAGTCTCAAACTCCAAGTACATAACTTTGTTTGATGATTGGTAGGATCTTCCTTGAGATGTTTGATTGCGGCTTTGTACAATGGAGACCACATTCTTATACTAGGCAGTGAATGTAAAACCCGCATAGCCCTAAGCTGACTACAGCTAAAATTCGGGTGACTCTTTATTAGCTGATTCTTGTGAGAAAGTATTTCATCACGTGATTGGATACTGTCCCTAATCACTTCTGCTACGCCTTGTTGCTCATACCTACGGCTTTTACGATTAGGTCTTGGGACATTAGAGGCTGGGGGAACATTGGAGGCTGAGGGACCATTGGAGGCTGAGGGACCATTGGAGGCTGATGGACCATCTGTCTCGTGATTGGGAGGATGATCGTTTTGCCTTGTTGCTTCAGATGTAGCATCACCATCCTCTAGTGCCATGGTGTCTAACTGGGTTTCACCTTGCTGAGCAGTCCATCCTTCAGCACCACTTATATGAACAGAACCAAAGATTTGTTCCATTAAATCTGTGTTCGAGACTGGTTTATCTTTTATCTTTCTTGCTCCAGGCCATTCCTAAATTCAAATAACAAGAAAAGGTTTAACAAGTATGAAGAAACTGTCGCTTATGTCTAAGGAAGAAGAAAATGTCGCTCGTACCTTACAACGCTCCTCCCACCAATCATCGCTCATGTCGATGGATCCATTTGGAAAATAGCCAAGTCCAGTTCGAATGTGAGTCAACTTTTTGAAAGATGTGTATTGCTTCTTGCAAGTATTAAACTTGTTCCTAAATTTTACCCATGTATGCCTCTCCCCAAATGCATTATAGAACTTGTTTATAATTGTCTGTCTCCCAGCATCATTCACCAACTGGTTTCTTACATTCCCTTTCAGTTTCTCATCAATCCGTAATTGAAGATAAAATCGGGTTTGTTCATCACTCCATAGAAGAGTCTATAGAGTGAACAGAGAATACTATTAGAACACTTAACACGAGAAGAGAACATGTATTCAAACAACCTAGTTCACTCAAACTCAAATAGCTAACATAACTCAAATCCATATCATAAGTAAAGAATGAAAAGACTAGAGATTCACAAGCGATTCACAAGCAAAACATGTGATGTAAGTTAGATTGAAAGATACTTACATCGCTACCAGGCACAGATGTCATTGTTTTGAATGAATGCAAGCTCCCCTGCAACAAGTTTTGATCAGTTTTATCCCTGAAGCAAACTAGTGACGATACGAAATCCATTTTTAAATCACGAATGGATGTTTAAATCACGAATCAAGCACATATGTCATTGTTTTGAATGAATGCAAGCTCGACTACAAGCTCCCCTGCAACAAGTTTTTATCCCTGAAGCTAATGCTACAAGAAGCTCATGAGAAAGTTTAAATCACGAATCAAGCAAACTAGAATCATGGGCCTATAGCTATACATGTATCAGATAAGCTCAAGCAAAGACAATACGCAACTAGTGACAATACGAAATCCAAAGCTATCAAAAGAGATAAGCTCTAGCAAAGACAATACGCAACTAGTGACAATACAAAATCCGAAGCTATTAAAAGAGATAAGCTCAAAACGACACCTCTCGAAGGAAAACGAAGCTATTTTTTAAGAACCTAGCAATGAAAGACCTAAATGACACCTCTCGAAGCTATCAAAAGAGATAAGCTCAAGCAAAGACACAGCTTGAGTGATCTAAGGGAAACGAAGCAATACTTGTTGGGAATCGAAGAAAGGATGATTGGGAATCGAAAAAAACCCGAGGAAGAACACAACCCAGAAGAGAGATTGAGAATTTAGAACGAATCCGTCGTCGAGAATGATGAATCCGTCGTCGTCGTCTCAAGAGATGAATGTTAGGGTTTTTGATTTGGGAATTTTTGGTGTCGACGATTTGGGAATTTACGGGTAAATGATGTTTGTAATAATTTTAGTCAATAAGGTTATTTTTGTCTTTGACCAGTTTTGGATGAGATTTTTGTAATTAGACGCACCAAAATAATGTAACCAGAATTATAGATTTTTTGGGATGAGTTTATTAAACGTTTCCAGATACATAATCCAATTCATGAGCATAATTATCACTAAACGAACATAAATTCGTATCTGCATCCAGAACATCAAACGAACAGCACCTGTGTGTTGGTAGATTATTTCAGCTTTAGTTGGTATTTTTTTTTTTTTTCATAAGAAAAACTAAATTAAAAATAATGTCATTTTCATATATAGTATGTTCAAATTTCTTTAATATCTCCATTTTCCCTAGCTCTCTCGCATTGTGTGTATATAAATATGAATTGAATGCATATACTAATGTCAACAAAAAGAATATACATCTACTATCATCCATAGCTATCCATCTACAATTTGACTTAAATAGGTGTTTCTACATATAGGTAGAAACAGATAACCAAGTCAGATGGTTATGTGTAGGTTTCTATTTTTGTACAATTTTTATCTGCATGAATAATATCTAATGATATTTTTTCCCCGAATTCAGATGGTCTTTAATAGCTAAAAGAGTACCTGGAAGAACAGATAACCAAGTCAAGAATCACTGGAACACTCATCTCAGCAAAAAAACCGTCGGAGATTATTCTTCCGTCGTCAAAACCACCGGAGACGGCGACTCTCCACCGTCACTGTTCATCACCACCGCCACAAGTTCTTCTCGTCATCAACAACAAGATCACAGTGCAACCAAGTACTTCGACGGCGCCGTATCAGCTTCTTACGAGAAGAATAAAACCAAAGTGGATTTGGCACAAACCGACGTCGTATTGGCAACTACTGCTAATGATCACAGTCTCTACTTCGAGGAAAAGAACAATTGTTCTAGCAGTAACGCTTTCTGGATTAATGAAGACGAGTTCGAGCTGAGTTCACTCGTTATGATGGATTTTGCTTCTGCTGATATTGGCTACCGCCTCTAGTTTAAATTATTATTGTGTTTAATTATCATTACAATTTTACAATAAAAAAATTCTATTGTAATGTATTCTATTCTGATGAATATATATATACAGTGGCGGACCTATGTGTGCATTTGGTGGGTCAGCTGACCCACCCAAAATTAAAGAAAAAAAAAAAATTTAGGCCCATTTATAAAAATGTGGCCATGCATATTTTTTTTTAACATCACGTGACCTATATATATAGAAACTAATTTTTTATGCTTTTTATTCAATTAGAAACAAAAAAAAATTAACTTAACCTAATTACTTATTTTTATCAAATCATCATCTCCTTCAATTACAGTGCTTCCAAAATCCAAAAATTCATTCACGTTATCAGGTAAGTAGTTCATAATTGTTGTTTATTTTCTTTTATAACATAATTAGCAATAATTAATAATTTTTATGGTGTTTATTTTAGGTGAAAAGGTAATGGATAAATATTTAAAAAGAAAGCTCCAGAACCATCTAGTGATTCAGATGATTTACCATGGGATCCTGCAGACAGGAAAAAAATCACAGATTATCATCCTAATCAAAGAGATGAGGTAATTCGCAAATACTTGATTAGAGGTCTTTGTCAACCCCGAGGTCATGTTTTTGAGCAAAAATTGATAGGGAACACAATGAGGCGATTTAATCCAGCTTGGTTTGAACAATATTCTGATTGGTTAGAGTATAGTGTGAAGAAAGAAAAAGCTTTTTGCTTGTTATGTTACTTGTTTAGAGATACTGCTGGAAAAAGCGTTAAAAGCGACACATTTATCACTGAAGGATTTTCTAGCTGGAATAGGTTTAGAAAGTCATTTTCAGAACATGTGGGAGGTGTTAATAGCTTTCATAACACTGCATCTATGAAGTGTGAAAATTTGATGAAGCAAGGTCAGTCTATTGGGCATGCTTTGCATAGACAAGATGATATTATGAAAAATAAGTATCGGATTCGGCTCAATGCTTCTGTTGATGCTTCTAGATACTTACTGCGACAAGGATTACCTTTTCGTGGTCATGATGAAGGAGAAACATCTGCTAATAGAGGAAATTTTGTGGAGCTATTAAAATATACTGCTGAGCAAAATGAAGTTGTGAGTAAGGTTGTCTTAGAAAATGCTCCCGGAAATAATCAGATGGTGTCTTCAAAGATCCAAAAAGATATTGTGCATTGTTTTGCAGAAGAGCTAGTCAAACATATTATTGAAGACATTGATCATGATGTTTTTGGTTTGTTGGTAGATGAATCATCAGATATTTCTGATAAAGAGCAGATGGCAGTAGTGTTTCGATTTATCGATAAGAGTGGGATAGTCAAAGAACGATTCATAAGTGTTATGCATGTGAGCGAGACATCTTCAGCTACTTTGAAATCTGCTATTGATTCTTTATTTGCTAAGCTTGGATTAAGCATGAAAAAGCTGAGAGGGCAAGGTTATGATGGGGCGAGTAATATGAAAGGAGAATTTAATGGGTTAAGAGCATTAATCTCCAAGGAAAACACATCTGCATATTATATCCACTGTTTTGCTCATCAACTTCAATTGGTTGTTGTGGCTGTTGCAAAAAAACTCTTTGATGTTGGAGACTTTTTTGATATGATTTCTCTATTACTGAATGTGGTGGGAGCTTCGTATAAGAGGAAAGATATGCTTCGAGAGAGTCATAGAGAAACTATTGAAAAGGGAGTTGATGATGGTGAAATCAGTACTGGAAAAGGATTAAGTCAAGAGGTTTCTCTTCAAAGACCAGGAAACACTCGTTGGGGATCTCACTATAAAACCATGTTGCGTTTGGTTGAGATGTTTTCTTCTATTGTCACAGTACTTAAGTGTGTTGAGAATGAAGGGGTAGAAGATTTAAAAAGACGTCAAGCACATGGTCTTCTCAGATACTTTCATAGCTTTGATTTTGTGTTTTATTTGCAGTTGATGCTACACCTTTTAGGACTCACTAACTGTTTGTCCATGGCTCTACAAAAAAGAGATCAAGAAATCTTGAATGCTATGTCATTGGTGAAATCAACTAAGAGACAACTGTAGAAGTTTAGGGATGATGGATGGGATTCTCTCATGGTTAAAGTTTCTTCTTTCTGCGAGAAACATGAGATTGAAAAGCTTGACATGGAGGAAGATTTCATTGACTCAAGGAAACCAAGAAAAAAATCAGGAGTTACAAATATGCATCATTACAAGGTTAATTGCTTGAATGCTGTTTTGGATTTGCAGCTTCAAGAGTTTAACGATCGCTTCAATGAGGCGAACACTGAATTGCTTATTTGTGCTGCTTCTTTATCTCCCATTGATTCGTTCTCTCAGTTTGATCACTCAAAGTTGATGAAGTTATCGACGTTCTATCCATACGACTTTAGTCCTGGAGAATGCATATCTCTTGAGCAACAGTTAGATATCTACATTGACAATGTTCGAAATGATGAAAGATTTACTCACTTGAAGTATCTTGGGGAACTTGCACGTACGCTGGTAGAAACACGAAAACATATGTCATATCCTTTGGTCTACAAACTTTTGAAGTTGGTTTTGATTTTGCCTGTTGCTACTGCAACTGTTGAGAGGTGTTTTTCGGCAATGAAGATCGTGAAGACGGATCGACGCAATCGGATTGGAGATCAGTTTTTGAATGACTGTTTAGTTTGTTATGTCGAGAAAGATATATTCGAGACAATTACAAATGAGATTGTGATAAAAAGATTTCAGGATATGAAAGATCGTAGAATAGTTTTGTAAAATGTTTTTTATTTCTATGAATTTTGTTATATTTTATATTTAAAAAAAAAATTTGATCTTGGTAAAAAAAAATCCTGAAACCGCCACTGTATATATATATATATATATTTTAGTCTTAATTTTTACCATTGCATAATATGTATGCGCTGAATCTGAACATGAGCCTAAACCTATGTCAAATATTATAAACACAAAATTCTATTGTAATGTTTACTTGGGCAAGGAGTTAAACTTAACACGCTATATAAGCCAATAGTTAGAGTCCGAAATTTTAATATAACTGTGCTTAATTAGTCTGTAACGTAACTACCAAGATGAAAACTAATTTCAGAAATCATACATGGCCTCCAAGTTGCAATATTTTTTGTTTGTTTTCATTTTCTTAGTAAATGATTTTGCTAAATATAAGTTAGTTTTCTTTTATGCGATTATGTTTCTTTTGTTAATTTATCTCTGTTGATATTGATTTCTGTTTTCTTTTGATAAATATAATTTTTAAGAAGTATTGACATTCTTTTAAGAGTTTTATCCAGATAACGCGTGCAACTCACAAAACTAACATGGCCTAATACTAGGAGACATAACCACGTCGGTGAACGGTACAAAAGTTTCAAACGGGAGTGATCTGTACCGGATTCTCCATCAATGCAAAGTCGGTGATGAGGGAAAATCGCCAGAGTCCAGAATCCGCATTCTTGTTTTTAACTTGTTTCTTCTACTTCCTACATGAGAGAGTTTTGATTATTCTCAGGTGACCATAGAGGTTCTAAGAGGCGACCACAAGGAGAAAATATCTGTAACTCTCGAACCAAAACCGGACGAGTCTTAGAAGGTTGTGGCAAAGAAACTAATGCTCTTATTGATCCGATCCGAAAAAGGTAATACATCATCATGCATGGTTTTCGACTTTCGATTTTTGACACTGCTTCATCCAACCGTGATACGAACCGAAATTTGTCTCATCTATGGTATATTCATTGTCTGGTTTATTTCACCATATTCAGCTTCTTCTTCTTTCTTTGTGTGGCTAATTTCGTTATATGTTTTATTCATATATCTTGAATGCAGCAGTGTCCTCAAAAATAAGTAGGTGGCAAAATGCTGCCAGAAAGATAAGGTAGACGACAGCGAAAAAGTAAAGACAACAAGAAATTAGTTGGAAAATAAATGATGTTTTTGTGGTAAATTGTTAATTGGCGATAGGGTTCTTACCTTTGTGGTAAGGAATTACGCACAATTATAAACTCAAAACTTATAAGTTATAACCACACGAACTCGACAGAATTCATCTGAAAGTGAAAACTATTTGAAGGTGAATTGAACTCATAGTTGTTAATCAGATTCAATAAGATTTTAGTCAACCATAGTATCGATAATTACTTCACACGTATGTTGTAAAATTTAATGTTTCAATTTACACTTGCTCTTAAAATTTGGGAAAACTTAAAGTCAACTATTGTAATTAGTTGAAATCTTAGTTTTCAACTTTGAATTGCACAAAAAAAATCAAGTTTGAGGCTGATTTAGAAAATTTGACTTTGAATTTCACAAAGTTCACTAACCAATGGCAATTATCGATATTTGGTGGAAAGTTGCTTCAAAATCTATTAACAATTGAATTTTTTTTTATTAAAATCATATTAAGCAGGTTAACTATGACAATGAGTCATATATATACAATATTGTTAAAATATATTATATTATTATGATTATCCACAAGTTACCGACGATAAGTTTCACCGACTTATGTTATTAAAATAATAATATATGAAGTCTATAAATAGGACTTCATTCATGTATAAGACTGGGGGAAGTTGAAAACAAAAAAAAGTGATTCAATATCTTTTTCAAATATTCGTCTCTCCTTCTCTCTTTACAAAGTTTATAACTATAGTATTATATACATAATAATAAATCTCATCAACACATAATATATAACACGTTATCAGACGAACGTCTCTAGATCCGTTTTATACCAAAAAGTTATAATGTCAAATCTGAAGAAGTTCGAAATTACTGTCCTTATATAGTCGGAAAAAATTATATGACATGGGCAGTAGATGCAAAAATGCATCTAAAAGAAAACGGGCTTCTTGAGACCATCGATAAGTCGAAAACGACATCAGATGAGAAAAAGGCAAAAACCATGATATTTTTACGTCACCATATCCACGATGGTTTAAAAGATGAGTACATCATCAAAGAAGATCCTGCAGATCTCTGGCAATCTTTAAAAGAAAGGTTTGATCACCAGAAATATGTGATCTTACCAAAAGCCAGGCACGAGTGGTTACATCTCCGGTTTCAAGACTACAAAAGTATTAGTGATTATAATTATGCGATGTTCGGAATCACATCCAGAATGGTGTTATGTGGAGAAACAATAAGTGATTATGATATGATTGAGAAAACTCTCTCCACATTTCACCCGAGTAATGTAGTCCTGCAGCAACAATACCGGACGAATAGATATATTCGTTATTCGGAGTTAATGCATATGCTTCTTGTTGCAGAACAGAATAACGAACTCGTGATGATGAACCATCAAAGTCGTTCAACTGGATCTGCACCATTCCCAGAAGCGAATGCTGCATCATCCAGGTATAATAATTGGCAAGGACGTGGACGCGGACGCGGTTATTACCGTGGTCGAGGTCGTGGACGTGGTCAAGGACGAGGATACCGTCCTAATGATTTCAACAATGAAAAAGATCACACTACAAGAAAACATCCGATTTGCAACGGAAAAAACCGTCGCAAGTCCATCGCAAATCACCATTAGCGATGGAATTGCGACGGAAGCAAAATTGTCGCAATTCATTAGCCGCAAATCAATATCCGTCGCAAAACGGTCGCAAAATTTGCGACGGAAAGAAATTCATCGCAAATTTGCGACGGAAATAAAATGTTGTAAATACGTCGCAAGTTTAGGTCCGTCGCAAATCCATCGCAATATTTGCGACGGATTTGCGACGAACATTATAAGGTCTGTCGCAAATCCGTCGCAAAATAACGTTCGTCGCAAATCCCTCGCAAATTAATTAAATTTTTATAAAAAAAAATCTCGAAAATTAAATTTAACAAATAAATAAATAAATAATATTAACAAAAATATTTCTAAATCTAATCTAATTACTTTTTTAAATTATAGCAATTTAACAATTTGAAAGTCTAAAAAATTCAATTATAAATCTAATAATTTTTAAATCTAACATATTCCAAACCTAAATCTAACTAATTCAAAACCTAAATCTAACAATTCCTAATTCTAACAAAATTCCAAACCTAAATCTAACTAATTCATAAATCTAATAATTTCTAAATAACAAATTCCAAACCTAAATCTAACAAATTCCAAACCTAAATCTAACAATTCCTAATTCTAACAAAATTCCAAACCTAAATCTAAGAATTCATAAACCTAATAATTTCTAAATAACAAATTCCAAACCTAAATCTAATAAATTCCAAACATAAATCTAACAATTCCTATATCTAACAATTCCTAAATCTAACAATTCCTAAATCTAACAAAATTCCAAACCTAAATCTAAGAATCTATAAATCTAACAAAATTCAAATCCTATATCTTACAAAATACAAATACTAACAATTTTCAAATCTAACAAATTATAAAAGTTAAATTCAACAAATTATAAATCTAACAAAATATAAATCTTAAATCTAACACTTTACAAATCCTAAAATAAAACAAATCTAACTAATTAATTTAACAAATCTACATCTAAAAAGGAAAAAGAAAGCTAACCATTCAAGTTGGTGAGATTGGATAGAAGGTTTTGGAGAGAGAGAGAGAGAGGGGGAGAGAAAGAGAGAGAGAGAAGAGAGGAATATCTAATGCTTAAGAAAAATGGAAGAGATGGAGATAAACTTGTTAAGAGAAGGAAAAGAGAACAAAAAGAGGTAGGGATCGAGAGATGAAGAGAAGAAAAGAAGGAGAATCAATTTAATAACAGATATTGCGATGGATTTGCGACGGGCGGGCTAATAAAATTTAGCGCGAACTCATCGAATTTTTTAAAAATTCAAATTATTTCGACCAAAATTTCAAAAAATTTCATTTTGCGAGGGATTTGCGACGGACTTGCGACGGCCCCTCGCAATTCCGTCGCAAATCTTATATATTTAAAATCTTGTTAAATTTGGTTATGTAAATGTTTTTTTATCATATAAGAAAGTTAAAAAACATTTATGATAATATAAGATTGTAATATATATTAGTTTATGCAAAAGTTTACAAATTCTTCTTGTCCAAAGTGAGTTTTATAAAACTCTTATACTTATGAATAAACATTAACTCCTTCTATTCCTCTATATGAAATGATTTCATGAAAAGTTTATAAATTCTTATTTTTTTCTTATACTTTGTATATAAACATAAAATTCATGTAATATTTGCATTTAACTTCTATGACTTACTTTACAAAAAAAATCCCAATTTAGGGTATAGGGTTTTGAAAATATTAGTCGTTTGCGACGGATTTGCGATGGGTCGTTGCAAATCCGTCGCAAATCTTATATATTTAAAATTTTATTAAATTTGGTTATGTAAATGTTTTTCATCATATTAGAAAGTTAAAAAACATTTATGATAGTATAAGATTGTAATAAATATTAATTTATGCAAAAGTTTACAAATTCTTCTTGTCTAAAGTGAGTTTTATAAGACTCTTATACTTATGAATAAACATTAACACCTTCTATTCCTCTATATGAAATGATTTCATGAAAAGTTTATAAATTCTTCTTTTTTCTTATACTTTGTATATAAACTTAAAATTCATGTAATATTTGCATTTAACTTATATGACTTACTTTACAAAGAAAATCTCAATTTAGGGTATAAGGTTTGGAAAATACTAGTTGTTTGCGACGGATTTGCGACGGTTCGGAATTTCCTCGTCGCAAACCCGTTGCAAATGTTGCTTCGGTAAACATGTGTCGTAAAGTCCTCGCAATTTGCGACGGACTTGCGACTGTACGGCATGCCGTTGCAAATATGTCGTAAAACTGTCGCAAATTGCGACGCGTTTGCGACGACCATTCTCGTCGCATATTTGCGACGGATTTGCGACGGTATTTATATATTGTCGCAATGTCGACGCAATTGCGTCGCAAATTTGCGACGGATATTGGCCGTCGCAAATTTTCGTCGCAAATTGACTGTTTTCTTGTAGTGTCATAAAATTTTCCCAAGAAATGATGATGGTCGGGAAATTAAAAAAATAAAAGAAACGACTTGTTACAGATGCGGCATGAAGAGACATTGGGCACGTACATGTCGTACACCCAAACATTTAGCCGATCTGTACCGGGAATCACAGACAGCAAAAGAGAAAGAAAGAGAAACCAATTTTATTTCTGGTGAACCCGGACCTTCGTTTCATGGCCTAAATGATGACACTCATCTGGATGTTGCAGATTTCCTGGTTGATCCCTAAGAATCAACGGAAACGAAACGATAAATAATCGATGTAATATGATGTCTTCCTCAAGAAGACAAGAAAAATAAAAGTTTAATGTTATGCTTTATGTAGTTTTGCGTTTTGATGTTTTGTTGTAAAATAAGTTTTAAAAATAAGTGCTTTTATAACATAAACCTTTGTTTTTGTTCAATGTTTATTAATGTATCTTTTATGAATATTTTAAATTCAGAAAATGTCAGATTTTGAGACTCAGGATGGAGATATATGTCTGGCAGACAGTGCGACGACGCACACGATACTTAAAGATAAAAAATATTTCTCCTGTCTCAAAATGAAAGATTCCGCTGGAAGCGTGGATACTATATCTGGTAATGCAAAAATTATTATGGGCTCCAGAAGAGTCAATTTCACAATGCCAAGGGGAACAAAGTTTGAGATAAATGATGCGTTATATTCCCCAGAGTCTTACAGAAACTTATTAAGTTTCAAAGATATTCGCAGAAATGGATATCACGTAGAGACTATGAATAAAAATGGTATTGAATATCTTTTCATTACTTCAGAGAGGAAACATATATTGGAAGAGTTGAAAATGTTATCCTCTGGAATATATTGCACAAAAATATATATGAATGAATCATATGTTACAGTAAACCTGAAGTTTACTAGTACATTCAAAATCTGGCATGAAAGACTAGGGCATCCTGGTTCAGTCATGATGAGAAAGATTGTGCAAAATACTAATGGCCATCCGTTGAAAAACGAGAAAATTTTGAAAACGGGCGAGTTTTTATGTAATGAATGTTCTCAAGGAAAACTCATTACTCGGCCATCGCCAGCCAAAGTTGGGAATGAATCACCAGAATTTTTAGAAAGAATACATGGTGATATATGTGGGCCGATCCACCCACAATGCGGGCCGTTTCAATATCTTATGGTATTGATTGACGCATCCAGTAGATGGTCACATGTGTGTCTATTGACAACACGAAATACGTTTTTCGCTAAATTCATTGCCCAAATAATCAGGTTGAGAGCACAATTCTCTGATTATGCCATAAAGAGAGTAAGATTGGATAATGTTGGTGAATTCACTTCACAAGTGTTTAATGATTATTGTATGTCTTTGGGAATCGATGTTGAACATCCGGTTCCACATGTTCATACACAAAATGGCATGGCTGAGTCATTGATTAAAAGGTTGCAATTGATTGCAAGGCCGTTAATATTGAGAACAAAACTCCCAATTAATGTTTGGGGACATGCTGTTTTGCATACTGCGGCACTGCTCCAGATACGGCCAAGTGCATATAATGAATATTCTCCATTACAATTAGTATCTAGTCAGGAGCCGAATATATCTCATCTTCGTGTTTTTGGAAGTGCGGTTTATGTTCCGATAGCCCCACCACAAAGAACAAAAATGGGGCCACAAAGAAGATTGGTAATATACATCGGTTATACATCACCAAGTATAATTCGATATTTGGAACCAAAAACTGGTGATATGTTTACAGCACGTTTTGCCGATTGTCATTTTAATGAAGATGAATTTCCAGCGTTAGGGGGAGGAATTAAAGAAATTCCAAAGGATGTTACATGGTGCACAATTTCTTTATTGCACCTTGATCCTCCTACGAATCAACGTGAACTGGAAGTTCAGAAAATTGTACATTTACAAAATATGGCAAATCAGTTACCAGATGGGTTCACAGATACAAAAAGGGTGACAAAATCATATATTCCCGCTGCGAATGTTCCATCAAGAATTGTTGTTCCTGAAGAACAAAATGATGGGAACATAGCAAATGAACCTAGAGTTCAGTTGAAAAGGGGGAGACCGATGGGTTCTAAAGATAAATATCCCCGAAAGAAAAAGAATATGGGAGAACAAAGTAAAATGGTTCCAGAAGAACCATTTAAAGAAAAATGTCAAGAAGACATAAATGAAAGGGTTCCAGAAGAACCACATCTGGAAGAAAGTCCAGAAGATGAAAATGAAACAGAAAAATATGAGATTTACATCAATTACGCCCAAAATGGAGAATTATGGATCAGAGATAAAATAAAAGATATTGATGGAATATTCTCTTTTTCTGTATCTAAAGAGCTTGATCATGAAAGTGATGATCCAGATCCAGGATTCATATTAGAATTTCATAAAAGACATGATTGGGAGAAATGGAAGATGGCCATAGAAACAGAATTATTCTCCCTGAATAAAAGAAATGTCTTTGGACCTATTATCACAACACCAGAGCATGTAATGCCAGTCGGATACAAATGGGTTTTTGTAAGAAAGAGAAATGAGAAAAATGAGGTCACAAGATATAAAGCCCGACTTGTGGCACAAGGATTTTCTCAAAGATCGGGAATTGATTATGAGGAAAAATATTCACCAGTAATGGATGCAATCACATTCAGATTCTTAATGAGTCTAGAAGCATCTAAAAACCTAGACATGTATCTGATGGATGTTGTGACAGCATATTTATATAAATCACTTGATAATGACATATATATGAAAATCCCTGAAGGAATTAAAATGCCTGAAGCATTAAGATCAAACTCGAAAGAGATTTGTGCGATCAAATTACAACGATCACTTTACGGATTAAAGCAATCTGGACGCATGTGGTATAATCGCTTAAGTGAATATTTGTTGAGTAAAGGTTAAATCAACAATGCGATATGCCCTTGTGTTTTTATTAAGAAATCCTTATTTGGGTTTGTGATCATTGCTGTTTATGTTGATGACATGAACATAATCGGAACTCAAAAAGAGATTGATGATGCAAGAACTCATATGAAAGAAGAGTTCGAAATGAAAGATCTTGGGAAGACAAAGTTTTGTCTTGGGCTCCAGATAGAGCATTTCCAAGATGGAATATTTGTTCATCAATTAAATTATACGAAAAGGATCATAAAACACTTTAATATGGATAAAGCGACTTCTTTGAGTACTCCGATGGTCAATAGATCGCTTGATGTTAATAAAGATCCGTTTCGACCTTGTGAGGATAGCGAAGAAATATTAGGTCCTGAAGTACCTTATATGAGCGCTATCGGTGGGCTTATGTATCTTGCAAATTATACTCGACCAGATACAGCTTTTGCTACAAATTACTTGCAAGATACAGCTCATCTTCTACTCGCCGACATTGGAACGGAATAAAACATATATTTCGTTACCTACAAGGTACAGTTGATTTTGGCTTATTTTATTCTAGAAACGTCGAGGTTGGTCTGGTTGGTTTTGCAGATGCTGGATATTTATCAGATCCGCATAAGGCTCGATCGCAAACCGGATACGTTTTCACAATTGGTGGAACTGCGATCTCTTGGCGTTCACAAAAGCAAACTTTGGTTGCAATTTCTTCAAATTATGCAGAAACTATTGCATTACATGAAGCTTGTAGAGAATGCGTATGGCTCAGATCTCTGATTCATCACGTAAAAGAAACAAGCGGAATAGAGACAAAGAAGGAACCAACAAAAGTGTTTGAAGACAATACTGAATGTGTTGCACAACTTAAAGAGGGTTATATCAAGAGTGATCGAACGAAGCATTTCCCTCCAAGATTTTTCTCCTACACGAGAGCTCGAGAAAAATCAAGAAGTGAATATTCAATATATTCGGTCTTGTGACAATGCCGCTGATCTCTTTACGAAAGCGCTTTCAACGACAACATTTAGAAAACACGTTCAAAGTATTGGAATGCGTCATCTAAGGGATCTTTGAAGAAAAGGTGATATCCATCATTTCGAGGGAGAGATTATGTCACTGTACTCTTTTTTCCTTGTCATGGTTTTTTTATCCCATTAAATTTTTTCATGATAAAATTTTTAACGAGAAAGTACATAACTTCGTATCGATGGATAATCAAGAGGAGTATTAAAATATATTATATTATTATGATTATCCACAAGTTACCGACGATAAGTTTCACCGACTTATGTTATTAAACTAATAATATATGAAGTCTATAAATAAGACTTCACTCATGTATAAGACTTGGGGAAGTTGAAAACAAGAAAAAGTGATTCTCTCTCTTCTTCTAATATTCGTCTCTCCTTCTCTCTTTACAAAGTTTATAACTATAGTATTATATACATAATAATAAATCTCATCAACACATATAATATATAACAAATATTAGTTTTTAGATATTTATTAACCAGTTCGTGTACAGAGCCGTACTCATTGTATTAAAAAAGAGGCAAGCACGTCAGGCCCCTACTTCCACATCTTCACTTTGGGGGGGGCCAATTTTCATTTTTTTCTAATACTCTGAATTGGGGTTAAGAAAATTATGTATGCTTTCTTATTTTGGTTTTGCTTTTTGGTAATCATTTTCTAGAAATTTATTTGGGTGAAACGGTTCCATGTCCTGTTTTTCTATAAAATATCATATTTGAAATATTCACTCCTCCTCGACCCGAAGTCTAGACAAGTGATCCGAGACTCTATTCTCAGTATCCGAGGAACGCCTTTATAACCAAACCATTGATTGTTTTCTATTTTTTTCTTACAATTATTTAATTACATAATTTTCTCAGTCATTTGATATTATATGTTTAGTATTATTATATAAATTTCTAAATTTACAATTACAATTAATTTTAATATTTTTTTAGTTAGCCTGAATGATGAATATATGTTAATAATTTTAATAAATAAATTTTAAATATCGAGTACTTAGTATTACTTTATTTTTGGTATATGAAACTATTCCATCTCCACATAAAAATCATATATATATTTTTTAAATAGCAAAAATATTTTTCCGCTATACTTTTTTTTTTGGAACAAATTTTTTCCGCTATATTGAATTGCTTTTATAAAAAAATTACATATTACTTTATAAATCTTTTAATCAATAAGGGCCATATTTTTTTAATACCTGACTTTTTTTTGTCGTCAAGTTTTTTTAATACCGTCTTAAACCTCCCGAAATCTAGATGCGGCACACTGTTCGTGTATTTACATACTTAAGAACTTTATAATAATTTTTATACAGTTTTTCAACATCTAGTCTTACGCACATGTTTAGTGAAAACAAACGAAATCTGTGATGATCAGGGTGGTGTTCCCCACGTGGAGTTTAATAATTTTGTCTTCCGTATTTAGGAACCGCAACAAGACACTGACACACATACTATTTATAAATTGGACTTTGTAAAAAGGATCTTCCTTCTATGGGGTGATCACTAAACCAAACCGGTTTTCTTAGGGTTTCGTTTGCACTATCTTTGTCTTTTAGAATTTGTGGGGTCTTAATAAATCACGGGTTTCGTTATTCGGATTTTTAATGATAACTAAGAGCAACCGAATGGAGATACCATTGGTAAGTGTCTGATTAAATATTAATATTTTGAATATATTATGAACATAAGACACTTTGTAATATTTTATTTTTTTTGAGCATACAATAGAGACATTTTTGATGGATGTCTTAAAAACCAAAAAAAAAAAAATTTTAAAAAAATTTAAATAAATATAATACATTTTCAAAAATATAATACATGTAAACATATAACTTGGGATGAAATATATGTTATATTCGATTTGATGCGTTATTTAATTCGATTCGATTCAAAAAATCAAAATATTCGTAATAGTATAGAGCAAAGCAAATACTAAAAATCAATATCCATTGAAAACGGAGCAAATTACAAATACTAAAATTTTTGAAGACGGATATCTGATTTGCTCCGATATATGTATATATACACAAGTATATAGAAAATTACATATGTATTATATAGTTATTATATGTATATATAAGTTTTTGTGAATGTTTATTTATTACATTAGTTATTTTAATACTGAATTTTAACAAATTAAAAAGAAACTTATTTTTTTATATGAATTTTTTTCATTTATAAGTTAAATTCTAAATTTTTTAAATTTTTTTTTTTATAATTATTTTAATTCTTTACTTGATAGTTTAGATAAAGAAATATATTTTTCATATAAATGTAAGCATTGTCAGTATTTTTGTACTAAAAAAAATCAAACTGAATTTAGATCCAATCAAAGCGTGCCACGTAGAGGTTCTTAACTCAAAAAAAATATCTTAATTTAGACCCGGATCTAAATTTTAAGACACCAACAAATATTTATTTAATCTGTTTTATTGTTAAGACCATAAATTTAGACCTTTTAATATTATAATTGGGATTGGTCTAAGTACGTAATAATTGTTATTTCCGGAGTGAATTTGTGATTAAATATTTCGATTATATATTTGTACGTGCATATAATATAGGTATATCACGTATATACGACATGTCGATTCCCCAACTGCCTCGTTAGAGGATAGCTTGTTGAGACCCTTACTATGGCAATCATATTAATTTTGTTTGGCTTTCTTTACCTTAAAGTTTACCAGCCCATAATTAACAGCTTTAACCTAACTAAATCAAGAACAGGTAAAAAAAAATAGTTTGTTTATCAAATTTAAAACTCACTTTCATATATAATAGCTTGTTTATAAATGATATATTTGGTCAGAGAGTATTCATATCTACGTTTTTGTTTTCAACATATTAATAATATAAGGGTAAATGTTGAAGGTATAGCTCGAGAACCAAAGAGAGGAGAGTAAGAGCACCTCCGAAGGAGCATCTTAACATAAGCTACTTAGAGAAAAAATTAAAAAAATAATTCAAAACTAAATAAAATGTTAAAAACTGGTTCTTAAAAGAGAGTTTTTAGAATTGTTAAGAACCTCATACGTGTCAGTTTGTGATTGGTCGGTTCATTTTAACAAAAAAAAAAAATTAAAACTTCACAAAATTTTAAAATTTCACAAAACTTAACAAAAATTAAAATTTCACAAAATTTCAGAAAAATTAAAACTTTACAAAATTTATTAAATGCAATAAATTTTAAGTTTTATAATATATAAAATGTTTAATAATTTAAATAAAATAAATTCTACATAAAACATATAATTTCAAAATAATATTTTTTTATTTTCAAGAACCTCTTAAATGAGATTTTACCATTGGAGGCATAAAATTTTAATTACTTTTAAGGAGATTCTTAACTTAAACATTTCCAAAATTTATTATTAAAATAATGTTAAGAACCCATAAGGGGTTCTTTGCATTGGAGATGGTCTAAGAAGCTAGGTGACAGGGAGACTGGTGAGCAGAGAAGCTTCTTCTATTCCCCCAATTAATTAGTACTCTCTCTGTTTTTGATTAAGTGTCGTTTTAACATATTTTACACAGATTAAAAAAACATTAAATTTTTCTGTTTTACCCTTCATTAAAACAACATTTTGTTTGATAGGAATAATTAATAAGCTGAAATGGTAGGGATAAAACTGGAAAATTTATCAAAAATCTGCATTGAAATCCGAAAACGACAATTATTTGTAAACAAAAAAATAAGTCTAGAACGACATTTAAATCAAAACGGAGGGAGTACTATTTAACTTTGAGAAAATCTTTTGCCTAATCTCAAGTTCCCAACCCTTCGCAATTTTGTTTTAATCACTTCTGCTTAACCTTTTTTTTTCCACTTCTGCTTAACTTGTTAGTTGGGAGTATGTAGTATATACAACACATGCATAAATATATTATAGACATATATATATAATGTGTCCTTCTATATTCAATACACACACACACCTATATATAGATAGTTTCTTCTTCTCAGGTTCTTTTGGATTACCTCAGGTAAAATTGGAATGTTACAGAACAAATCAACATGATCCATATATGTACGTAAATCAGCAAATGGTCTAACATTTTTATTCAAGCAACAAAAAGCAATATATATATATATATATATCCGCTGGATTTTGAAAACAAAACATGGAAAATGTTGCATATAATATGAAAACTAGACTACGAATATGATTTTCCTTCGAGAACCTTTTCCCACTACTTAAACTCCGTTAGTTGTTAATCCATCAAATTTCTTAACTGATTGCGGGGATTCGTTGTATACAGTGTAAAATGGGAAAAATAGTTACCAGTATGATACATTGTAGTTATATAGCATAGTGGAACTAACAAACAACATACAATCGGCGAATCATATATTAGACAATCTGCTTCATATGTAGTGGCTTTTTGTGTATATTACATTTCTTAAATATAATACTATTATAACGTCCAAGAATAGACTATTACTTTTCTATTTGTAGAAAAGAAAAAGAAACATAAACAACCCACGGCCAGAATTTGGCTTTAGTATAATTAAGGAAAGGTAGGTAGTAGGTAACATAGAATAAAGCTATATGTGTGTGTGTTTATATAAACACGTATCACGAATGCCTATACAGACAGTAGTCGCAATCTCTCTCTCAGACACAAACACAGTATTAATCATCAAAGGATGAGAATGAGGAGAAGATCAGAGGAAGGGGAGAATCATCAAGAATACAAGAAAGGGTTATGGACTGTTGAAGAAGACAACATCCTTATGGACTATGTCCATACTCACGGCAAAGGCCAATGGAACCGCATCGTTAGGAAAACTGGTTTCTCTCTCTCTCTCTCTCTCTCTCTCTCTCTCTCTCTCTATGTGACCACATATATTCTACTAATCTCTCAGCTAGATTTGGACATTATTTAATTTTAGGGCTTAAGAGGTGTGGAAAAAGTTGTAGACTGAGATGGATGAATTATTTGAGCCCTAGTGTGAAGAAAGGCAATTTTACTGAACAAGAAGAAGACCTCATTATCCGTCTCCACAAGCTCCTCGGCAACAGGTACGTCTCTCTCTCTCTAGCTTGTCTTCGTCTATAGGTTTCAAGTCTTTAACCTCTGAAATGCAATTGGTGCAAAGTAGATGTTTTGTCAAGTAGTTTTTTTCTTAGTAGAAAAAACAAAAGTTCAGCCAGTTAAGTTGAAATTCTTTTTTAATTGATCCATTTCTTATCTGCTAAAGTAAAAATAAAGACTTGCAATTAAACTTAATTCACTATGTGTTGGTAGATTATTTCAGCTTTAGTTGGTATTTTTTTTTTTTCATAAGAAAAACTAAATTAAAAATAATGTCATTTTCATATATAGTATGTTCAAATTTCTTTAATATCTCCATTTTCCCTAGCTCTCTCGCATTGTGTGTATATAAATATGAATTGAATGCATATACTAATGTCAACAAAAAGAATATACATCTACTATCATCCATAGCTATCCATCTACAATTTGACTTAAATAGGTGTTTCTACATATAGGTAGAAACAGATAACCAAGTCAGATGGTTATGTGTAGGTTTCTATTTTTGTACAATTTTTATCTGCATGAATAATATCTAATGATATTTTTTCCCCGAATTCAGATGGTCTTTAATAGCTAAAAGAGTACCTGGAAGAACAGATAACCAAGTCAAGAATCACTGGAACACTCATCTCAGCAAAAAAACCGTCGGAGATTATTCTTCCGTCGTCAAAACCACCGGAGACGGCGACTCTCCACCGTCACTGTTCATCACCACCGCCACAAGTTCTTCTCGTCATCAACAACAAGATCACAGTGCAACCAAGTACTTCGACGGCGCCGTATCAGCTTCTTACGAGAAGAATAAAACCAAAGTGGATTTGGCACAAACCGACGTCGTATTGGCAACTACTGCTAATGATCACAGTCTCTACTTCGAGGAAAAGAACAATTGTTCTAGCAGTAACGCTTTCTGGATTAATGAAGACGAGTTCGAGCTGAGTTCACTCGTTATGATGGATTTTGCTTCTGCTGATATTGGCTACCGCCTCTAGTTTAAATTATTATTGTGTTTAATTATCATTACAATAAAGAAATTCTATTGTAATGTTTTCTATTCTGAGGAAGATTTTTTGTTTTTTTTTTGTTTTGTTAAGAGTTGTATCATATGTATCATAACTGTACTAGATGAAATCTTAATATCATAACTGTACAAGATGAAAACTAATTTCAGAAATCATACATATGGCCTCCAAGTTGCATATTTTCGATTTTAATTAATTTATTTACTAAGAAAATGAAAACAAACCAAAAATATGTGTGAGCTCACTGTATGTCTTCTCATCGTACGTTTCTTAAAAGTCCAATGAATAAATTAGAAACAGAAAAAGTTAGTTGAGGTCCTTGAGGAGTTGAGTTATTATTCTTTAATTGCTTTTTATAATAGTTAACAAAATTGTTCCAACCGAATTAAAAGTAAAGACAGATAGAGAAATAGATTTGTAGTTTCACTGTTCACTGTTCACCTAACAACGAAGCTGTGATAACTGATCACTGATCAGTATAGGTGTCCATTCAAAATAACTATACAAATGCCATTTATAAACGGTAAATTTAACTAATGACAATTTGATAAAAAAATAGAATCCATAAATAAATGAGACCTCGTATTAATGCATCTTAGTTAAATTTGATATTTTCGTAGTTTTTCTGATAGTTCAATTTTTGCTTTTTACCTATATGCGTAATTGCGTACGCGTCGACATTACCACACTGTGTATGACAGTAAATAACACCAGAAAGGACACACAATTACTTTGGGTAACAGCAATAATTTGATTTGATTTGACATTAACCACACAAAAAGAACCACATATTTTCTTTCTAAAAGTTTAATATTCTAAAAGTAATAATCTTGGTAACAATATCTGTCACAGTATTCGCATATCATTTACTTTTTATTTCTTTCTATATATTTTTTAACCAATTTACTGATTTAATTTATGATAGTACGGAGTACTCTCTTCCTTCATTTCATTTTTTTCATATAGTTTTTTTTTAAAGGAATTTTTTTTTTCATATAGTTATAACTTTACATTTCTTTCACTACTTAAACAATTTTAGTTCAAAATCTTCATTCAGAATGTGAAACAACATTATTTTAAAGCAAAAACAAAGTCATAAAACATAAACTTCTTTTAAATGAAAAAGTACAACATAACTTGTAAAGATTTAATTGAATGTTAAGCACCTTTTTCTTCCGTTTTGGAGCAAATGTGAAAATCCTTTTCAAATTTAGTCGATACGTAATTGAGAAACTTTTGTTCACGATGCGGTATATTTATGCATTACGATGCGGTTTTCACATTGTGAACAACAAAAATTTCAATGCATCACGATGCGGTATACATATATATATATCTATGCGACTATGCACTACAATATGATATACATATGCATTACGATGCATCACAATGCGGTTTCCATATTGTTCATAGGTATATATCGCATCGTAACAAAAGTTTCTCAATTACTTATTTGAATTTGAAAAGGATTTCCACATAATGCATAGTAGCGGACCTAAATTATTTTTTTTTTTTTTGAGCCACAATATTAACGCTACCTGCTATGTAGATGCTGCCTGGTCAACCGTCAACGGGAACAATACTTTGTGGAATGGGCTGGATCATCCGCTGGAAAGGACAACATACCCTATTAGAGGATCGGTGCACCAAGACTTAGCTTTGTCGGTTCGTTTTTGATGGCTGAAACTATGGCGGTGCGAAGGCTCCTTGAAGTTGATGCAGAGCTCAAAACTCGATACCTGAATGTATTTTCAGATTCTCAGGTTTTTATCTCGCTCATTCTCTCAAAAGAAGTCGCAAGTGAGGTAAAAAGAGTGCTTCATGATATCTTTGGTTTATGCTCTTTTTTTTATGTCTATCAGCTTCCGTTTTACTCCTTGTTTAAACAATGTTGTGGGAGATTCTGTAGTCAAAGTAGCACTCTTAGATGTAATTGGTGCTTCTCAGAGAGAATAACTTTCAACTTTTTAATATAAGCCTTGTTTTGACCCTCCCCTCCTCCCCCCCCNCCCCCAAAAAAAAGGTTTCTTCCAATGTAAAAATTAAAAGATGACAAAAATGTAAAAAATCGGTATCAGAACTTGCTATTTCATAAAAAAATAGCTTTTATACATAAAAAAATTAATATTTTGATAAGAATTCAAATGATGTATAATTTGAAATAATTTAAAAATAATAGAAAATGACGTCATAAATATTTGAGTGCATTCTAAAATTAGTATCTTCAATGAAAAGATGATGCTACTTATTAGAAAAAAACCAACACAAAATAAATAGAGATAAAAACATGTAAGTGTTAAAAGACAACTTTTAATGAAATAAGCAGTTATAAGTAAAAATGTACATAACAATTAAAAAAAACACAATTGTATTATGGCTATGAATGGAAATGTATAACAAAAGCAGTTATGATATTTAAAAGATACAACCGTAAATTGTATTTATTGAATTTGTTATTATTAATGGATATGTAATAAATAATTAAAAAACACAACTCAATGAATGGACATATATCAAGAAAAAATTTGATTAAAAAACAACCGTAAATTATATTTATTGAATTTTGTCATTATTAATAGATTATGTTGGGTTTTTTAATCCCATGTCCAACTCTCTTATTAGTATGATATTATTCGCTTTGGGCCAGATGGTAAAGCCCGCACGGATTTGTTTTTGCGCTCCTCCCAAAAGCCCTCATACTAATCAGAGTTGGACATTATTTATATATTAGACCATTCTTGTCTAATCTTCCGATGTGGGACTTGAATTGATATCCCAATAATCCCTCCTTCAAGCCAAGGACCATACATATCCTTGACCTCCAACCTCCTGCGAAACTTGGCACCATCTTGTACCGCCGTACTCATTAACGGAACTCTTGTACCGGGATCTTTAATCGCAAGGTCACCTTGAGGGTTATCGTCCCACTTCTCCAGATCGACTTTGTAGAACCCTGGCTCTGATACCAATTGTTGAGTTTTTTAAGCTCATGTCCAATTCTCTTATTAGTATAATATTGTCCGCTTTGGGCCAGGTGGCAAAGCCCGCACGGTTTTGTCTTTAGACTTCTCCCAAAAGACCTCATACTAATCAGAGTTGGACATTACTTATATATTAGACCATTCTTATATAATCTTCCGATGTGAGACTTGAATTGATATTCCAATAATAGGATTAGTAGAGGTTAATGGGCCATAAGGCCTTAATTTCTAGAGAGTATGTGTAAAATTATCCCACATTGAAAGTTGGGAGGGACCTTGACTAATATATAAGTAACTTGGGCCAATCCACTCATTACCAATTGGTTTTGGGAACAGATTAAAGATATAAGAGCATCTCTATCGGTAGAGACATTTTTCATCAATATTATATTAATATCATGTAATAATATAACTAAATTTTAAAATTATATTAATATCATTTAATAATATCACTAAATAGAAAATAAATTAAACCAATTAGATAGTGACAAATGCTTCTCATGCCTCTCATACGTTTCTCAAATCATATACGTTTTTCATCATCATTCCTCCTTTTACAATATTTCCTTTTTTTTAATAAATAGAGACGTACAAAAAGACTACCAATGGAGGTGCTCTGACATAATTAATTTATCCGGTTATGAAATTGAAAATTGTCAAAATGATAATTAGTTTGACTGACATTGAATGAGATTCTATAATTATAGACTTTTTGACCAGCCCCACATATGAACTATTCAATGCTTAACTGTCCATTTAAGCCATTAAAACCAGTAGTTTATATATAAGCTATGTGCAACGAGACGGAAGATATTAAAGTATTATATAAACTCCAGTTGCAACCATCATATAGCTCATACTGTTCTATCGATTATGTCTCTCCCAGTTTGTGCAAACGCCGTAAATCCACCACCAAAATTCATGAAACCGTTGATGTCTTCGTCTCTTCCGTTACCAGATGAAGTCTCACTGATCTGTTTCGCTTACGTTCCGAGATGTGACTACCCTTCACTATCTCTCGTCTCCAAGAGTTTCGGCCTTCTCATCGCTTCGTCCCAGCTTAACCTCGTACGTTCAGTCCATCAAAGCACCGAAAACGTTCTTTACGTTGCCTTGAGATTCAGCAATGAAGAGAACCCTGTTTGGTACGCTCTCAATCAAAAACCCTACAAAAAAAACGAGCCTAACTCTTTTAACCATAAGCTGGTTCCGTCTCCTTCTTTCCCTTCTCTGCCTCGTTGGGGATCTTCTGTTATTGTGATCGGTCAAGAGGTCTACGTCCTCGGTGGATGCGTCAACGGTGAGTTAACCACTAAAGCGTTTGCTATTGATTGTCGATTTGGCACGTGCCGGTCTCTTCCTAGCATGCGTGTGGCTCGTGGATGCGCTGCGTTTGGTGTTGTAGACGGGAAGATTTATGTAATGGGAGGATGTGACAAGACGAAATCGTTGAGTGATTGGGTTGAGGTCTTCGACCTCGAGGAGCAAAGTTGGGAATGTTTTTCGGGTTTGTGCAACGAAGAGTTGCACGAGATAACGATCAAAAGCTTTGTGATGAACAAGAAGATTTACGTGATGGATCGTTCGAAAAGCTTTGTTTATGATCCTAAGAAAAACAGATGGGACGAGGCATATTCGTTGAACAGAGGATGGGAAATTGGTTCGTGCGTTATTGACAACATGTTGTACACTTTTGGTCATGAAAATCGAATAAGCGTTTATGATCCGAGGGCTAGGTATTGGAGATTCTTGAATGGCGTTGAAGATCTACCTGACATGCGTCGTGCTCTAGGAGGGTCTAGAATGGCCAACCATGGCGGGAAACTTGCGGTTTTGTTTATGCTTTATGATAAACATGGGGAAACACAGATTTGGTGTACAGAGATTGCATTGGAAAGGCGAAGTCGAAGAGAGATTTGGGGGAAGGTTTTGTGGTCTAATCCTGTAGTTACTTTTAAAAACTCTCCCACCATTGTTAAGTGTCTAGATGTCCTGATTTGATTAAGATTGAGATGGGTTTATAATCATATTTATAATAAAAAATAATCATATTTATAATAAAAATGTATGCTTTCTTATTTGAATATATAAATATATTGTCGAGTACTTTGTGAATTGTGATGTTTTCATTAGATGAAAAATGTCATTACCCTTTCTTTAATGGATCCGACCGGTTTGATTTTCCACCTTCGGTCCATTTGAACTAAACAAGAGTAGACTAAATATAAATATAGGATTGGCTGCCGTCAGCCCCAGACTATACGCGTTCTGCTCAATCCCTCCCAGACTACGTATCTCTGCCCCAAACCCCCCAATCTAATTGATTTATGCCTATTTCCCCAAATCGAATTAAAATCACGAAATCACGATTAAATCTCTAAATCGCGTTTAAAAATAGTGATTGCCCAGATTATAAACCCGATCCGACATATCCCAAAACCCGATCCGACATATCCCAAAACCCGACCCGAGTGTTTTAAAGTCTCCCTATCTCTCTCTCGCGATCAAACCCTTGAAATCGAATTGGGGAAAAAACTTGGTTTAGGGTTCATCTTCTGATTTCATAATCGTTAGAGACAAAGAGGAGAGCGACATCGAAGATAAGATCAAGGGTTCTTCTGGAAGAGATGAGGTATTGAATCGAATTTTATAATCGAAATCCTCTGTGTTTTTTTGAAATTTTTATATGTCTTGATTTTAAAGTTGGGATTGTTAGAATCATTATTTGCATCGAATTTTTTAGTATTTTGACTGCATAATTGCTTGATTATTGGGTAATAAACTTCAATTTTTCATGCTTCTGTTTTGCAGTGTCTTTGACACTATCAATGTGAACTTGTATTATGGAGGATTTATGGAGTTTAAGGATAAGAAAGTTTACATTGGAGGTGCTTTGAAGCAAGACTTAATCGTAGATCCTGATTTCATGACTTGGAGCATTTTTGATGGCTTTTGTGAAGAGCATTCATTAGGTGGCGGTGTTGTGGAACATGTTTGGTACAAGCTCCCACAGGAAGATATGGAATCAGTGAAGGCTATTGTTATGCTCAGCTCTGATGCAGACATTATGCGAATGTGTGCTGAAGCTATTCCGGGAGGTAAAGTTGATATTTTCATTCAGCAAGCTGAGAAAGAAAGCGAGAAGCATGATGCACAGCCTAATGGAATAGAAGGACATGAGAGCGAGAAGAAAAGTGAGAAAGATGATGCAGAGCCTGATGAAATGGAAGGAAATGAAAGCGAGAATGAGGCAGCTAGGAATCTGAAGAGTAAGGAAGATAACAATTTAGAAGAAGAAGAGGATATAGGTGATCGATATGAGGTAGAGATCGAGGAAGCTGTAGAGAACTTTGTTGATGAGGAAATAGTGAGAAGGACAATCCCAGAGAGTTCGGATAGTGAACAAGAGGATGATTTGGTTTTGATAAATAGAAGAATGAGAAAGAAAAAGATTGATAAATTAGCCGTAGGGACTACTTTCAATACAAGCTATGAGTTTAAGGAAGCTGTTTTAGAGTATGCTCTGACAAAAGTAAGAAACATTAGACAAGATAAATGGGATAAGACAAAGCTCGGATATAGGTGTGGCATAGAAGGGAAGTGCAAATGGAGGCTATATTGCTCGTATGATAAGACCAGCCAGAAGTGGGTTTTGAAGACTAAGTACGGATACCACAGTTGTACGCCTAATGGGAAATGCAAGCTGCTTAAGGGTCCTGTCATTGCAAAACTTTTCTTAGACAAGCTGAGGCAAAAGCATGACTTAATGCCTGAAGATATTCAAGGGCTTATCAAAGAGAATTGGAGATTGGTGAGCACAAGGAATCAAGTCCAGAGAGGAAGGCTGCTAGCTCTGAAATGGCTTGAGAGAAAGTATGAGGAGCAATTTGCCCATATTCGCGGTTATGTCCAAGAGATACTCAAGAGGAACAAGAGATCAACTGCCATTGTTGAAACTTATCCAAATGCAAAAAAAGTAGATGTTTTTAATCAGTTTTGTGTGTGTTTTGAAAACCTCAGAAGAAGATGGAAAAGTTCTTGTCGACCAATCATTGGGCTTGATGGAACTTTCTTAAAGGTTGCTGTTAAAGGGTGTTTGCTTACTGCGGTTGGCCATGATGGTAATAATCAGATATACCCGGTTGCTTGGGCTGTGGTACAAGCTGAGACTTCAGACAACTGGTTATGGTTTATCAAGCAAGTCAAGACTGACTTAGGACTTAAAGATGGCAGCGGCTATGTCATGATTTCTGACAGATCAAGAGTAAGTAAGATCTTTCATTTTGGATTTGTAACCTCTTTCATATTGTATTTTCACGGTTTGTCACTTATCTAACAACTTCTATTTTGTACTTTCAGGGGCTAATTACTGCAGTTAAAGATGAGTTGCCAAAAGCAGAGCATAGAAAGTGTGTCAAACACATAGTCGAGAACTTAAAGAAGAATCATGCAAAGAAAGACTTGCTGAAGGTGATGGTGTGGAACGTTGCTTGGAGCTATAGTGTGACTGAATATCGTGCAAATATCAAGAAGTTGCGAGAATATGATACAGCTTTGTATGAGGATGTGATGAAGGAGGAGCCTTGGACTTGGTCTTTGGCATTTTACAAACTTGGGAGCTTCTGTGATAATGTGGATAACAATTCAACAGACTCATTCAACTCCACTATTACAAAAGCAAGAGGTAAGGCAATAATACCAATGCTTGAGACAATTAGGAGGCAAGCAATGACTCGAAATTCAAAGAGAAGCAAGAAATCTGCAAAGTGGGATGGTAGGTGTTCTAAATATGTTAAACTGGTTCTTGCTGAGGAGAAGAAGAATGCTGATAAGTGCATTACAACTCATGGTGCACATGGACGATATGAGGTGGAGCTGTTTGGGAATAGTTACAGTGTGAACACTGCAAAGAAGACATGTTCATGTTGTAAGTGGCAAATCACAGGAATACTATGTGAACATGCGTATGGAGCAATGATAGACGCAGGTTTGGATACAGACGACTATGTCAGTCATTGGTTCTCAGCAAGTATGTGGTGAGATTGTTACAGTGACAATATCAAACCACTGAGAGGACCACGGTTCTGGATGGATGGCTCTTTTAGAGTGGTAACAGCTCCCCCGGCACCTGATATGCCTGGAAGAAAGAAAAAAAAGAAACAACCAAGAATAAAAGGGAAGTTCGAGTCACCAAAGAAGAAGAAGAAGAAGCAGGTTGAAAAATTACCAAGGACGGGACGCACCATCTACTGCTCAAGCTGTGGTGAAGTTGGACACAATGCAGCTGGTTGTAAGTTACACCCGAAGAAGAAGCTGAGGATGACAGAAGAAACAAGTGACCAAGTATGATTTTAGTTACTTTCTGGTTTTTTTAGTTGTAGGCTTGCTTATTGAAGGTTTGCTTATTAGTTGCAGGTTTTTTTATTAGTTGCAGGTTTGCTTATTAGTTGCAGTTTTTTTTATTAGTTGTAGGTTTGCTTATTAGTTGCAGTTTTTTCTGGTTTTGCTTAGTTACAGCTTCGGTTTGTTCTTGTTTTGCTTAGTTGCAGGTTTGAAATTTTTTAAGTTGCAGGCTGTGGTTTGCTTGTTTTCTTAGTTGCAGGTTCTGTTCTTTTTAGTTGCAAATTTGCAAGTTTTCTTATCGATTTCTCTCTTTCTTCTGCTTTTCAGGGCACTACTTCATCTCAAGAAGCTAAATTTGGGGCTTTAGTTATATATCAAGGAGCTGATATGATTTCACTCACTCAACCATCTCAAATGACAGAGTGAAAGTGGTTTTACTTGTCTTTCAATCCAGATTATGTTGTTTCTTAACATTTGAAGTTTCTATTTTACCTTTTGGGGTTTTTATGTACCTTTTAAGTACAATTGAATGATGTTTCGTTTTGGTTTTAAAGCAGCTAATGTTATTTCCCCATGTCATTTTTGGTTTTAAACACGTAGTGAACAAACCACAAAACACAACCAAACTCAACCAATATGTAATAGCTTTGGTACATAGAAAACGATTTGCAAATATTCTCATAACATCTAGATTTCACACACATTAAAATTCCCACAAACTCATAACATCATCCATTCTAACACATAACAAACTCATAGACATGAACTCAAGGTTTTAGAACTAAACTCCCACAAATCCATCCTATTGTTCCTACAACCAACAATGCGATCCCTACTTTCTTCATACACTTTTTTGCCATCTCTCCAGCCATCTTCTGCATAGTTGCATTAGCCATCATAATCACTTCCTTCATCTTCTCATCCACCTTCTCTTTCATCTCTTCTTCTATCTTTAGGCGCATTTTGTTTTGAAACTCCAAGTTTTCCACCAATTATTTTTTCAATTCTTTCACCTCTTGCACAAGCCTCATATGCTTCGCCTCTACCATTCTTGTTTCCTCGAGCAAAGCTTCATCAATCCACTTGAAAAGATGTTCCTCCACAAACAAATTTCATAAAATGAAGATAACTTCTGTCATATATGTATATTCACTATCGATGGGAGAAAACCTGCAAGGCGACCTCACATCTGTAAAATCTACGAAAAAGGTTCTCCTTTGTCTGAGAAGCATATGTCACAATGTTCCTTCCACAGTGACATCTTGTTGGAACACCCATCACTGACCTTCGATTTGTCAATCCAGATGAAACAGAGGAAGAAGAGCTCATTGTTCCTGTCCACGAAATCAGCAACAATGAGTTTATTATTTATCAGAAATCGAAATCAGCAGCTCATCACTAATCAGAAAACGAAATTAACAAATGTGAGAACTAAAACGAATTACATATTATGAGATTACGCAACCATAACTAACCTTGCTTTCTCTATTTCAGGAGAAATGATGTCGCTCTCGTCTCTGCCTCTAACGATTATGAAATCAGAAGATGAACCCTAAACCAAGCTTTTTCCCCAATTCGATTTCAAGGGTTTGATCGCGAGAGAGAGATAGAGAGACTTTAAAACACTCGGGTCGGGTTTTGGGATCTGTCGGATCGGGTTTTAGGATATGTCGGATCGGGTTTATAATCTGGGTAATCACTATTTTTAAACGCGATTTAGAGATTTAATCATGATTTCGTGATTTTAATTCGATTTAGAAAAATAGGCATAAATTAATTAGTTTGGGGGGTTTGGGATAGAGATACGTAGTCTGGGGAGATTGAGCAGAACGCGTATAGTCTGGAGGACTGATGGCAGCCAATTCCTAAATATATGGATCCAAACTTTATTCTTAAACTTTGCCTGAGATGTAAGATGCTTAAATGTCTAAACAAAAAAAAAAAAAATCCGTGAATAATCCACCACTCTCCAAAACGCCGTGGGACACACACACACTACTTTTTAAACCTGAAAAAAAATCAAAAATCATTACAAATTTATTAAACTTGGGATGTCATTAGTCACTAACCATTATTATAAGACTTTTTTAAAAGAATTTAATGAGTTTTATTGGTCCGACCACTAAGATTAGTGGAATCGTCTTTTTATCTGTTCCTTTCACCCAATCTACTAAACTCATCCTTCTTCTTCATTGGTCAACATTTTTTTTGTCAAAGCTCTTCTAATCGGAGAAAATGGAGGCAGTTACGGCGATGAAGCCATTGATCAGAGTCGCTGCTCTCTCCGGTTCCCTCCGGAAAGGCTCTTTCAACAGTGGTCTCCTCCGCGCCGGTAATATCCCTTTTTCCGCCCTTACTCTCGTCAATTTTGGGGTTTCACTTTGCTAATTTAACTTTTGGTGGTTTTCTCAGCAATCGACTTGACGAAAGAATCGGTCCCGGGGATGCAGATTGAGTATATCGACATATCTCCGTTGCCGTTGATCAACACCGATCTGGAATCCAACGGGACTTATCCTCCGGTCGTCGAAGCTTTCCGGCAGAAGATCCTTGAAGCCGATAGCATACTGTTCGCTTCCCCTGAGTACAATTATTCTGTCTCAGGTAACTTCAAAAGGCCTTTTTCTTGTGCGAGCTTCTTCATATCGCTGGATGGTGTGTGGCTGTTTTGCTGAGCTTAAGATCGCATCAATTGAATTCTGGAAAAAGGTTTCTTCTTTAAGCTGTGTATCTGATTCAGAGGTGTGAATGGGATTGTATAGAATCCATGGTTTTGGTTTGCTGCAAAATGATATGTTCTTTGCCTTGTTCTTGTAGAAAGTGGTAAGACATGTGAGATGTCTAAGTTATTAGTTTAGGATTTTGGAAGGCTTAGGATATGATCAGATATTTGTTCTGTAACCATGGTTGATCTTGGTCTTAGTCTTATGACCATTGATTTTGCTTAATTTCGTAACTCATGGGACCAAAACTAATGCTCAAACTGAAAGACTCTCCTGACTGTTGTTGGCTTGTGAATTCCAATTTTTTTCGGGGAAGTTGTGACATTTCTTATGTTAATAATTCCCAACTATTATCGATTTGATGCATGCTCTGTTTGTATTAGCTTTGTAGACTTTTGCTTAGTGTTGAGGGATGCGATGTATCGAGCATAGGATTTAAAACTCTTTCTATCGGCTGAATCGATCGTTTTTCTTTGTTTAATTTACTCGTTACTGTACCAGCTCCTCTTAAGAACGCGATCGACTGGGCTTCAAGATCGCCTAATGTTTGGGCTGACAAACCCGCTGCCGTCATAAGCACCGGTGGAGGATTTGGCGGAGGAAGATCGCAGTATCATCTCCGACAAATCGGAGTATTCCTTGATCTTCATTTCATCAACAAACCAGAGTTTACCCTCAATGCGTTTCAGCCGCCTCAGAAATTCGATGCAGAAGGGAACTTGGTCGATGAAGCGGCCAAGGAGAGGCTAAAACAAGTCCTTGTCTCGTTACAAGCATTTACTCTGCGGCTTCAGGGTAAGTAGTAGTAAGTAACGGCAGTTCTTGATCATTTGTATGAGATTGATCGTTTGCTGAAAATAACGCAAATTTTTGTGATAAGAAACAGTGTGTAATAAGTGGTTTTTTTTCCTCTCCTAAATAAGAAGAGGGTCAAATTCAGCATTGGAGATTCGGAAGTGGTCTTCGAAAAATTAAAAGTGGTTTTAGATTTCTTATTTTAAAACTCAAGATACAATCATTTGCAATAATTGTAGGGGATTGTTCCACCTAATTTTTCAATCCACTAAGAGAATTTCTCACCTAAAATAAAAGAAGAGACAAAGAAGTTGACTTTTTGGAGATGGCAAAGTGGATTGGATTCAATGATTTCAGTTAAAAACGCATGCATGAGTTCGGTTTCCATGGAGGACTTTTGGAAGCTACTCGGTAGAAATGCCAAAGGGATTTTGGAAGATGGAGGAATGTTAATAACTTAAATACTGTAGTGATCGTTGTAAATTGATTATTAACCTTGCATAGTTTTTTTAAATTTTAACGCTTTCATTACTAATCTCCAAAACAAAGTTCCAACACAACAAGAGACATGATACCAGTAGGCACCTTAAATAAAGGTCTCAAAATGAGACCAAGAACAAGACCAAGACCAAGAAAACTTTAAAACAGGGCAATCCAGAGTTGGAACATGTTCACTTCTGGCCCAGAGAGCTGCAGCCTCAGGCTTGACCTGACTACATAGTTATTTATATCCAAAAACAAAGCATATCCAACGAAATCAGCAAAAATTTATTGTAAGCACAATGGTGGATCCGTTCATTTATCTCCTTCCATACATAATACAGTACACCATTTCTTGAAATTTAAGGCCTTATGTTTTTTTTTTTTTGGGATAATAATTTCATTAATTTAAAAGAGAGATTACATAGACATTATACATAATTACTTGAGCACAAATTATTACATATGCAGATGTATGGTGCCATAAACTAAGAAAAATACAGCAAAAGTGAGTTTAACGATGCTTTCCGATCAAATTTAAGGCATTATGTTTGTGTGTAGTTTTATCCAATCAAATTTTCAACAAACCTTTTGGCTTATTCATCGCCCATTTTCGGAGTAATGTGGTCCATATGGGTCTAAACGGATTTATTTTCACATAATATGTCCCATTTAGACCTGCGAATTTCAAGTCCATTTTAACATCTTTACTTATATGGATTTTTGATCCAGGTTTTGGTCCGAAAAGTCCTACATCTCGGGTGTTATGGTCAATCTCCAGAGTTATGGGTAGTAGAGGAAACAAATGAAGAAAGAGATGTCAAAGAAGAATGAGTGTTTGATATTCATGGATGACATAAACGAGGGTGGCCAAACTCTGCCTTTTTGTGGTTCATCATGGCAAGGCCAAAGACAACACAGAACATGTGAGATGGAGCTATAATGGCAATTGAAGTTAGGAGTAGTATGGTGTCAGCACAAATCAGGAATTAGGTGAGCAACACAAACTTGAGCAATAATGTCACACCAAACGGTGTAGGGATTAGAGAGACAAACAATGAACAGGTGATCGCGAGTCTCGCGGCACGCTTGGACGTGACTCCAATTGCGCATACAGTGATGTGATGCAATGAATTTTCTGGAGTCATATTTATAAATTGTCCGTACCAAGAAAAAAGAAAATTGTATGATAACTACATTAGATCTATAATAATTACGTAGCCAAGTTAGGAATGTGTACTTATATAATGCTACGGATATATTGGTGTATAGATGACGTGACCCCTAGTGTAGGAGTCGACAATGATTTTATAAAAAAATTAAACTTTGCAGTTAGTAGATGGCATTTACGAAAACACGGTCCATTATTATCCCCTTTTGAACCGAAAAAAAAAACATATCTACAGAAATAATAAAGTTCACTTGTCACTGTATGATTTATGATGTCCATCTATAAAAGTTTAAATTATTGTCTTCATTTACATACGTGTTTTGTATCCATTATCTTCCTCAACAACCTAGATCATCAAGCAGTACACACTTTAAAAAAAACGCAACTTGCAACTTTTTTTTCTATATTTTTCCCTTTTTTTTTAAAGTACTTATTTACATCAAATACTGAACCCAAATTATAAAATAAAATTACAACAGCATATATGAACACGATGAAACTTATTAGTTCAACAAAACTGTGTACAATTTCAGGAAAAAAAAAGTATGATTTAAAGATGTAATTATTAAATACCCATCTACATCTTTTATAAGCTATTATGAGATATTATTATACTTTATTAGATACGAATGTAGTAAACTCGCATCTTCTTTCTTGGAAAATAAATTAATTTAACGAGAAAGAAAGAACAAAAAAAAAAAAAACTATAATATCGCCGAATAGATCCAAAAAGAGAAGAGAGGACTTTTTTATCCATTGTTGTTGTGGATCAGATCAGAACGGAGGAAAAGCTTTTCCGTATCGGTTAATGTTGGAGAAGAGTCCAACGAGATCTTGCTTGTACGGTAGATATGATTTTCTCTTGTCTTCTTCCTTCATCGCTTTGTTCCTCAAGTAAAACTTCTCATGTGCAGAGACTTTCTCCTTCTCCTTCTCCTTCCTCTTCGAAGATTCGTTTCCGGTCGCGGTCGCTACTATGTAATTCTTGTTAATGGAGCTTGAATTCAGGAATTTTAGTGACTGTTTCCCGTCGCTGTGACTTCTCTTGAGCAGATCTCTGATACGCCACCGTTTCGTCGACCATGACGATGTCGAAGACGAACCAGTCGATTTGCTCTTTCTACAGCCTCCCGGCGACATCATCTCCGTCGATCTCTCCGGCGTCCATGGGCAGTAGATCTCGCTCGGGATCGTGTCAAGCTCGTCTTCCTCTTCCTCGTCGTCGTCCGACGACGATGAACACGTCTGCTGCGGCGGCGGCTGCTGATCGCGGAGGAACAGATCTTTCAACGGAGTCACAACCGCTTCCGGGGAAACGTCGTCAGGCTCCACGGCGGAGGTTTCGGAGACGAGGTTCTGATCAAAAACCGGGAATACTAATCCACCGTGGCCGGAAGAAGACGCCATCGCAAACTCGAATTCGTCGTCTCCTTTCTCCTTGTAAACATCGTCGGCGAATTTTCGACAAACTCGTTCGGCGATCTCGGCGGTTCGATCGCCGGAGTAAGTGCTGAAGCTAGGTGAAAAAGACGCCGTGGAGGCAGTATACTCATCGTCTATCTTCTCCATTTCTGAGAAGCTTTCTCTATTTTGTGAATCGGCTCTTCTTGTCTACCGGGTTTTACAGTTGACGAACGAGAAGAGCGTGAGAGAGAGAGAGGTTTTTTCTTCGATGGCGTTTTTTTTTTGTCTTCTTCTGTAAACAGCCGTATATATAGGAGAAGCGGTTGGGCACATGGGAATGGCAATTCAGTAATAATTAAGTAAATACTCAATGTGTGTCATTTGCAGCAAACTATTAAATATCGAGTATAACGTGGACTTTCTAGAAGCGTATCCCGCTACTTGATCCAGAAGTTTTGGTGTATGATTTCTTTTTCTTTTTTTAAAACAATACACTAAAATCAATTGACAATGATATATATTTCAGCCACTGAATTATGGTTAAATACCCGACAAAATATATTAATGGTTAAACAAATTCTACTTCAAGAATAATTTCTGAACGCATTGTAGAAAATCCTAATACGCAGAATTAATACTTGTAATTTGATTAGGATTGGAATGTCATGCTTTGGTTTTAAATGGTAACTTAAAAATGATGGTGTACTATTTTTTGGACGAAGTTTCCGCTTGTAGGAATATTAGTAAACATGGCTAATTTTTACTTTTATGCATGTGTATATATAATATATTAGAATAGGATCCGTATATATGCAGGTTTTTGATAAAATATTTTAAACACGTAAAAATAAATTGAAAACAAAATCGGATAATTTATTTATTCTAAAATTTTGCCGAATTAATTATCCTACTTTATTATAATTAGATTTATCATAATTAAAATCTAGATTAGGATCCGCGTATTATAATAATAAAATTTCAAACCCGTTAAATTATTTTTTAAAAAAAATAGAAAGCAAAATCTGATCACTACTAAAAATATATATAAAAAAGACAAAATCGAAACCTAAAAATTATTTATTTAGTTTAATTTTCATTTATTTTCAATTAAAATATTTAAAACACAGAACTGTTGCAGATTCTAAGCAACATTTACCCTACTTCTCATATAATTAACACACTTTATCAACTATCTTTTTCTGTTCCGTTGCGTTAAAAAAACTTGAGTATTTAATTTGAGTCAATCGAGTATGTTAACGATCTTTCCATTAACTCTATTCAAGCAAATAAAGTATCTCTTTCTCTTCACATTCATCTCCTTTATATGATCTTTCTGCTCTCTAGAAAAGTTATGCTTCTTAATACTCGCATCAAAAGCCTCTCTACATGATTCTTCATATCATCCTCATATCATTAGCATTTAGAATTTTTTTTTTTTTAATTAAAATATATCCTAGTTAATCTAATTTACTTTTTAGTTTTTTTTTTCTTTTGAAATATATCCTTTTGTTTTTATTATATATTTGGTTAAAAAGAATATATTATCCTTTTGTTTTATTAAAATAATATAATTTTAATAATATTTTGAAATATTATCATTTTGTTTTGTTAAAATAGATCCTTTTGTTTTTAAATTTAAATATATTGTAGTTAATTTTATTTTACTTTTGTAATCTAAATCAATAAATTTAGTATATATTTTTTGTAAAATAATATATTACCGAGACACGTATCGAAATCTAAATCGATATGATATGATATAATGTATTAAGTTACATCGTCGTCATATCATTAGCATCTAAATTTTTTTTAATTAAAATATATCCTAGTTAATAAAATTTATTTTTTGTTTTTAATTTTGTTTTCTCTCGATCTCTCTGCTCTCTAAAGAAGTTATGCTTCTCAAGACTTGCATCAAAAGCTTCTCTACATGATTCTTGCTATCATTCTTCTCACTCATTGAGCTAATCATTGTCAAATATCATATCATTAGCATCTGAAATTTCTATTTTTTAATTGAAATATATCCTAGTTAATCTAATTTATTTTTTTATTTTATTTTTTTATTTTTTTAAATTGAAATAGATCCTTTTATTTTATTTTATTTTTCTTAAATTGAAATATATTCTAGTTGATTTTATTTTACTTTTGTAATCTAAATCGATAAATTTGACGTTTTTATTTTTTTAACCGTAGCTAACTTAGTTTTCTTTTTCTTAATTTTCATATTTATTTTTTCGATTTTTTATTTTTTTTTTGGTATTAGTAATTGAAAAATAAACTTATTTTTGTTTTTTATTTTTAAAAATAATGTTTTGATTTTCCTTTTAGTATTAGTAATTGATCATACAATTTCTTAACTTAAATGAAAAATATAAAAGACTTATTTTCTTTTTTTTATTAATCAATTAACTTGATATGTGTCACGATCATGTTAAAAACTAACTTTGATGCATCCTACTTTATATAATAAGATATGATAAAAATAAAGTGTATCTATTCTTTTGATTGAGAAAGACAAATTATTTTCATCATATTTTTTACCATTTAAGTGATATTTGTATATACAGTTATTGATTTTCTCTTATATGATGATGTATGTGTGTTTGAAAAGTTGAATTAAATTGTTGTAGTCTAAGCAGCCCATTATAAGGAAATGCATACGTAATTGCTGACAAAGAAGAATCATGAATCATGGCTGCTGCGTTGTAATCTTAGCTTCTCGAAAACGAAGGTTCGAAATTGTTTCTTTTTTTTGTTTCAATTTATCAACTTAAAATATATAACTGAACGCAATAAATACGATCCTGCTATAAGAAATACGATTCACATGGGCACGTATATGTATGTACATGTGTATAATATACGTATAATACTTCTAGATGTCGTTATCACTTTTCTTGACCAAGTCTTATGAGCGAAGCTAACTTGACTTGAATCAGAATCAGATCAAAGATTTTTTTCTTTTTTTTTCTTCCACCGTTAGACCAAATCGTCACACTATGCGGATTAAATGCTATTGGAATTTATAATATTAATTAATACTGTATATTGTTTAGCGTCATTGTCAATGTCACATGGTCTATAAGAAAATGTTGACGGAGGAAATAGTATGGGTGTGATATAAAAACTATATTATATGTGATTTAAATCGAAATTAAATCCAAGATCAGCCATAAAACTTCCTAAAAGCAGCTATATAAACTAAACACACACACACACACACACACACTCTCAATACAGTCCACAAGAAACTAATCACACTATACAATCTACATTCACTCTCATCTCCTCGTATATTTACAAAATCAGAAAGAAACGTAAGCTAAGTTGCGTGATAAAATACGAATCAATTCCAAGAATCTCTTCTCGACAAATTTGCCCTAAGATGATGCAAAGTAAACTCAACTTGCACCGGAAGATCACCGGGAACCGCACTCGTCCTGGTCGCATCATTCTCCGGCCGTTCCGTTCTCCTCTGCTCAACAATAATATCGTGGTACATCGGTCTGAATTTGATCTGAAACGCCCTGTAAGAGAAATACGGCAAGAGAGCGGAGAACACGACGAGGACAAGAGTGAGCCAACAGATCGGACTCGGTGCTGAGGTCTCGACCAGGACCTGAAACGCGGTCGTGGAGAATGTTGGAGGAAGAGCACCGTAGACGACAAGAAACAGATAACAGAACCCTATGCTTCCCCAGATGAAGCAATGCTGGATCCAGGTGAAGTAGTTTATCGAAATCGCCATTTGGCTATTCACGGTCCAGACCACGCAAGTGTACATCGTGGCTCCGAGAACCGAGTAATCGACTACTTGGCCATCGATCCGGAAAGCTTGAGCCGCCATTGTGTTGATCGTGAGGAAGAAAATGATCATGGAGCTTATGATCCCGTTCAACATCCAACCGAGTATCCGTTCCCAGCTGAATAATACGTTCTGTACTCCTTCTTGGTACAGTAACGGATACTGCGGAAAACAAAACAAAAAATCAAGAACTACAAAGTGATTTTGTTTTTGAGAGAGGGAGAGAGAAAATTCTTTACCTTGAGACAAAGGCGAGCAGAGACGTCTTGATCGAAGACTCCGAGGGCGATGACGGGAAGCGAAGTGAAGAAGACGTTGTAGCACGACATGTACCAATCGTTATAAGCTGGTTTTCCAGAGAAAGCAGCATAGGCTTCGTACCAAAACAGCGTGAACCCGAATGTGAGGTTCTTGTAGAAGAAGTAGCATATCTGAATTCAACAAATAGAAAACTGAAATAAAGACCAAAGACTAAAAATTTAAATCATGCAATGAGAAGATCACAAACCAAACTGATGATTGAATATCCGAACAAGCCGTTAAAGCTTTTTTACCATAATAGCTATTCTTCTATAACACCAATGTCCGTGAACAAGCAACAAACGCTCCAGAAACCGAAACTGAGTGATCGCAAAATCACTAGCCATCACTGCCTGTAAGAGAAAACTTTCAGAGCTCTAATGATCGTTTCATAGTAAATAGAAGAAGAGCTAATCAAATCTTGTTACCTGCATTCCTTCGGCACCACTTATACCAACTCCAATATCGGCTTCCTGAAGCATTCCAACATCATTTGCGCCATCTCCAATGGCCAGTGTTGTTCTACCTGTCCCGCTTTTTACCAATCTTGTAACCTAACATACATATATTCTATGCCTCTCGATCAGATTTCTTCAACGGGGAAAGGCAAGTGAAACCATAATGAAAAAGTGTTGACCGCGAATCGAATCTTACGAGAGCCTTTTGTTTTGGTGAAGACCGGCAACATATAACAGAATTACATCGAATCGCAAGTTCCAAGAACTCTTTCTCCAGCTTCTTGTCCAATGCAAAAGTTAATGACTTCCCATCAATCACTAAACCAAACATCTCCGGATTTTCATTAGCTGAATTGCCCGTTGCTGCAGCAGTTTGTGACATTCCTTCTCGTAACTGTTTTTTAATACTCTGAAAAGAAGCCTATTAACAAACAAACAAACAAACAGAAACTTCTCATCACTTCCCATGAACATAGAATGTCATTAAAGTTTTAAAAGTTATGTGCACGGAAAAAAAAAACAAGAGAAACTAACTACCTTTGCAACAGCATCTTTGTCTCCTTGTTTTTCTAATGCTTCAACATCAGGTGAATCTAGAGTTATCAAAATCTTTTTCATGCCTTCTCTTAAGAGACTACAAGCATATCTGCCAACAACGTCACAGCTTAATACATTTTAACTCTTAAAAGAAAAAAATGATAATCAAGAGAAGATATGATAAATCTAAAATACCCGATATTAATTGCAGTTTCTGTCTTATCCCCGGTTAAAACCCATATCTTGACCCCAGCCTGAGATAGTTTGTCAATACAATCTGGAACCTTTTTAACAAGAAAAAAAAAACGAAACAACATAAGTAAGTTCCAAGACGAATCGAAATCCTTCTCAATCTTATCAGAAGAAGCTGAAAGAAAAAGAAAAAGCAACCAATTTTCTTGTTTTGTTATACTTACACCCTTCTGGAGTTTATCTTCCACAGCAGTAGAGCCAAGAAGAATCAAATCCTTCTCAATTTTATCAGCAGCTGCATCAATTAAAGCATCTCTATCTTCAGTGACCAGAGTTTTGGCTTTCATAAACTCCTCATCCCAGATTCTGTACTCGTCTTCATCGACTTCTCTGTATGTAATCACCAAGGTTCTTAAACCTGCCTCCGCATACCTCTTGACGTGTTCCTTTGTCTCTCTCTCATTTTGGCGTCCGTGTTTTGCAAGTCGTTCAAACATTACACTGTAACACATGACAGAAGAAGATATTTCCCACTGAATCATATAGGTTATATATACTTTTAAGATCTGAGCTTCTCCAGAAAGAAAAAAAAGTATCAACCTGTCTGCGCCTTTTGAAAGCAACAATAACCGGTTTTCTGGATTTCGCACAATCACCGACATTCTTTTGCGTGAACTGCTGAACTCTAGGACATGAAGTAGCTCATATACTCTGAACATTCCAAAGAAATGTGACAACTTTAGAAATGTTGTGTTCTCATGTTGGCCAAAAAGAAAAGACTTTGAGCTTCGATTACCTGTCTACTTTTTCACCGGTCATGTGGTCAATTTCGTGCAAGGAAATATTAGTTTGAGACCTTGCAAAGAATTCAAATCCAAGCTCTCGAGAAGCTATGACGAAGGCTGCTTCATCGGGAGACTCAGCCTCATACGTGATCTCTCCGGTGTCACCGTTTACATCAGGAATAGCAGTGTGGCAAATAGCCAACACCCGGAAAAACTTCTGGATGAGTTCTGCATGTGGTTGATTAATCCATTGCCCATCTACTATTCTCTCGTCCCAGAAGTTAAAGCCTTTAACCTGCTTTGTCGAATTCGCTTTTATCTCCTTAACGGATAAAGAATCATCATCAGCTTCTTCTTGAGGTATGGTCATACCCTTTTGCTTTCTCAAGGCCATTTCAACTTCCGTCATACCACACCCGTAAGCGGTTCCAGCAATCGAACATTTCACAAACTCCATCGAGTTGCAAGTCAGAGTACCTGTTTTATCCGAGAGAATCGTATCGACCTGACCGAGCTCTTCATTGAGATTAGACGTCCTTGCACGAGCAGGCCTGTCTGCTTCCTCGTGGTACATCTCTTGGTCTTGGTTGATGAAAATACTCTGCAAGACCTTCACAACCTCAATCGACACATACAACGATATCGGTATCAAGTAACCGTATAGCATCAGAGCCGTCAAGAAATGAAAGAAAGCAGCAAGAACCGCTCTCCTTGGGTCATAGAAAACAGTAGCCTGGTCCGGTCTAAAATACCATCGAGTTAGCTTACGATTAACACAGAGATCACTACTCGTTATAATCCCGAAGAACACGGATCCAACAAACGATATCGCAATCAAGGTAATGAAGAGGATGTAAATGATCTTGTCCATTTTTCTCTCAATCTTGCTCCTCTTTGAAGGAGGATCAGTAGCGTTCTGCATCACTTTGGTGTCATGGCCCGTGAAAACAACCACTCCGTGGACGTTATCCGTGTTTTTCAGCTTCGAATCTCTCAAGAGCAACTGCTGAGGAGAGAGAGGATATTGCTTCCCTTGGAAGTGAAGTGTCCCTACAAAGGAGTAGAGATGCTCGTTAGGATCCTCACATTTGATCACCCCCCTGAAGTTCTTGATAGACTCTTCATCGGATGTGATCTCCA
Organism: Alliaria petiolata; assembly: GCA_020283515.1. Lineage (NCBI taxonomy): Eukaryota > Viridiplantae > Streptophyta > Magnoliopsida > Brassicales > Brassicaceae > Alliaria > Alliaria petiolata. Next base: position 14,216,890 of record JAHZTW010000005.1, on the reverse strand, counting down.
ACGCGTGCTTTAGCTTCAGATTAGTCTCACCGTCGAGATTCATGGTATCAACATAACAAATCCCATCTTCGTAGCTAGACGAAAGAAGAAGAAGATCAGCTGGAAAGTAATCATCCTTGTGAACCTTCACAAGATCACCAACTCGGAGATTTTTCCACTTCGTTTCCCCAAATACGCCGTTTCTACCACAAACTTCCACTTTCCTATTGTTAGCTTCAACGTCCTGTTACACAAAGAAACATTAAAAAAAGATCCGAATCTATAACATCATATATCCAAAATACAAAAAAACAAAGCCCATACTTGTTTCCTTCTCCTCCAATCTTCAACTCCTTCTTTGACCATCGTCGCACCGATCACAATTAAGAGCGGTGCAAGAACGCTAGGGGCGGTGTAAGGAGCCAAAGGGCTAAACGAAACGAAACGAAAGCGACGACGAGGAAATATATATTTGCAACTCTTCTAAACTGCTCAAACAAGGACTTGGGGATGAAATTAACAGCTGTGTACTTGGTGGTTGATACATAGTTCCCTCTGTAATTAAGCTGGAGAGCCTCGGGATTATCCGGATCATTACAGAACACGACTCTCGAGTAACCTCTTAACCCAATCTGAGAATGATCTTCTCTAGAGAAAGGCTTAAAACACTTGAAAGAATACAATTTACTCAAACGCACCACCCCTTTCCTCTCTCCAGCCATCTTTAAAAAATATATATATATATATCTTTCTTCCCTTAAAAAGACAAATTTTCTCTAGAAATCAAGCCTGAGTTCTCTCTGTTCCACTACTCGTTTTCTCAAATCACCAAAACGAATCAGAGGAGATTTCGTTCTCAACACGAAAATTACTATTTTCTCAAGTTGTTGAACACAAATTTCAAACAACAATCATGAATCACCCACCAGATCACAAATCCATCTCCAAATGTAGTAGCTGATGATAATAATCAGCTAGAATCTAATTTAGAGAGAAAAACAAAGAAGAAATCAAAATCAGGGATGATAAGAAATATAGAAGCTGCACTAAACAGTAACTACTAATCGAATTAAAAAAAAAAAAACATTCTGACCAAAAAAAAAAAACATTTGTCTGAAAGATCCCTTACTTGGTCCCAAAGATCTAATTCCTTGCAGAGTAAGATCTTTTTGGAATCTGTCAGAAGGTTTTTTCAAGCCCATTAGACCCCCTTGCTCTTTCTCACGTCGCTTCTCGTAGTTCGCAAATCTTCTCCTATATGATAAACATCGGTGACCGTTTTGCTAAACAATCCAATCAGAGGCTTGGCAACTAGTTTATTAATCGGTAACTACCTCCGCAGGTGTGGGTCATTCTAAATGTGAGAAGCTGCTTTATACACCAGAGGTTGGTTGATCAAAGCGAAGAAGGTTTAATTTGATATATTTTTTATTGTAATGTTTTCAACCGCTTATACTGTAAACTTTTGAATCATTTATGCGCTCAAAAACTTGCGTCCTACAAAAATACAAAAGAAGAATCAAAGTGAAACAAAAATAGATTTGATGAAAAGGGTGATGCTCATATTCTATGGGTGTAATGTGAGTCTATCAAGCCGATGGCTTTCAGTACGAGGAATTACTTTTACAACCATCGCACCAAACCCAAATGAGATCCAATTTTACTGCAAAATTACACAAAGTCTCAACAACAAATCAAATTGTCGCAGAACTATTATCTCATAAAAACGAGGCTCAGAGTTTTGCATAATCTACTCAAGGAAGAGTTTATCAGGCTCTTCTCATACAAGAGGTGTCAGAAATAATTAAGCAATAATCATCCTCGCCAATATCATATATTTCAAAAAACCAAAAATAAACAAGTTACTTTCATTTTCAAGTTTTATTCAGTTTTACTCGACTCGTCTTTAAAGGTTCTGCAACAACTCAAAATAAATTGGTATTCCAAATCATATGATTGACAAAAAACCCACAAAATTCCAATGATCTAAAATTACGAAAGACAACAACAGTACAGATCTTCAAAATCTAACTAACAAAAAGATTTAAAAATGGGTAGTGCTCATATTCTATGGGTGTAATGTGAGTCTATCAAGCCAATGGCTATCAGTACGAGGAATTACTTTTACAATCATCGCACCAAACCCAATTCGAGATTCAATTTGAAATACTTCAAAAGAAGTAAAAACGAAACAGATGATTTTATCCCTGGATCAATTCTCTAAAAAATTAAAAAGGAGTAATTGAAAACAAGAGAGGCTCAGAGTTTTGCATAATGTGCTCAAAGAAGAGTTTATCAAGCTCTTCTCATACAAGAGGTGTCAGAAATATTAAGCATTATTCATCCTCGCCGACATCAAATACTTTCGTATCATACAGGAAAAACCAAAAAACCTCACATAGATATTAAATCAGAAGACTCAATAACGAAAAAGCAAAAAAAAACATAGAAACGGCGGAGATGGAGGTATAGGAATTAGGGTTTTTTTAGAGTCAATGATGTGAAAGATGGAGGAGCATGAACCTTATTTATAGATACTTACTGGGCCTTTAAATTAAAGCGTTTCTCGTTTAGCGGGTTTACTTGCAGAGCTTTGTTTTCGGACATCACAAGATTAAGATGAAAGGGCCCATTGGGCCTAAAATTGAATCACAAAATTAAAAAAAAATATTGTTATATTTGTTCTGCATAGAATTGGCAAATTATCCGGAATCGAAAAACCGAACTGAATCGAAATAAAAGATATCAAACCAAACTGGAAACAAACCCGAACCGAATTGAAAACCGAATAGGTAGCTAAAATATCCAAAATATAACTATATACACAATAATATTTGTTGTATTTACACTTTAAATAACTTAAATACCCAAAATTACAATTACAAATCGAATATTAGTTATGTTTAGACGAAATAACTAAAATACTCGAAATACTTGAAAATTTTTAGTTATATTTGTCAAATAAATATTTTTTTTTGCAAAATTGAATTAAACAACAGAAATCTAATAAATTAGGTATTTTAGATAAATTTTGGATAATTCGGATATCCGGAACCGACCCGAAATCAAAAGAAATCCAACCGAAAAAACAAAATATCCGAATGGATCATATTCTTTAGAACCAAAATACCCTAACCTAAAAAAAATCGATCCTAACTCAAACGGGTACTCGAGGCTAGTTATGCATGAATAAATAGCCTCAGGCTTTGAAAACTCTCGTCTCCTAAAAGCTAGATAGTGTCTTTCGACTAATTAACAAACAGACTTTAAGAGGAACGAACAATCATCTTTCTTATCTTGTCCACCAAGTTTCTTGATTCGTCTTCAAGTTTCATCTTCAGTACTTGTGTAATCTCTCCCTCTGATTGATCCAACAATGCTCTCATCTCATCAAGCTTCTTTTTCAAACACTCGATTTCCATTACGCTCTTTCTGGTTTCATCTTCCTTCTTCTCATTTGGGTTTTCAAGTGAATCAGAGGAAGGGTACTTGAGCTTGAATGTAACGGTGGAAGTAGTAGCGAATGGACATTTCTCTAATGACTTGTAAAAGGCTTCCTGACCAAATCATCTTTTGAAGGCAGAGTAGAACCAAAAGGTCCAACACCAGCCTTAATAAATAGCTCAACACCTGATAATTGCTTCTCAACTTCTCTCTTGTTCTTCTTCTTCTTCACCGTCTCATTCGGTTCATTTCTGGTTTGCTCTCTCTCATCCACTACTTCCTGCTTCACTTCAGGCTTCTTATCGTCATCTGAAATGTTTCTCTTTTGAATCTTGTTATTGGCTCCATTATAATATGTAAAACTTCGATAAACGGACACGAACTCTCTTATCATGTCACACGAGCTATTATAGTCTTCTGAATATAGTGTGCCAAGAGCCGCCTCACGGATTAGATTCAGTGTTTCCTCTGGTGCAGCTCCCAAAGCTATGGCTCTTACAGCAGCATTCTTCGTTATTCTCACTGCTGCTCGGATCTGACTTGATTCAGATTCTAGTTTGGTCTTTCTCGCTCTCCAGCTAAAATCCGTCATATATTCTGGCGAAAGATACTTGCTTTTCTTCCTCTCTCTTTTACCTGTTTGCACAATAATAGTCTCGCCACTTCCATTGTTCCTTTCAACACTTGAAGAAACATCAAACCTGGGCCTTTTGCAGAGCGAGGCCAATGGAGTTGATAAATCAACAGTTATTTCGAGACCCGAATCATCTTTCCTCTCACTCTCTTCTAAATGGTTTGAGTCGTTTGATTCTTCTCTCTTCTCAATCACGTCGCCATCATCATCATCCTCCAAACCCCTTTTGTTCTTCCTCTTCTTCGACCAAAAGCTTTTCCCATTAGTACTAATAATTTCTCCCACTTGCTTCAGATCAGTGTTTACAATCTTAGAAACCTCACTCAATCTTCTCCTCAAAGTAGTAGAACCAGTGGTTGCTACATCAGCAAGATCAACCTTATTAACTTCATCACCATGTTTCCTCTTTTTTACTAGCAAGCCCAGAGCATTTTCTTAGTGATATCTGGCAAGAAGAGTCGTCAAAATCCAACAAATGTTCATCCTCTTTGTCTTCAAGTCCTACGATATATCGATCCTCATCACATTTAGCTAAATCAAACCTTCCTTTAGACCGATAAAAGGCATATATTTTCCTCTTCAAAACATCAATCTCTAGCAAATCGATAAAACAAACCGACCTCGCAAGGCACTCAACATCATCGAGAATTTATCCAGGTCTTTCAAGAACCAAAGACGACACAATCTTTCTTCTAACATCAGGTACAAGAACTCCTTCCTTTATTCCAGAATTCACAGCTACGCGACTAACCAGAGCCTCATCGCAGACCAACAAATGCTCGACATGTTCACCAATCTCTCCCACAGCTTCTTCCACAGCACTGAGAAAGCTTCTGGAATCGCTCGTCTTCGAGAACTCTCTGAAATTCTCCAGAAACGGTTTCAATTGCGATGGACTGCACCAAGCAAACCTCTCATTCCAAAAATATGCAACAAGTAATTTACCCTTATGCATTTGCTTCAAAGCCAAGTCTGAAGCATCTGAAGAATCATAAATCTTCCCAGGCCACCATTGATGACTATTGACTTCCTCTACCCATACAAAATCTCCCACATGGAACCCATTCTCTTCTTCCTCATCGTCAATCTCTTCTTCTTCTTCTTCTTCTTCTTCGTCTTCATCGTCGTCAATCTCCTCCTCTTCTTCAAAATTATCTCTGGAATCTTGCTTGGTATTCAACAACGAAGAAGCTTCACTCATCACAAAATCTTCGATTGGTCCAGCGTCGTTAACACTCTCCATCTTAACATCGTTTCCCTTAAAATTATCATCAGAACCACCGTTCATATGACCTAAAACAGCTCCATCTTCGTTTTCAGAAACCCTAGCAGCACCAGTCGTTACAAAATTTCCCATCGAACCCGAAGAGTCGGTCTTCTCGTTCTCTCAACACAACCTGTCCTACAGTAAATGCAAACTAAACATACAGACAAAACGACAATGATAAACAAAAAAATCAAAGAAGAAACTTGTACTCGCGACAACAAAAAAATGTCTTTTTTTCACGAGAGAAACACGCAAATTTTACACCTTGAGAAGAACAAAGAAATCGAAATTACCTGAAGAAAAAAAGAGAAGCGGGTATTTTTCAGTTCGAGCAGCGAATCCAGAAACACCTTCTTCCTCGAATCCTGCGGCGCAAACTTTTCGTTTTCCCCCTCTCGAGAGAAAATAAGAAGGAAAAAAGGTATATTTGTGATTGAATGCTTTTGCTTTGCTTATCTATTTTCTTCTGATATCATCATCCCAATATATTCGTTTCCTTTTTGTTTCATCGTACGTTTATTATTAACAAAATTTTAACTCGTGTTTTTCTGATGACATCTACAAGATTTATGAACGTCAACAATTTGCCTACCTCTCTTTTCTTTTTTCCCCTATCCGGTTTTAGCGTTTGAATTTACGATTTTGAATTTTGATACACAAGATTGTTAAAAAAAACTATCAGATTAATGTCCAAAATACAACAATTAGCCATATTTCTTTCTCCTTTGACACCAAAACTCACTTTTTTCTATAAACTACGTGAGCGAGTGTGACGCTGTGTTGTTGTGTCTTATCTCTTCGTTTGAGCTAGGCATTTCAACAAACACGTTGTGTGCAGCTAACAAAGCATGCGTAGAAGGCTAAATCCGCAATGTGAAAAAAAAAGAAACTGATTCAAAGTACAATAATTTCTCAAAGCTGAATCAACAATTCCAAACGCAAACTATACTAACAACAAAAGGACCCATGAGTTCCGAAAAAAAAAAACACACATTTTTATAAAAAAAAGTTCCGATTTTGTTAAAGCTTAAGCAATGGAAACCTTAGCACCAGCTGCTTCGAGCTGCTTCTTGGCTTCTTCAGCTTCATCCTTCGTCACGCCTTCCTTGAACTTCTTCGGCAACCCTTCGATGAGCTCCTTCGCCTCCTTCAAGGCCAAGCTAGTCAATGCCCTTACCGCTTTGATCACTGCGATACGCGAGCTGCTGGGCACTTCGTTGATAAACACATCGAAATCAGTCTGATCCTCCACCACAGACGCCGCAACAACACCGTAACCCGGAGCAGCCACAACCGCCGCAGCGGGAGCTAGAGAGAGTGGCGAGACACCGAACTTGTCCTGAAGGTAATCGACGAGGATGCGGGCTTCTTCGAGGGTCAGAGACGAGATCTCGGAACCAATCTTCTCGATTTTCTCCGGAGCTTCGACGGCGGCGATGGGACGGAGGTTGATTGCACGGTGGCTGAGCGTGGAAGAAGAAGCACCAGAGCGAGCCGGGAATTCGACTGCGGTGGGCCGGGAAGGAAAGCAATGTGCGGAAGCGAGGGTGGGAGATGACGAGGAACGGATTGAGGTAGCGATGGAGAGAGTCGTCGCTGCCATTTTTCACTCTTCCTCTTTGGGGATTTGTTTTGTGTCTCTCTGAGTGTGTTTGTAGGAGAGATGATGAAGATGAGGATAGAAAAACCAAGGATAAGGGGTAATTTCGGCAACTAAAATAATGCTTACGCTTGCTATCATGCGCGTGTACACACACAGACATGAATTTGCATGATTAAAACAGTAAAATCGGGGCGTTCCGAGAATCGAACTCGGGACCTCTCGCACCCAAAGCGAGAATCATACCACTAGACCAAACGCCCCTATTGATAAAAATGTGTCACTTATATATTGAAGTCCCAAAAGGTTTGTAGTCAAACCTTCATTTCAAAAGAAGCATCAAATAGGATGGGTCAAATTTGCTTATTAACATGATCATGACACGTGTCGAATTTTAACCACTATACCAAACGTTCTTATTGACACGTATTAAAAAATTCAACCAATTAGATTTTAACATAATGTTTATATAAATCTAAAAATTAGTTTTAAAATAAAAAATAGAAAATAAGTTTCCTTTCAATTTAAGAAAAAAAAATAAAAAACAAAAAATAAATTATATTAATTAGGATATATTTCAATTAAAAAAAAGTTAGATGCTATTGATATAACATTATATGATGATGAGCTCAATGAGAATGATGATAGCAAAAATCATGTTGAGAGGCATTTGATGCAAGTTTTGAGAAGCATAATTTCTCTAGAGAGTAGAGAGATTATATACGGGAGATAAATGTGAAGAGAATGAGAGACTTTATTTGCTTGAAAAGAGTTAATGGGAAGATCGTTAACATACTCGAAGGACTCGAATTGCATATTCAAGTTTTTAACGCAGCAGAACAGAAAAAGATAGTTGATAAAATGTGTGAAATATATGAGAGGTAAAATTAATGTTGTTTAGGACCCGCAACAGATTTTGTGTTTTGAATATTTTAAATTAAAATAAATGAGAATTTATAAATAAATAATTCTTAGGTTTCAATATTGTTTTTTATATATATTTTTAGTGTATTCTCTTACTGTACATTTTACGTTAGGCTCATGTGTTTTTGTTGAGGGGAGAACCATATTGGAACAGATCGCAGTTAAACAGCTATATGTCTCCTAACCTCGTGTGTGAGCGAGTTCTCATTTCCTAATTCAAGTTAGGCATTTCAACAAACATGTTATTTGCAGCTGAAGAAGCACGCGACAATAGCTAAATCCGTTCCAGGAATCCAAATTGATTCGAATTACAACAGTTTCTCAAAGGTGAATCAACGATTCCAAACACCACTAGACCAAATGCCCATATTGACAGAATTGATCTTTTTACTACCATTGCCTATCTTAAACATTGACAAGAAAGGGATACAAAAAGACTTTGAACAGTGAAGAAACTTTTTGTTTTTTTTGGTGCAGTGGAAACAATCTTTTAGTTCAAAAGAAGCATATATAATAATCGTATACCAATGTAATCACATCGAGTAGTTTCGATTTCTCCCTTCTATTTTCCCACCAATGCTACAAACAACCGCAAATCCCATTTCCAATGAATCCAAAAGCCCCCCCCCCCCCCCCGTTTCAAAGCCTGCAAAGAGGTTTTCATTTGTCACCATCTACGGCGTCTCCTCCCATACCAAAACGCAAACGCAGCCACGGATGCAGCAACAACGACTCCGGTCGCCGCGTGCCATAAATGCAGAGGCTTCTCCATCATCACCATTCTTGAAGACTGCCTCGCCATCTCTGAGCTCGAAACATCCTTGACTTCCGGAACTATATGCTGACTCACCACGGTCTGAGCGAACCCGAGTCCTTCTCTTCCCAATTCTTCTAAATCAGTAACAGCTGGTTTCAACTGTGTCGCCTTTGAGAAAGTTTCATATTCTTCTTTAGTCCCTCCTTCAAGAAACGACCCAACAAGGTGACCTTTATTAACCCAATACGCTCCAAACGCTTTACCGTCTTCATACTCCCCAAAGTGCACAACTTCACCTACAGGGTCTCCGTAGAACTGCCACGAGAAGGCAAAGACCCTTGAGTAGAAAAACGGCAAGTAGTCAAATTCTCCGGTCTTTTCTGGCTCCATGATCGCTGAGACTGCGTGCCGTGCAGATTTCCTAGCCGAGTCCACATGCTCAAGCCTCCTCATTTCACCAAATAGTTTCACTGGAAATGTAGCTACATCGCCTATTGCATACACCGAGCTGTCACTTGACTGCATTTTGCTGTTCACTTTTATTCCTCCTTTCTCTATTGTTAGCTGTCCTTCAAACAAGCTTGTGTTTGGCCTTATTCCGATTCCAACCACAACCAAATCAGCTGGTAACTGGTTGCCATCTTTGAGATTAACCGCCATGACCTGCAAATCCAAATCCCATAAAGCTCATGTCAATACACAAACACAGCGAACAATGCTCAATATTTCATAGTTTCATCATTGGATCAGGAGGCTCCGTTGTTCTATTGACATCTTCCAAGTTGAATCTCAAGCTTAAAAAAATATATCCTAACCTTTTTATTCGAGTCAAACTCAAATGATGTCAAAACCGTTCCTTTGATGAACTTCACTCCTTTAGCCCTGTAGTATTCTTCATACAAACTTGCAATCTTGGGCGTAAAAAGACGCGCCACTGTCATAAGAAACTGAAAAAGGTCAAGCCAACCACACAGACAAGCTTTCTCTTTTACACGTAAGTTGAGTAATAATGAAGAGTACTTACTGCAGTGAGCCTCTGGAAAAACCATGGTCACGTTGATCTTGTTGATCACTAAAGATGCAGCACACTCCATGCCGATGTAGCCACCACCGATAACAACAGCATTCCCATTGGAGCTAGACTGGATCGCAGTGGCAAGCCTATTTGCATCGCCCAGATCTCGTAAGTAACAAACATTTTCAGCATCTGAGCCTTCCACCCCAAACTCTTCGAGCTTCAACGCCTGCTTCCACAGGCCACATGTGACAAGAAGAAGGCCACGACTTTAGCAGTCCAAAGCTCTAAACTTTCAAATAGCACAAATTCCTTTAACAATGTCCAGGATTGAGCAGATTTGCAAAATAAGTGTTCACAGCATCTAACAGACGTTCCAGTATTACAAAACCATTGACTTCAGTCCATTTAAGACTCTAACGATAATAAGTAGTAACAGATTGTAACATCTCAAGGACGATGATATAATGATGAGAAACAGTAATTTATCATATACGTTAATGGCATTTTTTCACCCGCGCACACTCTTACTTTGGAAAAACGAAATCATATATATTATTGTGCAATCCATACCCTGGCACCTGTTGCAATGATCAAGAATTTGTAGCTTATAGTCTCCCCGGTGCTCGATAAAAGAGTCTTCCTCCTCACATCAACGGACTTAACACGAGTTCCAAGGACTAATTCAATTCCTGACAAAAGCATATTGCAAAATTGTCAGAACTTACTCTCATAATCACAGCCCAAGTAAAGTCACACTTTCTCAGAATCAAAAGTGCAAATGTAGTTACCATGTTCCTTGTACCATTTCGGGGTGAGCTTCTCATCATTAGCCCCAACACAAGTGTGGAAAGAAGGAAGCCGTGCAGGAGCTGCAGATAAGATCATGGGTTAATCTATACATACAGAGCCTAATGGGTGAACTATAACTCAATTCCTTGTTTGTTGAAAACAGTCTATACATCTTAGCTTCCCCTAACTCCAAAAGCAGAAAAAAACGCAAGCTACCAGGTTTCTCTTACCTTCTGGCAGCAGAAAACCTTTGCTTAACGCAGGCCTTTCATATGGTGCAACCTATAGAAAAAAGAAAAAAAAGCAAATGCAGAAACTAATTACTTACAGAGCGAAACAAACATAGGAAATCCCTTTTCCTCCCTAAATATTGATTCACAACCAATACTCCATAACAAAACAAGCATGAATGAAATAAACATGAATCACAAATCAGAAGCATTTCTTCCATGGTGAGTCGAGGACTGTTTAGAACGAATCGATAAAGGCATATCCAGAGATGGATAAACGTCATATAATGCCATGTTTGGAGGCTAGACGTTAACAATGCATTGGTGTTCTATGAGACATGGCAATACTCGGATATTTTTAGTCTATGTCTAACTTCACAAAATATCTTAGTATAATACAAATTGCCACCGTATCTCAGATTCATTTCAGCGTGCTATTAAGACCCATGTACAGGATTTCAAAAATCTTGAGCAAAAACCTAATCTTTTAAGGAAATCCACACGAAGTTCGTAAAGTAGCCCTATTAGTAGAAAGTATCACTAGCAATAAGGGACAAAAGAGATAGAGACAAGCCTAATACAATTTCAATCTAATAAGTAAATAACCATCAAAACCACCAAATCCAAAACGAGGTCAAAAGAAACTTTCAATCAAAAACTACTGATAGTAAACACACAACTACAGCAGAGTCACTCGAAATCAGAGTGGAAAATTCAGGTGAAAGAGAGAGAGAGAGCTAATCAATACTTCCTCGCAGGAGGAATTAAGAAAGGACCCACCATGAAAGGAAAAGCGAAACATAGATATTACCTCTTCTTCTTTCTCGCTATCAAAACAATAAATTTCGAATTTAATCAAGAAGAGAGAGAGAGAGAGAGATTTACGGGTTCTTCGGAAATGATGCAGAGTTCGCCATCGGAGACACCTCTCCGCGTGAATTCGAGAGCTGCATAACCAGCAGCAACACCTCCTCCGAGAATTACATACACGAACGCTCTTCCCATGCCGCTCTTCTTAGTTTCTCCCGAACATGTCAAAATCTGTATATGTAATTTTTAGTGAATGTGATTTTCTTTTTAAAAAAAAAAAATCCCCAGGAAAAACTAATATTTTGAGGCACAGAATTATAAATTTCTTCTGTTATCGGATCTTTTTCCACCAGTGAATGATAATCCGACGATTGTATTTGTACATTTACAATAGTACCCTGCTTTGACTTCCTTATTAACGAACGGTGGATGTTAAGTTTAAAAAAACGATTTCACTAGATCTGGACCATCCATTTTCTGGACTGATGATGCAGTGGGACCCAGATTAGCTCTTTGCTTGCACGACTTGCTTGGCCCATCATCATTGGTAAAATGAGTTATAAACAAATATCAAATCGTCAAGAATGAATATTTTCTAAACAGATTAATACTAATATTTAGATGCATCTAAGTTCAGAACTTGAAAACTGATTTTGGATTAGAGAGCAACACAACAAGGGATCCAAACCAAAAACATAGTTCTAGGGTTCTCTAGTAAATAACAAAATAACAAAGTTGTAGATTGATTGTAGAATAAGATAGAGATGTTAGAATTTAACTAATTATAGTTAGCCATGTGTCAAGACCATGAGGTATAGTTGGTATTGGGAAGTGTGGTCGAGATGAGGATATGATGATGCCCCGAATTCAATCCAAAGCGTTAGAAATGAATAATTTTTGTAAATCGCTAGACAAAACAATGCTTTTTATCGTAGACTTGTACTTGGAGCCATAATATCTCTGCCAAGTGGCTCATACACTTATCCTTCTTTTTTTTTATTGTATATTATAAGAACATGAAATAATATTAGGACACGTATTTTGAAATTAACAAAAACCACAATACAATGTTTTTTTCTTTTCGGACTTTAAACTAAAAACCAAGAACCCTCTGATCCTTCTTTATTTTAACACACATTTATGTATTTCTTTACTTAGAAACACGTTAATGTAAGTTTTAAGCTTTTTATGGTGATGAGTTTGCATTGATAATATCTTTAGGGAACTAGAGACAAAGAAACTAAAAAAATTCATATGATTCACGACAGAGTAATACCACAAAATCGGGCTTACCCTTTGGGTTCTTCTACCAATATATATGGGCCTTCTCTCACATGCAGGCCGTAAAGGTAAAAGACATCACACTGTAAAAACAACAAACTGACAATAGTATGAACGATGAACCAATTTTATTGTCCTTTACTCCTTTTTATGTAAATGATTTAATCATTAATAACCCGATGATGATAATCAAAATCTTTTTAGACAGATGAGCCGACTTCAACATTAATTGAATAAATAAAGTTAAAATATGTCATACTAGTCATCGAGACGGGAAGAAAATGGTTTATGCTATATATAGAAAGTACAGCTAAGGGATGAGGCTGCCCAGAGCAACGCAAAAGCAAATAAATGAACAAAACAAAAAGAGAAGGTAAAAAAAAACCCAATTCTTCCACGTTTGTTTATTTGTAAATTATCAACCACTTGTATGTTTGTGACCGACCCGCCATGTGATTTTTCCTTTATAATTCACATGGGAAGTCGACAATTCCCACATGATAAACACGTTGGCCTAATACAATAGATAAACATGTGGCCCAATTCCATATTCATTTCGAATTCAAATTTATGGTTAAGATAGAATCAAATATAAGCATACTTCATACTGATAGTTTTAACCTTAACTTATAAGAAATATATAATGTAGCATGGAATCTGGATATAGTTAAGATACTATGTATTGATCTGAGATGTATATTTAATCATATATTGAGATTTAGAAAAGATGAATGAGAAGAAAAAAACTTCATTTTAAATACCATGGTAAAAAAACTCTTATATTTCTTTAGGAAAAAAAAAACTCTTAATTATTAGTATATCAAAAAGTATAAGATACATAATATAGTTTTTTTTGTTAAAGATACATAATATAGTATAGCTACTACATTCATTACTTTAACTATTGAGGCTGAAATCAGTTCATGTTATATGCATAAATTCGTATACGACTTTTGAATCAATATGATATTCGAACTGAAAACTCTATTTATCCAATAACATCACATCATGATTCATGCATACTTCAAAACTTGAATCTTTAAATATTCCGAGAGCAAGTGATCTCACTTAAACATATATGTCTCTCACTTATGTTTCTTTTAGTTATAACTTATAAGTTTTAAACATAAAAAAATGTTTAGTTATTTTTTTTTTAAAAAGAAAATGTTTAGAATTTGAATGACGACGTAAAGACCAGCCCGGAAAAGATAATGCATTCATTGGTTCGTTCCTTGCTATAGTGCACTTCTTTTCGTTCCGTTTCGTTTTTTTTTTCATTTTTTAAATACACAAATTTGTATGCGCGTTAAAAACTTTACGTATCAAATTCAAAGTCCAAAAGGAAAAAAATTATTGAAATATATATTAATTATATATATATATATTGCCCGTCAACAAAAAAAATTGAAATATTAATTATTCCTATTCTAGCCAATGCATAGAGAAGAGGAAGTGGATCTTGGATATATCCTCTACACATGCTTCATTCGGACAAAATGTGTCGTTGGCTAAAGACTTAAAAGTTAAAGAAGTTCGGTAAAGCTTAAATGCTTTTGCCGTCTTGCTATAGTGCTTACACTTCCCGACCTAACATCATGTCGAATATCCATTTACTCTATCCATTTTATACAAATAATAAATCTACACATATTTATTTTCAGTAATATATGTCAAATAGTCGACTCATCTTGGCTTTATTATCAGATCAATCTATATAAATAATTGCGGCACAATTACTCATTACGTTTCTAGCTCATCGAATCTTATTTTTCATCCCATGTTTGGTATCTTTTTTTAGGTGTAAAATATTTATGGTTTTGAAGTATGGATAAAAAATATCAATGAAAATGAACCATTCTATAAATTGTTCTTTTATTCAAAGAAGTCGATATCTTCGCCTTGAAGGTTGTGGTTTTGGTTAGTGGAGTTAGGCTCACGTCGGGTTCTACATGTTGAATGGCGATGCCCAAAAATGGATAAAAATTGTTGAATAAAGGCAACGAGAACTGTACCAGAAGCTATCTATTTCTAGCCATCATGTGACATGTGTCTTATTGCAATTGGTGAGATTAGGTTCTGTATGTTTATGTCATATATGTACATACACCGATCCACATGTATATACACACGCCTAACTCATGTAGTCATGTGTATGTGAGTACATATATATATATATATATGGACGAACAATCAAGGTTCGTCTCAGTTTCATCATACGCTTATAAGAATTTATCTGTTTTAACTCTTTTTTACGCCTTGCATTACCAGGGAAAAAAAACTGTTTATAAACTGTGCGAGTATGTTAACTATAGATTTAAATGTGGTTAGGTTAATGGATAGTTGTATCGGTCGAGTAAAAAGTTTAATTGGAGCTACCACATCTATTATGTTTGGGGGAGGGAATTAGAACACAAAAATCTCTTTTAATAACTTTTTTACGTACAAACGTACATTTACGGCAAATGACGCAATCATTTGCACTGAATCCATTGTCACATACTACTAACTATAGTACTAGTATTAGATTACGAATAGAATCATTTTATCCCTTATTTTTATTAACGGACCCATTCCGTTTTATGAAGATTGGTCATGTTGTATTTTTTTTTGTTTCATGAAAATTGATGTTTTATTAGTTTTTCAACAAACTTCCCCCCAAACATAATCTTAATATCTAGTTGTAATTAAACAATTTTTAAAATAACAAATTGGTTATAAGGATAGATTAGACATTTTCAATGTTTGAATTTTGTAAGGCACATTCTTAATGTTTGATTAGGATGTGTGAATTGGGGGAATAAATAAACAAACGTTATATCTAAAATAAATTAATCATATGTAAGAAAGTAAATAATATATAGTGTTCTCATATATACATGACAGTTTGACACACGAACATTCCCAAGACAATACAAACATGAATCAGAAAACCAAATGACCCCTTTCAGTTTTATTTATGTATAACATCAAATGGGGTGCAATAAAGTTCAAAACATATATCAAGGATTTAGATAATTAATATAATATATATATATATATATATATATATATATTTTTTTTACCTCCCAAACCTCTGAACAACGAGGCAAAAACCATATACATGTCACGTACTAATCATATTACTCCTAAAAATCACATTTCTCAAAGTAATATTCCATATTTAATTTGTATTCCGATCGATCGAGACTATATATTGATTGATCAATTACCATTGAGTAAATGCATTGATGACCAAATATCATCCATGCCCCAATAGTTTTCACCAGTTTGATCATCAACGGTCATCGGTGCCGGATAATCCGCCGTTGTTGCCGCTGCCCCTGCCGCCGAATAGTTACCCGCCGAATAGTTACCGTAGTTGAATTCCATATTGGTATGTTGATACGACGTTGTTGTAGGAGAATAAGTCTCCATCGCTTGATCTTGTGTACAAAATACATTATGGCTCGACGTGCTTGCAGCTTGATCGTTGATTTCTGAGCTCTGATGAGATCCAACGGACGACGTTGTTGTTGCTATTACATCGGTTTGTTTGATGTATTTTTGGATTCTTGTCCTCCAGAAGTTTTTGATTTCGTTGTCGGTTCTTCCTGGAAGGTGTTTAGCGATTTTTGACCACCTGGTTATATAATTAAGAGTTAATTGATTAATGACATAACTATTTAGATTATTATAAGTTTGATTAATTAACATGATGGAGCTAATGATTGTTGTGGGGTTATCCGTGACTGCATCAGACCAAGTAAGTCTAGATGAGTCCAAAACATTAAGGTTTGCGTCTATTTCAGTTATGCTTTTCCTTTCTGTCACGAGACTTTTTACTTTTGTACGATTATTACATGTACTATGTTTGGATCTTTGTCAACTTTTCTTAATAATTTTTTGTGCTAATAAGCCTTATAAAATTTATCGCTTATTCTTTTGTTAAAAGCGTTACTTTTTTGTTTATTTGTTTGCTTGTTAAAGTGTAATTTTATGATATAGTAAAAGCTTGATATCAATAAAGTAAACTGTTCAGATATAAGAAAAGTGACACTAGTTTGAAACCAACAAAAACATTATTAAAAAAAAAAAACATTATTAAAAAAATAATAGAAAATCTGACTCAAGAATTATGAAAAATTAAAACCTAAATATCATTTGGCTGATAAAGTCTTGACCCATATATAATAAGATAATACTATTTTCCGTAATAAGTAGTATATACCCAAAAGGAGTTAACCACAGATAACATTGATAACTAAATCGCACTTACTTGAAAAATGCGATACTTTTTTTATTGAATTAGAGAATCATGTACCTTGTAATCTTGGGCCATATTTTCCAGCTCTTTACATATAAAACAAATAAAAATAGAAATCGGATAAAACAAACAGACAAGGAAATAAATAATGCCGCGTAAATCTTTCAGAAACGTGGGAAATCATTTGACTAATTTCGAGGGACTTATATTCTTTTATAAACCTTAAAAAAAATCGGGAAAAATATAGCCACGAGCTTGGGGAGAAATAGGCACGAGGTTTACATGTTGTTTGTGATATAAAAAAGCACGAGGTGTAATGTTATTGGCTAGAAATTTTCGCAACGTGCAAAAAGCTCAGAAAGAACAAACTTCGATCAAAGGTTGTCACAAAGGAAAAAAAGCTTTTTTGCTTTAGTCACCAAATATGTTGCTTTATTGTCTTTTCAAAGATTCATAAGAAAAAGAAAAAATATATATATATATATATTCTTTTCAAAGATCTACGTGGCATATAGCCTCAAGAGTATATAATTAAAAGTTCGAAGATTTTGCCTTTGTTCTTTCGTTACACAGTGTATATGTATACTCTACATGTGTATATATGTGTTTATAGACATTTATATAAGTATCTTATTAAAGCTAACCTGTTTCCCCACTTAGCATGAAGTTCCATGATGATAAGTTGCTCTTCAGGCGTGATGTTTCCTCGTCGTACGTCGGGGCGGAGATAGTTCAGCCACCGGAGGCGGCAACTTTTTCCGGTGCGTTTTAGACCTATACATTCATAATCAGTCATCACAATCAAGTATTGACTCGTACGTGTGAATATCACATAATTATAATAAGCACATATGTGTCTATTATATACATGCATGCTTATCAAACACACTGTTATAGATGTATATTAATTACCTTACATAATTTTATTGTATCACTAGGCATCAGAGCATCTACACATGAAACGTCATTGGATTTTTATTTATTTATTTATTTAGATCTAGTTTTAACAACGAACGAATATAAGAAAGCATTTATTCTTTTTATTTATTATAGAACTAAAGTTAATAGATTATAAAATATGATTTATATGTGTATATAAATCTATTTATACAAGAAACGAACGCAAAGAGAATATATTGTTTGCGGTATGATGATACCTTTGCATGTTATGACGAAACCCTAGTTCATTATATTAGCATATATATACAAACGTAAAGGAAATATATATGTTATAACTTATAAGTGATTAGTATTGAAATTTGGTTTTTTTTTTTAAAGAAATTAAATGAACCTGCAGATTTGGCAAGAGAGTTCCAAACGCCATCGCCGTGGTTGGCGATATAGTTGATAAGGATAAGATCTTCTTCCATCGTCCATGGTCCTTTTCTCACCTCTGCTTCTCCTGAAGATCCCGAAGCTCCACTACTTGTCCCTCCTCTTTTCTCCATTTTTTTTATTACTGTATTACTCTATCCACACGATCGAGTTTTATATAATTTATATTTAGAGAGAGGAATATAAAAGAAAGAGTGAGAGAGTACGAGAGAAGGTTGTGGTGAGTTGATATTGAAGGTTGTGGAAGGTGAGCTATGCTTTTATAGAGACTAAATTCACCGCGTGATTAGCATCTTAATTAATCCAAATTCTTAATTAATTATGTATTACCATTAGCTTAAGTTTTAATTAATCATACAATTATTTTTCTTAATTGTTAAGGTTTATACTATACTAATAACACATGGGACTGTATCTAATACCTTCACAACCTAACCATATACAATAACATATATAGTTTCATCATCCATGCATATATATATATATATATATATATATATACATATATGTTAAATATCGAAGATAGTCTTCTTTGATGTTCATGCATGGATGATGCACACAACATGCATGCATTGCCATTTAGGTTCACATGCATACGCATGCTTGTTGATGTATATCATTATCTTGATACCAACTCATGTTGTTTTCCAATCAATCATGGATGGATGAAGTATACTTTAGGAGTGTTTATGTGTGTATATATTTATATATACATCTAATTTAACGCTGCATGGTACTAGATTCTATTAATTATAAATTAAAATCAAAGACGTCAAATTTGTTAGAATTAAGAATGAAGTCAGTCAACTAACAATGATTATTCGTTGGTTATCATCTTTTTGGTGTAGATTAGCAGTCGATTTCTACTAGACTCCATTTTTTGGGGATACTACGGAAGATTTACATACGGCTATAAATCTAATACAGTATTAGTTTAGATTTTCAGTGAACAGACAGCATGCCGTTCTACGTTAGGCTTTTATGTCAATCTATTCCTTCGCGTCGTCAGCACGCACAAGCCTCGACGTTCGAAATATTCATTACGGGGACTCCTTGTCGTTTTCATAAGTCAACATCAAGATCGTCTATACCTTCAAATTCCCGTTGACCAAATAATATTTGATGGTATAACCCGCTGGTAAATTAATTGGTAGAATAAATTCCCAGAGTACTTCGGCAACTTTTAATGATCACTATATATATGCTTTTGTAGAGGATCTCTCTTAAGGAAATTGATAAAGTAAATTAGTAGATCACCTTTAATTGATCATGAGGCTAATAAACTTTTTGTTTTGTTTTGTTAATAACGCTACTTAACTTAATTGGTAACTGAACCGATACTCTATTAGTATAAACAAACTAAGAACATGACAAAGGAAGTACAAAGACGGAGACACAACAAGATCCTGACTCTCTAAAAGTTAACTCACTCTAAAGTCTAATTCCTAACCAAATTAAAATCCACTTATCTCAAAAGTGACAAGTGACTAACTCCTAACTTAAGAAAAAAAAAACCTTAACGTCTAAATTAATCAAGAGAAAAGACCCTTCACACTTCAATTAGCAAATACTTGCTTTTGTTTCCACGTCCATGCTCTTTTTATGAGCGATAACATGCATTTAACTAAGATTTTTTTTAATAAAAAAGTTGTGAATTGTGATTAGATGGACTTTGACGTAACCTATATATATAGCTGACAACGTTATTGTTTTATCCTTCGATTTTAAATGCAGTTTTTTACACTTATGAAATACTCCATCCGTTTTGATTTAAGTGTCGTTCTATACTTATTTTTTTGTTTACAAATAATTATCGTTTTCGGATTTCAATGCAGATTTATGATAAATTTTCCAGTTTTATTCCTGCCATTTCAGCTTATTAATTATTCATATCAAACAAAATATTGTTTTAATAAAGGGTAAAACAGAAAAATTTAATATTTTTTTAATCTGTGTAAAATATGCTAAAACGACACTTAAAAAAAACAGAAAGAATATAAAACATTAAAAGTTTTCCATAAAATAATTACCAAAAACGCAAACGCAGTTACGCAGGCGAAAGGTTGCTTCCCGCTTGTTTTAAAATATTAT
Source organism: Alliaria petiolata (assembly GCA_020283515.1). Classification (NCBI taxonomy): domain Eukaryota; kingdom Viridiplantae; phylum Streptophyta; class Magnoliopsida; order Brassicales; family Brassicaceae; genus Alliaria; species Alliaria petiolata. The sequence continues at coordinate 14,196,488 of JAHZTW010000005.1, read as the reverse complement.
GTTTACAATAAGAACGAATTTTTTGTTTGAAAGAAAAAAAATATACACTAAGCCAAGACGTAAACACAAACGCAAACAATCGATCGAGATTTAGAAGTATAAATGGTACGCTTCCACATGGTTTTTTATTTATTTATTTATTTTCAAAGAAAGTTTTAATATATATGTATATGGATTTCTGTTTATAAAATCAAATATATTTTTATTTTTAATCTAATTAGTGCTTAAAATGGCAAAACGATGTTATACAACATACATGCAAATTAAATTAGACTTAGAACAAATACCAAAAAATGAATGACCCCGTTACCCAACCCCGAATCGGTACATATATATTGAACATTTGAGAAGGTAAATGATTTATCGACCTAATTCACACAATATTTACAAAATAAAAAATAAAAAATAAATGCTTAACGTTTACAAGAGTGATCGAAATCTCATCGTTAAAGCATAGTTAAAGAATTTCCATATTTGAAAGGGCACTTGATTTGGCGTGTCATCCAAAAGTTTAAGTACTCTTAAGCCATTTTTAAGAAAACCCATTCTTTTTCTTTTTATGGCTGCAATTTGATTAATAAGTCGAATGGGTTTTCTTTACTCGATTACTTCCCTCTTAAGCGCGTCATATGCACTTCCCTACTGTCAACTCTGAAGACAAATTTATTTTAATGGTTTGCAATAAAAAAAAAATCCATAATAGTAAGCTTTCTTTCCAGCTTCGGATTGTGCTCTCTAGGGAGAAGTTTTAAGAGAAGAGTTGTAGCTGGTTTTGAGCTCAGTCAGTCTTGTTGATTGGTGAGTTTCAAGACGGTATGGTGATTCTTGTTGTGACTCTTCGGCGGAGACCCCCGCGATAACCTTGTCAAAGTGTGAAGGTGTGAGATGGGCTAAGTAAAATTTGGGAGGTTTAGCGTGGGTATTCAGTTATTTTAAAAGCATTGTTTTGCTGCATAGCTGAAGAGTTTTTGATGGGGTTCATAGTTCAGATGGTTGCTATTTCCTCAGCTTGGTATGGGTTGTTGAAAACAGGCAAAATCGAGTGACAAAGTAATTTTCGGATGCTGAGGCTGTTGCTTTGGTCAGTGGTGTTATCTGGTTTAGAGCGAGGCTTTCCTTTGAGTTCCAATGTCTTGGTAAAGTTGAGTTGGCATCCGTTTGTTGTGTTTGGTGAAGTTGAGTTGGCCCTCGGTGTCTTCAGATCGTCTTTGGCAAGGAAAGTGTTCAATTCTTTGTTTATCTTTTTCTTTGTTGTTCTTTTAGTTTTGTTTATAAATTCTCGTTTTGTATTCTGTCAAACGGTTCGGGTAAAAAGTTCTAATATTACTCTGATGACAAAAAAAAAAAGTAAGCTTTTATCTAGTAGTATTTTTTTGTTTTTGTTTTGGATTGGCACAACTTATAATTGTTTAAATAGAACGATCATAAATTTTTTTAATAATAATTCTGTATGAATAATTCAATATAAATATTTTAGAAAAATTGAATGGTAAAAACAAATAAGATAATGCTGATCAGGATAATAAAACATAATTCTCATATTTTTATTATTAATAAAATTTGAACTCGTGTTTTCAAAGATTTCGCCCTAAATCTTTTTTTTAGTACACAGATACATTCGTAGTATTACAAATTTTTGTAATTATTTTGAGTTACTAAATATTACAAATTTGTTTATACGCCTAAAAGTAATCGAACGCTTTGTGGAAACCAAAGGTTATTAGATAATGGATTCATTTTATTTATTTTCGGTAAAATAAATTAAAATTGTTTGTCGCACACGCAAGGAGCCGCGTGAAGAAGAGGAATCTAAAAATAAGAACGTGGACACCTCTCACCTTCACAACAAGCAAAATGTTTAAAAAGGGCAAAAGCCTATTGCTTTATGTTATGTCATGGAAGATTTAATGGAAAGCCTGTAAGTAGGAAAAAACAAGGCTTATGGGGTTTAATGGCAGTGTCAAGTGGCTTAAGCTTCATTTATATGAGTGGGCTATAAGAATGACAAGCATAGAGGATCACCAATTAGATGTGTGTGGGGACCTTAAGAGATGAAGGAACACACGCATGTGAATATGTGATCCCAACAACTAATTTCATAAATGTTCAAAAAAACATTAAAAAAACAACTAATTTCTTATCGACAAAAACAAAACACCTAATTAAGTGTTTTTTTAGAGAAATTATAACAGATAACCATAACTGAAAGTAAAATTAATCAAATAGCCATATTAACGTGTGGTTAGAGTATTCTCTGTATAATATGTATTAATGAATAAACTATCTTTCTTTCCTTTTTTGTTTTTCTCAAACGATTTTTTTTTCACATCTTTCAATTTTAAACCCCTCAATTTGAAAAAAGCATTCTCGGCGATCGTCAAGAGCTCTGTCGCCAACCGCAAGAGAGAAATACCTTCCATGGCCTTTATGTCGGTGACAACATCAGCTAAGTTCTCTTCTTCTTCTCCCCCAATCTATTATCTTAAAGTCTTCTATATTTTATTTGTTTTTGTTCAAAAATTTCTCATATTTGGTATGTTTATTTTTCTGGTTCATCGATTTTTAAGTGGATTTTCATGTTCATCTGGGTATTTGTTGGGAATTAGCCAAATTATTTTTGTTGGTGTTTTGATTTTTGTTCTTGTGGCAGAATTATTGAGACCCGCAACGTGTTCGACAAAATGTCACAAAGAGATGATATTATCTGGAATACTATAATTAAGAGTTTATAGTATCAAAATTTCTCTATTTGGTAGAGAATTATAGTGGGAAGAGAAGAGGGTATGATCCAAAAGAGGGGATTGAAGGGGGATGGAAGATGATTGTTGTTATAATAAGAGGCAATTTGGGTGTCATTAGTATTGTGGAGAACGATATTTCTATTTCAATTAGGAAATATGTAATTTTTGGTTAACCAATACTATTCTGTTTTTATCTACATAGAATGGAAAATAGCTTGTTTAGACCAGAAAGAAGTGGTCTAGTTCTTTCCCTGAATTCTCTTTTCTAAACCAGTACATGCGTTGGGTTTGTAATTTTTTGTTTGATGATTGATTCCTATTACTTCAATAGATTTATACAGAAGTATTTCACATGTCAGTACACCTTTTTCCTGTTTTTTGCAGCTTCGTTGCTAGGATATTTGGTCATGCTCTTGAAAACTCACCCTCAAAATCGGGTCTAGTTCATTCGCTTTTAGTATGCACCTCTCTGTTGGATCCGAAGAAGATACAATGACGAAAGATAGAGGAGAAGCATTAGAGGAGAATCAATGAGAGATAAGAGGGACATGAACATGGCTTGTTTATACAAGAAGAAGTGGGAAATTATTTTTAAGAATCGATGTGAATGAGAGGATGGAGTCTAGAGAGGAACAATATAGTGCTATACTATTTTGATGTTTCACCACTATACTATGTAATATATGTGATTAATAGAATGGAGAAGATTGGCTCGCCAAAAGGATGATTTTAGTATTTCACGTTGGATTATTTTAGAATTTGAACGTTGGCTCGCAAAATGGTTATGGTAGACTCAAATATCTTTTATAACATAATCATCACATGTGAAATAGCATTCTATTGTTGTATTGAAAAATAGAATAGAATGATAAATACTTACTATTTAACAATGATAAAATATACTATTTTACAATGACAAAATAGTATAGAATTATCGATTCTCTCTTTTTCCAACGAACAGATTGGTAACCAAGGGTATTTTCGTCCAAAAATTAAAGATTTTAGGGTTTTTGGTTAGTTTCTTTATTTTAGATTCTTTATGGCTATAAACTTAATTTTAAAGTCTAATATGTATATCCACCAAAAAGACCTTTTTTTATCTTTCTCTAAATTTCTACAAGTTTTTTTTTTTTTGCAACAAATCCTACAAGTTTTATGTTTTTTTTATAGTGAATTATGTTAATGGCAAGAAATTTACAAGCATTTTGGTAAATGATAATTCGTAGAGTTGATATTAGAAATAACAAATATACGCCGAGAAAAATATGGTTGAAAAAATACCACACTATTATTTATTATTAAATCTCTACAAATATAATTATGTAGTAATTTGATACATAAATAAATTAATATTCAATGCGTTATATAGATATATATATAAAGCTTTATTGGTTTTCCTGCTAACATCCGCAAATACAGTTTTTGCGGATGATAACGGTTGTTGACGTTTGGTAACAATCACACAAAACACAAATAGTTAACGACACGCTAATATGACATAGATATAGATTCAATCGATAAAATAGATGTCTACATAAAAAATATAGTATAAAAATCATATAAATTGTATACAACATTCTATTGTATAAGCAAGCCGTATAAGAACACAATTTAATCAATTAATTAGATGTTCACGTAGAAAAATAATACGCTATAGAAAAATACTCGTCTTATAATCAATTAAATAAAATAAAAGCCGTCTAAAATGCTCAGAAATCAGTATTGTTAATCTAGGCAAAAAAAAAAATATATATCTTGTTATTTACTTAATTGTTTTCCCAAGTTTTTCACTATGTCCCCTGTTAAGGGAGTGATGAATCAAGATATAGTTATTTAAAAAAAAGGGTTTTTCACTAGGTTCAATTATTTTTCTTTTATTTTAATTATAACAAAAAAGTTTCAGACAGTTTTATGTTTAACGTTTCGGACTTTTAATAACTACAAGATTATGTTTTAACGTGGGTTATAAACAGAGACGTGCTTAAGCAAACACATATGAAACATTTGAATAGGACCTCAACAAAATTTCTTAAAGAAAAAATCAGTTTTAACGATTTGAAATTTTTTTATACATTATTTAGAACCTCGATTTGAAATTTTGTATCGGACCTCCAAGTAAACTTAATTCAATCGGTGAAACATAAGCGCTCGACTTTCAAATACGTAGATACGTGGCAAATATTATTACAAAATTTGTGGCATATACTATGTTTAAGTTTATGGACAACGCAGGCCAAGAATCCAATAAGATGGTGAATGTAAATCAAGTACAACCACATGTTCCAAGTTAGCCGATTAGTTTTTTTTTTGTTTGCATTGGATTTCTTAATTAAATGATTAAATCTGTAATTCAACTAATTCCGGAAAAGAATTATTAATCATAATTTATTTATTTTGATAAATAATGGGTCGGATGGATGAATATGATAAGAGGAAAACAAAGGAGTAATTTTTTACAAAAAGATATGAGCAAATTTTGTTTTACTCTGTATTACTCTATACTATTTATCTAATCAAAATGAATAATTTTTCAGATTATTTTTCTTTCTTTTTATTTTAGATACAGACATGTCACTGGAATATTATATTAATATACTTAAAAAATTTAGGTTACGCAAGGTAAATTACAGAGTTGGCGAGTTCAGAGAATTAGCAGAGACAAAAACCAGCGAAAAATCGAAATTACTCTGAAACCAAAAACCGACGAAACAACGAGATATCTTCGGAATCAAAACAAAGTAAAAGAAAAAAACTAAAATCAAATAAAAAGGAGATCATAAACTTAAAAATTAGATACCTAAAAAGGAAAAACATCCATTAAGAGAAAAGGATTAAAAGGAGAGGAGCACCCAAAGCCAAACTTTATTGAGGCTGAACCACATGCCCGAACTCATTATATTGCTCCACAAAATTTCAGGAGCCACTAGTAAATCCGCTGAGACAACAACCCATGTAGACGAAGAAAGACACCTTTTAACTATCGACTACCGACGACTTGATGCACATAAGAACTGAAACTCCAATTCCTTGAAAAAGAGCCGGAGGACTTGTGCCCATAGACAGAAGAGAGCGACGTACACCTAAGAAACCATCCCGTTGCAACCAAAATCAAGGAAAAGCACTCTTCCAGCTAAATCACCTCGAGAAGCAAACGAAAAACCCAAGAACAAATCAAAGAGCTGAACCCAGAAAAGCACGAAGCTGAGACACCACGACCGAGAGATCACGCCGTCGATTGAGCCACCATCGCCTCTTGCTAAGCCACCAACTCAAGATCTGAAAATCAAGATCTAGATCTGATTTTTGAAAAACTCACAACTACAAAAAAACGAAAAACTAATGAGAAGCAAGTAAAAGCATAGACCTGACCGATGCCGTGGCTGTGTAAGCCCACAAACATCGGCCGGCAAACAGATCTAGGCGGAAGAAACGAAGTTTTTCCCGGTTTAAAAGATGAAGAATTTTTTTCCCTCATTATTATTTTTTTCCCTTCCGCTCTATTACACTCTATATATATCAAACTTTTATCACTCTAAAAACAACACCAGTTAAACTCACGGTGATATTACTTAACGGATAGGTAAAAGGAAAAAAAAACCTATTAGTTTTCTATTCTCTTTTTTTTTTTTTTTATAAAAGGTGATGATCCAATTAAAGTCGGTTTAATTAGTTAAGTTGGAAAAAACAATGGCCCGTCATTGAATTTTCTGTTTTTGTTTTCTAGGCAATTCATTCATTAACACTAACATAGTATCCGCACATTATGCAGTGAGATAATTATTAAATAAAATTCGTATAATTTTAGTTAAATTTTAAATTTTGTTACATGCAAATCTGATATATACTGTATATATATATATATATATTTTAATTATTTTTATTGAATATCTTTTTTTTATTTAGATTTAGTGTTAAGATTTTTTTAGTTATCTAAAATAGTGTTTGACAATTAGTTTTAACATAGATTAGAAAATAGAATGTTTGGAAATTAGTTTAATATAATTATTTAAATAAATTAAAAAAAATAAATTAAAAAGTTAAAAATAAGTGTGATCTTGACACATCATCAAAAATGACCTCTAACATTTCTACTTTAATAAAAGAAAGTTAAAAATAAGTATATAAGTATATACTAGTAGATTAAGAAACATTGTTCCAATACATGATCGAGGAGTTTTATCCAAACATCTTTAGCTAAAACATGAGCCATGACATTTGCGTCTCTTGATATCTTCATGAACCTGTATTTGTAGTCTCCTCTAACTAGCTCCATTACGTCCCTTATGTAGGTATATATCATCGAGTGCTTCCATCGTGAGAGTTGTTGGGTAATCTGCGTGTTCTCTAGCAATTTATAAAGGTTCGATGAAACTCCACAAAATGTAACTTTTAGATAGTCGAGCCTTTTAACTTGTATATTATTGCATCAGTAAAACCTTAGCTTCAGCTTCAAGTGGTGTGTTCGTTGGATTGATATGGGTGTCCAACCTTTTTATGATCAATTTGGATTCCTTGTTATACATAGCTTATCCTATTCTTGCATGTTGAGATGGAGAATCTATGAGCCATCTACAAAATAATAATCCTAAGATGAAAACAACTGCATTATTTTCAGTTCTCTTCTTGTGGTAATTATTTTGCAATTGTAACTAGCTTGAAAACTCTAAATTTGTCACTTCATAGTTCATACTATATATTAAAATCAACCACTGCCTTATTGATTATGTCTGAGATAGACCATTTTTGTTTCGAAAACCCAAATCATGTAATATCTCATCTTCAAAATTCTCTAACCAATAAACCAAATCGTGCTCGCATCCTTTTTCTGGATTTCATTAAGGCTCATTATTACCTTCAATATTTTCACAATAGTGATTGATAGTCACCTGGTGCATTTGAAACTGTTGCTAGCTCCCAAATTTCCTTTCTAACTTGTCACTGAAACAACCTATAATTTGCTGATTCTGGAGTTTTCCACACCTTTAGCATATATTTTCAACTTTTATCTTTCCCTTCTCCAGATTATCTGCAACATGAAGGGCATTATGCATAATTCTCCACCAGACATGCTTGCTTTTTGGTGAAATAGTAAGCTTCTAAATGTCATTGTGAAGGTTATGGGAATGGTTAATCCTCATAGTCGATTATGTTGTAGCATTTACAGGTTTGCATAATGGTTAAATCCTCATAGAGTCATATATAGTCGATTTAGAACTTGGGTACTTATGTTATGGTTCTTTGTGCCAATTAATGATGCCATTTTCCAACATCAGATCATTGCGTGGTTACTCTCATAACTTCACGCCCGAAAATGAACACTAATCATTGGAAAATTTTATGGGGGCAAAGACAATGAGTTTAAGTTTTTCGTTTACATGGGCAAATTTAAGTTTTTCACAATTTTATACATTAAATATTTTCAGTAGTGATTTGTGATATTTTCGTCACTACGCCCCCTACCCAAATTCAAACCCACATAATGTAGTTTGTTGACCAAAAAAATAAAATCACTGTTTCATAAAACATCCTTACAACAAACGCCAAACACAAACTTATAATTATGAGCTAAAGATTTTACTTTAAGGTTTTTTTTTTTTTTTGAACTTGATTTTACTTAAGGTTATGAGTTCATTTGGAGATAATATACAGCGTGGCCTGGATTGTTTCAGAAGGATTTCTGCGTTTGCGTTTGTATTTCACAGTTTTAAAATATACAACATTTTCAGTTTTACATATAATATTTTTGCAAATGTAATACGTTTGGCGTTTACAACTACAAGTAAAAAAATGTTTTCTTCTTATAATAGTCTAAAGGTTGTGGATTAACGAAAAAGGTTGTGGAATGGAGTCGAGACCCCTCATAGTTTACTATTTTGAAATGAAAAAAATTATGGATGACCCCACAAGATGAAGTTTTATTTCAAAAGGGCCTAGAACTTTTTTAAACCTTCCTAACGATGTAGAGGGGTTTGAAAGACTTGTGGACTGCGTGTTGTTTTTTTATGGTAAGAGATGAAGAGTAACAAACATGCCGTTTTTCGGCCAAGTTTTATGCTGGATCTAAGGCCTCTTTACGTACAAGTGGACATCATGCAAAGGCCCACAAATTTCTAACCTTAGGCAAGGCCACACGCCAAAGGTACTTTCCGGTCTGATTCCCTGTTGAGATCAATATGTTTTTATTCACTTATTAAAAATATAATTAACTGTTTTTTTTAAAGAAAATATAATTAATTGAACTCACTTGGTATTATTTGTTTTTACTGTGAAGATTTATAATTGATTATGTCGTAAAAGTCTAAAAGAGGTAACAATAAAGTAAAATAATGATAAGATAGTTTAACGGGATTTATGTTAAAAAAGAGTTGTTTATTAAAAGAATTAAAATTTGGTAGCGTGTCTGTTTTGAGTATTAATGTCATTGGTTCAAAATCCATCCTCGGTACTCCCTCCGTTTTACAAAGAGTGTTATTTTGACTTTTGATTTTTGTTTCACAAAAAGTGTCACTTTATGTTTTCAATGCAATTTTTAAACTAAATTTCAGTTTTATCACTACTATTTTAACCTGTTAATTAGAGAAAAAACTGATTTAGTGTATTAATAAAGGGCATAAAAAAGATTTACAAGTTTTTCTTAATTTATGTGAAAAATGTCAGAATGACATTCTTTGTGAAACGAAGGGAGTATTTAATAGTATTAACTATTCATTTTTTTTTGGAGCAAAGTATTATTAAATATTCAATTACAAAATTGAAATTTCATATTCATTATTGTCATTTTAGCTTGTAGTGTGACTTAACATGCTGTAATTTTCAAATTTAGAGTAATTTTGAAATTATGACAAAAAAAGAGTAATTTTGAATTTATCTCCATATATAGAGTTTTCTATTGAATAAAATACCTTAATTTTCTGTAAAATCTATGGATTTTTTTTTGGTATATATCCTTAAATTTCTATTAAAAATATTTTATTCCTTAAAAACTATTATTCTTTTGCATCATCTTTCAACCGTTTTAAAATTATTATTTCTTTCCAAAAACTTTATGGTGATAAAAATGAGTAATAACTATTATTTGACCATTGAATAGCACATATGCTATTTAGATATATGGGACAAAAATTTATCCATGGCAAAAAAATGAAAATCTCTAATCAAGGAATGTTAAGTATCAATTACAATTAAAAAAATATTTAAGTAACACCTCTTCTCTATTATATAAAGTTTTAGTTTTCTATACATTAAAATTAAAAAACACCAAATTGAAAAGTTACATATATTCTATTTTTTAAATCTTCTCTACATTAAAAATATTCTTTATTATATAACTAAAAACAAATAAGAAAAAATATAATATGAATTCTTACAAAACATCGAATTAAAATTTGGTCTAACAACTTAAAAATCAAATAAAATAAAAATCAAATTTCTAAAATAATTAATATAATGGAATAGATGGAGTATCATTTTAAATTATTAAAGCTGGTTGTAGATGAAATTTATTTTTAAATAGTTTAAAGAATTTCTTTCATAAAAAATAAAATAAAAATATATATTATCATAATAATTAATTATTTTGGATCATATGTATTAAATTTGGTTTTTTGTAATCATCTTTGACCTTCAATGTTTTGGAGTTGAATTTGCGGGACCTACTCCATTTACAGAGAGAAATTGTGGACCCCATGCACTATTTCGAACCGTTAGATTGACATTGCAACACCAAAAAGATGATCGCACGGCTAGAAAAAACGGTACTGCTTACATGTCCAACAGGTGGCAAAGCATGCTCGGGAATTTTTTGCAACATTACAAAGTTACAAACTACCTTATAACGACTTCATGATTATTACATGACAAAGTTTTTAATGACCATTTTACCATTGGACTACCAAATTTCTTTTAGAAAAAAACAAATTATTTTTTCTAAAACACCTTACCAAAGGCTAGATCTTTGCCAACTCATCACTCTTTCACAATTTCTCCTATTTATAAACTCGTAATATTTTACCCCTAGCTCTACTTCTCCCAGCTTTTCCTCTTCCTCTTAATTTCATTTCATCTACCGAATTAATTTCTTCTAAATCTTCATGTTCTTCACTAACTCACTTCTTCTTTAAGATCTAGTGTTTAATTATACTCAAATTTTATTTTCATCTTTGTTTGGTCCATCTTCTATTTTCTGTTTGTGTTCTTCACTTGTTCGTAATCATCGTATGGAGTTCGAGTCAGTGATCAAAATGCATTATCCGCATCTCGCAGCCGTTATCTTTGATGACAATCTTACCTTAAAAGATATTCATCCATCTCTCACCGATGATGTTTCATTTATACAAAATGTCCATCATAAATCTTTCCAGGTTAGTCTTGATAGGTCATCGATCATAAACTCTACTCCTGATCTGTGTCACAAGAATCTAACATCGAAGATCTCAAACACAACTTCCAGTCATATTCGAAATCTAAACACTGTTCCTTATCACTTTGATATGCAGCCTCACACATACGAAACACCTTCAAAAGATACTTTTAGGGGTATCATTCCATCCCCATGCACCGAGGCTTTCGAAGCATACCTTCATTGTATATCCAACAACCAAGATCTCTTAGATATGGCGTATAGCAGCACCTCACTATCTGTTGAACCCCAAGATGTACCCAACATTTCACATGTCCAACGTGGCAATACTATGTGGGAAAATGATCAGAATCATGGAGCCATATTTGGGACCGAATCAATCCTCAATCTCGCCATGGTTGACTCTAGTTTATACGCTGTGTCTAAACCAATGAGTATCTTGAGCGCAAACGAAGATGTCATGATGAATCGACGTCAAAATAATCAAATAATGATCAAAACCAATCCGATCAAGAAGAACAAGAGACTGCAGATGAGGAGAGTATGTAAACCCACGAAAAAAGCTAGCATCATCAAAGGACAGTGGACTTCCGAAGAAGACAGGTAAATTCAACTTATTTTTTTTTTTTTTGGAATTCTCATAAAGATTTTGGCTTGTATGGTATGATTATTGTTTTTTTTAAAATTAATTTAATCTATAAGATATTTGAGGATTCTACCTAAATTTAGGTTATTGGTGCAATTAGTGGAGCGTCATGGGACTAAAAAATGGTCTCAGATTGCTAAGATGCTTCAAGGAAGAGTTGGAAAACAGTGCAGAGAAAGGTGGCATAACCATCTCCGTCCCGATATCAAGGTTTCTCTTAAATTCTTAGATTCTTTTTAGTTTTAATTTATTTTTATGATTTACACATAAAATGAAATGTTGTTTTATAAATACATCACGGTGTGGCAATACATACATCTGCACATATAAACATAAATTCATCTCATTGTTAGAAAGTAAAAATATCATTTGAATGTGTTTATGTTGATTTTTTATGATGAGACTTTTGAAATGTTGATTTTTTATGATGAGATTTTTGAAATGTTGATTGCATGATATTATACTTCAAAATTGATATAACACAATTACAGATTCCTTTTCACAAAAAAAAAACAAAAAACAAAATTCATACTCGATTCGTTCAGATTCAGAAGTGATACTTTGCGAAACTTCTAAAAGAACTAAACAAACTTTCTTCACATTTGTCAATATTTCTACGGTTTTTAATTCATGCATGAAATGTACTTTAAACTTTTGTTTGTATATACATGTATGTCCTTGACATTTATTTACCGGATTTTGTCTTGTTGCTGGACAACAAGTTACAATTGGTAAGCATTCAAAGTTCAAACTAAAGTCATTTTCACTTAGATTCTCTCGTAATAACGTAACAGAAGAATAAAAAAAAAACATATAGATATATAAAATCATGTATACATAATCATAATATGTTATGTATTACAGAAAGATGGTTGGAGTGAAGAAGAGGATAGAATACTAATTGAAGCTCACAAAGAGATCGGGAACAGATGGGCTGAGATCGCTCGGAAACTCCCTGGACGCACTGAAAACACAATCAAGAACCATTGGAACGCGACCAAACGCCGACAACACTCGAGGAGGACTAAGGGAAAAGATGAAATCTCCCTTGCACTTGGGAGCAACACTCTTCAGAACTACATTAGATCTGTTACCTACAACGATGATCATACCCTCATGACTGCAACCTCTAACGCAAACGCAAACGTTGTTGGTCCAACAAATATGAGAGGTAAAGGTAAAGATGTAATTGTTGCGGTCTCGGAGTACGAGAAGAACAATCATGATGAGAATGAATGTAAGTATATCGTTGATGGTGTGATGAACTTGGATTTAGGCGATGGAAGAAAGGAGACGCCGTCATTGGCGGTTGTGTCTGCGACTTGTGCTTCAGGACCAACGTCTACTTCTGGTTCAACGTCTGGTTCCGGAAGTGGTGTAACCGTAGAGTTTGATGAGCCGATGACAGATAGTTGGATGGTGATGCATGGGTGCGATGAAGTCATGATGAACGAGATTGCTCTGCTGGAGATGATTGCTCATGGCCGTCTTTAGACCGCAATATAATCATGGCAAACTCGATTATATCTATATCTCTATGCTATATATGTGAAATTAAATTTATGCTTTTAATCGAAGAAATTGACGTTGTAACATATATCGTGGTTTAATTAATGTTTTGTCCGTCCTCTCATATTCTCTTCTTTCGAAAAACCTTTTGTTTAACAAAGAAGATATTGTCAATTTACTGTCATTTATACGAATAAGAGCACTTACTTAATCACACAATTCAATAGACGACTAATTCCATAGAAAATCGAAAATCTCAGTCAAAAGTAAACGTTTCTTAAGAATCTTAATCCAGATACAATACGACAGCGTACTGTTGTTGTTAACCTAGTATTTTATAGACTTGACTATAAATAGCTAAAAACATACTTTGGGCCTTTAGACCAACCCCAATCCACACTCTGAATTGAGTGTCTAAAATTTTTTTTAATAATAATAAAAAAAAAATTTTTAAAAAAAGAAAAATACGATTTTTTTTTAAAAAAAAAGAAAAAAAGAAATTGACGAATCACATCTTGCCATGTGTCATAAGACACCACAAAATTGGATCCAAAATAAGACACCATGTCTTGCACTATTCAAAGCCATGTCATTTTTTTTTTTTTTTGATTTTTTCTTTTTGAGTTAAGACACCCCAATGTCTCCATTGGGGTTGCTCTTAGAGCAACCCCAATGGTAACATCACAGTATGGTGTTTTATTGATTAAATAATAATATTTTGTATATTTTTTGGATATAAGACACTTTGTAATATTTTGTTGGTTTTGAATCCACAATGGAGACACTTGGATGGATGTCTTAAAAATCAAATTTTTTTAAAAAATTTAAGTAAAAACTTATGTTAACAACTTTTAAACATAATACATGTAAATTTAAGTAAAAACTTGTGTTAAAATTTTATATGATAGATTTGAAAAAAGAATAAACATGTAGCATATGTTTTTTTCCAAGACATAGAAAATCTTGAAATATTAATTATTAGTTGATATAAAATCTTGAAAGAATAATTTTTAATTCCATCGTCCACTCACAGCTTGCCACCTGTCGGTTCTTAACTCAAAATAAGTGTCTTATATTAGACACTGGTCTTATAAATATGACACCCATAATTATTTGTTTAATCATTTTTATTCTTAAGACATCTTGCTTAGACCATCTCCAACTATGGGTTCCAAAAGAAGTTTTACAAATATATTAAACAAATAAATAATAATATAATATTATATATGGTTTTTTAAATCATAAAAGAGTCTTTTAAACTAGAGATTTTAGAATTTTCTCTTTCTATTTTAAAGAATCCCTAATTGTTTATTAATATTTTTTCTATTAAAATATTATAGTTTATTATTTAGAACTTTGATAAGAACCTCTTATTGAAAGTGCTCTTAGATCCCCAAAGATGACCATTGGGGTTGGTTTTATAGAATAAGCACGTGTATTTTTTTCCATTTGGAGCCTATTAAAAGCACGCACGAGACGAAACGACGCCGTAAGCGTTGAACAAACGGAGGAGGTCCCACCTGTCCCTCTCTCCACCCTGTTCTGGTCTCCGACTTCTCGGTTTCTGTGGCTCACCGCCATTCGGATGCTTCTCGAATTTATACGAATCCCATAGCTATCCAAGTTTCAATTTGACTTCTCCATCTCAATTCACGACACTGTAGATTAATTAGACGAAGCTTCTACAATTCTTCCTACATTTACGTAAGTACTAAGCATATCATCAATTTTGGTTTCTCTTGTAGAATTTATGCAAAGATTATGGCATTGATTGTTGAAAATTTTCGAAGTCTCGTGTTCTTCAGAATCGGATTTTAGCTCTTAATTGTAATTCTCTGTCTCTGTAGGTAAATCGATCAATTGGAATTTAAGCTACTTGTTGTATCCCTCTGATTTTTGATCTGGTTTCTCAAGTCGGCGTTGATCCATTGGGTTTTCGGATCTGGAAGATCCGAATATTCAGACGGATCAACTGTTTATTGGATCGTTGGGAGGAGAAGAATGGATTTCCAGAATGTTTCGGCTTTAGCCAGCTTCGATTACTCGTTTAATTGGAGAGTGTTTCTCTGTGCGGTGTGGGTTTTGACTCCCATGATTGTTTCTTTGTTCGTCATTTGGAAGTACGAAGATAGTTCAGTACAAACCCAGCGACGAAATGGTAATGACACTGGTGATAGTGGACAACACAATGATGACCACCTATGCATTGATGATGTTTGGAGGCCTTGTCTTAAACAAATCCACCCGGGTTGGTTACTGGGTTTCCGGGTTATCGCCTTCTGCTTCCTTCTAGCGAGCAACATTGTCAGGCTTGCTTTCCGTGGATGGCGTATTTACTACTATTACACTCAGTAAGCTTTGTTCAAGACCATTGATGCTTTGAGACACTTAAGTTCATGTATTTTTTAAGTTGTTTCTATCTTGTTGAAGAAGGATATTCTTGATAGGATTGAGATTTATGAGATGCTGTTTGTTTCGGTTTTGATTCGGTATCGTCTTGGCTTCTTGACAGGTGGACATTCACTTTGATAGCAATCTACTTTGGGGTATATTTTGATCTCCATGTTGTGAATATCTTAATGTTTTATAATCAGATAGCGATGATGAATGTGTTAGTTTGTATATATTTTCATCACATGTGTATACCGTAGATGGGATCACTGCTTTCAGTTTATGGGTGTTTTCAATACAAGAAGCAACTGAGCACGAGACTAACGGCTGAACAAGTAGGAAATGATGCAGAGAATGGATATCGTTTGCCCCTTATCAATGGGCAGAACATGGTTTTGCTTGAGAAGAGAAAAACTTCGGACTCAAAGACATTACGGTCCTGTGTCCATCTCTTCCAGATTATATTTCAGGTAGATACAAATCTTTGGGATATGCATAATTTGTAACTTTCAGATTTCTCGAGTATAGCACTGACGTTGTTTTGGCATTGTGCGTTTTGGTTTGTTGAAAAACAGATGAGTGCTGGAGCAGCTGTGCTTACAGATAGTATATATTGGACCGTGATTTTCCCGTTTCTGTCTTTACAGGACTATGAGATGAGTTTCGTAAGTTTCGCTTCATTTCACCAAGAATTTTCCTTACCATGTAATAGTAAAAGCTTGTGCACGGCACTTTCTATGTTGCATGAGTTCTGTACTTGGGGTTTTATACTTGCTCTAAATTTATTTGAATCAACCTTGACCCTCTTGAAAACCCAGTCTCAACTTTTCTACTGCGAATTTTGTTTTCAGATGACTGTGAATTTGCATACGAGCAACCTTGTTTTGCTGCTTTGTGACACAACTCTTAATCGTCTGGTAAAAACACCTTTTCTCTTCTGCATTTACGATGTGTTACCAAGCGTTTTCTTTACATTAATGTATCAACGTGAGGTTTTTTTTTTGGGGTGTTACTTGCAGAGATTTCCGTTGTTCAGGTTCTCTTACTTCATCTTGTGGACCGGAAGTTTCGTTATTTTCCAATGGATTCTCCATGTCTTCGTCTCCACAGGGTAAAATCCATTCTTTGTCCTTTTTCTCTGTCATCATATATATGTATCTTACTTACACTTAGTTTTTGATCTGTCTTGCGTTTCTATTCCTCGATTGATTTAGGTGGCCATATCCATTTCTCGACCTGTCAATTCCAATGGCTCCGGTCTGGTAAGCCTTCAAAACATTTACATTCTGTTATATCAAAATGTTTCATTCCCTAGACTGATTTCGCCGATCCTTAATAGTTTAATTCATGCATCTGCAGGTATTTGTTGGTAGCACTCCTGCATCTTCCTTCTTATGGCTTCTATGCATTATTCGTCAGAATCAAACACAAACTCACCACCTGAAGTGATTTCAAATGCAAGGATTTGCCTCGTAAGAGTCGATTCTCATTTCATTTCAAGGGTATTAACAATGAAAGAATGCAAACAGAAGTTTTTTACCCATGTGTCTCAAAACTTCAGAACAGATCAGTATATATAGTGACCAGAGTTTTTAAAACATTCTTAATCGTTTTGTCGATGAATAAATCTTTATAGCTGATTCAATTTGGCATAGTGTAGAAACCTTCTAACGCCATGGCTGTGATCTGTTACAACCAGAGGTTGTTGTCTCCAGAGATCATCAAATGGTTAAGTCTTTGTGCCAATAAAATGCTTTATCAGCTTTCAAGTGAACTGCTTTTACTAGTCTTCCTCTGTTGGACCAGTTTGGTCAGAGCCGTGTCGATCTGACCAAACACTTGCTCTTTCGAACAATTTCCCTTAATCTTAACCGTAATATCTCGGTACACCGACAGCACATCTCTCACATTTCGGTTATGAGTCTTTAACCGGAGTTTCACTTTCTCTTCCGTATCATCAAACCGTTGAGTGAGTCTAGCAGCGATCTCTTCGGTCTCCGGAGGAGAATACTCCAAGTGGTATATCTTCCCAGTGACGGGATCTAACCTACGCCCGATTACTCGTTCGACAAGAATATCTTCAGGTACTTCAAGGAGAATGAACAAATCAGGCTCGAATCCAAATCTCTGAAGAGATGCTGCCTGTGATGAACTCCTCGGATATCCATCTAAAAGCCATCCGTTTTGCTTCGACAAAGCTTCTTTCACCATCGTTCCAAGTATTTCATCGGGAACCAATTCTCCTTTCTCCATGAATTCTTTTGCAAGCCGTCCGTTTTCGCTTCCGGAGTCGATTTCAGCACGAAGCAAATCTCCAGCTGAGACATGGACCAAACCAGATTTCTGAGTAATGAGCTCGCATTGTGTACCTTTACCTGAAGCTGGTGCTCCTGATATTATGATTCTCATAGGCTCTGCTTCTTCTTCTTCTTCTTCCGCAGCCGCCGCCATAACCTGAGAATAAGCGGCGGTTTGTTTCCTGCGAAGGGAGACTACGGCGTTGTTTCTGGTGGACAAAAAAGACGACCGTGAAGCCGATTCGTTTAAGCTCATGCTGCGGCAGAGCGCTTTTGACGGAGAGACACGTGGCGGGCATAGAGTCATCGCCGGAGAATTCACACACCTCGCCATTTCTATTCCCTCTCCTGTAAATCTGAAAGCACCACAAAGTTACTCTGTTCAATAACTTAATTCCAAGCTTTCGATAGAGAATAACGAATACGAAAAAATACTACAAAATTCGGAGCATCCATCATCGAGGATCTGAGCTAAACGCAGGATGAGCAAGAAGCTTTGAGCTAACAGAATATCTAACGGCTGGAAATGGATCCGACTCACGAATCTAGAGCCGCAAGATTTGAAAACTATACGGCTCGATTACAACTTACAAGTACACTCAAACAAAGCATTGGAGAAAATATATTATCTCTTCCATTAAAAAATTGAGGACAGTAACAGAGAGAATATTTACCACTTGCAATAGTCTCAGAATCTGACGAGGAAATAGAGCGAAGCGGAGACGATTACCGGCGGGGAGTGAGAGCGATATTTTTCTGGTTTCTCTATTTTATTCACAGCGACATGTAAAATATTGATAAACTTACCCCGTAAAAATAGCGTATTTAAAATTAAACCCAACTGCTATGAATAAATATCAGATGACTCTATAAATTTTTCAGTTTTCTAATAGGCCCAAAATCTCTTAGCCAATGATGTGGAAGGCTTTGAGGAAACTGAGAACCGCGCGACGTTGTATAGTTTGCCTTCCACTACAACAACGGTCAAAAGGTACTTGACGCACCTTGAATTTGAAACTCACTCTCTACACTTTCTCTCCATCTTTCTCAGATCGTTGCTCTTCAAGTTCGGGTCTCACACAGGTTTTTGATGCTGATTTGAGGTGAGATTGATTGATTATCTGTGCATTTCTTAATCTGTATTTGCTCGATTCATGATCGGTTTCAGTGGAGTAATTGCGAGTTTCGACGAGTCACTATTTCGAAACTTCCTCACTCGTTTTCTCTGGGATTTTCGCTTGCGTATTCTGTTTTTAAGTTTGAATTTGGCGATTAATTTTGAGATTTCAATCGGTTTCCGCGTCAGGATCCGAGCTTATTTCGGTTTGAAATTGTGGATGGTGATGAACAATCAATGTTGGTGTTTCCGGCGTACGGACAGATTTTCGAAGTTATCGCTATCTAGATGTGATGATACTTTAAGATTTTGATTTCGAGCTATTAAAATCTGCAGATCGTCAAATTACAATTGGCCATGGATACACACACGCTGAAATCTGTCTCAGATTTGCCTGGAAACTTCCGTTCAGCTTTTAGTTTCAGGTGATATCTCTTTTAGCTGAGACTTGTTGCTTATCTAACGCTGGCTTCAGATGTATTTTGCTTTCTCAAGGAATGGTTGCATGATGATGATTTGCTTTTCTTTGGTCCTCTATCAAACACTGTTTGTGAATCTAAAACTTTCCTTTGTGTTGCTTCTGGCTCGTTTGTGTTCAGATACTTCAACTCGCTGCAGAGCGAGTGCTTTCCACTTTGCTTTCACTCCGATATCAACATGGTTATTTCAGCGCCAACGGGAAGTGGTAAAACTGTACTTTTTGAGCTATGCATTTTGAGGCTCCTCTCCAAGTCTATCTCTAAGGAAGGAAGGTTTCTCCATGCTAAAGGAGCTCTTAAATCAGTAAGCTTTTGTGCATGAGATTTTTCTGAATGTTTAATGACTTCGTTTTTACAATAAAAACAACAATATTGAACTGCTGCTATATATATGTTTATTCATGGTTTATTCTACCTCTGGTGTCAAGGTTTACATATCTCCGTCCAAGGCTTTAGTACAGGAGAAGCTGCGTGACTGGAATCAAAAGTTTAATTCATGGGGAATCAGTTGTTTGGAGCTGACAGGTGATAATGAAACCTACAGCACAAAGAATATACAAGACGCAGATATTATCTTGACCACACCTGAGGTCAGATAAAAATTATCTTTGTTGTCTGTATTTACTGTCTGGAACTTGTTTATAGCTTCTGATTTCCCCCCCCCCCCCCCAATGCTTTTAGCTGGAACACAAGCAATATATGACATTTCATTCTGTATTTACACAAAGTACATGCTTGTATCTCCTCTGGCTGTAGTTTACATTTTTTCCTACAGAAATTTGATGCAGTGAGTCGTTATCGCGTTACCAGTGGAGGCTTAGGCTTTTTCAGTGATATTGCGCTTGTGCTCATTGATGAGGTTCACCTGCTGAATGATCCACGTGGAGCTGCTCTCGAGGCAATAGTCAGTAGAATAAAGATTCTTTCTAGCAATCATGAACTAAGGTCATGTCCTTTAGGCTCCGTACGTCTTCTGGCTGTCTCAGCTACTATCCCAAATATTGACGATCTAGGTAAAATGCAGTTCACAATTCTAGTCATATTCTGCAGATTTTATGACTTGTTTTGTGCTTTGTTAACTTGCTTCGTGAGTAAAAATTGAAAAGACGTGCTTCAAAACAGCTAAAGTGGTAATACTTATTCAATTACTGCAGCGGAATGGCTCAAGGTTCCTACCGCAGGAATTAAAAGGTAACCTATGGATTGCTTCTCAGAGAAATATGCCCTTATGTGGGGAAGTGTTTTCATTTTTTTCATTGTTTCCCTTCCCATGTCATATAGGTTTGGTGAAGAAATGAGGCCTGTTAAGTTGACGACTAAAGTTTTTGGTACCTGTCGCATCTCAAAGTCAATATTTTGGCTTTTTATTTTTGTTTTTGTTGTTTAAATGTTAAGATGCTCGCGTTGATGAATTTGATTAGCTATTGATGATTTCCTGTTTTCATGAACTATAAGAAAATGTTTTCTTTTCTGTACAGGTTATGCTGCTGCCAAGAATGACTTCCTATTTGAAAAGGTATACAGTTTATGCATCTTTGTTTTCAGTAGCTATAGCCCCTCTTGTCCCTTTCGTAAATAAGGAAACTAAATCAAGTCTTGTTTTCCTTTCTTTTATTTTCTCATATCCAGCGCCTCCAGAACTATATCTATGGTAAGCGGCTATTATCATGATATTCTTCTGTTATTACTGTCTTGCATAGGTTGTAACGTACACCATTATGTTGAGGAAATCTATGAATTTGCAGACATTTTAATGCAATACTCAAAAGGAAAATCTGCCTTAGTTTTCTGCTCGACACGAAAAGGCGCTCAAGAGGCTGCACAAAAGCTTGCTCAGACTGCAATGACCTATGGCTACTCAAATCCATTTATTAAAAGCAGAGAACAGCTGGAACGGTTGAGGGAGGCTTCGCCAATGTGCAGTGACAAACAAATGCAATCTTATATTCTCCAAGGAGGTATGGTCTGTTTCATCTTTTAGAGTTTTTGATTATACCTTTGATTCAGCATTGTTCTGCAAGCTGAATAGCACCGCAATGTCCCAATTAGTTGGTTACCACAATGGTGGTCTTTGCCAAAAGGACCGCAGCCTCGTAGAAGGGCTCTTCCTTAGTGGAGATATCCAAGTTCTTTGCACGACCAACACCCTTGCTCATGGAATCAACCTGCCTGCACATACAGTCGTCATAAAATCAACTCAACATTTGTACGTCTTTGCGTAGATAATTCCATTAAGAATTTATTTGGAACTTAAGTTAATAAACTTAATATCCACTGACATCAGCAACAAGGAAAAAGGTCACTACATGGAATATGATCGTTCCACACTACTACAGGTATGTTATTCAAGCATGTGTAGTTGTCTATATGTAATATTGCATTCTGATTATCTGTGCAAGCTACTGGAAAAATTATATTTCTAGCAGAAGTAATCTCTACTTTTACAGATGTGTGGCAGGGCTGGTCGGCCTCCATTTGATGACACGGGAATGGTTATTATTATGACTAGAAGAGAGACGGTTATACACTGCAACTTTTCTCTGTGCCTGAATCTCTTGCTTTAATTTTAATTTTCTCTTACAATCTCTGTCTGTGTTTATAAAACGATTACAGGTCCATCTTTATGAGAATCTTTTGAATGGATGCGAGGTTGTTGAATCACAGTACGTATTTTGGCCTATAAACTTCTGTTTTCGGAACCCTTTGCTTACACATTCCTCAGAAGCTATTTGTTGACTTCAAAAAATATTCTTCCGTTGTTTTTTGTTTCAGATTGCTGCCATGCTTAATAGAGCACCTGACCGCAGAAATAGTTCAACTTACTGTCTCTGACGTTACACGGGCAATTGAGTGGATGAAGTGTTCATACCTGTATGTCAGAATGAAAAAGGCACGTTCTTATGCTCTCTCAATTATTTTTCCGGTAACTTTTTTATTATCATATATGGTAAAACTAACTTTGAAGTTCGTATGGACAGAATCCAGAGAATTATGCTATTAAGAAAGGAATTCCTAAAGATCGAGTAGAGAAGCATTTGCAAGGTGCCCTAGTGACTTAGTTAGTTTACTTATTTTTTTTCTTTTTGAGGTTCTCATTTGTCCTAGGTCTTACCAGAGCTTTGCCTTCAGAAGATCAATGAGCTGTCACGTTATCAGATGATCTGGACTGACACAGACGGTTTTGTTTTGAAACCAGAAGGTATTGAGATATATGATTGGATATCTTCGATTTCAAAATATAATTGACTCTCATTATTTTGTGTAGAGCCCGGAAGGCTGATGACAAAGTATTATCTAAAGTTTGACACAATGAAGTACATTATTCATGCGCCAACGGGCTATACCTTAGACGAGGCTCTTCATATCGTATGCCGTGCTGAAGAGATATCTTGTATGTCAAATCTGCTTTGGTACATAGCTCTTTTTACTTGATGAATAAACTAATTTTGTTTATTTGGAAAAAATGAAGGGATACAGCTCAGACGCAATGAGAAGAAGACCTTAAATGATGTAAATGCAGATAAAGAAGGGCGGCTCAGATTCCACATCAACGATAATAAAGGAAAGCGGAAAAAACGCATCCAAACCAGAGAAGAGAAACTATTTGTGCTTGCAAATGATTGGTTGACTGGGGATCCTTCAGTCCATGATTTATCAATGACTCAGGTCCACCAATATTAAGTTCATGTCTCCCTCTAATCACTTGATCACCCTTACTTCTTAGCTCTGCATCTGAAAATTAGAACTTTTGTCTCAGGACGCCAACTCGATATGCTCGAATGGATCCAGAATAGCCAGATGCATGAAAGAGTACTTTATATACAAAAAGAATTATAAAGGAACGATTAGCTCAACTCTTCTAGCCAAATCACTCTTTCAGAAGCTCTGGGACGACAGTCCATATTTGCTGAAACAATTGCCTGGCATTGGAATGGTTACAGCAAAGGTGTAAATCTCTGTCTGCTCTTTATAAGCTCGTTCACTGAACCTTACCTCTTTCAGATGCTTCAGTGAGTTTTTCTTCTTGGTAACTTTTGTCTGAATACATTCTTTTGCTAGGCGCTGCACTCGATGGGAGTCAGGTCTTTTGAAGCTCTTTCTGAAGCTGATCCAAGAAGGATAGAGATTGTTACCGGTCGAAAATATCCTTTTGGAAATCATATCAAGGAATCTCTATCTTCCCTACCTCCAAAAGTAGAAATCAAGGTCGACGAAGTTGAGTGTCAGAAGCAAGGTGTATCTAAACTAGTAGTCACATTGACACGACTATCACAACCTCTCCAATCCACAAAACGCCATTATGCTGACATGGTTGGTTGCCTTAACTTTCTGCAGTTATATTCCAACTCTGCTGAAGATACCGTACCTGCATCTCCACTGTGATTTGATCATGAATAAAAGATAACTACTATACGAGCTACTAATCTGTATCCTTTCCTGGCAGATTGTTGGTTTAGAGGAAGAAAATCTTATCCACTTTCATGAGAAAATAAGGTGATGAGCACTCACTTAACCAATGATAAACCATTTTGTTTCTTCTGATAACGAGTTGGTTCATGGAGGACTTTTTACCAACATTCCCGTGTTTCACATAAGCCTCTTTTAGACATTCATGTAAATGTAACTAATCAGTGATATTTTAGTGGCAGCAGAATGGATGACTTCTCCAGGTATGTTTACCTATCACTGTATCATCATTAACCCAATGCAACTCTTCGTCTAACTTGGTTTAAATCATTCTAACCTTCTTTGTTGCCTTCTTCTAGTCCCTATAGCGTAGCCATACTCCTGGAAAGGCCCCAACAAGCAAAGGTGACCGTGAAGGCTGATCTCATCTTCGAAGAATACAGTTACGTCTTCAAAATAACATCACTTATTTGGTAGCAAAACTTGATTCCCAAGTAGTGACTGAGACGCTGAAACATACAGCAACTAATCAAGTGTGTGTATTTCCGGGCTTTTGTTTTGTAGTTGGTATTGATCTCCATGAAACACTTCTACTGAAGAAGGCAAACAACAGCAAAATAAATTACAAAATCGAAAACAGGCTGCCCAACTATTATCCTCCTATGGTGGATGTCTGCATAGTAGATGATAACAACCCATTGAAATCTGGACCTCCAAACCGAAAGGATCAAAAAGATGATATGTGAGTCCTATTTTCTCTAACTTTCTTGCTCAGAAAGTGTCTTATCATCGATTTCTTCCCAGTACCCATAAATACGTCATGAATACAACTTTCTGCTCAATTTACTTCTACAGGCCTAGTTTCAAGCTCTTAGATGAAGATTCAGAAGAAGGTTAGATGCTCAATACAAATTTAAATCCGCCACAGGTTACTTTTGTGTGCTTTGTGTTCCATTAACCATTTTGCAACCCAAAACTCCTTGCAGAGAAAGAGCCCTATGTGACGATGGAAGAAGACGACTGCGTCATTATCAATGAACACACAGTCTTTGACCATATACGTGAAAAAGCAAAGTGTTTTCCTTCATTGAACGCTTTGAATCCAACCTCTCCGGCATCAGAAAAACCAACTCTGAAAAGGAAGAGCTTATTGGAGAATTCTCCTGAACTCGATCCTCTATTTCAGTATGATTCTGTGCTTGGTTTACCTACAATTACTAAAGACACCAAACAAAGCGCACAGCAAATTACAAGCCCGGGTTATGCAAGCCTTGCAGACAAAATTGGTGAGTTAATTCATCATTCATTCTGAAGTTTATTTTGCGTTCATACAAATTTGCTTAAACTCTAACTATAACCTCCCACTGATCTGAAAAAGGGAGAACAGAAAGACCATTCTCCGATGAAACAGTATTCAACCACATAAGGAAAAGGTCCAAGAATTCTCCGATACTAGCCACATCAAAAATAGAGGATCCTATAACCATCTCTTCTCAAGAAGGAAGAAACGCAGAGATAAGTCCGTACAGAGCATACGGATTAATGGCTAGTCCTTCCGCTAAAAAACAAAGCATCACATTTGATGCTACTGCAGAAATGCTGTCCTTTGATATCTCGATGGCAAAGAGAACCAACACCAACTTAGAGCAGAAGAAAGCGTTCTGCGCGAAACTTCCAAGTAAGTCCAATAATGACTCTGGTTCTTTCCTTGGATTTAAAAGCATCTTTTCGTTTCTGTGACTTTCTCATTTACACGCCAACACCAAAACTAGCTCCTAGAGAGCACATGCTAATGATAGTTGGTAGTAATAAAAATGGACCGAGGGGTCGTTTGCTGAAAACGTTACAAAAGAAATTTGTATCTAAAGGTTGGATTTCTACTTCATGAAGTAATGGATCCTGTAACTCTATGGAGAAGAAAAGATAACTCAACCTTAACGGAAAAAAAAAAAATATACAGAAGAATGACCAATATAAATTTGTATTCTGAACTGCATCAAATGTTTACGAAACAAAAACTATTAAAACGAGAAATATAAAACTAAAATAATAAATTTTGTTTATGCTACGAAGAGCTCCTGGTGTCTTCTAAGTTCCCAGATCCTGAATATTGATCAACCATAGATGGGCATATATATGTCAAGCACAAAACTCAATTGCTTTCTCTATTCCCTTTGATCTGTAAGGTGCAATGCTGTGGTTGATTCCAGCTTGAGTTGAACCCAATAACTCATTCTCAATGCACTCATACATTTTCTTGCAGAGTTTGTCAACCACATTACAAAAATTAATGGTTTTTGCCTTCATCTCCACTATGTCACCAAACTCATATTCATCAAAAGGATCTTTTAAAATATTGGAAAGTTTCTCGATATTACCTTCAAGTTGCTGCTGCTGATCTTCAAACAGATTCTTCTTCATCTCTCTATCCCTATCGCTCATCTCATCTTTGAACAGCTCTTCACCAAACATGTAGAATGCGAAAGCATACGAATATGAAATAATTCGTCTTGATCTGGATAACAGGTCGGCTCCATTTGTTACCCAAGTCATATCTTTATAGAAAGCTTGATCATTCTTTTTTGACACTGACGCTGCCTTCTCATAGACGCTCTTCCTAAGTTTGTCCTCTAGCTTCGACGAATCGGTATGTGCTTTGA
Source organism: Alliaria petiolata (assembly GCA_020283515.1). Taxonomy (NCBI): domain Eukaryota; kingdom Viridiplantae; phylum Streptophyta; class Magnoliopsida; order Brassicales; family Brassicaceae; genus Alliaria; species Alliaria petiolata. Next base: position 14,169,882 of record JAHZTW010000005.1, on the reverse strand, counting down.
CATGGTAATGATAATGTGTATACCTATCTAAATCCCTTTTCGCTCTCTCCCTTTGCCTCACTTTGTCCTCTTTGTACCTACCACAACTATGACCCTCGATACTCGACCAGGTATGGTTGCTTCGAGTAGCTCCACCACACAACCAACAAAAATGCTGCCCACAGATACAAGTCATGAGATTGCACCCAGAACTCCTGTGAACAGGTTTCATGCATTTGGGACACATCCTCGTGTGAACGGTTATCCAATTAACTGTCTCAGACTCATCTTCGCACTTTTTGCTCCATAGCTTCCACATCAAACAAGAGCAAGGAGAGTGAGACTCACAGAGACAGCTGAAACAGAACTGAAGACCACACGAGCATTCGACCTCGCCATCGTCGTCAACTTTCCTGATCGCGTTACCGCAATGCGGTGTGCTCGGACACCACTTGACCAGTTTGTTGTCTTCCACGTATGACTCAACGAGGAAATGATCAAACTTCTCAGCTAATTCGGGACAAACTAGTTTCCTAACAACATCCTCGTCGCAAATCGCGTTGCATTTATGAGCCATACACATAATCCTTTTGCTCTTGCCTTCGTTAATCTGCACCGTAAAATGTTCCTTCCAACAACCGTCGCAAAAGCAATGACCACACTCCATTCTTGTCATCACATTACTTGGTAAACCCTCTTCTATGCAGATATCACAATTCATCGTCTTCCTCTGCTTGTGCTGAGACTTAATCACGGAAGGATCGAAGACAGTGAGACCAGCACTTTTAAACAAACTATCTTTGCCTCTGTCGCCATAAACAGTAAGCAACGTATCCACTGGTAATGAATAAGAAGAGCCCTCGCTTGGCTCTCCTTAACCGATAGCAATTCCATAACCCTAGCCAAAACTTCCTTCTGTGCCGCTACAATAGATTCCTTTGTGATGATTTGGCTCGTTGGTTTTTCGGAGGACGCGTCTTGCATATCGGACTCTTCCTCCTCCGCCTGATGATCATAATCGTCGTAATCATAATTATCCTCCTCCTCTTCGTCCTCCCCGTAGCTCAGATAATCGTCATCCATCGATCACAAATATTATAAGAATAAAATCGTCTATAGATCGTCGGACGGAGGCGATCAAGAGCGGAAAGATCAACCAAGGGCAGAGAGAGTGTATAAGAAGAACCAGAGACGAAAAGTCTTAATATGGTGGCTAGATCTTAAGAGAATATATTGTACTCAAAATAACGCAAATCCTTAGGGTAAGTATATTGTTTGCTAATGTTCAAAAAAAAAAAAAAATTATTGTTTGCTTTACGACAAAAAAAAATAGAGTATTGTTTGCTTTTATAGATAAATCTAATTAAGTATATATCCTTTTCCTAATTGCATTTAATTTATGACTTTCTATAATATAAAGAAAGGAAATATTTTTGGTGATATTAAAAAAAAAAGGAAATATTTTAGGTTCTCTAATCTCAGTCACTTAAGATATACTGTATATCTCTATATGCTGGTTACTAAAAAATAAAATAAAAAGCTTAACTATTATTAAAAGAAAAGTTGTTAATAGCTCACCATAAAAATCTTAACTATTATCAAATGAGAAGTTAGGGAAGAAAATATCAATATTGTTATTAAAAATTTTAAATAAAATCTTAATATATTAATAGAGAAGTGAGAAGTTAGGAAAAAGAATAATAAACTTTTTAATCCAATAAAACTATTACATGTAATCTTTACCACATAAGATATTTTGTTGTTGTGCAACTACCACATAAGATAATTTTAACTGATATTTTGTAGATGAAATAGTAAATTAAGATAATGTTTTTATCGTATGATTTCGACATAGTCGGGTATTTTCATCTAGTAATATTTTATATAATGTGTTACAAAATTTAAAACAAAACATTGTGAACTGAATACCAAAGGATAGATCCTAATCAGAATCAGAATTTTGTTCCACGACATGCGATACTCATTGAAGGCATTTCTCATTAGCTCACCTTAGGGAGAATATATATGACCGTAATTGGGCTTATAGCGAAGTTGGTATGTTATGTATTACGTCAATTTTAAAAATATAAATGGCATTGCCCAGATGGCTAAAGGCTAAACCAGATTATATATATCTCGATTAAGGTCTTGGCTGGTATGGGTCAAAAGGTTTCTAGCTTGATGGGGGAAGACGTGAAAAGTTGTTGCGTTTGACTATGAAGTCAAGAATTTAAGAAGAAGGAGCATTGAAGAGTGAATGGAGGTGATTTTGCATGGAACTAAAAACGGATTTTGCATTATCCGCTATTACTTTCATGTTAATTTATAAATATTAAATAGATAGTTTAATATCGTTTGTCATATACAGTCATACAGTATTTTGTTTTGTGTAGGAAGATTGTTAAGGTTATCACAAACTATAACCAAGTATGCCTTTGTTATGAAAAAAATATGAAGATTAAAAGTAGAAATTGATCGCTATGCATTTCTTTAGGCAATATGAAATTTATGTGACGGTGGCATAATGTGAAGATTCAGATTTCAGACTGAAATTCTCGATAACCAAAAAGAAAATTTCAAAATTGTTTTCTCCATTTTTTTTTAATCTTTGAATTCTGGTCATAGATTTTCTTAGAAAATCTTCTAAATCTAATATTCTATAGTATTACATATTATGATTTAGTCCGTTCTGCATGCAAATAATAATTTTTATAATATTTAAATTATGCGTTTCTGCGAAAGTTTTTTTTTGTGTGTATCTGTATAATATTTGACTTTGTTTAGTGTGAATAATATATTGTTTGTGTTTGATTTAGTTACATTTCTTTATGGATCTGATAAATTTGTGAGTAAATTAATTCACTTGTCGTTAATTTTTTGGTAGTGATACAGAAAAGCCTAACATGTTAATTTTTCAAGTAATCGATTTGATTCTATGATTGATAAATAAGTGATGTTAATTTCTCATATTTATTTTTCACATGAACTATTTTTATATTAACATTTATTTTATTATTTAATATTTATTTATAGCAGAAAGAAGGATGCTGCGACCAGAAAATATAAGTTGATCAATATTTTCTATTTTTCGTGATGACTAACAATTTTTTAAAATCTAATTACATTTATTCCAGTATTATTCTGAAATGTACCTTGATTTTGTGATGTTATTACAGAAAGACCATATGATAATTTTTAAAATAAAGTAATAAACACAGACGAAGACTTCAATTTTTAATTTCATAAATTTTGGCTTGGTAATAAATAAATAAGAATATAGGGTCCTTCTGTAAACTTGAAAGAATTTTTGGGGTAGGAAACCGAAATTTCGAGTCTAGTTTCTGTCCTCCTCGCCTTGCCTTGTTTACTTGCAAAGTTGCAAATTTATTTTGATAACAAAAAAGCCCCTCTCTCTCTCTAGCCTCTCTCTAATCTCTCTCTACCTCTCTAGCCTCTCTCTCTCAGCAGCTCTTCAAACCCTAACGACGAGTGCAGTCGCTATCGGCGACGTGATTCTCAGGTTTCTCCTTGTATTTCTGGAAGGTCGACGGCGTAGAATCTCCGCCGCGGATTTAGTCTTCATCGACGATCGCTCCGCCACTATTTTTCTCTCCAATTTCTTCCCAATATGTCCATCCATTGTTTTTGATTTAGGTCATCGGGCCTGAATACAGTTTTTGGCTGTGAAGAAGAGCGATAGAGTCATTGGTTATTCCGGGAGCACCTGTAAGATTTATTTTCCCTTTTGAAGATTTTTTACATTTTAATTTCTGAAGCTCTCTAGGTTCGTTTAAACCCTTAGTTTCTGCTGATTGTTGTAACTATTCTGGAGTTATCTTAATTGGCTAGAGCTTTCGAGTTGTTGTGTGGATTAGAAGCTTAATCAATAGTATGTGCGGAGCATGAACCCTTAGTCTGTTGGATCCCGAGAGAATATAAATTGTTGCTTTATGAAGGAGAAGATGAGACATTGGTAGTTTTTTTTAGCATTGATTGAACATTAGATCGTTAGGGTTTCGTTTGGTATATAACTCTTTGTTGTGCAATAATCTGATGGACACCAAATTGTACCAGAGTTTTGCATTAGAGACAAGAATCCAAGTTGATCTATGGAACTTTCTGTTTCCTCTCCAAAGGAAAGCGTGTTATCCCCACCCGATTGTATGAGTGACCCTGAGGAGCATGAGATCAGCGAGGAGGAGGATGACGATCGCAACCATAAGCACCGTAGGAAAGAAGAGACGAGGTCTCAGTCCTTGGAACAAGATTCTTCAGATCAGGCTTTCTCACGGCCGTACAGGAAAAATTATAGACATTTTGAAAATGGCAATACGTTTGGTGAACATGAAAAACGGTCTCTAGGGGCATCGTCAGCACAACGTGTACAGTTTGATAATCAAAGAACAAGATCAAACCCAATGTTTTCAAGGGACCCTGGTCATGGTAGAGGTAGAGGAAACTATGGCTCTTGGACCCAGCGTGATTCCAGGTTTAATCCTGTTGATCTCTCATCTCATATGGTTCCGGGCATGTTTGGAGGAAGGGGACTAGCTGGTGTTTCAGCTGCTCAAAGTGCACCATGGCCTGCTTTTGGAATGCTTCCTGGAGTTCCAAATGGTGGCTTGGATGCTTTCCATCACTTACAAGGGTCCCTAAGACCGCCCTTAAATGCTTCACTCAACATGGGTATTCCTCGGCAGCGCTGCAGAGACTTTGAAGAACGTGGTTTCTGCCTTAGAGGGGACATGTGTCCGATGGAGCATGGAATTAATCGTATTGTTGTTGACGATGTTCAGGTATGTTTTTCGTAATTATTTTTTTTTCTTGGGATCGGTTTTGTCTGGTAAAACACAATAGATCCTAGAGGTTTTGCTGGATATTTGATAACTATTTGCATGACCCTATATTGAATTTCACCACATCTATGTTTTTTTAAGTTGCTAGTACATTTTATGCCCTTCAGCAGTACTTTTCCGTGAGTACCTGGTATGGCTCTCAGAAACAGCCAAACTCCATTCTGATTTCTCGATACATTGTTAAATAGCAAATACTTTGTATTGCATGATACATTCCTTATTACTACCAAACTGTTCTTCTCTTGTGAATACTTAAGTGAGTAATTTTCCTTCATTTTCCATTTGTGCAGAGTCTATCACAGTTCAACCTTCCCGTTTCAGTACCTGGTGCACCTCATCTGGCAGCTTCTTCTAAACAAGTGCCTGCACAGTTTGGGTGTGCTAATTTCATGAATACTAAAGGAGCTCATGGGAAGATTAACGAGGGCGGAATGGGTGTTGATGGTATGGGATATAGTGATGCATATCCTAGTGCAGGTGGAACTGATTTTTACGATCCTGATCAACCTTTGTGGAATAACAGTGCTGGTGAAACTTCAGGGGCATTAGCTACACTAAATTCTCATGGGGTTGATGAGAATGTAGTTCCACTGGATGATAATAACCAAGATGGCCCTGAAAATGCGTGTGGTATTCGAGACTCAAGAAGCACAAGCCAATCGGTTTGGGGCAGAATGCGTGGTTCTAATAGTCAAGCAAATTTCAAAGAGAAAGCTGATGCAGTGAATTCTTCAGTTGGTCTTGAAGATCAATTGAAGGAGGTCTCAGTTAATTCATCCCGCCATGGTAAACAAAACCATGTTGGTGGAAGTGTCGCAAAAGTTGTTGATTCATCAAATACTTCCAATGATGCGATGAACAATACAAGAAAACCAACGCAAAAGGCAATGCGGACTCTATTTGTGAATGGTGTTCCCCACGAGAGCAACAGAAGGGATCTCATTCTTGCCCATTTTCAGAAATTTGGGAAAGTTATTGACATTCACATCCCAATAAATAGTGACCGAGCATTTGTTCAGTTCTCGAAACGCGAAGAGGCTGAATCTGCTCTCAGGGCACCTGATGCTGTGATGGGTAACCGCTTTATCAAACTTTGGTGGGCAAATAGAGATAGTATACCTGATAATGGCCTGTCCACTGGCAATGGTGCTTCTATGAAGAGTCGTGGTATGACTGCTTCTGGAGGGCAGAACCAGTTTCCTATTGCTGCAGCATCGAAAAGCAACCATGTATCTTCCATTGCAAAGGGTCCTGCCTTCCACACCGGTGGAGCTCCATCATCCTCTGAACAGCCTAAGCCTGTGGGGGTCACTAGTGGTCCCAAGGTTACGCCGCTTCAGCAGAAAAAAGCAGACACTCTTGAACAGTTGAAGGAGACACTTCGAAAAAAGCAGGAAATGCTGGAGCAGAAGCGTAATGAGTTCCGCAAAAAGTTGGCGACGCTTCAAAAACAAGTAAGAACAAGTAGCTGAATCCCTTTTCATTTTTTTGTTTCAATCCTGTTAATACCTTTTTAAAGGAAATTACAATTTAGCAGTCACTAGAAAGTTAAGCAGAGGTATAAGTATGAGTTATGAGATTTGAATCTGTGAAGTGTCTTTTGGAAATTGAAGAAGTGTAAAATGCTAGAAAAGTGCAGATCTGAGTTCTGGTTATGATATAAAATTTTGTTTGTTTCATACAGAGATTTGAGTAGACATGCGTGTGTTGTGATATATTTACTTTTGCTTTGGGATGTTTCAGCTATTGAATTATACACTAGAAAACAAAATTGTTGACCCTGTCTTATTTACTCGGACAACATTCATATCATCTTGCTCTAAATCTTCTCAGGGTACGGTTGTCAAGGGCGAGGAAGCAGATGAGCCAGATGCTAAGCGCGTCAAAGTAGACACAGCCTCTAATTCCGGTGCCGCAATCTCATCACCAACAACAGAGTCATCGACAGATAAGAAAGTGTCTATCCAGAAACCACTTTCTACTGCTAAACTAAGCACAGAAAGGCCATTGCCCGATTCAAAAAACTTGAAGCAAAGACCATATTCATTTACCACAAGTTTGAACACTCCTATGGTAAATAGGTATAAGTTGGACAACCGCACCACTACCATCAAAGTGGTTCCTCCTTTGCCAACCGGGTTAGCCGATGTACGTCCCCTTTCCTTGCTCTACTCTAAGAATGTGCAAAACTTTCCGATTTTCCAAATTAGATACTATTAGATTCTACGGATATTAATAGGTGATTGACTTACTTACTGATGGTTTGAACTATTTTCTACTTCCAGGTTGCTGTCTTAAAAGAACATTTTTCTTCTTATGGCGAAGTCTCAAAGGTGGAACTCGAAGACAATGCATCAATTGATAGTGGCAAGGATCAGGATGAAACATATAATGAAAACCGTGCAGCTTGTGTCACATTTGTGAAACGCAGCGCAGCCGAGAAAGCGTTTGCTAATGCAAAGTGCTGGCAAGAACAGATGTTGCAGCTCGTGTGGGTAACACGTCAGAGCAACAGAGAGAATAGTAGTAGCAATAATAATACTAATCTCTCTGTTTCTCGTGACCCCCTTAGCAGCAAAAACAAGCCTACTTCTTCTGTTTCTAATGACCCAAGACCAGCAGATGAAGTCAAAGCTTCTTCTACAGAAGAACCAGAGAACACAAATGTCTCTGGAGACGACAATACTTTGGATGAACGAGAGACGAAAGAAAGCGACAGTGGCAACTATAAAAGTAACAGCGAGTCCATGGAAGGAGCTTCGGAAGCGATTGCTGCGTCGGGAACTGATGAAGAACCGTTGGAACAGATAAATGATTAAGTTGGGAAAGAAGATTGGTCAGTGAGGTAATCTTTTGTCTCAGAAACATATCTTGTTTTGTTGGATCTGGTATTAGTGATCTTTTCTCCGTATTAGGCTTTTTTAGCCAATTCGTGAGACGTTAATATTTGTTGGTAGCAAAAGATATATTATATATCTAAGTTTTTTCCCCCTTTTTTGGATAGTGGAATGTGAAAAAAGAAAAAGAGAGAAGAGAACAAAAAAACAGGTGTATTGTTACATTTGGCCTTCCAAGAACAGTGGTTGAGTCTTTGTATCAGCAGGTCTTTGTCTTTCAGTTATTAGCTTCTATAACAACAGTTTTCGACTTCTGGTGTATATAACATTAGTTCGACTTGGACACTTGCTTTAGTCGAGACGAAAAATGATGTCGAATCCATAAACGGCGCGCATTTGGAAGTTTATGCGATTGTTCTAATTTTTAACATTTATTAAAGAACAATTGTTGGAAATTTGAGATTGAAATTCGATGAATTTGGACAGTGACACGATATTTCAATGCATTAAAGATAAAATATACATAAATTTAAATGATCAAATTCTATTTTCCGGGGACAAAGTTGGTGGCGTAAGCCCATGCATTGTTAGCCACAGGGTCCGCAAGATGATCGAACAGATTCTCGATCGGACCTTTACCGGTAACAATGGCTTGAACAAAGAATCCAAACATCGAGAACATCGCAAGACGACCGTTCTTGAGCTCCTTCACCTTCAATTCCGAAAACGCCTCTGGATCCTCAGCCAAGTTCAACGGGTCAAACGCCCCACCCGGGTAAAGCGGGTCAAGCCCTTCCCCAAGAGGCCCACCTCCGATTCTGTACCCTTCGATTAAGCCCATTAGCACAACTTGAGAAGCCCATATGGCTAAAATGCTTTGTGCGTGGATCAAGTTAGGGTTTCCGAGGTAATCAAGTCCTCCTTCTGAGAAGATCTGAGACCCTGCCTTGAACCATACGGCTTCACCGAATTTGACTCCGTTTTTGGAGAGAATCTCTGGGAAGGTGCAGCCTAAAGCGCCAAGCATTGCCCATCTACTGTGGATCACTTCGAGCTCACGGTTCTTTGCGAAGGTTTCAGGGTCGGCGGAGAGACCCGCGGTATCCCAACCATAGTCACCGGGGTATTCTCCGGTTAGGTACGATGGTGTGTTCTCCGAGAATGGTCCTAAGTACTTGGGACGGTCTGGTCCGTACCTGTCACAATTCGTTGGTTAGTTAGATGTTTGGTGATATATACTGTACTTATATCAAAACTGAGGAAACAAAAACGGATGGTTCGTTTAATCCGAATAAACCGGTCTAATCCAATCGTCAACCAAACTGAAATAACCGATTCAAAAACCGAGTCGAGTTTTTATGTGGTTAAAAGGGATTCACTTTAAAGATATCTGAATGAGGTTGTGGTACGAACCAGATGCTCTGAGGAGTAGACTTGACGGTACGGCGCATGACGACGCGGCCACCGCCGTTGGAAGCCCCGACTTTGCGGAGGAGGTCGTTAGAGGGCTTGAGTGCCGTTTGGCCGGCGAAGGAGGAGTGTTGGATCGCTGAAGTGGCCATTCCTGTTTATCTTAACTCCAAAACACAAAGGAAGACGAATAAAGTGAGATGAGATGTTGTTTGTTGGTGTTTGGTTTATGTAATTTCGATTTTATAATAGAGATCCCTTTGAGGAAGATTAGCAGATAGACAAGTCAGCGAGTTCTGATTGGTTGGTTTTAGATTTCCACATACTCGATTCACGTGGTGTAGGAAAAAGGTATTGGATATGGTTGTGCCACGTGTCAGTGGAAGATCTTGTGCCAAGAGGATATAGTAGTGTTCCAACACACTCGTGGCGTTTCTCTTATTGCCTATTGGCTACGTTTGCGATTGCGATGATAAGAACTTTTTACACCACAAGTTTTTATATTAATAAAGAACAAACATACTACATAAATCGCCAAACGAAGACACAGAATTTCCACCACAACTTTAAGGAGTAAGAAAACCGGCTTTTAACCGTTATAGTGCGTGCGAGTACAAAATGATTCAAAATCAAACAATTCTATTGCAAAAGCCGGTCATTCAATCATTTAAACAAGCTTCAGTGAATCTGTAACAAAATGAAAACAAAACCGATTACGCATTTCCCATTTTAAATCTATGAGGCTTTAGACCAAAATAAAAATCTGTTATAAACCCATTAATATTCACTATAATATATTATCTCTAACAAATACAACAGTGTGGGCATGAAAATTCCCTTCAAAATCACCATATAGTCTCCTAAATGTAAATTCTATACAATATTTGTTTTAAAGGAATCAAGAGAAGGGATGGCCATAGCAGCAAGCCTAAGCTGCTTCTCAAGAGGCAAATGGTCTCTGAAGGCTACACAAATGTGATGCATCACCTTCACAAGCATTGGCGCGTAATCTCTTTCGCTTCCATCAATTTGCTGTGAACTTAGCCTTGCATTAGCGTCCGAGTCAGCTGCAAAACTGTAAACACGCTCCAACGATGTCCATAGAAACGAGATGAAAGGCTCTGCAACAACTTCCCAGTTTGGATCAGACAGGAGAGAAGTTACGGTAACAGACATATCGCTCAAAACCATGGATCGGTCTAAAGTGAGAAACGGCATGTATTCGCAGCAGATACTAGACAGGAGACCAACAAAGAAAATAGCCTGTACAAGGAGGAAAACCAATTTCAACATAAAAATAAAAGAAAAGAAAAAGAAGATAATCTCTTTCGATGGAGGAGATTTTTTAACACTCGAGTGTCTTACATTGGAAGGATAGCTAGAAACGCAGCTGATTTCAACAGCATCAATGAGCCACTGTCTTTTGATTCCTCCTTCGGCGTGATGCAGAGCCGCTACTATCTCAATGTGCACATCCCAGATATCTAACAAACACGGAAGAAAACAAATTCCGTGTCATGATCTTTGATTGTATCTAGCCCGCATATAGCAACTGAGGATATTAACTGACCTGACTGTTCACAATTTAATATAATAGCCTTCAATTTCCCTAACTCGGAAAATGGAATTGAGCCAAGTCTTGCTAGCTTGGCTTTTGCCTGGATCTTCTTTAGATTACCTTGGAAATCAGTCTTTCCGTTTCCAGGTTCAAGACTCGAAACCTGCATGCAAGAAAAATCTCAGTTAAATAGAGATGTCCACAAGCATGATACATAGTTTACAGGCCGATGCATGAAGAAGCTATTACATACATACCTGTAGAAATTTGTATAACCATTCCCTATGCGACATCTGCAAACACCTAACTGCCTCTGACCACTCTTTCACCGGACCCATCTCATCTGCTTTCTGATATTTTGATGCTACTGGTAAGACCGCAAAAAGCAACTCTATGCATTTTTCAATCTTTGTGATGTATTCTGAAGATTCGAACGAAGTTCCTTCGAGACACTGACTCAGACCCTTCCAACAAGAGACCCTCAATGAGCTTTTCTGATCACAGCTATATACTTGGTCTGAAGATAGCGCGATTACGAAGCAAGAGATATCGTCAAACAATTTATCAATTCTTGAACCTGAGAACATTCTCATTAAATCTCCTAGATGACAGAGCAGGCATGATTGGAGGCTCTGCTCTAGTGCCTTGAATCTGGATAGTTCAGACAACTCGTCCAAAAAAACTAAAAGTTCATCAAATTCGCTTGTGTGGGCTAATGAAAATTTCAAGCACTCTTCCCTAAGAGTTATTTCCTTGGGAAGATCTTCTGATTGTGATACATCACTCTGAGTCTCTTGTTTCATTAACCGCCTTATTGTTGCTCCCCAGTCCAAGTTTGGCAATCTCGGAGCATGAGACAAACACCGCAAAGCACTTGCCATTGTGACAATATACAGAGAGCTACCTGCCTAAATTACAACAAAGATTAATAAGTATGAGAACAGATTGGGATCTCTATCCTCAACTAATATTAACTTTTACTCGACTGTTGCACAAATTTGATGGAACCTAAGACTGAACAATTTTAAGTCTCTTTTTATGTTCAAACTATCAAGGATTAGAGAAGGTTAGAACTATCAGAAAGCTTTTAAGCAGACATACCGAAGGCAAACTTGGAGTTTTTAGGCCTTGAGCAAGTTTCATGACCATAGCATGCTCAGGAACATTGTGAGAGATGGAATTACGGTGAGAGTCGTCAGACTGGCTTTCATTGTCTAGATTTGACGCATCCCTGGACCGCATGTAATTCCTAAGAATTGAGATGGCCCATGCAGCATAATGTTGCAGCTGGCGATCCTTGGTATTTTGTGCGATAAGGAATATTTCTTGCACAACTGGCGTCAACTGCTGAGTTGAATATGAGTTTGAAAGCAAAGGACCTGATACATACGAGATTTTCTGTAGCAATATAAATGGATATTAGGAACCGTTCACATTTGGCGAATAACCGAGCAAAGATCTCGAGAAAGATAGACCAGCGAACTTACGTTTTCCTCAGAACTGGAAGGGGCACGGGGTAGAGGATGGGAACACACCAAATTCCCAGCACCTGCTCCTAAAACGTTAACAACTCCGAGCATGCCACCAAAGTGAACAACCGGTGGGTAAAGTCCAGAGTAACATGTCTTGAACAGTTGTAGTAAGCCTTCTACAAGCTCGACCTCCACAGGGTGGATACCTTCATTCAGAACAGAACCAAGAAGGTCTCCAGCCCCAATACAGGAAGCCATCAACAAATTATTATGAAAAGCACCAGACTTTTTAACAATTAGCAACTCAGAAATAAGGTCCTTGAAACAATTGATTAGATGATCCACCTCATGTGCATCAAACAGTTCCACTTTTTGGCAGAAAGTGATCACAATTGGGAGTGCAAGGCAGGAACCGGCTGAAAAAACTCTCACTGATACGTTACTATTAGAACCTGGAGTTTGCTTAGGAGAATCTGCATATTGGATCCATGATACGATAAGGTTTTTAATCTTTACGACAGCGTCTTTCTTCCCAGCTCTGTATATTGCACCAACTGACATCCCCAAACCTATGATGAGTCCAGCAATACCCCATGTATCATCATCAAAATCATCAGAATTCTCATCCAACAGCTGAGGTAAACCTGCAACGTTGTCTTCCTTTCCAGGTGGGAACAGTGCAGACAAGCTTTCTAGGATATCACACGGAGTGTGCAGGAAATGATGTAATATTGAAGATAGCAACCTCACTATCCTTCCTAAGAGCCCTTCTTCTTGGTTCTTGTAGGACTCACTGTCTATATCAGAGCTCGCAGAGGCTTCAGTCCGTGTGAGCAGATCTTGGCATGAAAAACCCAATCCAACCCCACAGGCTCCTTTTACAAGAGTGCTTTTACTGGTACACAAAACCTGAAAGAGCCAATAAGATACATGATAAATAGTGTTTTAGCTGCATGTCAAAGTAAAAAAAAAAATCATATAAGGAGTGCGAAACACCAATACTGATTTTACATACTACTCAGTATTCACTTTCATAAGAGAGTTAGCTCTATAGGAATTTTCACAAGTTATATGGACCGATATGGTACGTGACGCAATAACTCCCAGGTATAGAAAGTACCTCAAAAAGTCCAGATATATTCTGAAATTTCTGCTTGTGGTCAGTCACATGTAGAGACGACGAAATCAATCCAAGAGATATACCAGCCGTCCACTGACGGTGTTCATGCTCATGCTCCAATAGCCAACCCAACAGAAATTTTGATGCAGTCGCTTTAATATTATGAGCAGCAGCTGGCAAAGCCTGAAACAACAAACAGATTAGAACTTATGTATTGAGACACTTGGCCACTACATATATGGAAGCACATTTATACGAAATCTTACTGCACATAGTGCACCCAGCGCCAGTGCTATGTTTTCTGCAGACCTAGGGAGAGTTTCTTCAGACATGCATACCAAACTCTACATGAAATAACACAGCAGCATCTCAAAAGAAGTTTGAACAAATGAAAAGTTTGAACTAAGTTGCTACAGAAAGACACTATCTCATACCTTCATGATGTTGTTTGCAGCTTTAAAAGTTTTATCCGATGAGAATTCCGTAGCCGTTGCATCAATGGACAATACATTAGCTCTCAGCCAACGCCACATAAAAGCTTTCAGGGATTGCAATGAAATAAGCGCAAGGGAAATATTTCTTGAGAGGTGGAGAGATTTGACTACTACTTTAAATGCCTCCTCGTATTGACCATGTATATCATGAAAACTCTGCGATTAAAAAGTATGCAACTCAGTACACCGAAGTATAAAAAATCTCCTCGCCTAAAATTAAATATTCTTACTCTTGATGACCCAAACTTCACATCTTTGGGACTAAAAGATAGACATAATAATGCTGCACCAGGTAGTTCTCCAGTCTTAATTCTTTTCCCTGTGAGTCAAATGGTGCTGTGCTTAGTTCATGCGGAGTACCAAGAAATTTACATAACTGATTATTAGAAATATTTAGCGAAAATGAAGAAAAGAACTGAGCATTCGACAATCTTAACACGGCAAATGATGGTTCACCATGCTTCCTGTTTGTTTAATTGAATATGCAACTTTAAATCGACATTATCTTATAAGAATCACAACTTGCAAAGCACAACAAGAACTGACAATTATGAACAAGTTAAGTTAGTTATTACGCAAAAATAGCACCAGTAAAAATTTCTAGGCACCCCTCCCATCTCAAGGTTTTATTTATCTATTATTCTATTCCAACAGGCTCACTTGCATTTCTCACTAATTGTGCTAACAATTTGAGGACTTATTTAGCTGAAAAAACAACTACACCTGTAGGGAAAATGACCTGAGGTATCACATCCAGCAGCTTCTCAATCTTACTACCAGGAACTTTCTTCTCTCTTACATATCTACGCCGGACGCTGAAAGGTCAGAAAAAGAAGCAGTTTTAATATGCTGCTAATGAGGATCTAAACCAGTAAAGTTCAGTAGATTACAAGTTATATACCTGTGCTCGTGAATCATGATCTTGATTGAAAGGTCTTCTAAAGCATTCAAGATTTTTGCATTTGTCTCCGAGAAGAGCAAATATGCACAATTCTTGTTGAAGTCAGAAATTTGCTTTTCCAAAAATGATACCTGGAAAAAATGGATCAGAATTAGATAAAAATGTTGATATAAGGGGTTTAGAACCACAGGAAACCAAAGATGACCTGGAAAATACCTCAAAAAGACGTACAAGACACATAAATTCAATACATACCTCATATTGACCAAGGGCCATTAAGGCAGAGACTCTTGCCTTCGTCCATTGGGAATCATGAGGTATCTGCATAGCGCTCCCAATTTCCCACAAAATGTTCAGAACCTTTTCTGCATCTTCAGGATATGCTTCGGCATCCATTGCACCCCACTTTAGAAGAAGGCATGCACTGCGACATATTCATCAAAATAGTGCAAGTTATACGTCAAATATTTTTTCAGACACCTCAAATAACAATAGCTAAAAGATCCATGCACCACTATAAACACCTCCATCGCGCCTGTAAAAAAGATTTGGGATATGAGCGCTGCTAACCTATAAGCAAGGAGAGGATCCAGTTTGATGTTTTGAGCATGTTTCTCAATGACACCCCATGCAGTATAGAAATCTGGATGAAAAAAAGCAAAAGTTATGAGAGAAATACAAAGGAATTAATTGACACAAGCAAGCATCAAGAGAGTACCAATGACATCAGCTTCACACAGATGGGAGAGACTCTGAAAACCAAGTGCTCGAACTGAACAGTCTTGGCTTTCTATACAGGCCTATCAAAGTATGAATCCAGTAGAAAAATTAAAGGACTCCAAAAGTTTCAATATACAGCCAAAGCAGTAATAGCAAACATCACTTGCGAAATTATACCTGAACGGACAAGATTAGGTCTACTCCCCTATCAGCATGTCTCTTGCATACATCGTGAATGGAAACAGCCATACTAATGCAGATATGTCTCTCTGAAATAAAGTCTATAAATCCTTTCGGGCGTAATACCTCCTGAGTAATTAAGATAATTAGTACCATAGAAATACATAAAAATATTACAAGCAGGCCCAAGCTGACTTCATCAATGCTAAGAAAAACTTCATAGTGGTATAGAATAGCTTACTTGCAGGCTCGAAAAGGCACGGTCATTGACTACCCAGGTGTGGCAAAGTAATCTAATGGCAGTAGCATACAACAGACTAAAACAAACCATCATCAGAGCTACTCATGTCAACTCCATTGCATGGCATTACAGAAACAAAACGAGGTCGAGCACAGTAACCCGATTCAACAAGATTGCTAAATGTAGGCTAACGCATTAAACATCACATACTAATCTCTTTGCTTTCAAATCTAACTTTTATGATATATCATAAGCCCAGAATCTGAAAAATTAAAGGAACCACCGATAGCTGTTTACAAAGGCTACCCGTTTACCAAAGAGCAAAGGTGGAAATCGAGTTTTACAAGCACCAAGTAACGGATTCAACCCAGAGTCAACTATTATAAACACGATTAAAAAAATACATGACACACGAAATGATCAGAAAGAGGTGCACTAACCCTTTCGCATCCTTGTGTAGCATTGGTGTAATCGTCTGAACTACAAGTGGAATCATCACCTGTTGTGCAGCAAGTGATGGGAGCAACCCCAGAAGTTTTGACTGCAAGTCAAAGAAATAAAATGGGAACTAGACTAAAGGAAAAAGAAATAGAAGAAACAAGCACTTGGATTTGAAGATACGGTAACTAACAGAAAATGAATGAGAGTAGTCTCACCAATAGACTCTGACAAGGGACATTAGTTCGAGATAACAAGTTGCTGTAATATAGAACAACTAGCAACAGCGGGACACTCATCTTAGGATCAATGCCACCAATATCAGCCAAAGAATCAATAGCATCAGGTCCTAGGGATGGATGCATCACCAAGACGCCAGCAACAGCACCAAGTAGAATAGGTATCTCTTGCGAAAGACGACACGATGCAGATAACTTTTTTCTATCACAAAACCGTTCAGCATGTTCCCTAAGTAGTGAATTCCAAGTCACTGGTCCAGGATAAGTTTCCTGTGTTTTACTTCCATTGTTGTAAGCCACTCTGAGGAAGGAGGACGTGGAAGGTGCGTAGTCATTCTGAAAAAAACATTCAAAGACTCAGTGAGAAATTTGACTCCGACTTTCTTTTGTGAAATACTTTGATATGGATATAAATCAAAATCAAAATGCTTCTCTCACCAACCCTCGAAGGAGTAGCCATTTGAAATAACCTAACCCATGAGTGGATCTATGTGACTTATTATAGACCGATTTCAAAAAGAAAAATAGCAGGTTTCTCCACAGAAATTAAACCTGATGCCAGAGTTGCTGCATGATCCTAGATATGACAGAGCCCACCGTGCTGAGTGGTGAATCTCCCTTACTTGTCTGGACCTCAATCTTTGGTGCATTCGACATTATTACAAAGGCATTTTCTACGATGGAAAGAACCTTACTTGCTGCTCCCTTGACTGATTTAGAAGGAGAAGACATCAGTGCGATGATAGGGAACAATAATAGAGGCTCCACACTTGAACAGGCTGCATCTCCAACCAACAAGTTTTCTACAAAATAATTGAAAAGTATCAACTCTCAGTCAACAGAAAATGCACACATCACTTTTCTTTGCCAAAATAAAAACGAAACGGGGACTCATACTATAGCAGGCTCACCAAGTTGATTGCAGTAGTAAATTAGCTACTAACACTATTAGACAATGAAACGAGCAAGAGTGTAATGGGAAGAAAGATAGAGACACAGATATACCATTTTCACTTTTCCATTTGAGCAGAAAAAGCAGGAACTTTAAAATAGAGAGCTGCTCATGCTCGACACTGGACTTGGCAAGCATGAAAAGTAGCGAGAGAACCACCAAGGATAAATCACGTGAATATGGTAATCCAAGGTCTTTCTGAACAGCTAACAAGTGCCTCAACGATTCGACTACAGGCTCTTGTTCGGTGATTTGGACATGAGGAGAGGCACAAAGCCAAAGTACGGTATCTACCAGTTGCACACCGAGCAGATGAACGTCTATTACTTCCTGATAGTATAGATAAATTAATGAATGTCGGACAATGAGCCCAAAGATTAAGATGAAAGCATGAGGAAATTAGCACATACCAATTTAGTTTCAACCAAGTCTCTCACAACCACAGTGTAGGCATCCACCAGAGTCTTGACAATGCAGCTGAAATTTCTATTGTCCTGAATAGTTTCAGAAACTTAGAACTAGGTCCTAAAATTGCGTCTGATTATGTGCATTCATAAAACTGACTGTCAATCATGAATACTTACTTCCGAGCTATTGCCTGGGATATATTGTAGGCAACGCATAAGTAATCTGAATACTGGCAGTGCTTCGTGGCGACATGAGCAACAGAGGGAAGCCATTGATGAAACTAATTCCCTCGCAAACAAGGAAGACGATGAATCTGCAAGTGGGATACGTAGAATTGTGAAATTCAGGAACGGCTCCAAAAACTCGCATACTCCCACCATTCCCAATCGCCGATTATGCATCACGAAGAGTGATACTTGGTGAAGAAGCTCCGTCTGTGTCTCCGCTCGGCTAGAAAGAATCTGCAACCAACAACAAGGAGAAGAATCAAAGGCTTGCTAAGTTCATTCTCACGGAATACGGACGCATCGATGGATCACATACCCTGACAAACGGATGATTCTCCGTCGAATTGAACTTCCAATTCCCATCTTTCTGTTCGTAACCGATTCGAATCAAAAACCCTAAACCCTTCACAAAGAGGGGAACCAATTTCGGGTCGCATCCTTCGAGGGCTGATTGTAGTTCCAGCAAACCGCGGGAGAGGTCCAGAACGGAGACTGATACTAATCGACATAGCTCACGAACGGATTGATCAACGACAGTGGCAGATGCGGAGGTGAGGCAGAAGGAGATANTGGCTTACCCGTGTCATTGGTCTCAGTGGTCAGATTAGTCTCATGAGCTTCATGGGCCTTATCTTGCACATACTGACCCATCTCTTTTCCCTTCTGACCAGCATAGCCTATCGCGTCAGCCATACGCCAGTTAGCGTAGTCCAATTGCTCCTGGACTGTATCACTCGTCCCACGGATGTAGTTTAGGACCCATGAGACCGAGCTTAGACCCGTCAGCCCAAACAACCCAGAGGCCAAAATTCCCGTCACGGCGAGCCCGATGGTGAGAGCCGCCGGGACAACTACCGGAATGAAGAGGAGGAAGAGCGGAATGGAGAGCATCAAACCTATCACCGAGCCGGCTAGGGTGAGCCCCGCGAGGGCTAGCAGTGAGCCACCAATGGGAACTCCTGCTATAAGTGCCACGACCTGCATGTATCGATCATATTCGAGTTTATTAATGAGTTGTTTATTTAGACCCTTTTTAAGATTGTTAGACCATCTCCATTGATAGAATCCCAATTGGGATTCTTAACAAAAATTTTAATATAAATTTTCTATCATTCTATTTTAAGAACTTTGGTAAAAGAGTTTATTTTTCTTCCCTTCCATTGGTAGAACCCCATTAAGGATTTTTAAAAATAAAAAAATTATATTTTAGAAGTTCAATCTTTGATAATCTTTCTTTCATGGCTAAGTCACAACAACATTGTCTACACCATACATATTTCCAATCAACAAATTCATATACCTTATTTCAACAATGGAAGAGATTGTGTGATTTCATTGGCAAAACCAGTGTGTATAAACATCATTCAGCTTTCGGTGGTGATTTCCACCAGTTGTGATCTTGTATATGTAGAAACAAGTCATGAGAGCACTGCAATACAGACAATTGGTTTTTATTTTGGGGTTAATTCAATTGAGGGAGCCATTGAAAGCGTAAACCTTTTGATACAAGCAAAAATAATTCACCTGATCCCAGCAACCAAACCAGCCGACATAATCTTTTGAGTTTGCAAGAACCGTTGTCCCATGACGAGTGTGAGAGCAGCTGCAATGGCTGTTTATAAACAAGACATTCATATGAGTTTTCTCCAAAGTCTTGAAAGAGAAGAAAAGCTAATCAAAGAAACTGTTCTGAAGTTCTTTTGGTTTGGTCCTGTTTCATGCATTATTTGACATCAACACTTAGCATTTGAAACACTTTTCAATTGAAATCCACTATAGCCCCAAGATCCATGGAACCAGCTTTCATCTTTGAGATCATACTATGTATTTCTGAATCCCCATTGCCTTTGCACATTGTATCAGAGCAACTTTCCCTTCCCAATCTACCTAAACCGAACACACACTAATTCAGTCAAAATCCAACAAACAAGCAAAGACACGATGAGAGTGAATTCTTACACAAATCGGTCAATACTTTAATAAGTCTCGCTAGGCTAATTCACAAATCAAAAAATTGAAGCTTTAACAACAACAACAAGTACGAACTAATCACATAAAAAATTCTTGCTAGACTTTTAACTGACAAAATCAAAATTGAAGCCGTCTTGATTGGTTCTTCGGGACGTCCCGTGGCACAATCAATTACAGAGTGGATTCCGACCAATGTTGCCGGAATTGACTCCGGTTTACTAAGGCTGATGAAACCAGCGAGAACGAGGAAGAATAGCCGAACGCGCTTACCACACTCCCTCGTATAAATTTCGATTCGATCGGAGACGAAAACCATCTCTGTAAATCGATTCCAAGAAATCAAAACCCAGATTCCTCTATCCCCGAGAAAGCAAACCCATTCGCCGGAAAAATATTATCTACGAATCACCGTTACCGATCGGAGGAGCCAAAAATATCCGATCATCCATATCGGAGAGAATCGACAAAGAGAGAGAGAAGAGATGATTTTTTAGATGTTATTAAAATTGAGCAGATCCAACCATATAGTGACACGTAACCGGTTCTTAACAATTCTTAAAATCACTAAATAAGAACCGACTCTTATTACTTTTACATATGATTCAATTGTTTATTAATTTTTTTATCTTAAGAAACTCTTAAAAACTTTCTAAGAGACACCGTTGGAGGTGCTCTTATATATCCAACTTGTTATATATCCAACTAATACCATGATCATCTAGATATAATCCTATGTACATGCATGCATGCATAATTTTTGTTTATTTTTGCATATATTGTACTGGAGTCCTCAGATTAAATATATATATGGTCACTGATTTCACGTTCTAAACTCATGATTCTTCACATATATTAGTCGATATTTAATTATTTTTTATTAACAAAATTGCAGAATATTTTTAAATAGTTTTGGGTCAATACACGAAACAGAACCAAAAGAAAAAAAAAAGTAAAGAGAAGAACACAAAATATACTTGGTTAGTGGAGGGGCCGCTACTCTTGTAATCAGCACCAGCACCAGCACCATAACCGACATCACCTTCATAGCTAGGCTGTAGATGAACACGTTTGTCAGTACGGTCGACAGGCACACGCCTGTCCACGTTCGCGGCCATATCGGTTGATATGATTTAAAACTAACCGAAGAGCAAAGTCTTATTAAACATAAACAAAAACAAAGAGAACACACAAGGTGTATAAGAGATACATAAGTCGTTGTAAAATAGAACATCTTATATAGAGGGGATTGAAAGATTTATTTCGTAGTAAAAAAGAGATTTGGAGTGAAGAGAAGAGGACACGTAAGAATGTGTTGAAGGGAGAGGTGTGGCTTTGCATGATTTCCAAGTTTCATTCTTTCTTTGATCTATTTTTTTTTTTACTTTTTTCGGTCATTTTTTCCGGTCACTTATCCTAAGAAAATTTAGAGTTAAACGTACTTATGCTAGAGTAGCACTATAATAGATGACCTTCTGAAAAGTCTTCTGCGAACCGTATGAGTGAGGCCAAAACATGAGAAAAAGTCACGTAGTGATTACAAGAACAAGTAAATCAATCGATCGGGCCACCGAAATAAATACCGAAAAATGTAACGCGCAGTCGGGATGTTACATCTCCCACCGTATTCAAATAAAAACAAACGATACATTCGGTTTACAATTGTTCTCCCCTCGATGCATCCAGATGCACTTTTGTCATTGTGTGCCGAATCATCTTTCCCTTTTATTTATTATCTTGGTTAATTATTTTCAATTTCTAAAAAAAATTATACATCCGGTTAATAATCAGAGTACCCTTTGTCAGTCCCTTAGTTTCTAAACCAAATAATAAATTAATAATTTTTTATAAAGTCATCTTAAACTAAAGTTGGATTCTCTCCATCTATGGATTTTAATTTCATTACCAGTTTTCTTTACATGTAGACATTTTTAAACGGTATAAAGAATTCAGTTATTTTAATGAAACTCTAAAGATGAATCTGATATGAAATTTCTGGTTATCTCAAAAATTAAAAAAATTAAAACATGTTTATTATTTCGTTTTTTTATTTCACTCACAGGGTGTTTTTATTTGGACACGACAAAAACGAACGTACACATATTGACAAAATATTCTAGGAGGAAGAAACTGGGACATTAAAAGTAAAATTACATAATTGCCTTTCCAACAGAAGCCGACAATTTTATGAAATGTGCGGCGCCCTCCTTGCCTTACCCGTCTGAGCCGGCTCATTGGTCTCAGTGGTCAGATTAGTCTCATGAGCTTCATGGGCCTTATCTTGCACATACTGACCCATCTCTTTTCCCTTCTGACCAGCATAGCCTACCGCGTCAGCCATACGCTGTTTAGCGTAGTCCAATTGCTCCGGGACTGTATCACTCGTCCCACGGATGTAGTTTAGGACCCATGAGACCGAGCTTAGACCCGTCAGCCCAAACAACCCAGAGGCCAAAATTCCGGTCACGGCTAGCCCGATGGTGAGAGCCGCCGGGACAATCACCGGACTGAAGAGGAGGAAGAGCGGAATGGAGAGCATCAAACCTATCACCGAGCCGGCTAGGGTGAGCCCAGCGAGGGCTAGCAGTGAGCCACCAATGGGAATTCCTGCTATAAGTGCCACGACCTGCATGTATCGATCATACTTGAGTTTATTAATGAGTTGTTTATTTACACCCCTTTTAAAATTTTGTTATGAGTATGCAAAAACTCAAATTGTTATAACCATCTGGATATAGGATCCTATGTACATGCATGCATGCATAATTTTTGTATATTTTTGCATACATTGTACATGAATCCTAAGATTAAAAACAAATATATGGACTAACGAAACTCATGATTCTTCGCAAATATTAGTCGATGTTTTAATGTTTTTTTTTTTTACAAGTATGCAGAATATTTTTAAATAGTTTTGGGTCAGTATATACGAAACAGAACCAGAAAAAAAAAAGTAAAGAGAAGAACACAGAAGATATATACTTGGTTAGTGGAGGGGCCGCTACTCTTGTAATCAGCACCAGCACCATAACCATAACCATAACCGACATCACCTTCATAGCTAGGCTGTAGATGAATACGTTTGTCAGAACGGTCGACATGCACACGCCTGTCCACGTTCGCGGCCATATCGGTTGATATGGTTTAAAACTAACTGAAGATCTAATTAAACAAAAACAAAGAAAACACACAAGGTGTATAAGAGATACATAAGTTGTTGTAATAATATAATCTATATAAAGGGGATTGAAAGATTTATTTCGTAGTAAAAAAAAGAGATTTGGAGTGAAGAGAAGAGGACACGTAAGAATTGAAGGGAGAGGTGTGGCTTTGCATGAATTCCAAGTTTCATTCTTTCCCTGATGATCTTTTTCCTTCTTCTCTCCCACCGTATATTCAAATAAAAACAAACGATGCATTCGGTTTACAATTGTTTTCCCCTCGATGCATCCAGCTGCACTTGTGTCATTGTGTGCCGAAATCATCTTTCCTTTCTTGTTTAATTATTTACAATTTCCTAACAAAAAATTCTACATCCGGTTAATTCAACCCGCTTAGAAAATATCTTAATACTTAAATGATCATTATAAACGTGAGAAATTTCTTTTTTGTCTGTTTCAATGGAAACATATTTGGTTTCTCTCCAGTTCAATTTATCATTTTTCTTCTTATAAATTTGATGCTACCTGGTCTGGATCGTCCGCTCCTCAACTCTGCTTTACCGATCTGATCGAAATCTCGTCAAAAATTTATATCTAGCAGGTTTCATCGAGACTAACACTACAAGAAAACAGTCATTTTGCGACGGAAATTTGCGACGGAATTGCGTCGACATTGCGACAGAGAGTAAATGACGTCGCAAATCCGTCGCAAATATGCGACGAGTAGATTCGTCTCAGACACGTCGCAAATTGCGACGACTTTGCAACGGTAAACAAATCTGTCGCAAGTCCGTCGCAAACTGCAAAGACTTTGCGACGGAAATTTTTCGTAGCAACATTTGCGACGTCTTTACGACGCGTTATATCCGTAGCAATACTTGCGACGGATTTGCGACGGAACTGCGAGGAGCACAGAAGTAGCTAAACCACGTTTTCCATAAGTCTCACCTAACCGCAAAAATCGTCGCAAATTAGTCGGTCGCCGTCGCAAATCCGCCGCAAATTCATCTGCTGCCGCAAGTCTCTCGCTAGATGACGTCGCAAATACGTCGCAAATTACGAAATTCCGTCGCAAATACGTCGCAAAGATATTTAAAAATCTATAAATAGCGCACTTCTGATTGTTGTTTCACTCATCCAAACACAAAAAAAGAAGAGAGAAGAAAAAAGAAAGAAAAAAAAAATAAGAGTGAAAACATAAAAAAAAAGAGAGAGAAAAAAAATAAGAGTGAAATAATGTCGTCTTCGAAGTATGATGACATCTATGCATTACGATCGTGGATGTACAATCAACGAGATCCGGAGAGTGGTGAAGTGACGAAAGAGTATCAGGACGGGTTGCGAGGATTCTTGTATCAGGCAACAAACCAACCATTTGCGATAGAACATGGTAAAATATTTTGTCCATGTAGAAAGTGCAAGAATATACCATATATAGAAATTGATACTGTGAAGAGGCATCTATATAATAGAGGATTTATGCCAAACTACTATCTGTGGTTTTCGCATGGGGAAGGTAGTGGTGCAGGAAGTAGTAGTACCGCGGGTCAGGGGTTTGAGCAGCCTAGTAATGATAATTATGATGCTAGGTCTAATATATTTGGAAATATTGATCAAGGGTATCAACAAGGGAATAAATATCATGATATGGTTGTAGATGCAATGCATGAAGCTCCACCAACCTCATTTGTTGATAATAGTCGGAAAGAACCCAACGCAGATGCTAGACGATTTTATGATATGTTAGACGCTGCAAACCAGCCCATCTACGATGGATGTAGAAAAGGGCAGTCTAAATTATCATTGGCATCTAGGATGATGACAATTAAGAGTGATAATAATAAGACAGAGAGTTGCATGGATTCGTGGGCTGAAATTTTTAAAGAGTATTTGCCAGCAGATAATATTTCTGCTGAAAATTACTATGAAATACAGAAGTTGGTTTCGGGTCTTGGGTTACCATCAGAAATGATTGATGTATGCATTGATAATTGCATGATTTTATAAAAAGATGATGACAAGCTGCAGGAATGTCGATTTTGTGGGAAGCAGAGATATCAAGAAACTACTGGAAGGACTCGTGTCCCGTACCAACGCATGTGGTACTTGCCAATCACTGATAGATTGAAACGATTATACCATTCAGAAAGGACTTCGGCAGCAATGAGATGGCATGCGCAACATTCTACGGTCGATGGGGAGGTTACACATCCGCCAGATGCAAAGGCGTGGAAACACTTTCAGACGGTACACGTAGACTTTGCTAACGAATGCAGGAATGTCTATCTTGCCTTATGCACTGATGGATTTAGTCCATTTGGTATGTCTGGGAGGCAATATTCTCTATGGCATGTCATATTGACGCCATACAATCTTCCTCCAGATATGTGCATGCAACGAGAATTTTTGTTCATGAGTATTCTAGTGCCTGGTCCTAAGCATCCGAAGCGAGCACTTGATGTATTCCTCCAACATTTGATTCATGAGTTGAAACAGCTCTGGTATAGTGGTGTTCGCACGTTTGACTACTCGCAGCAGAGGAATTTCAATATGCGTGCAGTGTTAATGTGGACTATTAGTGACTTCCCAGCATATGGAATGTTATCGGGGTAGACTACGCATGGAAGATTATCTTGTCCATATTGTATGGATAGGTCAGATGCGTTTCAGCTGAAGAATGGAAGGAAGTCATGTTGGTTTGATTGTCATCGTAGGTTTCTTCCCATGAATCATACATACCGGAAAAATAAGAAGTTGTTTAAGAAGAACAAGGTTGTCCGTTTTCCTCCACATGTTCATCTTTCAGGGGATACTTTGTTAGAGCAAATTAATGACTACGGTACTCAGGAAACGTGTCAGCGTGGGGGAAATTGGCACACACCGGCAAACATGCCTGACGGATATACTGTATCTCACATTTGGCACAAAAAGAGTATCTTTTGGGAGCTCCCGTATTGGAAGGATCACCTTTTACGGCACAACCTTGATGTGATGCACATAGAGAAGAATTTTTTTGATAACATCGTGAATACAATCTTGAACGTGAAGGGAAAGAGTAAAGACAATTTGAAATCAAGATTGGACTTGGTCGAAATTTACGCAAGACCCGAGTTGCATATTACAAGTCAGGCAAAATTACCGATTCCAAATTTCCGAATGTCCGTGGAGGCGAAGCGGGCATTATTCGACTGGGTTGCTTCTGATGTTAAGTTCCCAGATGGATATGTGTCCAAATTCTCTAGATGTATAGAGCAAGGACAGAAATTTTCCGGTATGAAGAGCCACGATTACCATGTTTTCATGCAACGACTGCTACCATTTGCATTTGACGAGCTATTGACGAAACCAATTCACGAAGCAATTGCGGGTACATAAAATAAAAATAATTAAATAATTCTATATAAGTAATTTAATTTAGTTAATTAATTGATGAAGTTGCTTGTAGGCATTGGAGCATTTTTCAGAGATATATGCACGCGAACATTGACTGAGGATGACATCGCACAGTTAAAAGAGAATATTCCGGTGTTGTTTTGTAACTTAGAAAAGATTTTTCCACCTTTGTTTTTTGACGTAATGGAACATCTTCCAATCCGTCTACCACATGAAGCAGCACTTGGGGGCCCCGTGCAATTTCGATGGATGTACCCGTTCAAGCGATACATGGGATATCTTAAAAGAAAGGCCAAAAATCTTGCAAAAGTGGAGGGATCGATCGTTGCTGGAAGTTTGAAAGAGAAAACATCTCACTTCACGTCATACTACTTTAGTCCAACCGTGAGAACCAAAAATACCGCTCCTAGACGGTATGACGATGGAGGGGAAGCACCTACATACCACGTTGACGTTCCAGATATCTTCACCCAAATAGGCAGACTTGCTGGAAAAGTGAAAGAAGTTTGGTGGAAAGATCATGATCATTGAAGTGCGGCGCACAATTACATATTGCGAAATTGTGAAGCAGTGCAGACATTAGAAAGGAAATAATTTACGTTTACTACATACATAATTATGATAATATTCTCCAATTCATAAATATCTCTAACTCGGCCGGTGAATTACTGCAGATTATTCGATTCTCAGGTTCGAGAACACTTTCCTGATTTAGAAGAAAAAGATTATGAGAAGTACAACGAACGTGATTTTTTTTTGTGGCTAAAATACTATGTAAGATCAATAAACACTTATTTTTACTTATAAAAACTGTTTTATTTATAAACATTTAATTAATTAAAATTTAATATGTAGGTAACACAGGGATGTTCGAAGGAGCCGTTGCCATTATGGATGCACGAAATTGTTAACGAACCAATAGGTATGACCATTAATGCTCCAATGTACTTGACTCGTGGGTACACATTTCATACGTACAAACATGGATCGAAGAGGTCAACCGCAAATTATGGAATCCAAGTGAAAGGTGAAAATGACTTCTACGGCGTCTTGCAACAAATAATTGAAGTCACATTTCCAGGAGCCATCGGTTTGAAATGTATTTTATTCAAATGCGATTGGTACGATCCGAGTAGTAGAGGGGTCCGCACAAACAACTTAGGGGTGATTGATGTCAATTCAAACAGACGTTTTGCAAAGTTTGAACCCTTTTGCCTAGCCTCGCAAGCAGATCAAGTGTGTTTCATTCCATATTTTCGGATTAAGGAAAAACGTGAGAGGTGGTTATCAGTGATTAAAGTGAATCTGCGAGGCCGTATTGTCGGGAAGATTGACGATGTAGCTATGCAAGCTGAAAGACATGATGAACTCTCCACTCCAATGGCTTCAGCAGAAGATATGTTACATATTGATCTAGAGCAACAAAATGTAGAAGACATAGTGAATGATTCAACTGAAGGTACAGGATCGGACGAGTTCGATGAGACCGATGATGAAGAAGACACTGATAATGAGCATAGTGGAGATGAACCGGATTTGCCAAGATAAAAATGTGTGATATATTTGTAATTTGTAATTTGTAATTTGTAATTTTTTTTAAAAATAACCGGATTTTGCGACGGACTTGCGAGGGGTCGTCGCAAGTCCGTCGCAAAATCCGGATATTTTCCAAACCCTATACCCTAAATTGGAATATGGGTTTTAAAGTAACTGAGATAAGTTTAAATGCAATATTACATGATTTTCTAAGGTTATATACAAATTATAAGAAAATTATAGAATTTTTTATTTTTTCATGAAATCATTTCATAAAGAAGATTAGAAAGAGATGATGTTTATTCATAAGTATAAGAGTTTTGTAAAACTCACTTTAGACAATATGAATTTGTAAAATTTTTCATAAATTAAAATTTGTTACAATCTTATACTATCATAAATGTTTTTTAACTTTTAAAATGACAAAAAAACATTTACAATACCTAATTTTATAAAATTTAAAATACACAATTTTGCGACGGAATTGCGATCCCTCGCAATTCCGTCGCAAAACAAGATATATTTTTTAAAATTATCCTCACACCAAGATATAAGTTCAAAGTATGACGGAATTAGGTTTTAATGTTTGTTTACATTCTGCGACGGCATTGCGACGATTAAAACCTGAAAAACCTTTCTTCCTCCTTTCACTCTTCTCTCACGCCGCCGAGCTCTCCCTCTCTCTCTCGAGCCACCGCCGCCAAGCTCTCCCTCTCCCTCTCTTCTCTCACGCCGCCGAGCTCTCCCTCTCTCTCTCTCTCTCTCTCTCTCGCCACCGCCGCTCTCTCTCTCTCCCTCTCTCGAGCCACCACCAGACCTCTCTCTCGCCGGATCGGCTTCTCTCTCGCCGGATCTGCTCTTTGCCGAACCTGCTCTTGCCGCCGGAGCTGCTCTTGCCGCCGGATCTTCCTCCCTCGCCGCCGAACTCCTACACAAAGGTAGCAAATCCCATTCTCTTAGATCTATGTTAGATTATTAGGGAATTTTTAGGTTAGAAATTGTTAGATTTTTAGATATGAAATGTAGATTTTTGGAAATTGTTAGGTATATAATTTTAGATTATGTAGAAATTTGTAAGATTAATTTTGTAATTACTTTGGTTTTATGTAATTTTTTTACACATTGAATCAATTAATAGCTAAATTAGAAATGGTTATTTTAGTTTTATTTGTTAGATTTATTATTTTGTAATTTTACTATATAAATTTTAGTTTATAAATTTTAGTTTAAGAATTTTAGTTTCAAAATTTTAGTTTACAAATTTAAATTTAAAAATTTTAGTCTAAAATTTTAGTTTACAAATTTTACTTTTAGATTATAAATTTTTAATTTTAGTTTATAAAATATTAATTTTTATAAAATGAACGTGATTTTTAAATTATAACTTTCTTTAGGTTATCTTTTTGTTTTTATTTTTCTATAACTAACAAATTTTTTTTTTACAGATGTCTAGGAACAACGACTTTTCTCGTTACATGTCGCGAGGGTCTGGGCATCAGTCTATTCCGTCTACTCCAGGGGCTTCTTTCACCTCCCCATCGGTTCGAACTACATTTTCAGCTCCCGTTCCTGAGACAGCTCCCGCACAGCCTCCTCCTCCTCCTCAACCGGAGGAACATCAAGACCAAGATCACCGTTGGCAAGAGATGGATATTCGAGAGCTTCTCGAGAGTCCCGGGCATGACAGGCTGACACCCCTCGATCCAAATAATCCGCCCGGTACCAAATGGTATTTGAAATTATATTTTTTAAATATTTTAAATTATAATTATTGCAAATCTTTTTGTTTCTAATTTTTTTTCTCCAGGTTCGATTATGATCCATCTGTGGCTGCTAAGGTCCGGGAAATCTTTGAAAGAGATTTCAAAGAAGCTCATGCCAATTGGTCGCAAACTCCGAAAGAGACCATCAACCGGTGGTACAAACAATTTGCCGTAAGTATCATAATTTTATTTGCCATTTTTATTTATTTTTTTCCAATGTTTAAGCTATTTTTTAATAATTTTTTTGTAGCAAAAATATCATTGGGATTGGAGCATTAACGGAGAAGTCAGTGGAATGTTTGAGGCCAAGTTGAAGAAACGGATGACTGACCATGTGGGACGTTGGAAGGCAAAGTGGAAAAACCTAGGCGATGATGCGAGGCCCGAATGGATTGATCTGTTAGTTTGGGAGGGTCTTGTTAGATTTTGGAATGAGCTGGGGAGCGTGAAGAAGAGCACCAATGCCCGCAAAGCCCGATATAGTGCTCCCGTTGGAGAGCAACCCTCTAAGCATCGGTCGGGTCAGATTTCGTTTAAAGGACGGGGCCGAATGATAGTAAGTATTTATTTTATATATTACATTTTTTAATATATAATTTATTTTAATCATTCTCATGTTTTCAACGTTTTTGTAGGCTGAGCGGACGGGAACAGAAATTCCAGATCTGTTGGCGGTTCTCGAGGAGACCAAAAAAAATCCGGATGGAACTTTTGTCGATGGTCGCTCGGAGAAGCTATACAACGACGTCACTGCGAGGATGCAAGAGATGTCTCAGGCTGGTCCTGATGATCCAGAAAGCACCCCATCTTGCTCACTTAGTACTGCCGAGAAGAACAAGATTTATCTAGACGTAAGTATTTTCAAATTAATTACAATTTTAATTTATTTTTTTATTTATTAACTTTTTAATTATACTTATATATATATTTTTAGGTCGCTCCCCGTATTAGAGGGAGAATCTTCGGAGTGGGTTCTTTACAGTCGGATATCGAGGCTGCCACTCTTCCGACTTTTTCTTCCACCCGACCAGATCCCGCTCTTCAGGAGATAATTCAGACCCAAGCCCTTCTGATTCAATCGCAGAACCAGAAGATGCAGAGCTACGATAAGTATTTCGAGTTTATGGCACAACGGGACTCGGCATTCGCAGAACTTTACTGCACCTCGGAATCCGGTCCGTCGACCGGAAATGAAGACCCGCCTATCGATTAAATTTATTTTTTATTTTTTGAACAATAACTTTTTATGTTTTATGAATATTAATTTGTGTTTCGAATTCCTTTTTAAAATTCAAATTTATTTTCTATATTTATATTTTGAAAATTAATTAAATTTTAATTTTAATATTAATTAATATTAACTTTCGTTATTAATTATTATATTAATTATATATTAATAAATTTGCGACAGCAGTGCGACGTCCTTTATTTGCGACGATATTGCGACTGCAGCTATTTGCGACGACATTGCGACGGCAGCATTTTGCGACGACATTGCAACGGCTACAATTGCGACAGGTTTGCGACACCAATTTGCGTCGGTTTTTCCGTAGGAATATTCCGTCGCAAATCTCTCGCAAATTTGCGACATGTTTGCGGTATACCTTGTTTGCGACGGAAAAATTGCCGTCGCAAATTTGCGACGGATCTGCGATAAAAAAATTTCCGTCGTAATTTTTGCGACCGATTTGCAACGAAAATTAATTTGCGGCTAACGATTAGCGACATTTTCGTCGCCGTCGCAAATCTGTCGCAAAAGCCTATTTGCGACGGATTTGCGACATATATTGTCGTCGCAAATCTTCAGTTTTCTTGTAGTGTAAATCTTCTGTAACTAAATTTGAAGAAGACAATCAAAGAAAAGATCTATCTACATTGTGAGAATCGTTGTCGTGTTGTCGTTAAAAGTATAAGAAGTCCGTCTGCTATTGTGGGTACGGGAACGTCTTTTATTGACCTTTTCAAGACTCGAAACAAGATTTTTCTGATATCGCCAATGTATCATCAATTGAATCTCTCTTCATTAAGTTATTGGGAAATATCATTGGTTTTTCTTTATATTTTATATGTCAGATTTATTCTGTATTGTAATCATTAATAAAATAAAGTGTTAAAAAAAAACGTGAGAAATAAATTACATACGTGTCTACAAAGATTGTGGTAAATCAATAATTCTAGTTAATTTATATCGATTGTTAAAGATAAGATTATGACGTTATATAGTTCTTTTTTGTTAATACAAATAACTGAAGGCAGTTAAAGAGGTATATATATATTGAGACCCAAAGTAAGACTTCCTTTGATCCCTTTCTTACCTAGCGAGCATTGTGCAAACTGCAATGTAGGACTTTGTATTTTCCTTTTCATCATCACAAGAACTTGGGCTTTTAGAATATACTAAGTTTTATCTGTCTACTAGACTATACTTTAGTATAGCTTATTAATTGCTTTTTTATATACCGTTCCCCCCCCCCCCCCCCCCCTTCGGGTGTTCCTTTTGTTTTTTAAACAACCACTTTTTTTTTTTTTTTTATATTTTTTTTTTTTTCCCCCCCCCATTTTGAGCGTTGCCTGATCAATTTAAATCAGACCTTTAAGCTATTTTAATAAGTCATTTAATTTCTTTCTATAAGCTTCATATTATACGTCTCAAAAAGCATATAAGTAAAAAAAAAAAAAAAGTTAGTCAATTATAAACCAATTCATAATGGTTAAGTGGTTGTAAAGTTGGAAGACTAATATTCAAGTCTTTTACTATAATGTCAATCATGGTTAACCACAATGTGCGGGTCTTACCTATAATTTTACGATCGTAATTTTGTATGGATTGGTCTTTTAAAACACGTATAATATTTTAGTTTGATGGCAGAATTGATTAAATTGAGTGTATTAAACTGTTTTATCATCTCAAAATATGCAATTATATTTATATAAAAAATAAAAATAAAATCTTATAACCAGCATGCATATTTACAATTGCATTACTAACATAACTTATATTGTTACTTATAAATATTATTAACATACACATAAAACCAATTAAGTTTTTTACATTTCAAATCATTTTAATATAAAAGTTTATAGATTTCTCATGGCACTTGGATTATTACCTAGTTTATGTTTTAAAAGACAAAAATGTTATTGATTCAAAGAATTAATTTTGAGCTATAGGAAACAAATGTTTGGCAAACAACAATTATGTCACACAGATTGTATATACATTGTCGACGTTGTCTATATAAAATTATATGTTTATTTATTTTTGTAACGAAGACCAGGATTGGTTGATCGCTTTTGTAACACGAGCACACTTTGGTCAGTTTGGTGGCCCGTGTCTTTT
This sequence comes from Alliaria petiolata, assembly GCA_020283515.1. Lineage (NCBI taxonomy): Eukaryota > Viridiplantae > Streptophyta > Magnoliopsida > Brassicales > Brassicaceae > Alliaria > Alliaria petiolata. Next base: position 14,136,689 of record JAHZTW010000005.1, on the reverse strand, counting down.
AGTCAGTAGTACCTTACAGAGGTCTAATCAAAGAGAAAAAGATATAAATCGAATCAATCAATTTCAACAGAAAAAACGACGTCGTCCACGGAACAAGGCTTTTTCATTTGTTTCTGTTATTGGACCTTTCTACGCTACTGGGCGGTTTAGTGGTGGTCCACTGCTACTTGATAACGAGATGACAAACTTCTCTCACTTTCTCTTCGTCCACAAATTGGGCCCGTATATGGCCCATTTATGGGGTTTTTTATGTATTCTTCGCCTTTTTAGCGATGAGATTGATTTCAATCTTGGATTTAACCTGTAGAAAGTTAGGTCTATGGCTCAGATCGCAAGTACTACTAAAATAGTAGGTTTTCTTTGGACAGGGACATCAGTACAATAGTTTCGCTGGAGTTTAATACGGCCACCGAGTCCAGTTTTTGAATATAGAAAAGTTTAGTTGTAAAAAAAAAAATGTGAACCCGTGACAAAAAGATAATGATGGATTAGTTTTTTGTTTTTTCTTTCAAACTTCATAAGATGTTGAAAAAAAATTCAAAATGTAAGTAAAAGGATTTGTTATCATTTTGTAATTATCGCAATAAATAAAAAGTAGGAGAGAATTGAAGGAGAATGACAGAGATGGAGGGAATAATTGAGGGAAAGTCTAAAGATGTGTACAATATGAATTGATATATCACATGGCAAAACAATCATATTGTTGCAGTAGACAGTGATAGTGTAATAAAATAAAAAAATATTAAAATGAAATGATAGCAGAAAAATGTACATTTAGTTACTGTTTCTGAAACTGACTCGTGTCTGAAACACAATCTTGAATCCCCCGTGTCTTGAAGTCGACATGTAAATCCTCCCATGGAAGTCAGAGAAATATATATATATGTAGCATATGTATATCAGTATATGTCCCTTTATTTTTTTACTATTCAGTATAGTCAATTACTATATAGTATATTAGATTAGATGAATATGATCAATCTTAATTATCGAAAAAGGAGAATTAGGAGTGTGTTTTTGGTGAGTTGATTTGTGTGTAAATATATTTGGTTGTTAGGTCGCCGCCAAATGACATGAAATAAAAACGGACCGACTTTAAAAAGAGATTCCCTATGAAGACATGTGCTTAAAAAAAAAAGATAAGAAAAGTTGATGTTTTCAGCAATTGATTATTTAAATAAACTTTTTCATAAGTCGACAAAGTATATAAAAATCACTCGACTAACTTAGAATATTAGCAAAATGATGTTTCTGACCAGTGACTAGTGTGTGTGATCAAACAACCAATTATTAGCCTACTTTCCTATGAGTGTTCAAAAAACTGTCGACATGAAGTTTTATGCTTTTAAATATTATACTATTCCATATCAATATTACTTCATTGACATAGTATCACAAATTCACAATCGTTGAACGAAACTTTAAAATGCTACAACGATTAGTCATGATTCAATGAAATGTAAGTTTCATCTGGCCCGGTGAGACAATGATATTTTATTTAAAAGAAGTTAATTTGCCATAAAAATATTGCTTACTAATCAACAAATAAATTAATCTCACAATTAATTAACTAGATTTTTTTTGTTAATTAACTAGCTAGATATTACATTATACCATCGTAGCGGCTAACGGCGTTTCTCACCAAAAAATTATGATCATTTGTTGGAGAAAGTTTTAGCATTTCTGTTTGTTTGTCACTAAAAATAAGTGACAAAACCACATACATCAATTACTTATTTACTTACTGAAAATATTCAAAAATATCCTTTGACCTCCATCTCCATGCAACAGAAAAATCCAATTAAAATTACGCATACGCATAAGTATATACTGTACGTACATACAAGTAAACATACACATACATACGAAGATATCCTCATCACTTCCATCACATCAACCCATTCACACTCTCTCTCTTCATACTTCTCCGCCGCTAATTCTCTCAAAGAGAGCATGATGATGACGAATCAACTCCCGTTGACCCAGTCAACCTCTTCGTCCTCCATAAGCCGACGTCGTTTCACCGCCAAGACAACTAGCGTACCTCATGAGATCTGCATTCGTCTCCTCTAGCTCCCTTTGCAGCCTCAAGACCTGTCTCTGGAGCACCGAGATGGCCCCAACGCAGCCATACACTGGATCTTTTAGCCGTGCCTCCGCCTCGTAAGCCAGAGAGTTCACCGCGTCATCCCATTGATGCGGGGCCACCTCGTGGAGGATCTTGCTCACGTTGCTTGCCCCGAATATCCGGTGGACGTTCGCAAACTTTGTAGGTTCCTCTGGTGGAAAATATGGTGCGAACACGCAGTCTGATGTGCATCTCCGCCGGAGGAATTTGCATGCCGCGCACGGTGAGTTTGTGTAGTTCGAATACGATGATGATGACATTTTTGGTTTTATATATCCCCTGATTTTTCAGTTGCGGAAATGTCAAAAACGACGTAGTCACATATTCATATTTTGTTAGGAGTTCTCAGAAATTACCAGAATGATATTGTAATTCTCTAAAAGCTCCTCTCCTACCAGACATCAATATCTTTTACACAAAAATGAAAAATATGTCTATGAATATGTGTCTACGTAAAATTGCCACAATTTTAATATTTTGTTTCCCATTTTGTGTTGGTAATTACTAGCAATAATTGTCCCATCACCATTCTTGTAACCAATGATATTGATTTTCGTAGTCTTTTTATCCACAAAATTTATTGTTCTTAGTAAGAATGGTTACTAAAGATAATAGTCTCATCATCATTCATCAATATAATTGGTTACAAGGCGTATGCTACAAGACGTACGTGTATGCTGAAAACAAACAAAACAAAAAATGGTTTCAAGACGTACGATGTTCTTAGTCTTTTTATCCCTAATATTAATTATTCTTGGTGTTCTTACAGCATTAAAAAGTTGTTACCATTTAAATCCTTATTTGAACTATATTTCAAATAAGTACAGTATATACGTATATGATATAATCCTAGACATTACTTTATAATCAATTAGTTTTACATATTATCTTGGGACATCAAAACCAATGCTATATAATTATTTGTGTAGCTATAAGCAAAATGTCCATTTAATCTCCATAGCAATATATGAAGAAAATGGGTGTTGCTATATTAATTTCGAATTGCAGGTAACTCAGACGGGTTTTACTTTTGGTTAAGTCTGATCGGGATCATGTACTTTTCAAAATAAGAAAACAGTTTGTTCTCCATTTGACACTAATTCAAATGAATTTTTGCATAAGAATTTTAAAAAAGGTAGTATATATGTACATACATTTTTCCTTTTAATACTAGACCTAGACATTTTTTTTAAAAACAACCTGACCTTTGTTATAAATATGAGTATTTGTGTGCCACCAAATTTCGTAAAAAAACAATGCAAAGTTGAAGTTTATTTTCTTGGAAATTGTTGATGACTGATTTTCTTTTTAATTCGAACATTTCAAACACTCTTGACCATACATTTTTGTTCTTGGCGTTTAGTTTAGCAGCTTTTTTTATTTTATTCTCACAACACTCTCTGTCTCTCTGTGTCTGAGTTCTCCACATTTATACAACATATATTGGTTTAATTTCTTGAATCTATATGAACTAATAAAATACCTTCATTATATACTTTAAGGGTTTGTGTTTCAGTATGGTACCTTCAATATATATTAATTAGAAGTCATGAAATCTAGATTATATGTTCAATTGTAACTTTTTTTGTAAATAAGAATCGTCCAATTATAACTTGGAAATTCAAGATCAGTGACATAATCGTCATGATCTAAATCTCTAATATTATATAACCAACCAACATAAAAGTACAGTCTATATCTATATATTTCGCAAGTGTGTGTGTGTGAATTGGCTGATGAATAGAATGAAATACTTTTGGTCTTACCTTTTAATGGAGGAACAAGAGAAAGTGCCCCTTGATATATACTCAGAATGGTTTGATCTTCCTTGTTTCTCTCTTTTGTATCTTAAATATAAGGAGATGGAAAATCCTTAAGAAGATTTTCAATTATTGGGATTTTTTGTTGTATCTGGAGAGGAACCCTAGTTGGAGACAAAGAGGAGTCTGTAAGGGGAAAGTTAGAGAGAGAGAGAGAGAGGGGAGAGAGGGATTAGAGAAAGAGAGAGAGTGAGGGGCAAAAGGCATTTTGGTGTATGAGCGAGAAAGAAGATGAATATAATGAGATTGCAAAAAGACAAATTGGCCTCAACTAATTGAGGACCTTAAAATAGTGAACTAAAAAGGAATTACTCTGAGCGTAGAAATTTTTATTCCATTTACTATAATTACAGTAATCTATGACATTTTTGTAAGTTATTTTCTATTAAATTTGTAGAAATTTATTCTTTTGTGTAAGTCACTAATTAATTAAGAAAATCAGTAAGCTAATATCTAGCAAATGAGAAAACGTAATTTGGTGGTTTTCGTAATATGGTGTTTTCTTTAAAAGAATCCGGAAGAGCTTTATCGCCTACAAATTGTTTTATTTACCATTGACCTTTTCACACGGTTTGGTATTGTGTAAATAATAATAATTTTGCTAAAATAATAAGAAGAATAATGTCTATGAAGTCTTTGGTCCACTTCTTATTTAAATTCAATTCAGAAGGTTTTGGAATATAAAGTTACAAAGACATCAGAACTGTTGAGGATCTGAGCAAATCTGACATGTGTACTGTCATTTTGTTTGATTGAATTTAACTGTTAAAATATAACCCCTCCTCATTTTACTGTTCATCTTTCTGAAAAATAATTACTAATCTTTAAAATTGGGCAATTTTCTTAAATAGCACAAAATGAAATTTATTTTTCAAAAATAACTCTAAAAACTTGTTTGTTCATAAATAACATTTACTAAAGTTAGAAAAGTCTTCGTAAATGTGTCTAATGTCTTTCTTACGACTTCTTAAATTTTTATTAAAGTTAGGAAAGACTTACTAAATGTGTCTAACAGCTTTCTAAATTGAATTATGACAGTCTTTCTAAATGTGTCTAACACCTTTCTAATAATGTTAAAAGTGATTAATAAAAATTTTAGGTGTGTTATTGAACTGAAAATTTAAAATAGGGCTGTTTGAGGCAATTTCTCTTTAAAATTTTAAATAATTAATTGTTGTGTTCATTCAAATTTTTGGCATACGTATGCTCCGATGGTTGAGCCACATGCTTAAAATACAAACAAATTGTCTATATTGCGTATTTAGTTTGGGTTTAGGAATACAAGTTACACTAGACTTGCAATAATTCGGTAGGTTGAATTTGGATTGTGGAATTTATATTCCTAAAATGAAATTTAGCCTGTCAAAGAAAAAAAAATGAAATTTAGCAAATAAGCAATGTAGATGAATCATCGTGCTCAGCTAGACAACTTCAATCATCCAAACAAATTAAAGCCTAAGAGATTTTACCAAACGAAGTACACAGTAGACGATGCTACTTGCCTACTTGTTATCTTTTTAAACCCAAGTGCTATAACAAACAAAAATGATATATAGACGGTATACCAATGCATTATTGTTTCCATAAACATATATACAAAATTCTGTAAGTGCAATATTTGGTAGCATGCGCGTAGATTATACCAATGATTAGATGAGATAATCATCAATCATTGGCAAGCATTACTTTTCGGTTTTTTTTTCTCTATAATGGTACTTTTTACGTATTTAATTTCCTGATTAGATTGCAGTGCATACAGGTAGTATGCATATATATCAAATGTTCAACAAGAAAGCATCAAATTAATATGAAACTGAAAGAAAAAAAAACGAAAAAAAAAGAAAAGAAAAAGCCCAATTCAGATTCAAAAAAAAATAAGCACTTGAATACGCATGCATACAAATATCTATTCATATAACTTGGGCCTGGTGGCGATGGCGGATAAAATATTTATATTAACCTCTTATCGTATATGTGGGTCGACCTAAAAAAAGCCAATGTGACGACCCAAAAAAAAAGAGAAGAAGCCAAGTGTGGGCGCAAAATTATATATATCTATATAAAAAAAAATCATGTATATGCATGCACCTAGAAGTCGGTTTCGTTTGCTTATCAATTGGACAATTAAATGGGATAACGAAATTTCTTGCTCGATTCCGACCTTATCCTTTCCTTTATCTTTTTAAGCAAGAATAGAATATTTGTGCATATAATTTAGTAAGTTCTATGTACTCAAAAACTTACTAAATAGTTAAAATGTTTTGTATATCATATATAAGAATTAAGAAAGTACAAATTGATACTACTTTGAATTTCTCGAAATGAAAGTTTTTTTTTTTTTTTTTTGAAAAAGAAAATGAAAGTTTTCGATACATATTTTGAAAGGAAATTTAACAATAACTTACATTCTAGAAAACAGATTATATTGTTGCTATAAGGAAATCAATGATGAGGAAAATATTTTAGTTAACAAGAATATAAGATATGGTCGATTAAATATTGGACATGAATCTTATTAATTGGGAATAGCTACAGTTTGAGATTAATTTATATATCTAGCTTGGTTGCAAATTTGTACTTATGATTTAGTAATCATAGGTTGGGACTTTGTGGATTGGTTGTTAAAGAAATGTATAATACGGGCCGGAAAATGTCGACGGAATTATTGCAAGTCAAGTGTTAGTTAGTATGGCCACAACAATCATTAAATATGCACAATTATTTGATCAAAATTTTATTTTATTAATGCACCTCTTTTCTTATTACGAATATTATATATATACATCGAACCCAATTTAGTGGTGTCCAATCTTGTTTACAATTCAATTTTTTTTTTTCATTTGCCTTGCTTTGTTTTGTTTAAAGAAATATAGAGAAGAATCTAAGCCTAATTGAGTATTAATAGTTTGAGAAGTTTATCAGATAAGAAAACTTTTGTTTTTGTATTATATAATTTGCTTAATTACAACGACAGCATTTTGTAGGCAAAGTTCATACCATTAAAACGCAACACCTGTTCGTTGGGTCATCATTAGGAAGAGATTGCAGAGGATCAAATCAGTTGCTAAGAACAAATTTTGATTTGCTTCTTTTTCCGCGTCGAATCGTCGTCATCCGTACAATGGAATTTTTTTACGGCATGCATGAATCATGCCGCATGATGATGTTAACATATTCTTGTGTTTGGGTCTGTTCGAGTGAACTTACACTCTTTACCTCGATCCAATGATGTACACTAATATATAAAAAAAAAATAACTAAGTGATCATTTCAGTTTGAAGGTAAGAAAAAAAAAACTAAACTAATTATGTTTGCCTTTTGTTTTTCATTTTTTCTATAAGAAAAAGTTGGCTGGATTTTTAACTTGTAAGAAGATTCATTGTGACTTTGAAACTGATATATAGGTTTCTATTTGAAATGTTTCAATCTAACCAACTTAAAGTAATCGAGCGATTTATCAGGCATGCAACTCTTATAGATGATACACCCTATGCAAACGCACTTTGTGTGCATTAGGCAGCGCTGGTGATCCAATGAACTATTTTGTTAGACATGATTTTTTAAATTTTCAAATATACGTTTATTATATTGTTCGTTGTCACCCAAAAAAAAAAAAAAAAAGTTTATTATATTGTTCTTTGTACTAAAGTTCAAATAGTTTCCGATTAATACCTCTGGCTAAGAGGCCTATTTGGGTTACTCTCGAAGGTCATATATAGCCCATTAGAATGTGAACTCCGGGCTGTCGAAAGTGTTGAAGACATCACGTAGTTTCTCTCTAAAATCATAGAACAGCATGACGTCATTTCTACTGAGTTTGCTTCTTAAGAGAAACGTTTAGGTTCGTCCTCATATCACCAAGGCAAAAGAAAAGAACTTCGAAGAGCAGAACATACAAATAAGTTAAATAAAAAATTTCCTTGGAATATACGGCTATATACAATCAAATTTTCTTCTGATAGTTATTAATAAATGCTGAAAATATTTCTCTGATTGATTCACTTTATGCAAAACTGTTAGATATAGCCTGGATTTAATAAATCTTACACCTTTCTGTACAATATTTTTGACAACCAACAAAAAAAAAAAGACGAAGGGATCAGGGGTTAGGGAGTGACAAGGAAATAATCTCTAATGGTTCGCCTTTTGACGGAGGAAGGAGGGTTTAGGACAGAGGATGGACTGTTGAACGCCGTATCTGGTGATCTCTCGCATGTTTTATCTTCGTCTGAGGCTGATAATGATGATAATGACAATGATGATGATTCTTTCTTCTTCTGAGTCTCTGGAGTTCTGATGATAGGCATTGACTGATTATTAGTATAATCATCATCATCATCTGGTGAATGCTTTTGGGGACTCTCAGGTTCTTTGTTCATCTCAAGTCTTTCTTTGGCTTCCGTATTTGACAATGCGGTTACTCTGCGTTTGACTCTGGACGCAGTAGCTATTGCGTTTGCGTTTGAGCAGCGGTTGTTCTCTATGTTCCACAATCGTACCTAAATTATGAAAAGACATGAAAGTCATCAGTAAATTGCGAAAAAAACACAATTATTTGCTTTTATCAACATATATGAAGTGTTTTGTTACCGTGAAATCATCTGACGCTGTTGCTACCTTCCCAATCTCTGAAGGAGACCTGCACAAAGAGATTTACTAGTTATTATCATCGAATCAACTTGTCGGAAAGTTGGATTCAACGAGAAATAGAATAGGCTCAGTTGAAGTGTAGTTACCAATCTACTGCGCTAACTTCAAAGTCATGGCCTTTCAAGATTGTAGGATCTACTTGAGGCTTGTTGACCTGAAATTGCAGTGGTTCTTTAAGCATATAGATACGTCTTGAATCATTTATTTATTAGGGAATGTCAAACCAAGTGATAGAGAATTCAAACCTGCCATATGTAAGCGTTCCCATCGCTTGAACCGCTCAAAATGTGTTCAGCATCAGGACTAATCATTGTCTGCAGAGCAAAATTTTAATGGTGAGTGAGCAGGTGGAAATTGTTATAAAAGCAAATCATTTGTGTGATTGAAGGGAAAATTGTGAATAAGGCACTTACCCTTACGAAAAAAGAATCTATTCGGCAACCAGAGAAAGATTGTAAAGGTCCTTTGTCAAGCTGCAGCGTGTTGTATAGATAGATTCTGCAACAGATTGTTGAAAAGGAGATAACATATTTGGTTAGAGCTAGACTCTCTCAAAGTGCAGGGCAATCACTAAGAAAAGTTAATGAGTGCGAATCTTAAAATTCTAACCTATTGTCTTTGCATGATGCTGTGAGAAAGGTTCCACTTGAGTCCTGGGACAAGCATACTATGCCATGTGATGATCTCTTTTCCTGAAACCACATTAAAAATCAGGTATAAATATTAATCTAGTTTTTGTTTGAATCGTTCAGTGACTAATTTACTTCTAAGTTCTAACCCATTCAGAAGAAACATGTGATCTTTTATCTGAGTCTAGGAATGTGCAGCTTAGCTTACCTTAGTGTTTGTTTGGTCTGACTGTGGAGATGCTTGAGCAAAAGGAACCTTCAGCTTCCTTGTGTCCCAAAATTTCAAGGCACTGATAGACGCAAGTGAAAAGAGCAAAGGATGTAAACAACATTTCTATATGGTTAAAGGAGCAGGACTATCTTCACATAAACCCAGTAAAGGTTTTGCAAGTACCTGTCTGGTGCTCCAGCAGTGGCAATTGTGATCTCGTCCTTGAGATAAAGCACAGAGGTAATGCTTGATGAAGCAGCCTGATAACATGAAGCCATAAACGGAGAAGATAGGATAAATAGATTAGAAGGCAAGAGTGAGCAGGAGTCTAACCTTGCGACGTCTGATTCGTTTTGAAAGAGGAGATAAATGAGCTCCTTTAACCATGCCAGTAGAGCTGTGTGCAGGTTAGAACAACTATCAAGATGGTTTTAAGGAAAAAGGCCAAAAAAATCTTCACAACTAAGTTAAGAGAGAAGGATTTACTTGATGCAAAACTCGTCTTTGTGAGAGCTACTTTTACATCTTAAATCCCATAGCGCAAAACATCCATCTCTTGAACCAGAGACAAGAAGATCTGCAAACAGCAAAAGTTAGAGCTGTATTGATGGAAAATACCAATTAGTAATTCAGGAAGACAAGTTTGCGAGAAACTAACCAGAATTGGTTGGATGTGAACACATTGATTTCACTGTTCCTGTGTGCCCTATAAGGACTCCGGTACACTTACTCTCCTCAACATCCCATACTTTAATCTGCATCCACGTTAATAGAGAAGTGTATATGAACATTGGAGTCATAAACACAAACTAGTGAAGTAAAATATTTTGGGTCACTATACTTACAGTTTGATCACCAGAAGCAGTCAGAAGACAACTATCTCCCTGCACCAAAATTGTGATAAGTTCACATCAAATGAGCTTCTCTCAATTCCAGAAAATAATTAAACGCATATATAGTTCAATAACAAGCAAAGGTCGCACCTTGATCCAAGAAATGTCAAAGACCGCATTATAGTGAGCAACCCAGTCACGGAATCTGGCATTCTCTACACATAATTCCATTTGAAAACAAACACAACTCAGTATTCACAATTTAGCCCAGGAAAAAATTATTAGGGTTATCAACGGGAAAGAGACAGTACCTGTATTCTCTTGGTGAGATGCAGAAGAGGCAAACTTCTTACTCGAATTAAAGAGGCTCACATGGCCATCTTCATCTGACACGGCGAATACTTGAGAATTCCTGCTGCTCTGTAAGATTTAACATATAATCGTTAATTCTAATCGCAAACTACCATAATTCGGGTTTAATTTTCTGAAATGCGCAACAAAATCAGAAGATCTGAATCGAGCGTTGAGATTGGATCTAGGGTTGGAGTTACAATAAGAATCAACTGAAGCAGAAGGGAATTATTCGGTAGGTGGACCATACCTTACAAAACGAAACGGCCAACGGCGGAGACCGAATCCCGTCGTGTTCCACAGCAACGCCGGCTATTTCTCTGCAAACCAGCTCGGAATCTGCGAAGAACGGCCGCTTCCTTGCTGGAACCGGGGAAAAAAAAAAAGTTTAATCAGAACAATCAGAAGAAGCTGAAACTCGTCCAACTCGTCAAAGATAGAGCTACCAGATTCAAAAAACGAACACAGTTTGAGTGCAAACGTGTGAATATACCTCGGAATCCGTTGAGCTCTCTTAGTCCGATGTCGACGAACACGGATCTAGTAGATCTGGAGTTATCCATCTGAGATTCTCTGCAATCGAGGGGGAGAGAGAGAAGACAGAAGAGAGCAGTGGCAGAGAAATGGGTTATTGAAGATTTTGCCAGGGAGGAAATGTAAAAGGATTTGGAACCGGCGGGATAATCTTTCCTTCTTGGGTTTTTTTAGGCGGTGTGGTCTCTCTTTCACGCGGGAAAATTAATTTTCCCCCAAAAACTCGAAAAAGTTTGTCGTTGACTTTCTTCTTATGCGGAGAATAAAGAAAGTCCGTAAATTTTATCTTTAAAGCCCATTGAGTTTGTGATAAAGCTCTAATATGTTGGCCCATTTGGAGATAAAAATTTAAAAATTAAAAAAAAATTAAATGCAGACAATTGTCAAAAACATAATTAAACAAAATCATTATATAACTAAAAAAATATTCTTTTTATAATTTTGTTTAGGTGTCGACGCCTCATCAATTTTTAGAAGATTTTTTTTTAATAATTTTTGTTTTAAAAAAATTACACCATATGCTGTACAATAATTTTAAATGTTTTTTGGTAAAAGAATAATTTTAAAAGTTTAAAATGCATATTATAAAAATAGAGGATACAATGACTTATATGATTGAATACTTACCAAAAACTCATATTTATCAAACATGTGAGATCTCTTTTTATTTATATCATCATCAAACACAATTATATTTACTTGCTTATATAAACTGATGTGTTATTTCACAAAACTTATGGAAATAATAATACATAAAATTTGTTCAATAACCATAAAACAAACTAAAATCTATAAATTAATCAAAATTTTATCTTTTTCTCTCTCTAACTTTCCCTATTACTTTTTAACAATTTGATTACTTTGTTAATTTTTATTTTATTTTGATTATATTAACCAAATTGATCCATAATAATAACTCGGGTATAACAACCATTGTGGGTAAAATAAGGAAATTGTGGCGGGAAAACGAGCCGTTGTGACCTAAGATCCTAAATAACCATGGCGCCAAAAATTAGACAGAAAGCTGGGTACATTTAGGAACTACCCGTAACTTTCCCGGGCAAAAAAACACATTAATTAATTACCGATTTTACCCTTTTCTATGCTTCACTTAATCTTCCTCTGAAAGCTTCAATCTCTTTTAATTCCTGGGGAAGCAAGCTTGTCTTTAAAAGCAAGAATCTTTCGCCTACTTTCCACTTATTCCTTTTTACTCTTCGTGTTCTCCTTCTTTCTATTGAAAAAAAAAAAGATCTTTTCTTTTTGTTTCTCTGTTAATTTCAAAGCATTGTACGAGTCTCTCTGTTCCTTGTATTCTCCGCAATCTCTTATTAATCGGAACTAGAAAGGAAACTTAATGGGATTTTTGAAGAAATCTCAAGTCGGTAGAGGATTAGACACCGATGGCAAAAAGTGGGTCTTCGCCGAAATTTCTATAAGGGCTTCACTGAAGGCGGTGAAGACGAAACTCAGAAAACCGGAGAGAGAAGCAGAAGTTGAGGAAGAAGAACATTACAATGGCGGCGAAGGGTACTGCACCACGCCAACGGCGAAGGAAGCAAAGACGTCGGAGAAACTGAAATGTCCGCCGGCGCCAAGGAAACGCCGACCTGCGTTGAAGTGTCGGAGCAAAGTCGGTATAGAGTACTTTGTGCCTCCCTCAGATTTGGAGACGGTGTTTATACGACGCCGTTAATGTTATACGATATGTATTCTCAAATGAGTTTTAAGTTGAAAACTTGAATAGATTTTTTAATCAAAAATTGATGGGGTTTTTAATTTCTTCGACAATTTTTTTTTTCCTTTCTTAGTTTTACGTTACGCACCAAATTTGATAGTAGTGGATAATGAAACGTATGCTATGTGAATGTGAGAATTCGTAATTTTACGTTACAGTTTTTGTTTTGATAAAATATAGCTGCACTTTAATATAAATAAAAGAGTAATGAACATTCAATCTGCTTTGACTACCTTATATGACGACTATTCTATTTAATTAACACAAGAGAATGCTACTAAATAGATTTACAAAGGTCACACAAGAAACTACTATTAAGCATTTGCCCCAAAAAAAAAAAGCAAAAACTATTAAGCAGAGAAGTTCCATTTCATATAAATACAATACATAATAGTAAGGTCGAGAGATTAAGCATCTCGACGATCATAAGATACATAATGGAATCATCGAAGAACATGCTTCTTGATGTTTTTATGCTTTACGATAGATTGCACTAATTAAGCAGAATCTCGCTTAGTAATTGTGACACTAAGCCCATGCTTCATACGAAGCATAAGACCAGGAAGTGGCTCAATTTTCTGGTCTTTGACAACCTTAATGTCATAGTTTTGTAATATCTCCACAACTACTGTCTTCATCAGAATCATAGCTAGTTGCTTACCAAGGCAGCTTCTCGGCCCGGCATTAAACGGTAAGAACTTGAAGGAAGGTTCATGCCTTAAGCTTCCATTACCACTCTTGGAAACCCATCTCTCTGGTTTGAACTTAGATGCATCTTCTCCCCATACAGCTCTCATCCTCCCAAGCGCGTAAAGAATGATAATTATCTTGGAATTCGCATCGACTTTATGCCCGCTTGGAAGCACGTCTGGTTTTATAGGAGACTTGCGCTCGAATGGAACCGGTGGATATAACCTCATTGATTCATACAACGCACCATGTAGATACACCAGCTTGTTAAGCTCAGAGGGATCAAAAGATGACTCCTCTTGGCCAGTTTTGGATCTTGGCAGATTCATGTTGATTTCTTGGCGAATCTTGGCCACCACTTTAGGGTTTTCCGAGAGAAGCCAAAAAAACCAAGTGAGTGCAGAGGAAATGGTATCTCTCCCGGCTAAAATGTAAGTGAAGATGATGTCTTTAAGGAATTGGTCGTCACAAGGGTTCAAAAGCTCGTACTTTGTTGTGTCTAGCTTAATGTAGGACGTCAACAAATCTTCACCTTCTTTGTGAGTGGAATGATGACTAATCTCTTGCAATCTTACCTCCTCTCTTTTTTCTGATATGTATTTTGCCCACACGCGATCGAAAATGGCATCAGATTTTGCCATCTTCTTCTCTAGGCCCAGTCCCATGTAATTTTGTAGCTTCCACAAGAGCCTAGGTTTAAAATGCCTATACACAATCGCTTCTCCAGCATCGTTAAGAGCCTCAACGAACTCGTTTTTCGGCATTTCAATGGAGAGACTTGAAGGATCAGAGCCGACTATAAGAACCATTGTTGTATCAAACGTGAATCTCTGGAACACATCTTGCAAGTTTATGATCTTCCCTTTGTCGGCAAAATGATTGAAAAGAGGTACGAGCCCGTTCTTGAGTTTACTTCTCGTGGCACTCACTGAAAATCTGTGAAATTCCTGATGGTTGAGTACGGTACGAGCAGCGTTCCTCTGTTCCTTCCAAAGCTCCGAATCCACGTTGAATATCGCATCTTTGAAAACATCAAAGACTTCTTTGAAGTCAGGACCTTTGGTGTAATTCAAGAAGTTTGAGCTTAATATATAGTGAATGTTATCTGGATCAACCGTGACCAACATATCCATTCCAGTGAACCACAGACCTTTGAATTGAAATGTCAAGTTGGACTTCTCGAGAAGCTCCACGGTGAAGTCAAAGATCCGGTGGAGCAACATGAGCAGACCCGGAAGCATCCCGAGAAGGGGCCAATTCGTAGTAAGGAAGCTCATATTTGGTTTCTTGTTGAAGAAGTGAAGCAAGATGATAAAGCAAACGATAGGTATGGAGGCTTCAAATATGCATATAGACGCCATTAGAGAAGATTCTTTTTGTGTACATGATTTACACACTCTTGAGATAAACTTCATTTATACGCACACACGCTAGAAACCACAATGATATTCAAATAGTAGAACCGCTTCTATCGCACTTGTACCGCTTCTACCGCACCGACGGACACAATCGCACCGCCTCTTTAGTGTCTCTATCATTCGAGTCCATAATTTTTCGTGTAGATGTTGAACTGCCACAAGTGGATGAGAAGTACGTACAAGTACGGGGAGTGTGCATTGTTTTACGAAATCTACATAACCATTCAGATCTTTCTGTTTCACATAAAATGACAAAAGAGTTGCTATAATGATAGCTTAGTCAAGTAGAGTAGGGAATCTTGGTATCATGCTATGTTTATGGCAAAAGCAGATCCATGAATTTGTAATGATTGATACTTTAGTTTGGTTTCGGTTTAATAAATTCGGTTGATGTGTCCGCGCATAGTTGTATCATCTCTTTGACTCATATTTTTAGGCTTGTTATACGATCTGATAGATTAGGTTGATGTGTCCGCGCCAACTTTGTATAGCCATCTGTCCCATCTCATCTGGGTTCGTTCACCATTACATCACCTAACTCTTTGCATTATATTCAACCTAAAGCATAACGTCGAGTTTGGGCCGGATTTGGTGGATAACAAACTTTAGAACTCTCGTTAATAATTTGAATTTGATAAGTTGAGGTTTTACTGGTTTTTAAATTTTGTTTCGAGTCTTTTTATGGGGTCATAATTTATTTTAGTCGTTTAATCTATTATCAATTAATCAATTTTTTGTAGGTTCTCAATTGTTTAAAAATAAAATAAGTCATTTTGAGCGCAAATGATAATATGAATATGCATGATTATGTAGAGGCGACAAACGTTTGGCACTCGTTGACAAAATTTTCACAAGCTCAAATTTGTATACAAGCTAGAACATTGAGTTAATTAGCTTTCATTTGGAAATAATTTTTGTACCAACTGATCAGTCTGGCGAGCATACGCAGAAAAATTCTACCCAAAAACAACGAAACGATCAAACCGGAAACCGGTTCGATCATTCCAATATCTTTCAGTTTTCAGCATATTTTATGTTTCAACCCAATTTTTTTTATATATGTTCTAGGACTAGCCAAAACATATAAAAACCTATTTTAGCCTCTTTTTGGAGTATAATTTATTTTCATTCACACTTTTTAAAAATATTTTCTTTGTAAACTTCAGGAAAACGAATCTATGATTCTAGATCTTAAAGATAGAAGTTTTTTGAAACCCAAATTTGATTTTGAATTTTATTATGCAAATCTTTTAATTTTGGACTTTGATTATGTGTGAATAATTTATTCGCATTGTTTTTATTTGTTATTTTTATTAAACGTTCCGAAAACAAAATAACAAACAACCACATTTTGTTAAGTGTATTCTACATTTTGTAGAATTGTTGTATAATTTTGTTCTATGTAGATTCAATTCTATAATTATTAATGCGTATTTCTGTACAATGTTAGTTTAGGATTAAAACTCAGAAATATCAGAATTGAAAACGAAAAATGGTTAAAAACAATATTTTGAAGTGATCGGACTTCAACCAAACTTCCAGAATAGTATATATTCATGTTTGAAGTTGGACCCATATTGAAGTCTATTAAAGCAATTAGGGCCCATTTGTCACATCAAATTTTAATGGCCTCATTCTTATATTATTATTATCTCATAATTGAGATAATTCTATTCTATCCAGTTTTGATTTATTTTTAAATGTGTTGATAGCATCGGTAGTTCGATTCAATTACGGTGCTGCCCTCCCCAAGAGGCGAGGAGATTGCAAGCGCAAGATAATTATTAAATGCGCCGGGAGACGGCTGCCTGAGACGAGGAGACGCAAGATAATAAAATGCGCCGGAGAACGACGACAGCCGTCGTCCACGTGCTGTTGCCGGGAGTTCACGTGCGTCCATGTGACGCTTTGGGCTGCACCTCGGTCGCAACTTCCGCTTCCTTCATTATGTTAATCAATTTCTAAATTATTAATTACTCATCGATTTATATCTATCAAAAACTCAAAAAACGTTATTTCTTTTTGCGTCCTCAAAATATATTTATTAGTAGTACTTTTGTCAACATTAGGTTATTTTATTGTGGTTGGAACAACCATAGGTTAATTTTTAAAATCCATCCAAAAAGTCGAAAAGGCTTTGAATTTACTATAAAACTGCGATACAAGTTATACTGTTTTAATAAATTAACAATCACAAAAGCAATACATAAAACATTAGTAACAGTAATACATTTAGCTTTTTTGTACCGTTTTTGCTTACAACTCATTTTTTTACAGTTTTCAACTATTTTATAACCACTTATCATTCTAACTTACCGATAAAAGATCCAACTTACCGCTAAAAATTTCATACCGTTTTAAGTTATCAATCGGACCGTAAATAATGAAATTTATACAATTTTAAGATACACATTACGTTTTTTATCAAAAACAAAAAATAACTAATCTAGAGATTAAGAAGAGCATAGTTTTCTAATAATGCTATTATAAATTTATCATCAGTGGTTCAATGTACCAGCCATCTCTAATTCTTAGGAGGACATGTCTCGTGATATAAAAATACTTTTATTAAAATCTACCAACAAAATTGCATTGGTGCAATTAATATCTAATGATTATGATTCCATCTCATTGCAGAGATATTAACTTCAAACGGAGTTTTGAATTGAAATCAATCAATTGTGAAAATGGATAATCCCTGACACAATTTTTTTTTTTTTTTTTTGAACAGCTCCCTGACACATATATGTTTCGTATTTTATACTACTAAAGTACAGAAATTAATTATTGTTATTTTTTCAGGCATAAAAAAATATTTTAAGAGTTTAATGCGTAGGGCTATCCAACAAAGATTGTTTTTTGTTCTTATTTAAATCAATTATAAGCAAATCAATAATTATATCCTAAAAATAATATTTAGTGTCCATATTGCGTTATCCCAGTAGAAAATGCCAAATTAAAACAATTAATTGAATTAAATGAATTAAGTTTTAATTCGGAGGAGTTGAGTTTTTTTTAAAAGAGTGACCTATAAATACTTCAAAGTTAATTTAGATCATAGTCATAAAATCGATCCACAACGGGAATTGAACCAAACTATTGTCTCTTGGGTCTTCTAAAAATCTTTATGGAGTTTCAAAACCGCAAAATCGAAACCACATTCAACCAAAAATTGGATTATTCACTCTAACATAGAATTTTTTTTTGTTTTTGAACATTCTAACATAGAAACTTATTCACAGTAAGAGACATCAGTCGAATGCTAATTTAAATATTTTGGCCTACAGATTCGTCGAATATGCCAGAATTAATGTGACCCTACAATTTGTGTGTTTATGACCCTACTATTAAATAGTACTAACTATAATACTCAAACTTTATAGGCTAGAAATAACAAATACATTACACGAAAATTCATACACTACGGGTGTATAATATAATCTACTTACTAGTGCTTAGATGCGGCTCCCTACTTAATTACACTAATTAGCCTTTTCATAAAAGAAAACAACTACAACAAACAATTTTTTTTAAAAAAAAATTAAAAAGCAAGAAACAAGAAACATTGCTTTTGAGGGAACATCGCAAGATCGAGAGTGTAAAAAGTTGCTTATAACTTTCACATTAAACGACGAACAGATTTCGATTTTCTTATTAATTTCCTTTTTCTTCCTCATTCACCTGAAGAATAATAATACCTGAAAGAACGAGAGAAATACACAAAAGCAGCAATATTTTTCTTTAAACGATTAATCTCTTCTTCTTCTTCTTCTTCTCTCTCTCTCTCGGACATTGATCGGATCGGATCTAGAACAACTCGTCAAAGAAAAAAGAAAAGATTTTCGATCGACGTCAAAAAGCTGGTTTTCACTTTACTCTTCCAACAGCGAGAGATAAATTTCTTCAAACGAAACGACTCATTAGTCTATCATCAGGTGTTGCTTTCTTTCCCTCTTCCTCTCTGTTTTTTTTTGCAAGTTTTCTGACAATTGCTTGTTTTTGTTTTGGAAAATTTCGCGGGAAAGACTCAACAAAACCTTTTCTTTCCCATCTTTCTTCCTTCTCTCTGCATTTTCTCGGGCGGTTACTTGGAGTTACTCGTTGATTGAGTTTAAGCAACACACTAATCATTGAGTAATTTGGTTTGATTTAGACGAATCATGTTATCGTTACCGTAATCTTTGCTGGGTTTCCTTTATCTGTATATACAAATCGCTTTTTTCACTTTTTCGCTTTCCTTCCTCGGTTTTGAAGTTAAACATCGTATCGCCGCCATTAACAGAAACGAAAAAAGGCAAGAAACTAAAAGCAACTTCTTTTTTTGGAAAAAAAAAACCTTCTTTCAGGAATTGTG
The DNA here is from genome assembly GCA_020283515.1 of Alliaria petiolata. NCBI lineage: Eukaryota > Viridiplantae > Streptophyta > Magnoliopsida > Brassicales > Brassicaceae > Alliaria > Alliaria petiolata. The sequence continues at coordinate 14,117,333 of JAHZTW010000005.1, read as the reverse complement.
TCGAACACCTTCAATGGATTCCTCAGTCGATTGCGCTAGTTCAACGTCCAAAACCAGAAATACTCCAGCTAAATCCAAATGTTCCGTTACATCTTTTTCGATCGATTCCAGAGACGGAGGAGGCACCAAGATATCGGAACCGCCATTGAAGACGTTAACACCAGAAACTTCCCCTGAAGTTTTAGAAAGTTCCGAATCCTCTGTTTCAGCTGAATCTCAAACACCAATCTCGATTATACGGATGAAGAAACAGTCGGAGACGAGGTTTTACCCTAGCCCAACGAACACTTTCTACACAGCACCACTCTACGGAGAAGCCAAGCAAAGCTTTACTAACACAGAACTCAGCGAGTGCGCAAGCACAATCGGCGTAGGCGGGATCGATCTGGAGAAGACGGGTATATTGACGTACAGAGGAAGCACGGGGAGTGATGTCAGCGACGAGAGCAGCTCGAGCGGTTTGAGCAACGCAGCTTACAAGCCGCACAGGGCTAATAACGACAAGCGTTGGGTCGCGATTCAGGAGGTTCGTTCTCGGGTCGGGTCGTCTCTGGAGGCTAAAGATTTCAAGCTGATAAAACGGCTAGGAGGAGGTGACATCGGGAACGTCTTCTTAGCGGAGCTGATCGGGACAGGAGCGAGTTTCGCCGTGAAAGTTATGGAGAAAGCAGCGATCGCAGCGAGGAAGAAGCTTGTTAGGGCTCAAACGGAGAGGGAGATACTCCAATCGCTAGACCATCCGTTCTTGCCTACGCTTTACTCCCATTTCGAAACGGGGAACCATTCGTGTCTTGTCATGGAGTTTTGTCCCGGTGGTGATTTGCATTCTCTCCGGCAAAAACAGCCCGGAAAATACTTCAATGAGCACGCTGCTAGGTAAAGAACTCAACACAGCCGTTTGGTTTGCGATTTCGCGGTTAACGTTTTCGTTATTGCTGAATAGTTGCGGTTGAAACCACTGTTTTTCTTTGCAGATTCTACGTTGCTGAAGTTCTTCTAGCCATGGAGTATCTACACATGCTTGGGATCATATACAGAGACCTGAAGCCTGAGAATGTTTTAGTCCGTGAAGATGGACACATAATGCTATCGGATTTTGACCTTTCCCTGAGATGTGCGGTTTCTCCAACACTAGTCCGATTCGCAGCAACCACAACGCTTGAGTCCAAGAGCTCAGGCTACTGCATCCAGCCGGCTTGCGTAGACAACACGAGCTGCATCGTTCAGCCAGATTGCATCCAGCCAGTGTGTTTCACTCCACGGTTCTTGTCCAAGAGCAAGAACAGGAAGAAACCGAACGACACGACACGCCAGGTCAGGCCGCTCCCGGAGCTGATCGCTGAACCGACTAGCGCGCGGTCAATGTCGTTTGTTGGGACACACGAGTACTTAGCGCCAGAGATTGTCAAAGGAGAAGGTCACGGAAGCGCGGTTGACTGGTGGACTTTCGGGATTTTCCTTTACGAGCTTCTGTTTGGGAAAACGCCGTTCAAAGGAGAAGGTAACAGAGCGACGCTGTTCAATGTGGTTGGACAGCCTTTGCGGTTTCCCGAGCACCCGGGCGTGAGCTTTGCGGCTAGAGACTTGATCAGAGGGTTGCTGGTGAAAGAGCCTCAGCACCGGTTGGCTTATAGAAGAGGAGCCACTGAGATCAAGCAGCATCCGTTTTTCCAGAGCGTGAATTGGGCTTTGATCAGATGCACCAGTCCACCTCAGATTCCTCAGCCGGTCAAAGTCATGGACAATGCTCACAGTCTTCGTCATGGTCATAGTCATAGTCAAGGACATGGTCATGATAAGCCGCCTACTGTGGATGTGAAGTCTTCTGGTAATTATTTGGAAATTGATTTCTTCTGATTTGTTTTCTTTCTTTTTTCTTCTCTCTCTTTCTCTTTTTTAGTTCGTACTTATTCGCTTGATCTTACGGCGTATTAAGTCAACTGTGTATGATGTTTTTGCTTTGGCTTTGTCTAGATTCTGTGACGATGTGTCTTACCAAATGATTTGACTGTTGTTGTTATTCACACATTATGGTGAGGTTGTACCTAGTTTTCCAATACATATTCAAACCAAGTTTCCTTTAATCCAATTATGGAAATGTAAATTTAATCATCAATGGACGTTTTCCCAATAGCAAATAGATGAATGTTCCTCCTTCATTGTAGATAGGAAAGTGACGAGTCTTTAGTGATTTTTTTCTGAAAATAAATCTTACAAACGCAGAAGGATTACAGAATTATAAGACTAGAGTAAAAAAAAGGATATAATCACTCTCATATTTTATTATTCCAAAATAAATTTCCTCTATTAGAGAAAGAAAACAAGAATCTGTGTAATAGTCAGACAATTTAGCTTGCAAAAATGGATTTAATACGTGTGGTGTTCCTAATTGATCAAAATAATCAAAAAGAGTCTTGGTTTAACTAAAGTAACCGCCGGTCACCTTTGCAGTTTGACGGACGAGTGTCTAGCAAACGAGTGACGAATCTCCCCGTGAGATGGGGGGGTTGGTAAAAGGCTTATATCACCAACCAGTCACTTTATTGGAGGCCCAATTTGCGTGGGTATTGGAGCGACGGTTGTTCAGATGCACAGAATTGGGCAAAATGTTATAAAAGTAAACGAAAACTTTCTTTTTCGAAAATAAATGATAACGAAATTAACACCACCATTTCGATCGCTTCGCTCCTTCAACTCTCTCTCTTCTATCTGCTTCTGCGAAACCCTAGATTTTGGAGGGAAGAAGAACACGAGGTACTCTTCAATGGCGGAAGTAGAGAACAACATTAACGCTGTGCCGGTCTCGGAAGATGAGCTCTATGGGTTTAAGCGGCAGGAGATGTACAGTGGCAGCCTCGCCGGTTCCGTTGGTCCGTACGGTCGCCATGTTTTCCTTTGCTACAAGAGTCACGAGACCTGGCTCCCTCGTGTCGAAGTTGAAGGTCTTCCGCAGCGTTTCGCTAAGTCGTTCAAGGATCGCAAAGCTGATTTCGCTGTTGAGGTACTCAAAAAACGTTTAGATTCGTCTTTGCTGGTGTGGATTGTCTTTGTTAGTTGCTGAATGTTGAGCGTTCTGTTGTCGTAGACGAAGCTGACGGTATGCGGTGGAGGTGAATCGGATGGAGATGTGTTGATTTTCCCGGAAATGATCAGATACAAGTGAGTTTCGATTTTCAGCTAGTTTTACTTTTGATTTTTTGGTTTTTAGCAAAATATTTGACTAGGACTTGGCTTCCTTGTTTCGAATTCGTGCTTGGTAGTTCGATTTCTATGGACAGTCACAACTGATTGATTTAGGAGCTGTAATTTCTCAGATTTTAGGTCTTTCGATTGTAGAGATGATGGTGTTAAACTCGAGATTTCGATCTGAAAAGCTGTTTTTCCAATCATTCTGTTGATATGTGTTTATGTTACTCTGTTAATGGTGTTCCATAGCTGCGTTGTTTTGCATCTTTCAGCCATCTTTGGAGATCTTAGCGTTGTGTCTTATCCTTGTACAATTTCTATTCTTATTCTTATTGTTATCACCAAAAGGGCGCTTAAGGACACAGATGTGGATGCTTTTGTGGAAGATGTGCTTGTTAAAGGAAAACCATGGACCTCTGGGATTCAGGAAGAGTTATCAGGTTCCTTTGTATTTGTGTGTGCTCACGGTAGCCGGGACAAGAGATGTGGCGTTTGTGGACCAGATCTTATGGAGAAGTTCGAGCAGGAGATAGGGTCACGAGGACTTTCAGACCAAATTTTCGTTAAGCCATGTTCTCATATTGGTGGCCACAAGTAAGCTGGAAATTTGATTGTCTTCAGCCCTGATTCAGCTGGAAATATTTCTGGCCACTGGTAAGAAAATGTCAAGTCCAACTTGTATAATTCAGAAAAAGAAATTGAACTGTAATATCTTTATACATCATCAAACGATCTTGCTATTATGCAGGTATGGCTATGTGACTCCTGATGACGTGCCTGCAATGCTTGATCAGCATATTGCGAAAGGAGAAATCATACAAAACCTTTCCAGGTCTGTTTTCCTGCTTCTTGTTTCTAGCTTGTTGCAGACATGTCACTGTTAAAACAGCACTACATTTCTTCGTGTGTAGTATTAATTTTTTATACTGATATCCATGCTTGTAAATTTTGCACTAAGATGTATACCCTTGTATTTGAACCGAAACTGTTTTTTAACATACAAAAACATTTGTTTGCTAATGAATCTTGCAAGTCCGTATTATTTCCAACTGGTAGACTGGTAGTATACTGCAATGCAATTGCTGGAATCACAATCAACAAGTTTCTGAATAGAGACAGCAAATGGTAACATGTAATGTGTACTTTGGCTGAGGTTTTTGTTTGCTGAACTATGAAGCTCATAACCCTTCACTCACTCAGTTTATTAAAAAACTATCATTTATTTTGAATAAAACATTGCTGAGGCTAAGACTGTATTTAATTCAACGCTGTATTTGTGTTTTCAAATAGCGACATAGTTTACACTGATAAGTTATGTTTCAGGGGCCAGATGAGGCTAAGACTCGAGGGTGAGGAAGCTGAGAAAGAGGTTGAGCATAAACTCCCAAACGGAAACGGCGTAGTGGAACGCGAACCAGTGGAGAAGAAGGGATTCACAGGAGGTTGCTGCCAAGGTGCAAACGGGGTTTCATGTTGCCAGGACCAAACACCAGAGCCAGTGAAGAAAGAAGGGTCCGTGAAGCGAAACTGGTTCAGATCGATGGAGAAAGAAGAGCTTCTCTTGGGAGCTGCCGCAGTTGGGGCTGTCGCAACCATAGCCGTGGCTTACAGCATTTACAGGAGGCCAGGTTAAGAAACCGCCCCCTCCTTCTTTATACCTTTCGAGAAGAACTTACAGAAAAAAAAGTATAAAACTTTATTTTTGGTAGCCATGTTATAGCAGTAAAAGAAACGAAAACATGGAGGTAACCACGTAATGATCTTTTGGAACCACGTAACCATCATTTGGTCTGTTGGGTAATATCAGTTTGGCAATACGGGAATGAGATGTATGTTCTGCCTTTTGAATAAATATAATAATGCCTTCTCCCTGATTTTCTGTGTGTTGGTTTTGGCTTGGATCGAATTGGTTTAGTTGGTTATCTTATGTTGATTACATTTATTCTAGCTATTCGTTTGACATGGATCTCATCTCTAGTTTGATTATAAATAATATAATAGCTAACCGGGATTGTACCGGCCTTTGCAGTGAGGAAATTACAAATACAAAAAAAAAAAGACTGCAAAAATATTCTGGTTTAAAAAGTAATATATATTTGTGTATTTTCAATCTAATACTACTTTTTATTAGTATGCCTGCCATCATCATCATCTAGATTCAAAATCTGAAAATGTGGATAATGTAAATACACGTTATCAAAACAATTTTTCATGAACGAGAAAAGAATGATATATATAAATAAAATAAAAAAGTGAAACTGATGAAATAAAAACGTGCAAAGTACAAAAGGAACGGTCGTAAGAAAATGGGTTCCACCTATCTCACTCTTTTGGTTTGTTACCTCACCGACGAGATTTTCTATTGACACTTTTCAGTTTTGGTCTTTTTTTAGTTTTTTTTATTCACTATCATAACTTATGATTCATAAGTCTAGAACAAGGAGGGCTCTAGAATCCATGTAAATCCAACTTAAGTTAGCTCCAACAACCCACCTAGCACAATCTTTCGATTCAGTAATCAACTTATTTGAAAAGGGAAGACGATTTGATTATACATAAGATATGACCACCATAAGGGGAGCCAATCCTTATGTTTGGTATCAACCTGGTTGAATATTCATTCAATTTTCTTTTATTTGAGCGTTAAAAAGTCTTCCAATGAGTTCTCCTATTCGTTATTTTGGAAACTATCACGACCAGTTCCAAGATAACATAATCTCTCTCCAAATTCAACCAGTTTTTGGAAGTCCAAAGTCGTCAATCACCTTTTTGAAAGCTCTCGCATAATAATTTTCCTAATCGGCATTATTGAAATCCTACAATCGACCATTAAAAACATAGTTCTATATCTGTTTGCTAGTGGTTAAATAATTGATGCGTACGTAGGTTTACCGATATCCATCAAATTATCAAATTTGATCCTCGACGAATACCCACGATGCAGAATTATTTTGGCAAACCTACAACACTCGTTTCTAATAGCAGTATATTATGAAAATTTACATATACTAAATTACTAATAATCAAAATGTATTTTCTTTGAGTATTTTTCTTGTTAATGTATGTTTTTATTTTCTTAGTTTTATGCTCTATACAGAAGAAACTCATAGAAAGAACAAAAAAAAACTAAAAAAAAAGGCTGAAAAGGACTTGTGGGTGTGCTGCCGCGTCTGCAAGTGTTTTCTTGGAGAGAGAGAGAGAGAGAGAGAGGTGAGGTGAGGAGATTTCTTGTCACCTCTCTGACGCCTACGCGGAAAAAGCAAACAACTTTCGATTTCTTTAATCCTTTTTTTTTGTTCTGAAAAGCCAAAAGTCCCTAAAAAAAGAAAGTTTTAATTTTCACAAAATCTTTAACCAAACGAACACGAATCATCAAATTTTGACCAATTCTCCATCTGGGTGTTTTTTCCTCCTCCTCCAGTTCCAGTGTCAACTTCAGTTCCTCCATACTTCTTCTCCTCTCTCTCTCTCTCTCTTTCACATCTCTCTATCGCTCTCTCAAATTCTCACCTTTTCCGCGCAGTTTTTTTTTTTTTATTACAGAAACCCCAAACGATTATTTTCTTTCTGTAGTTGACGAATTTTGGGATTGATTGTCGTCTTGCTCTTCTGGGTTTTCTTTATTCTGTGTCCTCTATTTATGGGAATCATTGATTTTGCTTTATATTCTCCAAAAAAAAACATCTGCTTTCTAATCTTATTGTATAGTTCCAATTCCAATTCCAAAATTGTACTCAACCCGTAATGATTAATCAATCAAAAGGGCCCAGCTTTGATAAATCTCTCTAGTTAGGGTTTTGTGTCAGAAACAAAATATCTCAAGTTTTTTTGTCTGGGTTGGTTTTGTGGAAAATGGGATCTGCGAGTGGGTTTTACTCAAACGATGGGTTCGAATTGGATCCTAAATGGCTCGTTGATCCTCGTCATCTCTTTGTTGGTCCCAAGATCGGCGAAGGTGCTCATGCCAAAGTTTACGAGGGAAAGTAAGCTTTGACTTCAAATCTACTCAGCTTTTATAATCCTAAAGGATAAAAACAAGAGTAAAAATTGTCTCTTTTTTAATCCGTAATCATTGCTTGCTACAGAAAATTGTCAGAAGTTTGTTTCGAGTTTAGAACTCAGGACTAGTTGGTCTGAAAAAGGTTAACTCTTTGTCTGTGCGAAGCACAAGAGAACCTTATGGGAAGATATTTATTCTCTGCATATATATCTGTTTCAGTTTGATGATCGAGTTAAATGATCAAAGATTTTGTATGAATCAAACACTTATCAGGCTTATTGGCTTCACCTTTGTACTATTTATGTTATGATTAGAGTGTTCCTTAGGTTAATCATGAATCACTATTCCGAAACAATCTGTTTCTTGTAGGTTCTCTGTTTCTGCAGACGCTTTCTTCTGATCAGTTCGAAAGATTGACAAGTGTTTGGTTGATTGAAAATGTCTTTTTTGTTTGTTTGTTTAGGTATAGAAACCAAACAGTAGCAATTAAGATTATCAAAAGAGGAGAATCCCCTGAAGAGATTGCCAAAAGAGATAACCGGTTTGCGAGAGAGATTGCAATGCTGTCTAAAGTCCAGCACAAGAATTTGGTCAAGGTTTCGCCTTTCTCTTCCTCAACACTCTTCATTTGGCTTAACCGAGTTATCGGGTTTATAACCAAACAACGTTTGGAAAAATCGATTTTATATAGTTCATCGGAGCGTGCAAAGAACCCATGATGGTTATAGTTACCGAGCTTCTACTAGGCGGTACATTGCGTAAATACCTAGTGAGCTTGCGGCCAAATCGTTTAGATATACGTTTGGCTGTAGCGTTTGCTCTTGACATTGCTCGCGCGATGGAATGATTGCATTCCCACGGAATCATTCACCGCGATCTCAAACCAGGTAATATTGGGAAAAAACACAAGATAGGAGAATCAAACCGCAACTTTCTAAGCATATGTGTGGAAAACTTATAAATCTTATTGCGTTTGCAGAGAATTTGATCTTATCAGCGGATCGTAAGACGGTAAAACTCGCGGATTTCGGTTTAGCTAGAGAAGAATCATTAACAGAAATGATGACAGCGGAGACTGGTACATACCGGTGGATGGCCCCCGAGGTAACCATTTTTACTGCTAAAACCCGCAAAAGAAGGAAAAATAACGGTTTGCGTTTTGTCTTTGATGAGAGATCTCGTTGAATGTATAATGAAAACAGCTTTACAGTACGGTTACGTTAAGGCATGGAGAGAAGAAACACTATAACCACAAAGTGGATGCTTACAGCTTCGCCATTGTCTTGTGGGAACTCATTCTCAACAAGTTACCATTTGAAGGCATGTCGAATCTNCGGCAATTGCTTGTTTTTGTTTTGGAAAATTTCGCGGGAAAGACTCAACAAAACCTTTTCTTTCCCATCTTTCTTCCTTCTCTCTGCATTTTCTCGGCGGTTACTTGGAGTTAGTCGTTAATTGAGTTTAAGCAACACCCTAATCATTGAGTAATTTGGTTTGATTTACACGAATCATGCTATCGTTACCGTAATCTTTGCTGGGTTTCCTTTATCTGAATATACAAATCGCTTTTTTTTTCTTTCACTTTTTCGCTTTCCTTCCTCGGTTTTGAAGTTAAACATCGAATCGCCATTAACAGAAAAGAAAAAGGCAAGAAACTAAAAGCAACTTTTTTTTTTTGAAAAAAAAAAACCTTCTTTCAGGAATTGTGTCGAACACCTTCAATGGATTCCTCAGTCGATTGCGCTAGTTCATCGTCCAAAACCAGAAACACTCCAGCTAAATCCAAATGCTCCGTTACATCTTTTTCGATCGATTCCAGGGACACCAAGAAATCGGAACCGCCATTGAAGACGTTAACACCAGAAACTTCCCCTGAAGTTTTAGAAAGTTCCGAATCCTCTGTTGCAGCTGAATCTCAAACACCAATCTCGATTATACGGATGAAGAAACAGTCGGAGACGAGGTTTTACCCTAGCCCAACGAACACTTTCTACACAGCACCACTCTACGGAGAAGCCAAGCAAAGCTTTACTAACACAGAACTCAGCGAGTGCGCAAGCACAATCGGCGTAGGCGGGATCGATCTGGAGAAGACGGGTATATTGACGTACAGAGGAAGCACGGGGAGTGATGTCAGCGACGAGAGCAGCTCGAGCGGTTTGAGCAACGCAGCTTACAAGCCGCACAGGGCTAATAACGACAAGCGTTGGGTCGCGATTCAGGAGGTTCGTTCTCGGGTCGGGTCGTCTCTGGAGGCTAAAGATTTCAAGCTGATAAAACGGCTAGGAGGAGGTGACATCGGGAACGTCTTCTTAGCGGAGCTAATCGGAACAGGAGCGAGCTTCGCCGTGAAAGTTATGGAGAAAGCAGCGATCGCAGCGAGGAAGAAGCTTGTTAGGGCTCAAACGGAGAGGGAGATACTCCAATCGCTAGACCATCCGTTCTTGCCTACGCTTTACTCCCATTTCGAAACGGGGAACCATTCGTGTCTTGTCATGGAGTTTTGTCCCGGTGGTGATTTGCATTCTCTCCGGCAAAAACAGCCCGGAAAATACTTCAATGAGCACGCTGCTAGGTAAAGAACTCAACACAGCCGTTTGGTTTGCGATTTCGCGGTTAACGTTTTCGTTATTGCTGAATAGTTGCGGTTGAAACCACTGTTTTTCTTTGCAGATTCTACGTTGCTGAAGTTCTTCTAGCCATGGAGTATCTACACATGCTTGGGATCATATACAGAGACCTGAAGCCTGAGAATGTTTTAGTCCGTGAAGATGGACACATAATGCTATCGGATTTTGACCTATCCCTGAGATGTGCGGTTTCTCCAACACTAGTCCGATTCGCAGCAACCACAACGCTTGAGTCCAAGAGCTCAGGCTACTGCATCCAGCCGGCTTGCGTAGACAACACGAGCTGCATTGTTCAGCCAGATTGCATCCAGCCAGTGTGTTTCACTCCTCGGTTCTTGTCCAAGAGCAAGAACAGGAAGAAACAGAACGACACGACACGCCAGGTCAGGCCGCTGCCCGAGCTGATCGCCGAACCGACTAGCGCGCGGTCAATGTCATTTGTTGGGACACACGAGTACTTAGCGCCAGAGATTATCAAAGGAGAAGGTCACGGAAGCGCGGTTGACTGGTGGACTTTCGGGATTTTCCTTTACGAGCTTCTGTTTGGGAAAACACCGTTTAAAGGAGAAGGTAACAGAGCGACGCTGTTCAATGTGGTTGGACAGCCTTTGCGGTTTCCCGAGCACCCGAGCGTGAGCTTTGCGGCTAGAGACTTGATCAGAGGGCTGCTGGTGAAAGAGCCTCAGCACCGGTTGGCTTATAGAAGAGGAGCCACTGAGATCAAGCAGCATCCGTTCTTCCAGAGCGTGAATTGGGCTTTGATCAGATGCACCAGTCCACCTCAGATTCCTCAGCCGCTAAAAGTCATGGACAATGCTCACAGTCTTCGTCATGGTCATAATAGTCAAGGACATGGACATGATAAGCCGCCTACTGTGGATGTGAAGTCTTCTGGTAATTATTTGGAAATTGATTTCTTCTGATTTGTTTTCTTTCTTCTTTTTCTCTCTCTCTTTCTCAATTTTTGGTTCGTACTTATTCGCTTGATCTTACGGCGTATTAGTCAACTGTGTATTTGCTTTGGCTTTGTCTAGATTCTGTGACGATGTGTCTTACCAAATGATTTGACTGTTGTTGTTCTACACACATTATGGTGAGGTTGTGCCTAGTTTTCCAATATATTCAAACCAAGTTTCCTTTTATCCAATTATGGAAATGTAAATTTAATCATCAATGGATGTTTTGCCAATAGCAAATAGATGGAGAATGTTCCTCCTTCATTTTAGATAGGAAAGTGACGAGTCTTTAGTGATTTTTCTGAAAATAAATCTTATAAACACGCAGAAGGATTACAGAATTATAAGACTAGAGTTTTTTAAAAAATGGGTATAATCACTCTCATATTTCATTATTCCAAAACAAATTTCCTATTAGTGAAAGAAAATCTGTTGAATAGTCAGACAATTTAGCTTGCAAAAATGGATTTAATACGTGTGGTGTTCCTAATTGATCAAAATAATCAAAAAGAGACTTGGTTTAACTAAAGTAACAGTCGGTCACCTATGTAGTTTGACGGACAAGTGATTAGCAAACGAATGACGAATCTCCCGGTGAGCTGGGGGGTAGGTAAAAAGGCTTAGATCACCGACCAGTCACTTTATTCGACGCCCAATTTGCGTGGGTATGGGAGAGACGGTTGTTCAGATGCACAGAATTTAGCAAAATGTTATAAAAGTAAACGAAAACTTTCTTTTTCGAAAATAAATGATAACGAAATTAACACCTTCATTTCGATCGCTTCGCTTCTTCAACTCTCTCTCTTCTATCTGCTTCTGCGAAACCCTGGATTTTGGAGGGAAGAAGAACACGAGGTACTCTTCAATGGCGGAAGTAGAGAACAACATTAACGCTGTGCCGGTCTCCGAAGACGAGCTCTATGGGTTTAAACGGCAGGAGATGTACAGTGGTAGCCTCGCCGGTTCCGTTGGTCCGTACGGTCGCCATGTTTTCCTTTGCTACAAGAGTCACGAGACCTGGCTCCCTCGCGTCGAAGTTGAAGGTCTTCCGCAGCGTTTCGCTAAGTCGTTCAAGGATCGCAAGGCTGATTTCGCTGTTGAGGTACTCAAAAAACGTTTAGATTCGTCTTTTCTGGTGTGGATTGTCTTTGTTAGTTGCTGAATGTTGAGTGTTCTGTTGCCGTAGACGAAGCTGACGGTATGCGGTGGAGGTGAATCTGATGGAGATGTGTTGATTTTCCCGGAAATGATCAGATACAAGTGAGTTTCGATTTTCAGCGAAATATTTGACTAGGGCTTGGCTTCCTTGTTTCGAATTCGTGCTTGGTAGTTCGATTTCTATGGACAGTCACAACTGATTGAACTAGGAGCTGTAATTTCTCAGATTTTAGGTCTTTCGGTTGTAGAGATGATGGTGTTAAACTCGATATATGGATCTGAAAAGCTGTTTTTCCAGTCGTTCTGTTGATATGTGTTTAAATTTCTCTGTTAATGGTGTTTCATAGCTGCGTTGTTTTGCATCTTTGCCATCTTTGGAGATCGTAGCTTTGTGTCTTATCCTTGTCAATTTCTATTCTTATTGTTATCACCAAAAGGGCGCTTAAGGACACAGATGTGGATGCTTTTGTGGAAGATGTGCTTGTTAAAGGAAAACCATGGACCTCTGGGATTCAGGAAGAGTTATCAGGTTCCTTTGTATTTGTGTGTGCTCACGGTAGCCGGGACAAGAGATGTGGCGTTTGTGGACCAGATCTTATGGAGAAGTTCGAGCAGGAGATAGGGTCACGAGGACTTTCAGACCAAATTTTCGTTAAGCCATGTTCTCATATTGGTGGCCACAAGTAAGCTGGAAATTTGATTGTCTTCAGCCCTGATTCAGCTGGAAATATTTCTGGCCACTGGTAAGAAAATGTCAAGTCCAACTTGTATAATTCAGAAAAGAAATTGAACTGTAATATCTTATACATCATCAAACGATCTTGCTATTATGCAGGTATGGCTATGTTACTCCTGATGACGTGCCTGCAATGCTTGATCAGCATATTGCAAAAGGAGAAATTATACAAAACCTTTCCAGGTCTGTTTTCCTGCTTCTTGTTTCTAGCTTGTTGCAGACATGTCTCTGTTAAAACAACACTACATTTCTTCGTGTGTGGTATTAATTTCTTATACTGACATCCATGCTTGTAAACTTTGCACTAGATGTATACCCTTGTATTTGAACCGAAACTGTTTTTTAACATACAAAAACATTTGTTTGCTAATGAATCTTGCAAGTCCGTATTATTTCTAACCGGTAGACTGGTAGTATACTGCAATGCAATTGCTGGAATTACAATCAACAAGTTTCTGAATAGAGACAGCAAATGGTAACATGTAATGTGTACTTTGGCTGAGGTTTTTGTTTGCTGAACTAGGAAGCTCATAGCCCTTCACTCACTCAGTTTATCTAAAAACTATCATTTATTTTGAATAAAACATTGCTGAGTGACCTTTCAGGTTAATTCAACGCTGTATTTCTGTTTTCAAGATAGCGACATAGTTTACACTGATAATTTCTGTTTCAGGGGCCAGATGAGGCTAAGACTCGAGGGTGAGGAAGCTGAGAAAGAGGTTGAGCATAAACTCCCAAACGGAAACGGCGTAGTGGAACGCGAACCTGTGGAGAAGAAGGGATTCACAGGAGGTTGCTGCCAAGGTGCAAACGGGGTTTCATGTTGCCAGGACCAAACTCCAGAGCCAGTCAAGGAAGAAGGGTCCGTGAAGCGAAACTGGTTCAGATCGATGGAGAAAGAAGAGCTTCTCTTGGGAGCTGCCGCAGTTGGGGCTGTCGCAACCATAGCCGTGGCTTACAGCATTTACAGGAGGTCAGGTTAAGAAACCGCACCCCCTCTTTATACCTTTCGAGAAGAACTTACAGAAAAAAGTATAAAACTTTATTTTTGGTAGCCATGTTATAGCAGTAAAAGAAACGAAAACATGATCTTTTGGAACCACGTAAACATCATTTGGTCTGTTGGGTAATATCAGTTTGGCAATACGGGAATGAGATGTATGTTCTGCCTTTTGAATAAATATAATAATGCCTTCTCCCTGATTTTCTGTGTGTTGGTTTTGGCTTGGATCGAATTGGTTTAGTTGGTTATCTTATGTTGATTACATTTATTCTAGCTATTCGTTTGACATGGATCTCATCTCTAGTTTGATTATAAATAATATAATAGCTAACCGGGATTGTACCGGCCTTTGCAGTGAGGAAATTACAAATACAAAAAAAAAAAGACTGCAAAAATATTCTGGTTTAAAAAGTAATATATATTTGTGTATTTTCAATCTAATACTACTTTTTATTAGTATGCCTGCCATCATCATCATCTAGATTCAAAATCTGAAAATGTGGATAATGTAAATACACGTTATCAAAACAATTTTTCATGAACGAGAAAAGAATGATATATATAAATAAAATAAAAAAGTGAAACTGATGAAATAAAAACGTGCAAAGTACAAAAGGAACGGTCGTAAGAAAATGGGTTCCACCTATCTCACTCTTTTGGTTTGTTACCTCACCGACGAGATTTTCTATTGACACTTTTCAGTTTTGGTCTTTTTTTAGTTTTTTTTATTCACTATCATAACTTATGATTCATAAGTCTAGAACAAGGAGGGCTCTAGAATCCATGTAAATCCAACTTAAGTTAGCTCCAACAACCCACCTAGCACAATCTTTCGATTCAGTAATCAACTTATTTGAAAAGGGAAGACGATTTGATTATACATAAGATATGACCACCATAAGGGGAGCCAATCCTTATGTTTGGTATCAACCTGGTTGAATATTCATTCAATTTTCTTTTATTTGAGCGTTAAAAAGTCTTCCAATGAGTTCTCCTATTCGTTATTTTGGAAACTATCACGACCAGTTCCAAGATAACATAATCTCTCTCCAAATTCAACCAGTTTTTGGAAGTCCAAAGTCGTCAATCACCTTTTTGAAAGCTCTCGCATAATAATTTTCCTAATCGGCATTATTGAAATCCTACAATCGACCATTAAAAACATAGTTCTATATCTGTTTGCTAGTGGTTAAATAATTGATGCGTACGTAGGTTTACCGATATCCATCAAATTATCAAATTTGATCCTCGACGAATACCCACGATGCAGAATTATTTTGGCAAACCTACAACACTCGTTTCTAATAGCAGTATATTATGAAAATTTACATATACTAAATTACTAATAATCAAAATGTATTTTCTTTGAGTATTTTTCTTGTTAATGTATGTTTTTATTTTCTTAGTTTTATGCTCTATACAGAAGAAACTCATAGAAAGAACAAAAAAAAACTAAAAAAAAAGGCTGAAAAGGACTTGTGGGTGTGCTGCCGCGTCTGCAAGTGTTTTCTTGGAGAGAGAGAGAGAGAGAGAGAGGTGAGGTGAGGAGATTTCTTGTCACCTCTCTGACGCCTACGCGGAAAAAGCAAACAACTTTCGATTTCTTTAATCCTTTTTTTTTGTTCTGAAAAGCCAAAAGTCCCTAAAAAAAGAAAGTTTTAATTTTCACAAAATCTTTAACCAAACGAACACGAATCATCAAATTTTGACCAATTCTCCATCTGGGTGTTTTTTGTCCTCCTCCAGTTCCAGTGTCAACTTCAGTTCCTCCATACTTCTTCTCCTCTCTCTCTCTCTCTCTTTCACATCTCTCTATCGCTCTCTCAAATTCTCACCTTTTCCGCGCAGTTTTTTTTTTTTTATTACAGAAACCCCAAACGATTATTTTCTTTCTGTAGTTGACGAATTTTGGGATTGATTGTCGTCTTGCTCTTCTGGGTTTTCTTTATTCTGTGTCCTCTATTTATGGGAATCATTGATTTTGCTTTATATTCTCCAAAAAAAAACATCTGCTTTCTAATCTTATTGTATAGTTCCAATTCCAATTCCAAAATTGTACTCAACCCGTAATGATTAATCAATCAAAAGGGCCCAGCTTTGATAAATCTCTCTAGTTAGGGTTTTGTGTCAGAAACAAAATATCTCAAGTTTTTTTGTCTGGGTTGGTTTTGTGGAAAATGGGATCTGCGAGTGGGTTTTACTCAAACGATGGGTTCGAATTGGATCCTAAATGGCTCGTTGATCCTCGTCATCTCTTTGTTGGTCCCAAGATCGGCGAAGGTGCTCATGCCAAAGTTTACGAGGGAAAGTAAGCTTTGACTTCAAATCTACTCAGCTTTTATAATCCTAAAGGATAAAAACAAGAGTAAAAATTGTCTCTTTTTTAATCCGTAATCATTGCTTGCTACAGAAAATTGTCAGAAGTTTGTTTCGAGTTTAGAACTCAGGACTAGTTGGTCTGAAAAAGGTTAACTCTTTGTCTGTGCGAAGCACAAGAGAACCTTATGGGAAGATATTTATTCTCTGCATATATATCTGTTTCAGTTTGATGATCGAGTTAAATGATCAAAGATTTTGTATGAATCAAACACTTATCAGGCTTATTGGCTTCACCTTTGTACTATTTATGTTATGATTAGAGTGTTCCTTAGGTTAATCATGAATCACTATTCCGAAACAATCTGTTTCTTGTAGGTTCTCTGTTTCTGCAGACGCTTTCTTCTGATCAGTTCGAAAGATTGACAAGTGTTTGGTTGATTGAAAATGTCTTTTTTGTTTGTTTGTTTAGGTATAGAAACCAAACAGTAGCAATTAAGATTATCAAAAGAGGAGAATCCCCTGAAGAGATTGCCAAAAGAGATAACCGGTTTGCGAGAGAGATTGCAATGCTGTCTAAAGTCCAGCACAAGAATTTGGTCAAGGTTTCGCCTTTCTCTTCCTCAACACTCTTCATTTGGCTTAACCGAGTTATCGGGTTTATAACCAAACAACGTTTGGAAAAATCGATTTTATATAGTTCATCGGAGCGTGCAAAGAACCCATGATGGTTATAGTTACCGAGCTTCTACTAGGCGGTACATTGCGTAAATACCTAGTGAGCTTGCGGCCAAATCGTTTAGATATACGTTTGGCTGTAGCGTTTGCTCTTGACATTGCTCGCGCGATGGAATGTTTGCATTCCCACGGAATCATTCACCGCGATCTCAAACCAGGTAATATTGGGAAAAAACACAAGATAGGAGAATCAAACCGCAACTTTCTAAGCATATGTGTGGAAAACTTATAAATCTTATTGCGTTTGCAGAGAATTTGATCTTATCAGCGGATCGTAAGACGGTAAAACTCGCGGATTTCGGTTTAGCTAGAGAAGAATCATTAACAGAAATGATGACAGCGGAGACTGGTACATACCGGTGGATGGCCCCCGAGGTAACCATTTTTACTGCTAAAACCCGCAAAAGAAGGAAAAATAACGGTTTGCGTTTTGTCTTTGATGAGAGATCTCGTTGAATGTATAATGAAAACAGCTTTACAGTACGGTTACGTTAAGGCATGGAGAGAAGAAACACTATAACCACAAAGTGGATGCTTACAGCTTCGCCATTGTCTTGTGGGAACTCATTCTCAACAAGTTACCATTTGAAGGCATGTCGAATCTACAAGCAGCCTATGCCGCTGCTTTCAAGGTAAATAAACAATTTAGCTTTCAATCCAGACAAACCGATTCTGAAACAAAACCGAAATAACTGGTCCGAGAAAGAAAACTAAATGGATGCAATTTCAGTTTGGAATCGAAACCAATTAGATTGAACACTCTTGAACCTCTGCTATGGTGTCTCTGCATTTAATCTTTACTTATTTGAAAGATCCTTGGATCTTGTGGTACAATTTATCAATCCTTTCTTGGATAAGAATTTGGAAAATGAATCCAAGGCTCTGAAACTAAGCATTGTGACGAATTTGCATTTTTGGTTGTCTTTGCGATAGAACTTGAGGCCGAGTGCAGAAGATTTACCAGGGGATTTAGGGATGATTGTTACTTCGTGCTGGAAAGAAGATCCTAACGAACGGCCAAATTTCACAGAGATAATTCAAATGCTCCTCCGTTACCTCACCACTGTTTCGCCGCCACAGATCGTTTCTCCTCCGGTAAGGCGGGTTTTCTCATCGGAAAACGTGGTTTTGTCACCGGAATCTCCCAGAACTTGTTCTCTGATGACTGTCAGAGGCAAAGATGCTTCTGGTCAGACCGTTAACACTGCTGATTCGTCAGAGAAACAAACAAAAGAAGGAAGCTTCTTCTTCTGCTGCTCGTAGATAGATGATCGACTTATATTTTCAGTTGAAATTTGTAAAGGGAACGAGAGGAAGTGTTTATGAAAGATATATATAATAATGTATTTGTTTATTATTGTTCTATGAATGATAAATAGCTCAGAATTTAGATCACAGTAACAACAAAAATTGTTGTCCGTGTGTATATTCTCATATCCCAGTCAAAGATATTGAACTCTGAACCTTTTCTAATATCAAGTTTGTATGGCTATATCGGTAAATTTAAATAAGTATCAAAAGGTATCAAAACAAAAAAAATATACGCCGTTGCCGGGGATCGAACCCGGGTCACCCGCGTGACAGGCGGGAATACTTACCACTATACTACAACGACCTTGTTGCTTGATTTGGAGAAACAACATTTATAAACGTAAACGTTTAGGATCGTCTTCTTCTAAAACCCTCAAACTCTTGCGGGGGGACCTTAACAAATCATTCTCACTTGTTCGAAAATTTTGACAGTTCTCCTTCTGCTACTAGCTTCACTGGCATAAGCCCAAATGTTCGCGACGAGGAGTAGTCTCTCGAGACATTGCTTGAGGACTTGTAAGTGGTCCTTATCGTCCCTCCTTCAATCCGATCCCTGCAGGTAAATTCAGATTCCAAACCCTACCTATTTCCCACCTCCGATCCTGTTTTCTCTATGATAATTGGGATTTACCGAATACCCATCTCCCAGATTCGTTTAAATGGCCCCAAATTTTATAGCTTTTGTGCCGAAATGATTGGTTTTGCTATCGTTTTTTCTGGAATTTATAATCCGAGTTTTGTAGCAATCAGTGACGTTTTGTCTTCTTCTTGCTTATGTTAACGGGTTTTCGGATTTCGGAACTTGAAGGAATCTGGTTTTGCCATCGAATCCGGTTACAAGCAATGTGGTGCTGCAGCCTGGTAGCTCTAGTGAAGGCAATTCCAGTTCATTTCCGCCATTGACGCATTTCAAGGGATGGTCACGAGCTATGTCAACATCGAGAGGAAGGAGCATGAGGAGTAAAGTGGAGAGTAGAATGCGGAAAGAGTCTGGTAAGACGTTAAGAGAGATTAGGAGAGCTAAAAAGTTGAAGAAGAAACTCATGACTGATGAAGAAAGGCTCATTTACAACCTCAAAAGGGTACGTATCATTTCACTTCTTCTTTCGCCTTCTGACCATATTGCAATTGATCGATACTAACGCGATGAGTTTGTCTTTTTTTTTTATGTTGGTGGCTTATTTGTATTGGGCTAGCATTCATATTTGTTCAAGTTTGAGACTTTATCTGTGATTTTGCCTACTGTGAATAGGTTTAGATAGTGTTGAGTTTAAGTGTGGTTCCTATGTTTTCCTGTCGATATGGAGTTGAATTGCAGATGTTTCTCTTTGCTTTTCTTGAGATGCTCTTGCCTGTTTTATATGATGCAGGCGAAGAAGAAAGTTGCGCTTCTATTGCAAAAGCTCAAGAAGTACGATCTTCCTGAGCTGCCATCTCCGGTGCATGATCCCGAGCTTTTCACACCCGAGCAGATCCAAGCGTTCAAGAAAATCGGTTTCAAGAATAAGAATTATGTTCCTGTAGGTGTTCGTGGAGTCTTTGGAGGAGTGGTCCAAAATATGCATATGCAATGGAAGTTTCATGAGACGGTGCAAGTTTGTTGCGATAACTTCCCAAAGGAAAAGATAAAAGAGATGGCGACCATGATAGCGAGACTGAGCGGTGGTGTAGTCATAAATATACATAATGTAAAAACTATTATTATGTTCCGTGGTAGAAACTACCGGCAGCCCAAGAACCTAATCCCTGTCAACACCCTCACAAAACGAAAGGTAAAGCAGTCTAAAATCTTCGATTTTAAGTATCAGTTTCTTGATTCTTCCTTAAAATTGAGGCTTTTGTTGTTAAAGAATGATACTTTGGTTGATATCGGTCTTAGGAATTAGACTTTGGTTGAACTAGACTATCCAGGTTAGATATCATTTCTTAACGAACTTGCTCAAAGCCTAAATCTCTTTGTCAGACCATCATTAGCTTTTTGATTTAAGAATCACTGAAGTATGGCTTGCTCTAACAATTGCTGTGTAGTGGAATCGTATGAACAAGTATCTATGTTTTGCAGGCATTATTTAAAGCGAGATTTGAACAAGCGCTTGAATCCCAGAAGCTGAACATAAAGAAAACAGAACAGCAGCTAAGGCGAATGGGTGTTAACCCCGAAGATCCAGTTGCCATGGCTAGCATCCAGAGAGTGGCATCAACCTTATTCAATGCAATCGACAAGAAAGAAGGAAGCCCGTATGTCTTCCATGGAGATAAACAATCAGAACGAGGGACTAGCGTCGTAAATACAGAAGAATCAGAGCCGGCTGATGAAGATAGTGACCAGGAGGAGCTAGACAGATTCATAGCTGAGATTGAAGACGCAGCAGACAAGGAGTGGGAGGAAGAGGAAGCTGCGGAGCAAGAAGAATCTGGTAGAATAAGGTACTGGAACCGTGAAGAGTTTGCAGGAAGAAGCAGAGGACCTGACATGCGTAAATATGGAGATTCAAGTCATGGCTTTAGAAGAAATGAAAGGGATACACGTAGCCAGAGGAGATCCAACGATAGTGATGACGACGATGATGATGACAGTGATCAATTGGATTCTGAGGATGATGAAATCCCAAAGAGATTTGATAGAGCAAGACCAAATACAAGAAGGCAGGGAGAGGATTTTAAGAGGAGAAGCCCCGATCCTCGACCTCCAGTGAGGAGTGATGACGATGTGTTGAGTGATCTTGATAACACAATGTGGGATTCGGAAGATGAAAAAGATGCACCGGCTAATTATATTTCGAGCAGCGATGAGGACGAAGATGAAAACAGGAGAATATCATCATCATCTAAACAACAGACATTCAGGAACAGTAATAGTTCAAGAGATGGTATCAACAATTCAAAGACGAAGAATGGAAAACAGAGGGATGAGGATTGGGATAGTGATTAGAAATGAAGAACATGAGATCACAGAGTTTCTGATCTTTTTATTTGTCATCCTTGGTTTCTAATTCTGAATATTGGAAGCTGATATTTCTGTTGTTAGGCTCGGTTCGTGATGATTCAGTGGAAAACAAGGAACAGGATATGCCAAGGCACTGTTCACTGCATCTGTAATTCAAGTTCAGATTTTGCAGTGTCAAATTAAGATGATTTGCATTACAAGAGAAAGACAGTTATTTTCAGCCAAAAATTGTATTTTGTTCTAAATTTCTGACCTAATTACTATACGAATTCGTAATAGACTATTACTAATAGTCGACTTTTGAGATTGGCTTTATCACAATATACGTATTCCACAATGCAACCTCCTCTCCGAAGTCAAAAGAGAATATGTTCAAAGCAGTATCATGGATAACAGAGACACATGGCAGATTAGTACAAGATTCCTTCTGCAGATAACATTTTAACTTGAAAGCAAAGGTTTGCTTTTGGTTCTTGATTCATTGCTAAGTCGGCATTCTAAAGTAATTCATCAGCATCTTCTCAGTATTGCTTGCCCCCAAAAATACCCTTAAAGAAAGCTAAGCTCAGAACAATCCAGAATCTCACAACAACAACACAGCTTAAACTTTAAAACGAACAAACAAAATTCTGGAAGCAAGAGGCTGATGTTCATGAGCAGCCATAAATCAGATCAGAGCAAAGAATGCTTAATAGATAGATGGAAAATGAATAAGAATGAAGTCATAACTGATAAAACCAGAACAACGAACCGAATAAAATGTTATATAAAGAAATGGTTCCTGAAACATCTATACTACTAAATCAGCCTTAAAGCAAAATTTTCTTCCCATTGTTGAAAAAACCTGGGAAGTGTTGTGCAGCTCTAACTTAAAGTAAGCTCCTTTTTCTCACAAAACCCTGTATCAAAAGAAACTGATGGAAAAAAAAAATCCTCAGAGCTCACCAACTGAATCCAGCATCCGGGTTATATACGCTTCCTGGCGAAGTATCAAACACAATCATGACGTTTTTCCTTCTTCTTTAACTTCTCCTCTTTGGGTCAAAACATTGCGCTGATCCCGAATAAATGGCCCTGAAGCTTGATTAACTCTATACAAGAACACTTTCAATGTGTTCATCATATAAACCCTGTCTGTCTTTCTCTTACGCAATTACCGGGTAACAAGTACTTGTACTGCTCGGCGTTATCCAGCAGGTATGAAGGAAGATGAACAGCTGAAAAAGACCGAGGCACAGGTCCCATTTTGCCAATAATCTCCTTGAATGTGTATTCCTCAGGTAACATATCAAACAGGTTGGTTCCTTTGCATATAACATCTTGAATCCTACTCGGATTCAGGTAATGAGAGAACCTGACACGGTCCGAGTGACTGTAAGCTTTCATCTTGAACACAAACTCGCTTATATAACGGAAGCAGAAGCTGCAGTGCCACCCTGAATCAGATAACAAAACGTTGCTCTGGCGGAAATGAGCATACCGAGTATTCCCAGGACTGTACCGGTGTACAGAGGCTCTCCAGCTCTTGCTATCGACATAGTATTCGAAAGAATACAAGTAGTTCTTCAGCTGGAGGTGAAGAACAGGAGGGATATCATCACACCATCTCAAGAGATTGATCGTGTGAGCACTCGGGATCTCATCGACATCCGACATTATCAGCAGATCATCCTCTTCAATGCCAGCTACACTAAGAAGCTGATCCAACGCAACTAGCTGATACGCTTCTTCCACAAACGGGTTCTCGCCTTTCCTAAACCTACCTCCTATCGTCCCGTAAGTTAGCCGCGGCTCCACGAAGCTGAACTTGTCCTTGTTGCTCTTGAAAACCAACGGTTTGGGCAAACCAGTGAACGTCGAGTTGGATTCAAGAAGCACGAACTGCGTCACGTANTTGGTGTTTATGCTTGTTCTTAACTTGTTTTGAGCTCTTGTACAGGGGGTTGTTGGGCTGGTTTTTGGAGACAATCCATCTTCAAATGAAGACAGGTACATTTTATTCCTGTCTCTTATACACATCTAGATGTGTATAAGAGACAGCTTTGAAGCTGATCCAACGCAACTTGCTGATACGCTTCTTCCACAAACGGGTTCTCGCCTTTCCTAAACCTACCTCCTATCGTCCCGTAAGTTAGCCGCGGCTCCACGAAGCTGAACTTGTCCTTGTTGCTCTTGAAAACCAACGGTTTGGGCAAACCAGTGAACGTCGAGTTGGATTCAAGAAGCACGAACTGAGTCACGTAAGGATAAAGCTCTTTCCAACGAACCGTCAAGAGATCCTTCTCGTTGCTGAACAGAACCGCATCGAAAACACGTCTAGGGGATTCTCTGATTCCCCAGCCGTGAAGGCTGCAGAGAGACTCCATTGTTACGTTCTCGGTGTAGTAATGAGGGATGGTCTGAAACGGTTTTGGAGGCGATTCCCAGAGCGGTCGGAAGAAATAAGTGAACTTTTGGCCGTGTAGATAGATCCCGAAGACAGCAAATGGCATCACGATAAAGAGGAACAAGTAAGTTCTTAGGTCGAAGCCTCGAAGAACACATTTGAGCCTTGAGATTGTTGCGGCTGCTTTTGATCCCTGCTGCACAACAAAACAATGACAGCGATTCATAAGATTAAACAAAATAAACACCATTATTTCCAGAACATTTTACCTCAGAAAAGACAAATCAAATTGGGGATTTGAGAAGATCATACTTTTTTATATCAGAGTACGAAAAATTCAAAGATGTTTTCAAACAACAGAAACAATCTGACCAATAAAAAATCAATTTTTTTTTTGAAAAAAAAGAGCTTTCATAAACTCTCACCAAGGGATTCGATACGATTACTATAAACATATGAGTAAACAATTTTCAATCTTCCGAGAAAATCTGAACATTAAACTGTCAATTTTAACTCCGAGAAAGAAAAAAAAGATGTCGATTTGGATTTTCAGAGTGCGCGGCGAATTTCTCGGAAACGAAATTTACAGAACTTGATTTCAAAAGACAAAACTTGAAAAAGAAAATCTTAATATAATTTAAGAAAAAGAGAAAAAAAAACATGAGAAATAAACCTGTCCACAAAAATCTTCGCAGATATCATCCGTCTTCAACCTGTCTCTTATACACATCTAGATGTGTATAAGAGACAGCAAGAACACTTTCAATGTGTTCATCATATAAACCCTGTCTGTCTTTCTCTTACGCAATTACCGGGTAACAAGTACTTGNCTTCGCAGATATCATCCGTCTTCTTCGAACTGTAGTATCCATCGGACATGGTTTGAATGCGAGAACAACAGAGGATTCGTCTAATGCTTAAGCCAGGAAATCGTTTAATACCCAGAGAACAAAAAAAAAAAAAAAAAAACCCAGAAACGGAGATATAGGAAATTTCAAACTCCTCACGGATTATTGGTTTCCCGGAAAACCTAAATCACCTACTTTTTTTTCCCAATCTTTATAGATGAAAGAAATAAAAATCAATTGAATTGTAGAGCCTTTTAAGGAATGGAAGGAATCTCCTAGTCCAAAGAGACAAAAGGGCAATAAATATTCACTAGATTTTCTTTTCAATTATGAAAAAAAAAACTTTAATATTTATTTTACAAATTCGGAGTTTTTAAAGGTTTCGTCGAGTCTTTCGACATTTCGAAGAAACAACACAGTCCGTTTCAGCGTTACAGATTTTATAATAACGCGTTAAAACCGTTGGATTAATCTGGATTAAGTAAGAGTCCTACGGTTGAAGTTAGTTTGACGCGTGGGGTTACAAACGTGAGTCGACGTTTTGTATTCTCTCTAATGGTGCTGCTGATATGTGTGAATTTAACGGCGCATGATTAGTGACGACGAGCAGTTTCGCTTTTTTTCTTTTTCTTTTTCGGTTTTTTTAACTCACAAAAACGACACGCTGTAAATATTTTTTGTGTTGCATAAATAAATAAATCACCATTGATTAATTTTGAGAAAATTTGGTGAATAACCAAAAAAAACTATAATCTACAAACTAATCAATTTCTCTCTCTAAGCATTTGGTTATTTTGTGAATTATAGTTTTTTTTGGTTATTCACCAAATTCACTTTTAATTATTTCATATGTATAGACGTATAGTATATCTACGGGTCGCTGTCGCTCGCACAAAACCGATCTTGTCATTTTACAGACAAGGATTCGAATATGAAAATCCACCAAACTGAACCTCACACATATATGTGTGGTACAAGTTCTTGATTAAAGTTGAATATGTGCAAACGACATGTGCTATCTTGTCGTCGCTTATGGCCTAACTGATGTAAAGAAAAAAATAAGCATAGAATCAATCTAAATAATCCAATTACATGTATGCACATAGACACATGTGGATGATGTAATTGCATTATACTTTAAAATATTTTGAAATTGCATCTTCGTGATAATAATATATATTAATAAAGAGTCACGAAGACGTGCGACGGAACATGCCGCATCCCCAGCGATGTCGTACCACTCTTATTGGATTTACTTGGAGACTTCATTTTCAAAGCATATTCGTTTATTCCCCGTTACAATACTAACTAGTTGTGATTGTTTTCGTAACAATGGCTGCCGTCAACAAATTGAACTTTCCTATAATGTGTGAAACCTGAATTGGTCTTGCACTCTTGTAACAAGCTAAATCATTAAAAAAAGTTACACTTAAAACTCTTAACGTTTAGTTTCAAAGATATGTTAAAAATTGGAAGTTACCAGCTTGTTAATCTGTTTAATTTGCTTTAGCGATTTCGTATTATATGTAAAACTGAACGATTTTATTGTATATTAGCATTTTCATGTTTGAAATAAGGTGATATCTAACAAAATATATATATGACACATACCGATTTCCTAAACATCAATTGGTTTTGAACAATTGTTTTTATATTTAATTTTACGTGTATATGTAAGGGATGATGTTAGAGATGGGTTTAGCACCCCTCTACAAAGCCCTTCCTAAATCCAGCTCGGTCCATTAACAGAAGATATCGGGCCCATTAGACGATCAATAGTTGAGGTCGGTGCCGCCCTCAAAAGGAGTCCGATGATAGGGTTTGATCTCCCGAAGAAAAGGAGAAACTTTCCCTTGAGAATAGGGAGGTCGACCCGAAGAAAAAGGAAGATTTTATTTTTCCCGAAAAGGAAGGAGTTCGGTTGGCCGACTTAGACCTATTATAAATAGGTGGCAACCTCGCCCATTCAAGGGATCCGCAATTTTACTCTCGAGACCTAGGACAAACTCTGCTACGGCATAAGCTTTAGATCTCGATTCACCGTTTAAAAGGTTTAGGTCGGCGTTCTTATTCCGACGACTTAACCACCTTTGTATCATCTCCGAGCTCCGTCTTAAATCAATAAAGATTTACTCTTTTCCCCACAAACTCTTATTCCTTCTCTTGATCGGATTTTAGTTTTCACAGATGAAATACTTTTCTTAAGAACAAGTAAACTCGTTAATCTTTATAAATAAGTATATTTGCCTCTACAACTTGAATACATTAGTTAAAAAAAAACTTGAATACATTTATCCTCAAATTTATTTCTGAATGATGATATATTGTTAATATTTAACAATGATGTTAGTAAATAGTAATACAATATAAATTCTATAAATTAATACTCGATAAATTAATATTTTTTTTTGATTCTGAGTTGAATTGGTTCAAAATATAAAATAATTCGATAAGATAATAAAATAATAATATTTTTTAAAATCATATATAAATATATGGTCTATTAATATCATAAATTAATAATTTGTATATATTTTCTATTTTATAGTAAATAATGTTTTAGGTACATAAAATTATTTCAAATTATATTATGTTTTCAACTTTCAATGAAAAATTAATTATTATTTTTTAGTGTTTTTAATCATCTGTGTTCCACAAATTATTATATTATTGGTTGAATTTTGTGTTTATAGTGCTTTTAAAGTAATAATTATGAATTATCGTTAAAAATAATTTTAATGATATTTAAAAATATTTATTATAAATTAATAAATATTATAGTTTTAATATTATTAATTTATAAACTTTTACTGTAGTACAAACCTAATGAATCATTATGGATACACAAAATTTAAATTACCGAGTTCTTTTTTATGTTCGACCATCATATACCCGTCCAATCGACTGTTACCGATTAAAAGGTCGCATCCGGATATACATATACGTACGTAGTCATAGAGTTTTACGTGCCAAAGGTAAACAGAAGTTGCAAATAATTATGTTTTTTTTCTTTCCCCAAGTAGTTTAAAAAAAATTATTATTACTTGAAGTAAGCGAGTGTATAATTCAACTCCATCTTTTATTGATTGGTTCAATTCAAATCTTTGTTTTCTGACCATTGAATTTTATTGACCATGCTAATTGAGTGATGTATATATTTTTATATTTCGTCAACCCTATAAGTGGTGTTTATTTTTGAATAGTTAGGTGGGGTCGGAATTATTTGGAGACAAATAGCAATGCGTTAAAACAAGGGACCCTTAAAACAATAACATTTGAACAATTTTACCCATTAGTTAACTATTGTGGAAAATATGATTTACTTATGTAAGTTTGCAACATGCTATTTTTTGACGTGGATGTCCAACTTATGAAATAGAGATTTAACCTTTGCAACACGTGTTTCCCTTACTTTTTTTTTTGTTTGAATACTTTTTTTCGTTCGTACTTTGTTATTTATCTTTATAGACAAATGATCCGATATACTTTTATATCTGTCATATAAGCAAGTAATAAATTCTCATATAATTATATATTGTTGTTTTAGCGTGCTAAATATTGATACACTCATTCACCACGAAATTATAAAATGAATTAAGTTTTTCTAAAGTACATTTCAATAACATCATGCGTCAAATTTCCCCAATATATATATGAAAATAATCAAAAAATTTACACTAATTAATTGCTTTGGTCCGAATCCGGTGTTCGGCTCCAACACATATTTGGTACTATCATTATCTGATGTACCAAGCACCTCGAATATAACATCACGAGCTCAAGCCCCATCACCTTAGGATCGGTTGAAATGATACTCCATAATATGATAATTGTTCTTATGTATTTTTATGGGTACGCAGGTCCAAATTCAACTTTAAAATCATATCAAGTAAGCAAAACATATAACTATGACAATTTTGTTTGAATCAACAACATGCATAAACGTGAGAGACTTCTTCTATAGAATTGGTCCTGAATACAAGCTTATGAAAGCATGTGTTTTTAGCGTTAGAATTTATAATTTTTTAAAAGACTAATTTTTTATATATAGATTTATTGGTTTAGATGATTTTTAAAAATGTGAAAATTGATCATCGTGCCATATATTCCATAAGCATCATCTCTGTTTCACAAAAAAAGTGTTATTCTACTCTTTTTCACACATATTAAAAAACCAAATAAAAAGTCTATTCTATCCCTTATTAATACACAAAACAAATTTCTTTTTCTAATTAATACACTAATATAATAAAGTTAAAACTGGATTTTTGTTTACAATTTTGCATTGAAAATAGAAAGCAACACTCTTTGTGAAACAAAAACAAAACTTTAAAACGATACCCTTTGCGAAACGTAGCGAGTATATAATTATTTTTTGGTCGAAGCGTCATCAAATGTTTTCTTTTTGTGTTTATTTTTCTTTTTCCAAAATGTGATCTACTCGTTTGTAACAATGACTCGTTTTCCCTTTCTTATTGTTGAAATTGTCAATTAACTTCACCTGTGAATCAATAAAAAATTGCTATAACGATTGCTCGATGATATACGTAATCTGAAAATTAAATTCGATTGCTGTAAAGTTAGTATAGTATTCCCTACAAGTCCCAATCTTTTTTATTTTATTTTATCAAACTACGAAGTATGTACCTCTTCAACAAGATCCCCATCAATTCCTCTAAGAACTTCACAAAAGTTATTCTCTGTGAATGATTCACTGATCCAGAAACTGATTATTTTTGTAATCCATAATTCCATTATCATTTACAAACAACTGTTTATTTTAATAATCTTGCCCATATAGTTGAACAATATAAACGTAAGTCCACTGGACTTGAATGGGCCCATATTTGAGCATCCCTTAATCTCTATGGTCCATTTAGCTCAATTGTATTGTATACTCCACTGGACTTGGGAGTTTGTATTGAGTGCGGGCGTGAGTACAGTACGTCATCGACCTTCCTCTTCTCCCATTTATAGACAAAATAATTTCATCGCGACGATCGGACGGTTTATCAGCTTTCTGACTTTGCTTGAACAGATCGGTCAGGTGAAAAGAGAGATTCTGAGAGGGAGAGATCGGCGCGATCTGTCGCGGTTCACTGATTGGAGCTTCCTTGTCTGATCCTCTCCGTACTGCATAAGTCTGTAAGCTGTTCGATTCTCGCCATTTTCAGCTATTTTTTTTCCCTATGTGTGATTAATTCGCAGTGCTAGGATTTTGTAGTCTGCTTCTCCATTTCCGCGTTGGTATGCATTTTTGCTGCTTCTGTTTTGGTTGAAAATTTCTCAATTTATGTTGTTCCAGGTGGTTTTCTCGACTATCGAAATATGGATTTGGCGTCCCGTTATAAGGTAATTTTGTTTTTCTAAAATGATTTTTCTGTATATTTTCGAGCTTAATTTTGCATGTTCACATTGGCTTCTTCTGGTTCTGGGTTTTCTATTTGCTATAAATATTAGAGGAGCCTGTTTTGCATTGGCTTGGTGTCAGTTTTGATATGATTTTCGTGGAGAGAGTGACTGTTAGTGTACTAATCATGAATGCGGCAGAGAGCTTCATACCATCTTGTAGTTCTTGACATGTTGTAATGCTACTTTAACATCAGCTTGGTGTTTATGCTTGTTCTTAACTTGTTTTGAGCTCTTGTACAGGGGGTTGTTGGGCTGGTTTTTGGAGACAATCCATCTTCAAATGAAGACAGGTACATTTTATTCTCTTTCATTTACTACGAGTAGGGAGATATAGCAAGAGTGGAAACCATATCAATCATGGCCCTGCAAGTATTGTGAAATCATTTAAATGAGAATTGGATTTTTATCTGTAGTTACATTCAACGCCTGCTGGATCGTATAAGTAATGGTACCTTGCCTGAGGATAGGAGAAATGCTATAGTAGAACTTCAGTCTGTTGTAGCAGAAAGTAATGCTGCTCAATTAGCTTTCGGAGCATCCGGTAAGTGTCTTTCTATCCTCTCTTATTCGTCTGATTGATTGTGAGATCAAATCCAAAGTTGCAATTTACATTCTGTCATTTCAGGATTTCCTGTGATAATGGGCATCCTAAAGGACCAAAGGGATGACGTTGAAATGGTGCTGTATCTTCTTTTTCTGTATGCCTTTTGTTTCTCGCTTAGGCTGTGCATATTACTATTTGTCCTTACGTCATAGTGCACCCTCTTCCCCTCACTTTATGGAAAATGTGGTAAAGTCCGTTGAAGCAAGTATGGAAAATATTGACTTTTTTTTACCTTTGTCAAATAAGTAGTTTTGGGAGAGTAGCATTTTTTAACACTACTTTCGCAGCATAGCAACGCATAACTCAGAATAAGAATAGATCCACCAGATCAGGGGACAAATCAATAGAAATGGGAGGTGGAAACTGGAAATTGTTTAAAGAGGCAAATTTAGTATGGATTTTGGTCTACCATGAGATCCTCAACTATGAAATTTTCAAATGCCTTGTTGTTTTACCTTGGGGATTATCGGGAGTTTGTTATTGAATTTTTTGTTGATGTTATGTTAAGCAAACAAATCGTTTATTTCACTTAACAAAGATGATTACTATATCAAGACGTGCTATTATCTAACTTATAGTTTTGTTGTCTGTCCAGGTTCGAGGTGCCTTAGAAACTCTTCTTGGCGCTCTAACGCCAATTGATCACGCGAGGGCACAGAAGATTGAAGTCCATGCAGCTACTATGAACTCTGACTTGCTCTCCCGTGAAGCTGAAAATATCACTCTTCTTTTGAGTTTGCTGGTTAGAGCTTACTCTACATTTTCGAAAAAAATAATGTTTCTGTTTTTTTTTTTTTTTTGCATGCATCATATGGTTTGTTGTCCTGGTGGTATGGCAGGAGGAAGAAGATTTTTATGTTAGATATTACACTCTTCAGATTTTGACAGCTCTTCTTATGAATTCTCAAAACAGGTATATATCTTAGGATAACTATCTCTATGTCATCTTTATATTTATATGCTATAGGGACTTTTGCTGACTGGCTCTTCAGGTTGCAGGAAGCTATTTTGACCACTCCTCGCGGTATAACTCGACTCATGGATATGCTAATGGATAGGGAGGTGAACACTTAACTATATCTTGGATATGTATGATCTTGCTGTTGGTTTGCTTATGAGTCTGGTATCATTAGCCTCAAGTCAATCTCAAATAGAAGGTTATAGAGATGGTGAACTCTGGGAAGAGATGAATATCATATTTCGTAAACTTCATTTTTTGGTGTTTGTCTTACAGGTAATCCGGAACGAGGCTATGATGCTTCTTACGCACTTGACGCGTGAAGCAGAGGTGAGACCTCACTTTATATTTGTAACTGATCCTTTTCTGCTGCATTGCGCTGGAGCAGCCATTGGATCTGATCGATCTCACTAGATGATTAACTACTTGTAGGAGATCCAAAAAATTGTTGTCTTTGAAGGTGCATTTGAAAAGATTTTTAGCATCATCAAAGAGGAAGGGGGGTCAGATGGTGATGTGGTTGTGCAGGTGACCAGTAGCTCTTTTTATATATAAATTATATCACTTGTGTTCTGTTAATAATTTGGCATACGAAGAGGAAAAATGAAGAAGCCATTTCTTTAGATTTAGAACTAAACATTATTGGCACTTACACCTCCATATACTGTCCTCCTGCTATGTTTTGCAAGCACTTTCAGCATGCATTAGGATTGCCTGCTTATGCTTAAGTTCGAGTTCCTTGTCCATTCATTTGTACTAATTTTGTTCGTTCGTTGCAGGATTGTCTGGAGTTGTTGAACAATCTTCTCCGCAGCAGTTCATCAAACCAGGTTTTGAAGCTTTGTTTCTGGTCTTGATTTTACAGTTTCATTTATTAGATACACATAGGCTAATATTTGAACTTGTACAGATTCTACTAAGGGAAACCATGGGTTTTGAACCAATCATTTCTATTCTAAAACTGCGAGGGATTACATATAAGTTCACCCAGCAAAAGGTTAGATCATAGAGTGCTTCTAACTGATTGGATGTATTCTACCAGCTCATGCAACTTTATTAATCTTTGTCCTTCTGAATGAACAAATCCCAGTAGACTGTTAATCTACTTAGCGCACTGGAGACAATCAATATGCTGATCATGGGAGGTGCAGACACGGATGCTGGAAAAGATTCAAACAAGCTGGCTAATAGAACGGTCTTAGTTCAGGTTTGTTATGATATACAAATGTTGTGATTCCTCATTGTGAACTTGATGGAATATGTTTCTTATTCTATCATATTTGATTCA
Organism: Alliaria petiolata; assembly: GCA_020283515.1. Lineage (NCBI taxonomy): Eukaryota > Viridiplantae > Streptophyta > Magnoliopsida > Brassicales > Brassicaceae > Alliaria > Alliaria petiolata. The sequence continues at coordinate 14,084,856 of JAHZTW010000005.1, read as the reverse complement.
TTAACAGAAAAAACTGCTGGACCACCTACTGATGTTGGGTGTTGAAAGCCAATGGGCACCTGTTGCTGTTCGCTGAATGGTAAGCAAATCTTCTTTGCTCAAATTCTTTGCCCTTTAGTCCCTTCCCTTTCTTTTTATCATTCATATTTAATTGTAGATCAAAATACCTTTTCTGATTTGTGCAACTGACAATAAGTCGGTAATAAATTCATTTAGATTCAAGAATTATACTGTTGAACATTGTATCTAGGTTGACCATGGAACTGATATTGCTTACAGTGCTCTATTAGCAGCTTTTTTTTTTTTTAATAGAGATTGATGCTGTATTATCAATGCAACTACTGAGCAGTTGTCTGAAGTCCAAGTTTCTTATTGCTGTTTCTTTTCTAGTCACAGTAAGCTTAAGTTTCTAATTGGTCTTTTACTTTGTGATTCTTTGCTGCTAGACATTTAAATGCATTGGAGATCTGGTTGATGGTCATCCCAAGAACCGTGATATCCTTGCTAGCAAAGTTCTTGGTGAAGATCGGCAAGTAGAGCCTGCACTCAATTCTATCCTCCGGATCATTTTAAAGACGTCTAGCATTCAAGAGTTTGTTGCAGCTGATTATGTTTTCAAGACCTTCTGTGAGGTTTGGAAATTTCGCCTTATATATTATTATTTCATAGTCTAATATGCTTACAGATTCTAATATAGTATGTGATGCTCATCAGTGCCATTTTTCCTATCCCATCTTTATTTAGAATCTCATTCCCTAAACGTTTTCAGAAAAATCGGGAGGGTCAAACAATGCTAGCTTCGACTTTAATACCTCAACCACACCCCACCCTCCGCGATCCTCTAGACGATGATGTTAACATGTCATTTGGAAGGTGTTATTTTCTTTTCCTTTCCCCTGCAGCTTTCACAGTTTCATTGTGAAGGGGTCTCACTACTTCATTCTCATTGCGATTTGGCGCTAATTCTCTTGTATCAAATTTATTGGACTTCTTTGTTTATTTGTCAGTATGCTGTTACGAGGCCTTTGTTCTGGTGAAACTGATGGTGATCTCGAGGTAAACTTGTTTGTCTCTCTGCTGGATATTAATTTGAATGTCTTCTGGAGCTTAAATTTGTTTATTTTCAAACAGACATGTTGCAGAGCTGCGAGCATTCTTTCTCATGTTTTGAAGGACAACATTCAGTGCAAGGAAAAGGTAATGCCACCATAACTTTATACATTTTGTTCTATACATAGTATTTTTGGTCCCTGCACTGGCTGACTGTTTTGGAAACTCAATAGGCTTTGAAAATCGTTCTTCAGTCACCTATGCCTTCCATGGGAACTCCAGAGCCTCTCTTTCAGAGGATTGTAAGATACCTGGCCGTTGCTTCATCCATGAAAAGCAAAGATAAATCAAGCACATTGGGGAAATCATATATTCAACAGATCATTTTAAAACTGCTTGTCACATGGACTGTTGATTGCCCGGCTGCAGTTCAATGCTTTTTAGATTCACGCCACCACCTAACGTATCTGCTCGAGCTGGTAGCAGAGCCAGCTGCAACAGTTTGCATAAGGGGCTTGGCGTCTATTCTATTGGGACAATGCGTCATCTACAATAAATCAAATGAGAATGGTAAAGATGCATTTGCTGTAGTTGATGCTTTGAGTCAGAAGATGGGGCTCACGTCATACTTCTCGAAGTTTGAAGAGATGCAGAGTAGCTTCATCTTCTCTTCCTCCAACAGACCTCCACGGGGTCATAAACCGTTGTCAAGAACAGCCACACCTAGTGAAGCTGAGATTGAGGATGTAAACGAGGCAGAGGCGATGGATAAGGGGAATGAGGATCACCCAATGCTCCTGTCGTTGTTTGATCCTAGTTTCATAGGCTTAGTGAAGAGCCTTGAAGGTAACATCAGAGAGAGAATCGTGGACGTGTATAGTCGGCCAAAAAGTGAGGTGGCTGTAGTACCAGCGGATTTGGAGCAGAGGAGCGGAGAAAATGAGAAAGACTACATCAATCGCTTGAAAGCCTTTATAGAGAAACAGTGCTCGGAGATTCAGGTACGTGCCTCTTTCTCAACTCTTCACAAGTAACATGAAATTTAAAAATAGAAAGAGAAGTTAAAGGAGTTCTGCTAAAATATTGGGATTAGGAAGCATTGCATCTTGTTACAACGGAATATAGGAAGCATTCAGGTTTTGCTAAGATGGGTTTAGGAGGAACTAGGAAGCATTAGGTTTTAAGATGGGATTATGAAGAACTAGGTCTTATGTTCTCAGTGTGAAAGCAAAAAGTTTTCATACAATAGGCCTTCAAATTTATGTGATGTATATGTGCCTGAAAGATCTTTTTTTTTTTGCGACATCTGTGTTTTCCAGAACCTTCTTGCTCGGAATGCTGCTTTGGCAGAAGACTTAGCTAGCTCTGGCAGGAATGAGCAATCTCAAGGATCAGAGCAAAGAGCAAGTACAGTAATGGACAAGGTTCAGATGGAAAGCATCAGGCGAGAACTCCAGGAGACATCTCAGCGTTTAGAGACAGCCAAGGCAGAAAAATCCAAGATCGAATCTGAAGCATCAAATTACAAGAACTTGGCTGTGAAGCTTGAATCAGATCTAAAAAGCCTGTCGGACGCATACAACAGTCTAGAACAAGCGAATTACCATCTCGAGAAGGAGGTGAAATCCTTGAAAGGAGGAGAAGACCCCATGGAGTTTCCTGATATAGAAGCGATTAAGGAAGAAGTGAGAAAGGAAGCTCAGAAGGAGAGCGAAGACGAATTAAACGACTTGTTAGTATGTTTGGGCCAAGAGGAGAGCAAAGTGGAGAAGCTAACGGCGAAGCTAATGGAATTAGGAGTTGATGTTGATAAGCTCTTGGAGGATATTGGGGAAGAGTCAGAAGCTCAAGGGGAATCTGAAGACGACGACCATTAAACAAGTTGTAGAGATCAAACCCTCTCAACAGGTAATCTTAAAACTAAGTCTCAAGTTCTTTGTGCGCATCTGTCTCTACATGGAACTTTGTACAGTCTTGGGTGGTTTATTTGATGTTTAATAATCCCCCTTGCTTTTAATCTTTTAGTTTTAAGTTTTAACTTTTAATTTATCATCGACTCTCCAACTTCTTAGATTGTTTGAAACATGTTACATTGTTACAATGTCGTATTTACGTTTGCAGATTCGTATACATTTTTAAAATGAACTCAATTGTGATTTTAAGTTACTGCAGCTGTTGTGTTTTGTCTTTGCTGAGACGACCAAACAAACATTAGCTCAATTATTTGTGGTTTACTTAGATAACTCTGAGGTTCCACAATTCCTGGAAATTATCTGGATTCTGGCATGAAATTAAAAAGAAATTTCCTTAGAGATTTGAATACTCTCTTTTCCTTTCATTCTAATTAAATATCTTGAGAGAAAACAGAATTTAAGTACATTGTTGATCCCTAACACAGAAAAATACGCTACGATTTCGAAAACAACACACAACAATGTACAGAGCAGGTTCTGATGAACCAGAAAAGAGGAGTAGAATTTACGGTTTAATCAGCACAAAGTGACGCCATTAGCCTCGTCGGTGAGCTCCATACAGCAAGATCAAATAATGACTGCTTCGTTTCTTCTTCTTCTTCCACTCTACATATGTTTTCTGCAACTTCGCACAGGTTTGAGACGTCATTGATTATCGCTTCTTGTGCTTCTGCCTGCAAATTTTCCACAAAAAAAAAAATCCGATTCAAAATTAAATTCATCATCGAATTCAATTCAAAAAAAAAAAAAATCCATTTCAAAATTAAATTCATCATCGAATTCAAACATGCACAAGCATTCGTATGTAAAGCAATTTCATTTTAATCGAATGGGTAAGAAAAAACCCTAATTACCATTGTAAGAAGTTGGTCGAGCATCGACGACGGCGTCGCGGAAGCATCTTCTCCGCCATGCTCTCGAGCTCGAGACTCCGGAGACGACGTCGTTTCGCTGGCATTTAACCTCTCTTCTCGCTGCGGCGTTTGAAATCGACCAGCCTTATCTTGCATAGCATTTAAGCTGTTCGACAAAATCTCCCACTGCTCGATCTCTCTCTGGTACTTTCTTTTGAGCTTCACCAGAATTCTCTTCCTACGTATCCTTCGATTCCTCTCCTCTACCGCCGGATCTAACTCCGGATCCGGCGGTTTGGAAGTTTCTCCAGCGCCGGTGTTCTCCTCTGAGCAGAAGATACGGCGCCGCTTGTAAACGAAACCATCTTCGTTGCAAAGTTCCCAATCTTCTTCTCCGTCTATTGCATTCGTCGTAGACGGAATTGGTGGGTCCATCCGCCGTGGAAATACACCGCAGCGGGAAATTTTCAGCAGCGACTTGATTTCAGAGAGCGAGCGAAGGGACTTGGATTTGTTTTAGAAGATCTGCAAATAGAAAGATTTACAGCTCACGCTCGTATTACTAAACTCGGGATATCATAAAATGAGTTTGGGCCCATTGGTAAATAGTTAAGGCCCAATATAATATTCTTCTTAATATAGATAGGCCCACTATAGTCAAACCCATCGTAAATTCATACTATCAAATATTTTGATCTACATTCTACATTAGCAAAATTTCGTGTAGGAGATCACCGCTTGGTTGTGAAGTACTTTTGTCATTTGTGATTGACTTCATAAAACTTTAACGTCAACGCGATATGTAAAAAGCTGACTTTTTAAATAATATTGTAAAATTTTGGTATCTTATATCTTTTCCCAAAATTGATTGGCTAAGTATAACAAATTATTGTTTTTTTTTTTTGCTAACGACTAACAATAAAAGTAGATATAGGCGCTAAGAGACGACAAAACAAAAACCACGTAAAATATTTGTTTATTTTATGATTATCTTGAAGGTATCACCGTCGACTCAATGTGAGCTGTTATATATGACTTTGGATTCTGCCCTTGTTAATCAAATCTTTTAATTCATTGTAATTTTTTTTTTGTTTTCTAGGATAGTGATTTTCTGTTAATAAATTTAAAAGAATTTCGAAACATTATAAAAAGAAACACGAGATAGCTAAGAGACAAGGAAAACGAAAATCACGTGCAATATTGATTAATCTGGTAGGTGAGCTGTCATAACATTCGCTTCTATCCTCCACTGATCTGATTTCGTAATGACTTTATCTGTTCTTTAATTTAAAAGTCCCAATTAAAAATGGGGAAAACTTGCCTGTTGGAGAGGTTGAAGAGCAATAATGAGAAAACTGAGCGGGACATGATCCTCCTAATACAATAGTACTCCTAATTAATGTTCAAATTAAACAAAGACTAATAACTTCTCAATCAACGTGTCGTTGACCAGATCCGTTGAATCTCAACTATAGAACATAATTAATTAACTTGACCAGATCCGTTGAATTTTCTTGGTTTGTTCTCTTCTCTCACCGTTGAGCACTAGTATCCGAGAGGCTGAAGCATTACGGGTAGGCCGTATTGCGGATAGAGATTGAAATGATCAACCGGCGCGTGCTTATATTCGCGGGAGAGGCTAAGCCTGAACCGTTGAAGGATCATAGTGAGCACGGTCTTGGCTTCCATCATGGCAAAGTTTTGGGCAATGCAAGCTCTTGGTCCTATTGAGAACGCAATGAGAGCGTTTGGGTGATTGGCGGCTTGAGAAACGCCGTTTTCGAATCGCTGAGGGTTGAATTGTTTGGCGTCTTCTCCCCATATGGCCTTGTCGCTGTGCATCTTTAGAAACGGGACGTATATGCTTGTACCCTTGGGGATCTCCAAGTGTCCTACCTTCATATCCTGTGTTGCTTCTCGGAACATTCTAATCACGGGACCGTACAGACGAAGCGACTCCATCAACACCATGTTCATCTGCAAGATAATTAGTTTTTCTCCAATCACAAGAAACCCCTTTTTCTTCAGCCGCAAGAAACCCTTTGAAAAAATGAACATTAATTATACCAGTTTGAGTTTGGAGAAGGTGTCTGAATCTGGGATCTTATCTTTACCACATTCATTGAAAACCTCTTCTCTGAGCTTCTCTTGCCAATCTTGGTGCAAGCTTAGTAACATCGTAGTCCATGTCAATAGAATCGAAGTAGTTCCGTGCCCTGAGAAGTAGAAAGTCTTGCATTCTTCTATGATCTCATCCATTGTCATCTTTTTCTCAGACTCGTCAGATGTTGCGGCTTTCAACATGGTCCCCAGAAGATCGTCTCCATAGTTCTTGGACTTTGATTTTAGCCTTGCATCTATGATTCTTTTGATCGAGTTCTTCACTTTCTTATCGAGCTTCCATAGTTGAAGGTTGGTAGGCGTAGGAAGGTATCTTGGAACACAAGAAACAACAATCTTCAAAATCTCAAAGAATATCTTTGTCTGAACGAATCAACTTACTATTAATTATACTTACTTGGCTCCGGGGATGTAGACGTTAGTCTGAGAAGTAACAAAATATTTCTCAAGCTCTGTCTGTGATCTAAACAATTCGATTCCTTCAGCGTAACTGCTTCCAAACGCAGTGGTCGCTATAATATCGGCGGTCAATCTATGGAACTCTTTGCTCATCTCCATCTTCATCACCACTTCACCATTACTCTGTTTTCTCCACTCATCCAACATCCTAAAAGTGCAATCCACCATCAGTTTCGTCATGACCTGACAATTTTAGCAAGTTATTAATCAGATTTGTTCAAATAGAGCTCAGAGGTAAATAAAAATTAAAGACCTTGAGCCGGTCCATGGAGAAGGCAGGGTTCAAGATTCGTCTATGGCGAGCCCAGTCATCACCCTCGATAAAGGAAAGTCCTCTACCGAAAAGTATGAAGACCTCGGGTCTTGTCTTTGGTATAGCAGAGAAACCGAACTTGCTTGACAAGATCTGTTTCGCTAGTTCAGGATCTGAGATGCATATCGTCGGTTTTGTTCCATTCCAGTATAAAAATGTTTCTCCTAATAATATATCATAGACAACTTGTGTGTTAAAGCTTAAAGCAATCCTCATCGAAAAGGACATCATTATAAAGAGAAAACAGTTTCGAGATGGACAGGAACGGCACCGTATTGAGATATCCATTGGTGATAATGAGGAACCACGCGAGGGAAGATATCGTTGGATTTTGGATCGAGAACCCGAAGCTTAGACTCTTTCTTCAACTTCTTCATCTCGCGGAGGTTTCCGTACAAGATTCTGTACTTGGGGCCTAAGATTCCTTGTTTCTTAAATCTTCTTGATAGCATCCATGGCCGTAACACGAGGATCCAACAAGCTTCCCATATCTTGGGAACAACGAGGGGCAGAAGAATGAGTGCAAAGACATTGATCGTGCTCAGGAGTTCCATTAAAAAGAACACAAGGAGTTGGTTACTTGTATTTCCGATATGAATAAGCACATCTATTTATAGTTAAACAGAAATGTAACTAAAGAATTTTGGTGAAAATGTTTCACATTAACTTTAAGGGTTTATTTATATATTAATTTTGTGATTGGAAATTAATTACCTTAATAAATTTGTATATGAGGATTATCATATATATTTCTTGAGATATATAATCATATAAACTAACTAAAGCGTAATTATCGGTCCTTGTAGGGATACTATGAGTTGGTTTGTCTATTGAAGAGTAAGTCTCCTACGAGTAAGAATCAAACACGTGAAAGTTTGGTAATTCCAGTATTATATTTTCCGAGAAAGAATCGGAGGGACTAAAATTTCAGCAGCGAGAAAGCAAAGGGACTTGGATTTGTTTTAGAAGATCTGCAAATGGAAAGATTTACAGCTCAGGCTCGTACGTATTAGTTACTAAGAGCATCTGCATTGGTGAGAGTCTCACTCATCAATTTAATAATAATAATTTTAATTATATTATTTAGTTTTAAATTAAAAAAGAAAAATAAACTAATGATATGAAGACAACACATGGGATGAGTCTCTCATGGGTCTTTTATAGTCTCTCATTTGAGAGAATCTCTCCATTCTCTCTTTTCACTTTTTCTAGTTTTATTAATATTTTATGTTGAGAGACTTGGTGAGAGACCACCAATGCAGATGGTCTAAACTCGTGATATCATAAAATGAATTTGGGCCGATTGCTAAATAGTCAAGGCCCATTATCGACTTGATTAATCAAAGTAAAGGGATTTGGATTTGTTGGAAGAAGATCTGCAAATAGGAAGATTTAGGGCATGTGCATTACACACTTTAAAAGTGGGTGTCTAAATTTTTTTTTGATTAAATTTAAATAAGTTTAATGTTTTAAGACATTTTGGTTATGAAGTGTTTCATTGGAGACATTTAAATGTGAATGTCTAAAGGAAAAAAAATATTAATATTTTATTCATTAAAATTTTGAGAAACATTTTATTAAACATAAAAAACATTTAAAACATAACAAACATTAATAAAAATTGAAACATAGAAGACATAAGAAAGATTACAAACATAATATTTGAAATAATAAACATTTAATTTTTTTTCCTCCAATCTAAAGCGGCCACGTCGACATGTCTAAAGCCCAAAAATAAATCCTATATTAGAGATTTTTTATCAGTTTTGGATCTGTAATCTTAAAATTTATTATTTTAATAATGTTTAAACAAACTAGTTAGATCTCTCAAAGTGTGCAATGCACTTGCCGTTTCAGCTTAGTCTCATATTGCCAAACTCGTATCATAAAATGATTTTGAGCCGATATCTAAATAGCTAAGGCCCAATATAATTTTCCTTTTAATATAGATAGGCCCACAATAAAGCCCATCATAACAAAACAAAAATAATTAGTACCTACCCTTATATTTTTGTCTAAAAGAAATTAAGGCCTTTTTTATTATTGAATCCGGAATTAGCTAATCTGGGGACCGTCACATTGCTTACCCCCAATAATATAATAAACCAGCTTGGTAGCATTTGTAAATTATATCAATATCCAAGATAGCAAACATATAATAATGTATACCACCAAAACGTATTTGTACTAATCTTTTTTTTTTCTAATATAAATAGAGTTTTGTTTGTATTCGTAGCTGTCCAATTTTTATCTTGCTCTCACAAAAGAGAATTAGGTATTTTTTCCAACAACTGGCACACAGAAATAGACACTTGTATTGAAGGTCGTGCATGAGCACAAGCAACACAAGTTACCCAACCCGTTGTTTATGATTTTTTTTTTGAACTTTACCGTTGTTTATGATTATTTTTTTTTTTTTATAATTTAGAATACCAGACCTATAAAAGGATCCTGACTAATTCTTAGAGAGATGCATCCCATGGATAGATCTTCTCTCCGGGTATTCAAATGGGCCGAAAGCAAAAATCTATATCCGTGTGGCCAAGTGAGAATGATTTAACAATTCCACGCTCGAAAAAAATCGATCTCTGGCATAGACCAACAGGACAACTCCCCTTCAAATGGAAACCAATAAACCACCACCACTTGATTATTTGTTTGTTGTTTATGATTATTGCAATATTTGTTAAATATAAACTCAAAATCATAGAAAACTACACTATAAAACAAAAATGCAATAATTTGTTAAGGAAATAAATATTAATTCAAGATTTCGTAGTCATAGAAAATATTTAAAACTCAACTTTCTATCTAATTTGTAGTTTTATATATATATCGGTAGCTATCAATGTATCATCATCGACTCGATGTGAGTTGTCATGACTCTGCCTTCGATGATCTGTATTGATACAATGAAATCAAATATTGTGAACAAACAGTGATTGATAAAGTTTTTGATGTATGCTGTATACACAGGCCAAAACCAATCAATTTATATACAATATTTTTCTTAGAAAAGAGGTTCAATCTATGATCTTAAATCAAAGAAAACATGATATGTTATTCTAATTTATAATCAATTTAGATAACCACATATATATACTTTGATTTAAATGAAAGACATAATCAAGTGTCGTTAAAACGACTGAAAAATCTTAGATAAAATTTAAATTCACATAATCGAAACGCTTGGGACGAAACTAATATTACATGATGTGATTTCGAATCTGCAGAGGTCCACAACCTTCTGATTATCCAGAAAAAAAAAAAAAAAAATTAAAATGTAATTTCAAACCCTGAATCAACTCTCTATTTCTTTTGTTTTGATTTTCCGGGGTAGTGATTTTGTGATTTTTAATTGTAGTGAATTATAAAAAGGAAAACTTGCCTGTTGAGTGTTAAAAGTGAAAAATATAAGAAAGTAAAGTCGTGGAGAATAGTGAGTTGATCTTATATCTTTTAACCAAAAAATAAAGTGAAGAAGTCGAAGAAAACTCACATGGAAGACAAAATCTGAGCGGGACAATCGATAGTACGTAGTGTTTAAATTAAATAAACGCTAGCTACTTGCTCACCAGTTGTATTATTATAGATTTCTCGACGTCAATTTTAATGGATATTTCTTTGACAAAAAAATATTAATGCATATAATAAGACAAGTAGCATTGATTTAAGTGTATATAGAGGAACATCAATATTGATCCACTATTACACGAAATAAAAGTGCAATTACCCAAACATCAATTTGCATTATCTCCACCTCTAATAACCGCAGCAACCATGTTGAAGTTAAAAGGACACCAGCATCCCTTAGGACGCGTTAGAAATATTGGAGGTTTGGAATGCGATGCTTGCGATCGACTGAATCGTGATGGCTTCTCTTGCAATCCATTGTTTTGCGAGGGCTTCTGTTGCGATGAATGTGAATTTAAAGTTCACGCAAAATGTATTTTTGTGTTCAATATTCTAGAGACATCCGAGCACCCTTCTCATGTTGGACATAGTCTTAAGCTTCTCACAACGGGGGCTTTTGATCACACCGATCCGAAATGCCATATCTGCCGTAAAAACACCAAGCGCATTCTTTATCATTGTTCCATTATGGACATCGATTGCATGGTTGATGCCATGTGTTCCAGATCCCATCTGAATACGCCGTGGCACTATCATCCTCTGCTCATGCTTGACGTTGGTGATTATATGCGATGCGCAGTTTGTGGTAAGCTCGGCGGATATGGCTACTGTTGCCCTCGTTGTTGGTTGGTGGTTCATGAGGAATGCGTCTCCGTATTTGACACACCAGAGATCACTCATTCTTGTCATGCCAGACACTCTCTCAAGCTTCTCACCGAAGGAGCTCCCGGCTACAGTACTGATTTGAAATGTCATCTATGTGGAAGAGACACTGGAGACTTTCTTTATCATTGTGATATTTCTAAGTTCAACATGGATATGGTTTGTGCGGTTCAGACTCCCCTACCAGTGGCTATTTCAAATCTGAAGGTCCATGAGCATACGCTCAAACTCATCCCAAGATTGATCTCCTTCGTTTGCGATGCTTGTGGGGAGAAAGGCGACCGTTCTCCCTATGTTTGTCTTCAATGTGATCTCATGTTCTTCCATCAAGGTTGTGCTCGTTTACCACGTGTTATTCATGTCAATCGTCATGATCACCGCGTTTCTTACAAGTATCCTCTAGGTCCCGGAGAATGGAAATGTCGGGTTTGTTTGAAAGAGATTGATTGGTCATATGGGGCTTATTCTTGTTCCATATGTCCTAGTTATGCTCTTCATTCAGGATGTGCAATAAGGAAAGACGTGTGGGATGGGGAAGAGCTTGATGGGGTACCTGAAGAAGTTGAAGATATGGAGCCATTCAAAGTGAATGATGACAACACAATCACTCATTTCGCTCATGAACATAACTTGAGCCTCAACAAAGACGGCATTGCTTTGGAGGAAAGCATCTTGTGTGGAGCATGTGTTCGTCCCATCGGTTCTAACGAATTCTACAATTGTTCGGATTGCAGTTTCATTCTCCATGAAACGTGTGCTAATCTTCCTAAGAAGAAACGACATTTTCTAAGTCCAAGACCTCTCACTCTTTGCCTCAACAGAAATAACTCCGATTCAACATGCGGAGCTTGTCATCAAATGTGCTGCGAAGGATTCATGTATATGGATGGATATCGGACCTATGACTTACTATGCAGTTCGATTACTATGCCTTTTATCCATGGAAGTCACCCTCATCCTTTACTATACCTCAAAGAAGGTAATTATGGTGACAGGAAGAAATGCCAGAGTTGAGACATAGGTGGAAATGATGTCGTCCTTGGCTGTATCAAATGCAATTATTTTTTGGATTTTCGTTGCGCCACTCTAACATTAACGGTAAGGCTTCACAGGTACGATGATCATCCGCTCAGTCTTTGCTACGGTGAAGAGGCAAGCGGCAAATATTGGTGTGATATTTGCGAAAGAGAAACAAATCCAAAGACTTGGTTCTACACATGTTATGATTGCGGAGTCACTCTGCATGTTTTCTGTGTCCTTGGGAATGTCAGGTACGCAAAACCAGGAGGAAAGATCAAAGAAGACGTTGGATTGATGTTTAACAATACATCTTCACGACCGCTTTGCAACTTCTGTCATTGTCGTTGCCCAGCTCCCTTCTATCTTATTAAGGCGAAGGAACTATTTTGTTCTTATTACTGTTTGCTACGTATCCAAATGAGGGCGTCCTTGATTTTTAGCATTGTTATACGTCCTCCATGGGCCATATGAACCCAACACTTAAAAAGTGGTAATATTCGAGTTTGAAACTCATTTATTTCATTGCTGTTTTTGGAGTTTTTTCCTTCCTATGAGGTTGAATTGATTGATTATCAAGCCTAGCCATATCCTTGTTTCACTTTGATAAAATTATCACCATTTCCCTTTTGTTCGTTTAAAATCAATTTTCTTTTCATTTCCCATACCTTGCTTGTTTCATAACTTTTATTCTTGTAAAATGACATCTATAATTATATCCCAATTATTATAGCAAACCTCATTCACACAACAACTTCCTTTTACCGTTTTATTTCTTACTATGTAATATACGATACAAAGCCTTATGCTACTTTTTGGGAACAAAGGTCTTATAATATTAGGGTATTCTTTTCTAAAAATTAGTGAATATTACATAGTAAGTAGCTGTATGACTCATGACTTTGGCTTCTATCTTCGGTGATCTGGGTTCATAAAATGAAATCAAGTCCTCTTCTATTATTATATTTTTTTCCCGGGGCAATGATTTTTTGTTATTTGATTAATTTAGATGAATTATAAAAGGAAGAAAACTTGCCTGTGGAGAGCTAGAAGAGTAATAAGAAAATAAAGAAGTGGAAGAAAAGTAAGAGCATTTGTATTAGCAGTCTTTCAAAAAATTTCTCAAAAATAATAAAAAAACAAAAAAATATATTATATTTAGTAAAAATAATTTTTAATAATATAAAAATAAATGAGTATCTTAAAACTTGAAAACTTACTTATTATTAGATTGGTTTTATTTTGGGAAGTTTACTAAGATATCATATAAATTAGGTGAAATGACCAGAAACATACAAAACTTTTTTTTATTACTATCATATTTCGCCTATATTTTCCATACCCAGCGTGCCCTTGTTACATGTTATAGGAAAAAACGTAATTACAAAGAATGCCATTACTTTTTAATTCCACATCAGAAAAACGCGCCGCCACGTCATAAATCGCTGACGTGTATTAATGAACTCAGCCGTAAAGCGCTACAGCGGCAATCACGGCTGAGTTACGGTATGTTGCGGCTGATTTAAGAAAAATGGCTGAGTTATGAGAAAACGGCTGACTTACGAGATAACTCATCCATAAGTTACGGCTGAGTTAACGAAATATGTCTGAGTTATGAGAAAACGGCTGACTTACGAGATAACTCATCCATAAGTTACGGCTGAGTTAACGAAATATGTCTGAGTTATGAGAAAACGGCTGACTTACGAGATAACCCAGCCATACGTTACGGCTGAGTTATAACCCGATGGTTGATTTGTCAAAATTTGGCTGAGTTATTGTCTCGACACAGCTGAATTAACTTTCTCCGACTGGCTGAGTTATTGCTTCGTTACGGCTGATTTTCGTGTAAGTGTCATAACTCAGCCGTAACGAGCTGGGTTAACGAAAAACTAGGCCTATTACGGCTGATTTAGTAGCAAAAGATTAATTACTACAATAGCATGTTTTGACGGCTGAGTTATCAAACGATACGGCTGAGCTAAAGATTTTCAGTTAAGTTACGGCTGAATTAGGCAGACATTTTTTTCGTTTTTTAATTACTGTAATAGAATTCATGTTACGACTGACTTAAAAGTTTGTTTGATGGCTGGTTTAAGACAGTTGATTTACGTGATCGCTTGGTGGCTTACTTGCCACTTCATCAATTAAAAAATGACGTCGGATGCATATTTCCATGTTATCATCAACAGAGAAATATGAAACGTTGTCTTCCTCTTCCTCGTCGTCGTCATCGTATTTCTCGCCGTCATTGTTCTTCACATCAACAGATAAATACGAAACGTCGTCTTCTTCTTTCTCGTCGTCGTCATCGTCTTTCTTGTCGTCATTGTTCTTCACCTTGTTCTTCACATTAACAGAGATATCCAGAACTTAAATTTTGAACATCCAAATCGTCATCGTCTTCCTCGTTCTTCTTCATTTTCGTTCATCCTTCTCCGATATATGATGGATCTAGTTTCGGTAATTGTGGATTGTTTACGGCTGACTTATGGATTGGAAACGAAGAGTCCACTCGAGAAAACAAAGAGTCTCCTCGAGAAAACTAAGAATCCCCACTCGAGTTCGTGAAAAAGGAGACAAAATGCGACATATATAAGACAAGCGGCCGGAAGAGACGATACGACGGCCGGAAGAGACGAGGTTTCACCGATTTAACCTACGCAACCTTTCGTCTTCCATGAAGTATTATAACTCAGTCGTGCAGTATGATAACTCAGCCGTGCAGTATGATAACTCAGCCGCGAACTTACCGGAGCAAGTTTGTTCGTGAAAAGGAGAGATTTTTAGCCGAGAAAACGAAGTGTCCACTCGAGAAAACGAAGAGTCCCCACTCGAGTTCGTGAAAAAGGAGACGAAATGCGACGGAGATAAGAGAAGCGGACGGAAGAGACGATACGACGGCAGAATTAGGGTTCGACTTCGAAATCGCCGAGAGAGAGAGGTTTCGCCGGCGAGAGAGAAGATTTTTTCCCGAAACTGTATTTCATGACGTGGATTTAGTTTTTTTCATGTTAATGAGGTGGATTAGATGTTAATGAGGTGGATTAAACTAATTTTTGGTTAATTATTTTAAATTAAAAAAATTGCAAATTAATGAAGGGTGTTAATTGTAATTACACAAGGACACAAAATATCTGAGTAATTTTTTAAAAATGTATAATATTCTAATAATAAACCAACTTTTATGTGATATGTGAGTAATTCTTTCTTTTATTTTTTTATTATTTTTTGAGACTCATTGAGAGACTATTGATGTTGATGGTCTAACATGGCAGACACAATCTAATTAAGCGGGACAATCGATAGTAGTGTTTAAATTAAACAAAGACTAACTACGTGCCTTGTAGTTGTATAACTTGTAATTATTGAGATATCCATTGGTGATAATGAGGAACCACACGAGGGAAGATATCGTTGGATTTTGCATCGAGAACCCAAAGCTTAGACTTTTTCTTAATCTTCTTCATCTCGCGGAGGTTTCCGTACAAGATTTTGTACTTGGGGCCTGAGATTCCTTGTTTCTTAAATCTTCTTGATAGCATCCATGGCCGCAACACGAGGATCCAACAAGCTTCCCATATCTTGGGAACAACAAAGGGCCGAAGAATGAGTGCTAAGAGATTGATCAGGAGTTCCATTGGAAGAACACAAGGAGTTAGTGTACTTGTATTGCCGATATGAATATAGCACATCAATTTATAGTTAAAACAGAAATTTAACCAAAGAATTTTGGTGAAAATGTTTCACATTAACTTTTAGGGTTTATTTATATATTTAACTTTGTGATTGGAAATTAATAATCTTAATAAACTTAAAATATTATTAGGATTATCATATTTTTCTCGAGATATAAACTAACTAAAGAATTATCGATCATTGTAGGGATACTATTAGTTGGCTTGTCTATTGAAGAACGAGTAAGAAACAAACACGTGAAAGTTTGGTAATTCCGAATTTCCTATATGTATTTTCCGAAAACTTTCCGGGCTAACATGATTTGAGAAAAGTTGGCCGTTGAAACTTGAAAGTAGCCCTGGGCAAATTAACCGTAACAGAATAATAGAACCGAATCGAATAGAATTAGAAAATACCGAACCAAGCTGTAATTAATGTAAATATTCGAATGGATTTTACACTTTTATATCCGAAGAGTCGGAACCAAAACTGAACCGAATCGAGAACCGAATGGTTACCAGAAATATAGTTATATACTTAAAAATAATTGTTATATTTAAATTTAAAATAGTCAAAATATCTAAAATTATAATTATAAACTGAATATATTAATTATGTTTAAACCGAAATAATCAAAATACTCAAAATATTCGAAAATTTTTAGTTATATTTGTCAAAATTAAATATATATATTCTTTTGTAAAATTTAACTAAATAACTGAAATATCCGAAATATCTGGAAAAAAATCGGGTAATTCGAATTCGCGAATCCGATCTGAACCTGGACTGAATCGAACCAAATCTGATCAAAAAAATAAACGGATGGCTTATATACTCTAATATCGAAATATTCGAAATCCAAAAAACAACTGATCTGAAACTGAACGGATAGCCAAATACACAGCTATTTGAAAGGGAGAGGAGCAAGGATTAAAAAGTAATCGGAAAAACTAAAATTTAATAATAAAAAGTGGAAGAAAAGAACAAAACCTACGCGGGGAATCAAATAATATTTGTGTTTAAATTAAATTAGACTAACTACGTGCCCATTGCCCACTAGTTAGTTTTTTTTTTTTTTTACAATTACATTCTATTATTATAGATTTGTCAGCGTCAACATTAATGTATCAATTTGCATTCATAGTTGTTAGGGGGAAAATGTGGTGCCAAAAAAAACCCTGAACAGCACACGAAACAAATTTGTGGTGCCAAAACAGATTTGGTGCCTAGACACATGATAAACTTTGGCAAATCTCAGCATACCGAAGAGTTTGGTCATCGAGTAGATTTCTAATGTTAAAAGAAGAAAGATAAGAAAATAAAGAAATAAAGAAATTCGAAGATATCATGCAGAAAAAAAAAAAATAAGCGGGATAATCGATATTAGTGTTTAATTTAAATAAGGAAACTACGTGCCGACTAGTTCAATTATTATAGATTTGTCAACGCTAATGTATATATAATGCATATAATATAACAAGTATGATACTAGTATATAGAGGAACAACAATATTGATCCATTATCACACGAAACAAAAGTGCAATAACCCAAACATCAACTCTCTTTCTCACCATCGGTAATAACCGTAACCGACCGCAACTTTCCATGGATACGGAGCTTAAAAGACCACAACCATAGTGTCTCCGACGCTTACAATAGTGATGGTTTGGAATGCGATGCTTGCGATGGATCGTATTCTGATGGCTACTCTTGCCATATATGCAAGTTCACCATTCACCAGAAATGTGCTTTTCTGTTCTATATGCAAGTGAGATTAATGAATCACCCTTCTCATGATGGACATCTTGTTAAGCTTCTAACAACGGGGGCTCCTGATCACACCGATCCCAATTGCCATATCTGCGGTAAAAACACTAAGCGCCTCCTTTTTCATTGTTTCACATGTAATCTCAATTTGGACATCGACTGCATGGTTGCTACCGTGTCTCCGCAAGGCAACCCGAAATTTCCGTGGCACCCTCATCCCCTACTCAAAACTTATTTTACCAGCGATATGTATTGCGAAGTTTGTCTTGAGAGACAAGGGAATGGCGTCTTTTGTCCTCGTTGTAGGTTGTCGGTTCATCACAAATGCGTCTCCGCACTTAAGTCACCAGAGATCACTCACCCTTCTCATGTCAGACACCCTCTTAAGCTTCTCACTGTCGGTGCTCCCGATTACACTGACCAGACATGTGATATATGTGGAGACGACACGGAGAACTTGCTTTATCATTGTGATATTTGCAAGTTCAACTTGGATCTTTATTGTGCGATTACCGAACCCCAACCAGTATCTCTTCCGGATATGAAGGTCCATGAGCATACACTCACACTCATGCCAAAAGTGATCACCTTCGTTTGTGATGCTTGCGGGACGGAAGGCAATGGTGCTCCTTATGTCTGTACTCAGTGTGATTTCATGACCTTCCATCAAAAGTGTGCTCGTTTGCCACTTGTCATTCACGTCAATCACCATGATCACCGTGTTTCTTACAAGTATACTCTTGGTCCTGGAGAATGGAAATGTGGAGTTTGTTTGGAAGAGATTGACTGGTCATATGGGGTTTATACTTGTTCGCTTTGTCCTACTATTGCTCTTCATTCAAGATGTGCAACAAGGAAAGACGTGTGGGACGAGAAAGAGCTTGATGGAGTACCCGAAGAAATTGAGGATATCGAGCCATTCAAGAGGAATGATGACAACACTATAACTCATTCCGCTCATGATGAACACAACCTGAGCCTCAACGAAGACGGTGATGCTTTGGAGGGAAGCAAATTGTGTAGAGCATGTGCTCGTCCCATCGGTTCTGACACATTTTACAGCTGTTCAGATTGCAGTTTCATCCTCCATGAAACCTGTGCTAATCTTCCTAAGAAGAAACGGCATTTTCTAAGCCCGACACCTCTCACTCTTCAGTTTGAAAGACAATACGACGTCGAAGAATGCCATGCTTGTCAGCAATGTTGCCTCGATGAAGGATTCATGTATGTTGATGGATATGAGCGCTTTGACATATTATGCAGTTCGATTACTGTTCCTTTTATCCATGGAAGTCATCCTCATCCCTTATTCTACCTCAAACTATCTGACCGTAGTGGCCCCAAGACATGCCAGAGTTGCGGCATCCATGAAAGAGGAGTCGTCATAGGTTGTATCTTGACGGCACGCATATGCTTGCGATGTAGTTTTGCCCAAATGTTAGTAGCAGCAAAATGAATCCCAAAACCATAAGCTCTGCAAAAAAAATCAATTTCTGAGTTTTAACCCAAAATCCAAATTCAATTCGAGGGTTTTCAGATTTTTTTGGTACCGTTTTTGATCTTTTGAAGAGCTTCGTATAAGGCTTGAGAAAGAATATTCCTTTAAGCTGATCATACTAAAATCAATCTCAATGTGCAGACCCAATTGCAACCTACTTACAATGCTATACCTGGAATCTAAGACAACTTTATAGACGAGATGCTAAGGAGATATATGTTTTAAGAACTGAGTGACAACACCAAACGAAAAGAATCACAAAATTTTCAAGAAATAATCCACCTTAGGTAGCAAAATGACACATATAAGTTTCGTTACGGCATTTTCACGAACACTTTGTGTGCAGATTTTACTCAATATGACATACCAAAGATTCAACATTTGCGCAAACAAGGATTATAGGGAAATAGAGATAGGTGCATTAGAACAAGAAACAACATTTTTCAAAGCGGAACAATGAAGTCGATTATTAAATCGATTGGTTAAGAGAGCGGAGAAAGATGATGAGATTTCAGATGTAAACGTACCAGATCAAAGAGGGATTTGGGCAGCGAAAAAAATACTGGCCCTAAATACCTAATGTTCAAAAATAAGAAGATGAACAGAATCTTCATCCTCCAAACCCTACAAACTCTTACCAAATATCGCAGCCCCCGAAAAACCTAAACACCGCCGGAAGAGGAGAAACAACAGAACTGTAAGCCCAAAAAGTCGAACTGGTGAGAAGCCGGAGAGACGAAAGTAAAGGCGAATAATTGTAAAACCGCACTCCGGTCACCATGTCCTCCGAGCCGCAACCCATATATCCGATGAAAATGGCGAGAGATCGAGACTGAGAGTGAGAGGGATCGAGACTGAGAGTGAGAGGGATCGAGACTGAGAGTGAGAGGGATCGAGACTGAGAGCGTCGGGAGAGAGGGCGTCGCCGAGAGGGAGGGAGGCGAGAGAGGGGATCGTCGAGAGAGAGGGATTCGGCCAGAGAGATGAAGAAAAAGTTGAATTGATTAAACATGTGAGGGTTGGGTTTGAGCATGTGAGAGCGTACGCTGTTCTGATACAGATTATTACAAAAATATCTTGTTGCAATCTTAGATACACATTTTTGTGGCTTTTTTAAACACATTTGCGATAAATAATTGTTCATCTCTAACAACTTATCTACAAAAAATTACAAATTATTTTCTAACTAATTTTGTTACGTATTTTTTGTAGTTTTTTGAAACAAATTTACTACAAATAAAATTTTATCGCAAACAGTAGTAAAATATCTACAAAAATTACAAATTCGTTATAATTTTTTATTTATTTTTAATTATAACAAATTCTCGTAAAAATATAACAAAATTTAGCTACAATTTTTTTTTGTCACAAAAAACGTAACTATATTAACTCATTCTTGTAGTGAATAATAAACCAGCCCTCCTCACTTGGTAGCATTTGTAAATATGATCGATATCCATATCCAAGATAACAATCATAAAATAATGTACACCAAAACGTAATTGTACTAATATTTTGTATTCGTAGCTGTCCAATTTGCAAGATTTGTTAAATATAAAGTCAAAACCATAAAAACTATACTATAAAACAAAAATGTAATAATTTGTTTTTTTTTGTTTTTGTAACTGAAAAATGTAATAATTTGTTAAGGACATAAATATTAATTCAAGATTTCGTAGTCATAAAACTCTTTAAGACTCTCAACTTTAATTATCTATTTTATAGTTTTAGGGGGATGTATTGAATTAGGATTTTTGAAGATTTGATGGTTCTTTTAAAATCTTTTGTTATTGAACTAATAATTTCTAAATGTTTTACCAAATTTTATGTTATTCAATCAAGAATTTATAAAAAGTAAATCAAATCCCTATTGGAAATATTTTAAATAGTGGATTTTAGAAGATTCTTAGTAATTTTAAGTGGTTTTGGTGGGATTTGTTAGTTAAAAATATAAAAAAACCAAATTCTATAGTTTTAAGTGGGATTTTATAAACTTTAATAACAAATCATAAAAAAAAATTTAATTCACCCAAATTTATCTAAAATTTCATTAAAACTCAAATTGTTCGAAATCAACAACTCGATGTGAGCTGTCATGACTTTGGCGTCGCCTTCAATGATCTGGATTAATACAATGAAATCAAATATTTTATTCTATTTTATAGTTTTATTTATCTCGAAGGTATCACCAACGCTCGATGTGAGCTGTCATCATGACTTTGGCTTCTGCCTTCGATGATCGGCTCAAATATTTTATGTTGTTGTCTTGTTTTCCGGGGTAGTGATTTTCTGCTATTTAATTTAAAATAATTAAAAACGGGAAAACTTTCTTGTTGAGAGTTAGAAGGGCAACAAAGATGAGAAGTAAAGAAGTCGAATAAAAGACACACAAAACCTAAGCGGGATAATCGATATTAGTGTTTCAATTAAACAAAGACTAACTACGTTACCTTCTGTTATTATAGACTCGTCACACCACCACACGACAAATGTATTGAAATGTCATTTCTAACATTGGCAAATCTCAGCACACGACAAAGTTTGTCCTATCTCTAACAGTAAGCTTGCGAATTGAACCTAGAATTCTAAACATTATATATGAATCCTAAATCCTTTGAACAAAAAAAAAAAAAAGCATATGAATCCTAAATATGTGAATAAGATACAGATCTTCAAACCCTTATAAACATGCGAATGAAAACAAAATTAATCTCTAAACCCTAACATATGTGAAAAGCACCCAATATTTTCAATCCGAATATATGCAAATATTTTCTTTTTAGATTTCTGGAACTTAAACATAGACTGGAAAAAACAGATGGAATTGAAGTAACAGTAAAAGTTAAACTTACAATTTCTTACTACGACATCAAATGCTTGCTTTTTTGTTCTTCAAAAGTTTTATATTATTATTAATATTAATTTCTTTTTTTTAAATCGTAAAAGTTCCAGAGTTTCAGATCTTTGGTCTGTAGTTTCTCCTAATATTAGGAATCAACTTTTAAATATTATGATTTAAAAAATATTCTTCCGTCCCAAATGAGATTTAAATTTCAAACACAACAAAACCAACCCTATTGCATTACCACTATACAACCACCCCTTGATATAATATTTTTTTTTGTCTTATACTATTAAAGCACTCTTTTGTAAAACTTAGTGAATAAATATATTCTGAATTACATGTTTACACAATTTCGAAACATTATGATAACTACGTATCATCAGCGGCTCAATGTGATTTGTCATTTTTAGCAAAAAAAAGAAAAAAGTGATTTGTCATGACTCTGGCTTTTGTCCTCGGTGATCTGTATTGGTACAATGAAATCAACTCTATTTTTCTGTTTTGTTTTATGTGGTAATGATTTTTTTGATATTTAATTTAGGTGAATTAAAAAAAAAGGAAGATAACTTGCCTGTTGATAATTAAAAGAGAAAATGTAATAAAGTAAACAAAATCTGAGCGGGAGCATCGATAGTACGCAGTGTTTAAATTAAACAAAATGCTAACTACTTGCTCACCAGTTGTATTATTATAGAGATTAGTCAACGTCAATATTAATGCATACAATATAACAAGTATAGAAGTGATTACATTATATAGAGAAAATTATCAGTATTGATACATTATTACACGAAACAAAATTTCAATTACCCAAACATCAATTTTGCATTCTCTCCACCTCTGATAACCGCAAGCGCCATCGATATGGAGCTAAAAGGGCACGATCATACTGTAGGACACCATGGAGGTTATCCTGGTTTGGATTGCGATGCTTGCGATCGGTCGTATGATCCCAATGGCATAGGATGCTATGAATGCGACTTTAGCATTCACAATAAATGTGCTTTTGTGTTCAACATACAAGAGACATTATCAGAGCATCCTTCTCATGTTGGACATCTTGTTAAGCTTCTCACAACGGGGGCTCCTGATCACACCGATCCGAAATGCCATATATGCGGTAAAAACACTAAGCGCATCCTTTTTCATTGTTCCACATGTAATCTCAGTTTGGACATCGACTGCATGGTTGATGCCATGTCTTCCCGAGCCCGTCTGAATATGCCGTGGCACTATCATCCTCTACTCATGCTTGATGTTGGTGAATATATGCTCTGCGCACTTTGTGGTCTGCCCAGCGGATATGGCTACTGTTGCCTTCGTTGTAGGTTGATGGTTCATGAGAAATGCGCCTCCCTATTTGAGACACCAGAGATCACTCATCCTTTACATGCCAGACACTCTCTTAAGCTTCTCACCCGAGGACCTCCCGACTACACAGATCCAGCAGTATGTCATGTGTGTGGAAAACATCCTGGAAACTTTCTTTACCATTGTGATATTTGCAAGTTCAACGTGGATATGGTTTGTGCTATTGAATCACACCAGCAGCATAGATTGACACCGGTTGCTCTTTCAAAGATGAAGGTCCACGAGCATACACTCAAACTTATCCCAAGATTGATCTCCTTCGTTTGCGATGCTTGTGGTGAGAAAGGCGACCGTTCTCCCTATGTTTGTGTTCAATGTGAGCTCATGTTCTTCCATCAACGTTGTGCTCGTTTACCACGTGTTATTCACGTCAATCGCCATCATCACCGCGTTTCTTACACGTATCCTCTTGGTCGTGGAGAATGGGATTGTGGAGTTTGTTTGGAAGAGATTGATTGGTCATATGGGGCTTATTCTTGTTCCATATGTCCTAGTTATACTCTTCATTCAAGATGTGCAACAAGGGAGGACGTGTGGGATGGGGAAGAACTTGATGGATTACCTGAAGAAGTTGAAGATATTGAGCCATTCAAAGTGAATGATGACAACACTATAACTCATTTCGCTCATGATGAACACAACCTGAGCCTCAACGAAGACGGCATTGCTTTGGAGGAAAGCATCTTGTGTGGAGCATGTGTTCGTCCCATCGGTTCTAACGACTTCTACAGTTGTTTGGATTGCAGTTTCGTTCTCCATGAAACGTGTGCTAATCTTCCTAAGACGATAAGACATTTTCTAAGCCCAAGACCTCTCACTCTTTGCCTCAACAGAAATAACACCGATACAACATGCGGAGCTTGTATTCAGATGTGCTGCGAAGGATTCATGTATATGGATGGAGATGAGCCCTTTGACTTACTATGCACTTCGATCACTGTGCCATTTATCCATGGAAGTCATCCTCATCCGTTACTGTACCTCACAGATGG
The DNA here is from genome assembly GCA_020283515.1 of Alliaria petiolata. Lineage (NCBI taxonomy): Eukaryota > Viridiplantae > Streptophyta > Magnoliopsida > Brassicales > Brassicaceae > Alliaria > Alliaria petiolata. Next base: position 14,060,621 of record JAHZTW010000005.1, on the reverse strand, counting down.
TCCTGACGATGGCATGAAGACATGCCAGAGTTGCGACGGTTGTGTATATCAAGGCTTCCTAGGCTGTACCAAATGCAATTATTATTTGGATTTCCGTTGCGCAACTCTACCATTAACTGTAAGCCTTCGGTATTATGAGCATCCGCTTACTCTTTGTTACGGTGAAAAGGCAAGTGGCAAGTATTGGTGTGATATCTGCGAAGGAGAAACAGATCCAGAGAATTGGTTTTACACCTCTGATTGCGGAGCCACTCTGCATGTTTACTGTGTACTTGGGCATGTCAGGTATCCCAAACCAGGAGGAAAGAGCAGAGACGGCCTTGAGTTGGTGCTTAACAACAAATCTTCACGACCACTTTGCAACAACTGTCATTTCCGTTGCCCAGCTCCCTTCTTCATTATTATGGAGAACGAATTATATTGTTCTTATTATTGTTTCCTACGTACCCAAATGAAGGCGTCCTCGATTGGTGGCGCTGCTGTGCGTCCTCCGTGGGTAGATACACCCGATATGCACTGGTAATACTCGACCCACAAACTCATCTACTTTGTTTGCTTTGCTACTTTTGGATTTGTTTTTGCTATGAATTTTGTATTGATTGTTGTTGTGACTATTGGCCAAATTAATAATGAACCAGTATTGTCAATCACCTGCTTACATTTTACATTACATGAACCCATTCAACTGTTAAATATTTTAGCCATTGTGAATAGTCTTATAAGTAGCACGACATAAGAACATCTGACTGTAACTTTGTACCATATTATAATTTTACCTAAAACATCAAATTCGAGAAAAAAAGTTGAAATTCATAATAGATGAACGCACTTGGAATTTCCTCGTTAGCAGACGGGAAAAAACAAACTCTTCTCTCATAGAAACACAAAATGAAAGCAAACAGAGTGGAAGTCAGAGTGAGACAGTTTTTGTTGTTGTTTTTACCGGTGAAGCCGTGAAGAAGCATTGTCGTGAGCAGATGCTTCAAAATAAGCTTTCTCTGCATCATCTAATCTGTCTTGGAACATCGTCCACTCTCTCCTGCACCTTTCCCTCACCTGCAAATAACAGATAAGGTCGGATATAGAGTGTTATTATATCTTAAGAGTACAAATAAATGCGAGAGGATCCTACTCTATCAACCGATTAAAACAAAAGATTAGTTGATTCATCCATTCGTGTATCGATATTTACCCCTTCCCACGGTTGTTTCCCTCGCTCTGGTTGTCCCTGTCATATTTTCGATGCACCAAAAGAAAAGGGAAGATTAACAATTCTGTTCAATGCATGTACATCACACCGCTAATGAAGTAAAGATACAATTATTTAGATATGGGAATGCATCACACCCTAATGTTACCGCACCAATAACTATTTTTTTTTAAAAAACTATTAGGTTTTGAGCTTGAAATATATGACTGCATAGTTAACACAACTACTCTCTAAGGTCTTGAAAATGCAGGGGACTAATTTTCCTAGGATATATCCAAGGGAGAAGTTGCGTTACATAAATACCAAGGGCAGTCCATAAAATGTAAGTAAAATCTTAGTTTAGTAGCGCGGAAAATAGAGCAAACAGGGATTTGAGAGAATACTTGGTTCCCGAGTGACGGAACACCTTGGTGAATAATCCATTGAGCATCTACAACTCCAATTTTCTCATGCGCATTCTGTTAATTGCAAGATTAGTGAGCACATAAAACAAGTGTGTACAGAATCCATGAGAAAGATATCTAAATCACTAAATGTGCATATAGCTGTGGCCAAAGGAAGTGAAGTTGCAGACCTGAACACATTTTCGAACCGCAAAGTCCAGACCCCATCCATGAACCAAATCGTTCTGCGGTTACAAGGTAACAATTGGATTGCTGAATAGAAATTTGTTTTGATTCCCTTAAAGAAAGAGCACTTGCAATTCGGTTGTTCTGCAAACCTGAATCATATGCCACACACAGCGCCATGCTTTACGGGAGAAAACAGGAGCCATAATCTCAACGAATCTGTTTATGGTTTACATAAGCATGAACGATTAAAATATTAACTATCTGTACAAATCAATCTTATTAATCATCTATGTAATACTAAAGGAAGTATATTGATAGGCAAGTAAAGTAAGCATACGCTGCACAAGGGGGTAAATTTGGATCACTGCACCAGCCATTCCTCTCCTCAGCATGCCTGCAAGAAAATATGAGAGGGAATATGGAGTAAGTGCAAGTTTAATATGACCAAAGCGATGGTAGAAAATGAACTTTATTATATCTATACTATCCTCACTTGTGGACTTCAGTGTCGTCTCTTTTCTTTGTCATCTCCCATGTGAGCCCTTCATACGGCTCTAACCCAGGCTGTGAGATTTCCAAACCATGTTTCTTCACCACCGCCAGATATCTGTCAAAGAAATACAATCTTCATAACCTAGAATCGCCAATTTAAGGAAGTCAAAGCTTCAAAACAATACTTTTCCGAATCAAAGTGTTCCACGCCAAGATCCTCGTCCCAAATGAAGATATATTCATAGGGGGTGACTATGTCGGGATGAAGAAATCGCTTGGCATACCACCTTCAGGGAAAATTCATAGATTTTTCTTAGTGAATCTGTCAGTGCATAGAAACTCCTACTAGGAGGAAGATGGGAGGTTTTTACTTAGGAAATTAGCTCGCTAACCATTTCGTTTGTTTCTGAATGCTCACATGAATGGCTCGCTTGGACCATTCAAATTCTCCCCATTCGCTGGCCCGGCCATCGTAGTGGAACAGCATTATAGTGAAGTTATCTGAGAACTGAGAAATGCAAAGTCAAGCAATGAGAAAAGGAGAAGGAAAGAACAAAAGAAGTACGGGAAGGCAGGATACCTTCTTCAGTGCAGCATCTATATTTTTCCTCTGATCATAACCAACCGTAAATGTTACTAGATACCGCTGCTTGATTGTTAGATCCTGCATGGCGTACCAATTACCAACGAAATGTGAAATGATCTTGACGCCATACTGATGTAATACAAGCCAGTAGATTCAAATTTAAGAACCTCATTAGGGTCACCCCACAATCGACGGAGGTACAAATCTGATTCAGGTGTGACTATATCTGGGGGTAGCCTCTCAGCACCACGGGGGTTAGTAGGAACCCATATCTGCGATAGCAAGTATAGTTTTATCTTCGTTTTCTGATCAAAACATAGAAAGTACAGAAAGCAGTGAATCCCCAACCTTAGTGTCATTATAGTTATAGGGGGGATCAGGGATGTCTTTCTTGAGTTTGAGGCTCTTTGTGGAAGACCAAGCGCCAAATAGTCTTTGCCTGGATAAGTCTGAGTATTTATCCTCAATGTATGCAAGATCGATCGAGGGAAACAATGTGGATGGAAGATTCATCTAACCATTGTAAAACAAGAAGATAAAAACCAAGCAATGATACACATAACCAAGTTTAAACTGAATGAAAATCTTGATTTGTACCTTAGTTAAGGTTAGGGTTGGAAAGGTAATACCCATAAGGAAACCAACTATGACACCGAAAAAGGATGTTAATAGAAGCCTCATCATCTGACTGGGTCTTCTCATAGTTCCACTGTATCTCAAAAGAGAAATGTACATGGTTTGAGAATTTAATACAGATAAGGATTGAAATAAAAAACAGTTTACAGATTCACAAAGATACTTGGTTAAATTAGTATACTGCCTATATATACTGATTAAGACCTGTAAAACAAAAGCACCTACCACAGTATGTACCTACAGGTTGTTTATCTGATATCTACTGTCTATGCAGGCGTAAAGTTGCGATACTAAGAACTGCACATGTTCATTCCTTCACTTTCGTCACAATTGAATCTTCGATGCCTCTAAGAACAACAAAAAAAAACATCAAACGTAAGACAACATGATCAACTTAAGAACAATCCTTCAGGATCTCAGGGAAAAAAACGAGCTTTGTAAAGCCTACACTCAATAGTGTGAACAATCACAGAGCGGAAATTCGACATCCTTAACCAATTCACAATAGAATCTCCTAAGAATAGCTTTTCCCAAGCAGAATCATAATGCAACTACACCATTTCAATGTATAGATATCAGTTGTTCCCAATTCTCAATATCATGCGCTAGCTTAATAAAATTCCACAGGGAGAAAATTAATTGAATTTTACCAAGTCACCTAGGATCACAGCAATTCATTAGAAATTAACAAAGTCTTAAACATAAAACCAGAAAAATTGCTTCTCGTTTCCATTGTTCAGTGAAAATATCAATTCTGCACTCAAAATCTTCTATCTACGACAACAAATTTATGTAGCCCCAATAAAACACTACTCCAAAAATTCGAAGAACATGTGATCATATACCGAAATAGAAAGGATCAAAGGAAAACACTATTGGGTCCTGTATGAGCGACACAGAGAAAACACCAAATTCACAATCCGACAAACACAGAACTCATAAAAGCGTCGATCACCATTCGTAACGAAGCAAAACGGGTTCTGCTTAAAACGTTTCGAGATCTTCAGCTCTGAAACCAGAAATGGTCCACGCTTTGTCGAAATTACTGCAGGAAACGGCAAAATCGGCAGCTTCTAAACTCAAATTTTGGTAACTCTTTGACGAAAATTGTCTCTTGCGAAACTCGGTTAAGTTAATCAATCTCACTCATAAAAGAACTTTACTTCGTATCGATTATTTAAGCCCCATAAAAAGTGATAAATTGGGCCTTTCATTCAGACCCATTCAAGTAAGGCCTGAGATACACGTGGCAGAAGGAGTTAGCTGCAAAAACTTCTGTTAAGCTATCCACATGGCAGCTAAACAGATACATTATGATAATCACAGATTAAGAAATCAATAGATAGCATTTGGGTACTGAAAGTTATAGATATATGATACACTCATTAATTAATAGATAGCATTTGGGTACTGAAAGTTACAAGTATAAGTTCTTCTATAGACTATAGATAGTACTATAGATCTATGCCCCGAAAGATCAATAATAATTGAAGTATAGTAAATCGATGTAATTTAGGTTATTAGATATTTAAATATTAAATTACGAAACTAATTTATAAGATAATTACACTATATAACGATGTATATATACACATTGTATTATGGATATGTATATATAATAAATATAGAAAGGTATTGTTTTATTTAATAATTTATATATTAAATTTAAATTTTGAAACAAATTCATAAAACAATAATACTATATAAAGATAATTACGTATATATCGTATTGTGAATGTATATATATATAAAAATAAATATACAAATATAAAAGTTACGTTCAATTTTCCGTCTATACTTACAAAAATATCATAATAATATCATTCAACTTCCTCATTCAATATCTTTTTATGCATTTATATTTTATTTCATTCGCATATCGCATATAATATCCGTAAATATATACAAAAAACTTTGTACAGTATTTTTTAGTCGATTCCTTCTAACACAATTTTTTATGAACTATTATCTAATTTACAGTCCCAATATAGTTATTTTTCAAATTCACTGATATTTTAAACCACACATCAAGAAGTGTCCAACCTTTATATTTTTTTTTTTTGGATTTTAGATTTTTGATGCTATAATTAAAAATGGTATAAAGTGTAATCAAATTGAGTATAAATTGATATAATATCAAAAACAAAAACTGATCTTATAAGGTTTTAATTGTTTTACTCAAGTTATAGTTAAATATATATAATTTTTTTTCAAAAATGCAAGTTTTATAATAGTTTTTTTTTTGTCTGGTTCAAATAAAAAGTTAGTTACTTTCCAAATTGAAATTTCAGATTTGATCTGACTTGTATCGGTGCATCCAGATGACACTCCTAATGCTCATTAACGACGATGTAAATATGGAATATACTTGATAAACCTTCCCTTTATACGCAACGACGTCGTACCACTCCTGAAAATGCCAATCAAAGATCTAACAAAACAAAACAAAATTCGACTTGGATTTCAAAATATTTAAAACGGAAAACTCAGATCTTTTCTTCCTTTGTTCCTGAGATTTTTTCCTCCTATGTTTCAACATTGAACTTTAGAAAATCAATAGCGTTTAATATTATTTTTGTTGGGAGTTTTTCAGCAGAAATTGAAACTTCGTGATTAGAATTTTAATTTTGCCTGATTTTCTGGGGTTTCTTTTTGGGGCTCGTGTCGTGGATTTGCAGCACCTGAGCACCGATGTCTTCATCGCCGGACATTGCCGGAATCCTGGATAACACGAAGGAGCTTGATCGGTTAAGGAAAGAACAAGAGGAAGTTCTTGTGGAGATCAATAAGATGCATAAGAAGCTTCAAGCTAGTAAGTGTTTTCCTTTTTGAACCAATTTATGGTATTCACTTCCCAAATTTGTGATGATCTGAGACTGGTTTTGATCTTCTTCCCTGGACCGCGATTTCAATTAGTACTGATTTTGTTCGATTAGTTATTGGTTTCTGATAGTTTCGGGGTTTGGATCTTGAAGTAATTAAGCCAAGTTAATTAGTAACGTTAGATAATTCTACAGTAGATGGACTACATTAATACATATTAGATGCTGCTACATTCGAATTTTCTGAATACGATTATCTGCCAAGAGACTCAAATCATTCATGGAAGCATTGTTGTAATGTAAGAGATTGATTTAACTTATTTACATGCTTCAATGGAATCATAAAAATTAAAAAAATTAAAAAAAATTTAGCCAATTTAGTAGTTTTCCTTTAGACATTTGTTCCTGTGAGTCACACTAACTTGTTTGAGGAGCTTTAGTTTTCCCTGATTTCGTAATTAGAAAGTATCACCCCCCACAGTGGATTCGACTTATCGGATTATCTATTATGGAAACAAACTAATGAGAATCTGAAGCATTTTCGCGCGAAATGAGCTCGTCTTGTGGAGTATAATCATATAGAGTGAAGCTTATTTCAGCTAGATAGCTCAGAGTTAATGTGACTTTAGAACAGATTCTTGCTTTCGATTGTATATTGCGTGATAGATATCCACATTTAGTGGTCTCAGATATACTTAGCCGTAAGGATTAAGGCAATCAATGGAGTCACAAACAATCGCTTTCTGTTTGTTTATGAATTCCTTTGACCAATAGCGTTTGAAAAATCAGCTCTATGGAGGCTCTAATGCTCATCTACGTGGTAAATTATATGGCTGACTCTTGATTGTGTTCGAATGCAGCGCCTGAGATAGTTGAGAAGCCTGGTGATACCTCATTGTCAAAGCTTAAAAATTTGTACATTCAAGCAAAAGAGCTTTCAGAAAGTGAAGTAACGTAAGCCAGATTCCTTCATCATTTCCTTTTCGTTGTTACATCAGTGAGAGTACTCAAGTTTTGAATGAGTTAGAGAGTGATGATACAACTAAATGACACCATTTTTGTGTGCTTTAAAACTTTGTGTTTAACACAGTGTCTCAAACATCCTGCTTACTCAGTTGGATTCCCTTCTTCCATCTGGACCAACTGGTCAACAACGCAGAAAAATAGGTATACTTCGACTACCATTTAGACCTTTGGGATAGTCTGTAATGATTACTCTTTGGGCTTTATTGTTCTTGTGAGAAAGCAAAGACTTGATACTCTTTTGAGTCTCAAACTTCTCCAATGATTTGATATTATAAAAGAGGGATTAAGATTTTCCGATGCTTGTAATGATATCACATAAGTGGCAGAAGGCAACGATCAGAAGAGGAAGAGAATGAAAGGAGATTCAGATGTAACAAGAGTTTCTCCTTCCATGAGAAATCAAATTGAGGCATATGCCAGTCTAAGGGGTGAACAGGTACACCAACAGCTACTTCTTTTCTTTGAGTTGAATCACTAAAGGCGAAAATCATTGTGACATCTGTTTTCTTTAGGTTGCTGCAAGAGTCACAGCGGATGATGCCGAGAAGGATGAATGGTTTGTGGTGAAAGTAATTCACTTCGATAGAGAAACAAAAGAGTAAGCTTGGACCCTTCTAATAAGAATCCCACATTGGTTAGCCGAGGGAACAATAGTCGTTATCACGCAATTATGTATAAGTATTTTCTCTGAAAGAGAGATTCTGAAAATGTGTCATGAATCTGATTGTCAATAGTCAAGTATTCTTATACTTTGAGTTTCCGTCTGCAATGGATTCATATAATGGTCTAAAAATAAGCTCAAACTTTTGTCACAGAGTTGAAGTACTCGATGAAGAACCAGGAGATGATGAAGAAGGAGGTGGCCAGAGGTAATTAAGGCTCATTATGAGAAACTCAAGAAAGTTTTGCAAATGACATTTGAATAACTTGCTGATCATTCTCTTGCAATCTTTTAGGACGTATAAATTATCAATGTCGTGTATTTTACCGTTTCCAAAACGGAATGATCCTTCAAACACACAAGAGTTTCTACCAGGGAAACACGTCTTAGCTGTATATCCAGGAACCACAGCGCTTTACAAGGCGACTGTAATAAGTACCCCACGAAAGGTTAGTTTTTTTTTCTTTCATCCCGCACCATTTTAATTTCGTTTCAACAATGTAAAGAAACAAAAAAAAAAAAAAAAATAACCTCTAGATACTCAAACTTTGCATGTTGCACATCGGGTTACAGAGGAAGTCTGACGAGTAAGTTCCTCCACACTTTTGTTCATATACATCATTAACTAATTAAGCATTTCTGGTTAAGACTTGAGAATCCCAAGTGCTTATTTATGATAAATTTCTGATCACACCAGGTACTTGCTAGAATTCGATGACGATGAGGAAGACGGAGCATTGCCTCAAAGAACAGTGCCTTTCCACAAAGTGGTAGCTTTACCAGAAGGCCATCGCCAGTGATTTCAAATGGGTACATTGAACTAAGAGACTCTTCATGTTTGTTTGTTTCTTTGAGGCCAAGGCCAAAGCAAAAGTTAAAGGTTGTTGTTGCCTTTGTTTGTGTTCAAAGGAGATCTCTTTGAAGAATAAAAGAGGTAAGTTTTTTGGTTTCTATTCAGTTTGGGGAAAAGCTACTCTAGTTTAACATATGAATGTGTATATATGTATGGATATTTATATCATGTTGAGACACAATGTTAGACACAAAAGAATCTCTTTTTTGTTTGTATGAAATTTTCATTTACAAGTTTTGTGATATAAATAAAAAGTTGAGGAGATGAAAAAACCCCAAATAGTCATTTATACTCAAATAGTTTCTTGTGTAAAATATTTTGCGTATTCAAACCAAACTTAAACGGAATTCGAAATATTTGAAATATAATTATATATCAAAAATATTAATTATATTTGGAATTGAAATAACTAAAATATACAAATATTAGTTATGTTTATATTGAAATAACAAAAATATGTTAATGTCTTTAGTTATATTTGTTTATATTAAAAGAACCATATTTCATTAAAAATTAAACCAATCTTTTACGTTTTTTTGTATATTTCAGGTAGTTCTAATTGTTTTTTAAATAGTTTAGTTAGTTTTTTTTTTTATAGTTTTAAGTAGGGGTGTCCAATCTGGATATCGGTTCGGTTTCGATTCGGTTTTCTCGGTTTTTCGCTTTTTCGGTTAGTAAAAAATAGTTATCATTTTAATACCATATCTAATTTGGTTTGTTTCGGTTTGGATATCTTCGGTTTTCGATTTATTCGGTTTTTAACCAAAAACTAAAAAATTTGTTTTGTATAATGTGAATTTTGGTTTTTCGTATAAAAAATTAGAAATGGTAACAAATTCTATATGAATTATAGTTTATGGTTCGGTTAATGATTTAGTGTTCATATCTTTGTTATGGTTCCATATAAAATTGTTTTTTATTTTTCATTCTTAATAATTTAAGATTAGATTAATTATGTTGTTTTATTTTAAAATTTGTTTAGACATTAAGTTTTCGGGTTACAAAACTTACATACTTATTGTATACTATATACTATTATATTGTGATTTAAAATTAATCGGTTTTTTCGGTTTAATCGGTTTTATCGATTAATATCCAAACCATATCCGCATCCTACGGTTTTGAAATTATTACATCCGTACGGTTAATATAATATATCCATATTCCAACCACATGTTCTATTTCGGTTCGGTTCGATTCGGTTCGGTTCGGTTCGATTTTACCGGATTGGACAGCCCTAGTTTTAAGTATTTCGAGTAGTTCAAAAAACCAATCCGAACCGAAACCAAATAATTTTGATTCTAGTACATCAGTTCTCAGTTAATAACTTAATATTAATCCAAACCGATCAGAATCAAGATTTATTCAAACCGATCCGAACTGGATTTTTCTCAGTTATAGATTTTAAATCTTTCCATACACTATCTAAAATTGGACCGAACCGATCCGATCCGAATACCCCCGAGACCTTAGGGTTTTGTCCAAAAATGTGGTGTAGCTCTTCTTCTTCTTCGTTTGTGTCTCACGTCTGCAACTTGTCATCCTCGTTTAACTGGTTAAGAAACTCATATTCCTCAAATCCGTCTACTCTCTTTGGAGCTGTGATCTTTTATCTTGAATCGATTTCGTCTGTATCTGTTTTCATCAGATTGAGGTGTTTGTGAGAAGACTAGAATCTCTTTCGCATCAAACGCTGGAGAAGAAGAGCTTTGAAAGATGATATCGGAGTTGATGAAGGGACATGAAAAGAAAAGAAAAGCGTTAAAGATGAAGACGAATGTGATAAAGGGACATGAACGCCCATTGACGTACCTCAATTACAATAGAGATGGCGATATGCTATTCTCCTGCGCCAAGGATCACACTCCCATTCTCTGGCGTGCCGATAACGGCGAACGCCATGGAACCTACCGTGGCCACAATGGTGCTGTTTGGTGTTGTGATATCTCAAGTAAGTCTCCCTGAGATGAGATGATTCATAATATAATTGAGTGGATGAGGAGATTCAATTTTCCATGAGTAGTAAGGGTTTTTGTAGAGTTTATTTTGTTTCCTTGGAATGGAAGCTGAATAAAAATGTTATATAGAAAACTCTTTTATTTTATTTTTGTCTTATTAGAGCTGAGTTTTTAGTGTTTGTGAATTTAGGGGACTCGTCGAGATTGATAACTGGTAGTGCTGATCAGACCGCAAAGCTATGGGATGTGGAAACTGGAAGACAGCTGTTCACATTCAGTTTTGGTTCTCCGGCGAGGTCTGTGGATTTTTCTGTTGGAGACAAGCTTGCAGTGATCACCACTGATCCATTCATGGAACTTACTTCTGCTGTTCATGTGAAACGCATCGCCGAAGATCCCCAAGACCGTAAGTTATATATATAATATTGTATAAGTGGAAAATGTACAAAAGTTTTCAAGTCTGTGTATGTGTAAAAGGAAACTGTTTGATGCAATGGTGCAGAGAATGGTGAATCTGTGCTTATCCTTCAAAGTCCTGATGGGAGGAAGAGGATAAACAGAGCTGTTTGGGGACCCTTGAACCAAACCATTGTTAGTGGTGGTGAAGATGCTGTCATCAGGATCTGGGATGCTGAGGTAATTCAAAAATTTTCTTTTAAGGGTTTTATGGTGTATCAATTTCATTTTTTTTTAGTGTTAATTAGCTTTAACTAATGACTATGGTGCTGCCATTGTTGTTGCTAGACTGGAACATTGCTCAAGGAATCGGATGAGGAAGAGGGTCATAAGAAGACAATCACATCGCTCTGTAAAGCAGCGGATGATTCTCACTTCCTTACTGGTTCACTTGACAAAACTGCAAAGGCATGTCCTCTTTTCTTTTTCTTCAATCTGTTGTTCAAAGTTGTGCAAGAGGTATAGATTCTGATAAGAGTTTTTTTTTTTTTGGGTTAATTGTTTCAGATGTGGGACATGAGAACTTTGACTCTTATTAAGACTTACACAACAGGGGTGCCCGTGAATGCTGTCGCCATGTCTCCACTTGTCGACCATGTATGTAGTAATGCGTCAAGAAGTTTGAATTCGATTCCTAAAAAATCAACAAGTCATGAATGTTGGCTGCTCTCTGTTAGGTTGTGCTTGGAGGTGGACAGGATGCATCAGCTGTTACAACCACTGATCATCGTGCTGGGAACTTCGAGGCTAAATTTTTTGACAAGGTTAGCGTTATATAATAAGAGGCTTTTACTTGAAAATTGCAACCAATAGTATAACTGTTTTTGGTATATAATTTATAGATTCTGCAAGAAGAAATTGGTGGTGTGAAAGGTCATTTTGGACCTATAAATGCTTTGGCATTCAATCCTGATGGAAAGAGGTAAAGTAACATTACTATCTGGTTTATTGATTGATACAATCTTAAGCATGATGATGAGTTTTATATTTTTTTTTTTTTTTCAGTTTCTGTAGTGGAGGTGAAGACGGTTACGTGAGATTACATCACTTTGATTCTGATTATTTCGACATCTAGATTTATATCTTCTTGAAACAAATCTCTTAATCCGGATTTTTTTTCTCTCTCTTTTCAACATTACATTTATAGTGATTTTATGTACAATCAATAGTTTGATGATGCTAAAATATGAAGCTCTCGAATTTTGGCCGAAGTTTATTTCAATTTTTTTGAATTATAAGTTTATTACTTATTAACCTGCGTTATTTGTTGGCATCCATTCTTATGATCTTGATCTGGTACTAATTGAACTCTTAATCCATGACGTACAGTTTCCTATCAATTGAAAAACTTAAAATATTTATTTTCTTCAAGTAACAAAAACAATCCAGTGACACTTTTGGGAGTTTTTGGGAGTTTGAGGCTTTGAGCTGAGTTCACTGTAACGACGATTGGCGCCACAAAACGATGTCGTTAGCAGTTTATGGCATGTTAGGTAATTTAAATATCATTGCAAGGTTATTTTTGTCATAATAGAGCAAAAAGTTCAAGGTTAGGGTTTTGCTCAATATAGACGCGGTGTAGCTTTTTCTTGTCGTCCCCAATTGCTGCTTGCTGCTTGCTGCTTGCTGCCTCTTCTACATCTGGTAAAGAAATTCATCTTCTCTTTGGTTTTAATCTTATCTCTGTAGAAACAGGATTGATTCGTGTCTATATCTGTTTAGATTCAGTTGGTGGGTTTAACTCTACTTGATAAACTCTTGTATCCTTAGTCATGACAATTTGATACGAGTTTGAGATCTATTTGTGTTGTTGTCTGGTTACTGAGAAAAATTTTACAATGTCTCTTTTCTTTTTGTAGCTCCTGAAAAGCTTTAAAAATCTCCAAAGATGCAGAACGAAGAAGGTCAAAACACTGAGCTTTACGTTCCAAGGAAATGGTAAAGAGAGTATAAAAAATTTCGTTCTTTTTCTTTTAAGGAATCTTATTAAAGAGTTTGGTAAATCTGAGATTTTCTGTCCTGTTCGTTTTTTTTGCAGTTCAGCGACTAACAGGTTGATCACATCAAAGGATCACGCCTCTGTGCAGCTCAACATTGGTCATCTAGATGCTGATGGAATCTACACCGGCCAGTCCAGTACCTTTGCTCTCTGCGGTTTTGTCCGTGCTCAGGTTTGTCAGCTTCTACTGGATCAAATCTTGTCTAGTTTCTACTCTTTTAGCGATGTAATTGACCCTTAAATCATTCATGGTAATCATATTTGTTATAATTTGGACCAACACTGTTTTTGGAAAACGATGTAGGGTGATGCTGACAGTGGAATCGACAGGCTCTGGCAGAAGAAGAAGGTTGAAGCAAAACAGCAGTAAGAGCAACAACAAGAAAAAGCTTGTTTTCTAGATTTTTAAACTTTGTTGTTTATCTGGATGTGATCTTTTGTATGGTTTTTCTTCTTCTGCAATGATAATGTTGGTTTGAATGACGTTGCAATGCAATGAGATAGTTGCTTCTTATTTTTTTCGAGAATTACTAGCTCTATGTTGTGTCTTTTATACAAAACAAATTCAAGTCGTATCGAACCAAAATAAATCAATCATAGTTACAACTATAAGATTTGAGATTAGTGGATACCGACAAAAGAAAGAATGTGTATTGATATATAATGTAATGTGTGCTGGATTGAGAAACAGAGAATTCATAACAATTGTTAATAAACGTGAAGAATGACGATGGAAGAATCTCGGGACAAAATCAGATGGTTTTGCTATATGATGATTGATGAAGGTCCGTCCATGCTTGGTTACTTGAGTGATTAAGATAGAGAAGAGTGCATCCTTTTTTAGCTTACTTTGAGATTTGCAGACCAGCTTGGTACTTTTGAGTTAATGTAATTGTCTGTACCAAAGTAACGGTCTGCGAATTCTCCCATGCCTGGAATCACCCGCGAGTCCTCATTGAGGGAAGCATCGATTTCCGAAGTCACAATCTTTACCATCGGATATTTCTTGCAGAGCGCATGAATACCTTGAGGTGCCTGCAGGTTTTTTTTATCTTGTTTTAGTAAAAAACATTGGTGATTACTTAATTAACCGAGAGAGAGAGAAATTCGAAAAAAAGGTTTTGTTTGGTTGGGTCTTTACTGCAATAAGGTTGAGAAAGATGATATGTGATTCTGGAACTCCCTTGCTAATAAGCAAAGATATAGCTTTCACTGCAGAGTTCCCTGTTACCATTTTTAAAAGGTTAGACATTTCTGCAACAGCTGACCCGAATATTGTAACCATTATTTAGCTTTTTCTATATGGGTTACGGAACCTGAAGCTAGAACAGGGTCAAGGAGGAAGACATGTCGGCTTGAGATATCTTTCGGTAACTTCTCATATATTAACTGCAGGAAACAACATTCGAATGAGAGAAATCGTTGAGCTAAGATGTGTGAGAAAGCGTATTCACAGAGAACGGAATCAGACCTGACGACCATCGTTATTCTCTCTGTGAATTAAGATTTTACCAATCTTGATTCCGTTGCAGCAAGCTCTTAGAGCATTCTCCATGCTTTCTCCACTGTAAGGTACCGAAAACGTAAAGCTACGGATCAGAAACACTAACCCGAAAAAGAAGCGAGACAGCACAGTAATGTAATCGATACCTTCTGATCACTGAGACGCCACACAATCTCTTGCAGAAATCGACTCCGGTGTACACTGACCCTGTTTAGTTTTAAGAGATGGAAACTTGAGAAAATCTGTTTGGACAAAGAGAGAGACGGTCGCACAAACATTACCTGTTGGAGTGGTTATTTGTTTCTCTGTGAAAGGAAGATGACCAAGTCCATGTTCCACAACCTGAGACAAACATATACAACTCGCGGTTTCAGTTTCGATCATTTTGTGGAAACCTGGTGGTCTAAAATCTGATGTTTTGATTCGGTGGGTTTTACCAGTCGAATCAATCGGTCAGCGTAGAAGACGAAATCGTGCTTTTTGGTGTTGATGTCGCGGATAAGAGTATGCATTCCTTTGATCTGGAATGTAGAAGATATGATGAAGATGTTTGAGTATATCTTACAGAGATTGTGTTGGCAAAGCTTCGTACGGATATGCTGTACAATGAGGTCAATTGCAACATCATTGTCTCCTCCTCGAGGAATGATTATATCAGCGTATTTCATCGATGGCTGGATGAATTCATCGAAGCTCGGCTTCACAAACTTGGTATACTGTTCAAGAACGTTTTGGATGTTCCTTCCTCTCTCGACGGTATCACGCTGTATTCTTCTCGAGAGCCGTACATCAGCATCTGCAGTTGTGAGGACAATCTCTCAGAAACTCGAAAGCAATGTGTGTTACATTGTTGCCTTAATGATGATGATTCATCTAAAGCTGAGGATACAAAAACCTGTATCGACGAAGATCTTCATGTTCATGAGATTACGAACTTGAGGATCATTAAGAACCAGTATTCCCTCCAAGACGATTACATCAGCGGGATTAACCTGGATTTTAGATCGTGATTAAGACATTAATGATGTTAATTGATAATTTAGTTTCAAAGCAGAATACTTGATATAGTACCGGACTTGCAGATTCGATGCTCTGGTGGATTTTGAAATCATAACTCGGGATGCTCACTGGTTGGCCAGATCGTAATTTCTCCATACACGAAAGCAAAACCTCCGTATTGAATGCGTCTGTGTAGTTTGAATCAAACCAAAAGGAGTTTTTTATAACAAATATCGAAATCCTCGATTTGTGGATACAGAGAGGAATTCGATTTGTTACCAGGATGATCGAAATTGTATTCGTGAACCTTCTTCAGTTTTTCCTCACAGAGCGAATGATAAAACGAATCCTGCAATCATTTGTTCTTCTTCAATACCCAAGTTCCCGGCAAGTAGATTCGTGACCAATTTGATGAAAACAGATTATTATTATGAGTGAGTTTAATTACTTGGTTCACAAGCACGACACGTTGATCGTGTAACTGAGACATTATCATATTGCAGACCGTCGTCTTCCCGGAGGCGGTTCCGCCGGCAACACCTGAATGAGCAGATCGGCCGCGAGAACACCGAACAGATCAGCGAAATCAATTTTGAAAATCGAAGAAAAAAAGGGACTAAATCGTGACAGAGAGAGAGAGAGAGAGAGAGAGAGAGGGGAATCGTACCGATCACGAAAGGCTGTTTAAGAGGAGCCGGAGCTGAAGGGGAAACGTTGTCACTGATCGAGAAGTGATCTCTGAAGCCATTAGACAATTTCTCCATCTTCCTTCTTTAATCGTCGTATTGTCTAAAGCTTACTCAGAAAATCAAAGATGAGAGAAAACAAATCTGAAAAGTAAAGTCGCCCTTAAATAACCTCTTCAATTGATAAATTGAAGATACAGTTACGTATCTCTCTTTTCCAATTGTGCTTAGGTTTTGCACCTGATGTGTGTCTAGAGAAATTAGCGGGAACAAAAACACGTCAACCTAAAACAAAGCGACGCCGTGTTGGATGCCATGTTCTTTCATAAAACGCAAAACCTCCTCATACACTCACTACGACGTTATTTTGTACAATCAGTGCGAGAAAACAAAAAAAAACTTGTAATGAGAATTTGATAAACCAGCCAGTACGATTCGGTTCGATTTGCATAAACTAACGTTTGAATTAATAATTTAAGGAAACTTCTTTTCATAGGATTCGAAAGAAAGAAATCTCTGACTCTCCTGGGAGCTTCTTCCATTGAAATGCTCAGATGGACAGAGAGCAACAATATTCGAATGATCCTTAAACATCGGTAAAAAGACAAGACTGATGTCTCACGCAAACTAAGTTACGCTCTTGGTGGAGATGAATGGCAAAAGCAGAGACTTGAGATTCATTCATTCTTCCATAGCTTCGCCAACTTCTGTAATCTCAACTCGCTCCATCAATGGGGTGATTTTGGTGAGAAGAACCTCTGTTTCCCAATAAAACAAGAAAATTAAGTGAGAAAAAAGCTAACCATAGAAAACATAGGATTGAAACTGGACTCAGTCGGATGTTACAAGTGGAGTAGGCTAAAGCTGAGGCTAGTTCTTAGACGCAAGTTTCTTGGTTTCCCTGAGTCTTAGCATGTTCTGTTTGATCAAGTAAAGAGAGAGAGAGAGAGAGAGAGAGAGAGAGAGAGAGAGAGAGAGAGAGATACAAAATTTTAAAAAATTTAGACATTTAGCGAGAACCGAAATCACTTTGCTGCTGACATAGGTCCTTGGGTTTGGTTCCATGTAATTCCTGAGATATTCCTTGTTCCCCTGTTTGCCAATAACACATCAGTGACAAGTTCTATATCAACGAAAAAAGACAGAGGTAATATCTGGGAGATGATAAATTATGAGTCGCAAAATGGAGTTTTGTAGATTAGTTAAAGGAACTGGTCATAGCACGGCGAAGACAAACCTTTGTGATCACGCAAATGTCCACGTTGCTACCACTACCCAGGTCATTAAATATACCCGAGCATATGGCTTCGGCGACCAGCTTAATCCCTTCATCCCTCTAGAGGATTTTGTAACAAGAAATCAATCAGACAAGGAAAAAAAAATGCATCTGCAAACTGAAAGATGAATGTTTCCGCATACTTACAGTTAGGCCTTCTTTATACTTTGCCTCAAACACGGACATAGCAGCAAGAGAACCAGAACCCATTGTAGCGAATGGTAGAGTGTCAGTTGACCCGTGTGGGTATATCTGTGTATAAAACAAATAGTCAAATGTGTGACATGAATAACGGCAAACAGACAACAGCAAAAATGTCTTATCAGTAGATAGCATCTGTCGGGGATGTAAGACTTACAGTATGCAGATGAGGCCCGGTGATATCAACTCCACCGAGCACAAGAGCAGCTGAGACATGACCTTGATAGCTGAATATAACTTGTCAAGTTAGGTAATCTATGTTTCTTTATGATGAGTTTCTGGACGAGTAGAACAAAATTACCTGAAGAGATGCTTTTTGAGAAGGGTCAAAGCAGTGATAACCCGAGAGTCTCGGCCAGTCTGGTAACGATGCAACCGCAGCTGTGAGCTGACCATATCTGGACAGTGAGAAAGAAACCAAGATAAAATAAGTCATCAAGTTTTTCGGAGCAACGCATAATGTCAGTTAGATTCGGAAAAAAACGAATAACTGCCACAGCGAGGTTAGAAAGGAAATACCAGTTACAGCTTCAGTGTCAGCAGCGGTTCCAGCACCACAGCAATATATGTTTGGTGCCATGTAGTGTATCTTCTCACAGTTCTTATCAGCAACAATTGGACCCTCAGTTGCTCGGGTATCCGCCCCTAGTATCACACCATCCTATGCAAACCGTAATATCGAATTAAAACTATACTAAAAGGCGATCACAAAACGGCATTGAGAGCACAAGAACACAAACGTCTTCAACTGTTTGAATGCTGCGCTCTAAATTATACGGAGAGGCAAGGAGCTAATACAAAGCACCACCTCACTCTGGCACCAGGAAAAACCTACTTGTTGATGAAACTTATAAAAGGATCTGTTCTAAGAAAAGGAAAATGCTTGCAAATGAAACTAAATACTGAGAGAAAGCAGAGCAATCTAATCTCTGCGCCGGCAATACTGAAAGGGCTCACTCTTAGGCCTCAAATTCTATAGAATTCTAGTTTTAGCTTCCACAATAAAAACCAATGTATAGGCTAGAACGATTTCGAATATACAACAAAAATATATGGGAGCACAAAACAGACCTTGAAAATCAAACCGACGATGGTTGTTCCGGTCTTCAAGAAAGAGGGAGCTTTAAGACCCTTTTGTATAAGCATATCATTTCTCTTACACAGATCGAAGCTGAATCCACCCTTTGGCGGGACATCTGCGGCTGACTGCGACATTTTTCAAATTGACAACTCTACAATAACAACAGCGAAAAGTAATTTAGCATCAAACGATTACCCAAACGAACTCTTTTTCGAAACTGTAAGAAGCAAGTCGGGATTAGGGATGCATAATGGTTCATTCAATATTATCTAGGCCGTAAACGAAAAGTAAGAATCTACATAGTAAATACTAAATCGATACACGAAAAAAAAAAAAAAAACCGAATATAAGTAAATCAAAACCCTCGGATCGAGAACACAGAAGGCCGGAGAATCGAGTGCTAGTTTACCGGAATCGAGAAGAGAGATTTCAAGACGAGAAAGTGTGAGAGTGATGAAGATAGAGATTAAAGCTCGGCTTGAGAAGAGTAATTTACCTTGACGAATTTGGCTCGAATCGGAAGAAATAGAAGACTAGAAGAAAGAGCTGAAGCCAAGAACAAAAAGATGGGAGAGTTTTCTTCTTCCCCAATTAAACCTTGAAGAGACACAGAGGACAGCTTAACATATAGGGACATTTTGGTCTTTCTTTACTAGATATTCAATTTTGGGTTTGAATGGGCCTTTTCTTCCTTGTTGTTGAGCCCAACTTTGAGTAAGATCATTTTTGGCAAATACAATCACATTGGTTTGAGTTAGATCAGTGTTCTCATCTCTACTTATACTAATCAGTGTTCTTATTTTCCACATTACTCACAAAAGAGACGAGACAAGACAATGAAGAACATGTAACTCTCATTCATAGAGATTGTCCTAGACCAGAAAATCTGAAGACCGGCCAATTCAATATTTGATCAAAAAGTCTTGCAAAATGAGAACCGGTTATAAACCCGTCCATGAAAGACCAACTACAACATAGCAAAACTGGACTGACGTGAAAAAGGCAAAGAAAAAGAAAACCAGACTATAGATTAAACCGGCCATAGTCCAGGCCGGATTGAACGGTCTAGCCCATCACAGGATCCCAACATCTCTAACCAAAATATACAGAGCCTAAGCTAGCTAGCGAGCGAGCTTCTGGGCATTCTTGACTGCTCCCACATAGAAATGCAATCTCCATAGCATTATGTTGTCCTGCTGAAAACAAAAGTTTATTCGAAATTGCTATTAATAATTCCACTTTTTTAACTTACCGGACCAATCTATTAACTACGTATTGTGTTCTTACCGACTGATCCAGGTTGACTTTAACCTCATCAGAGAAATCTCCTACTATTTCAGCGATGCGGTCGAGATTTCTTTCAGGTAGCTCCTTGATTGATTTCTGAAGATCCCGCTTTTCACCACGAGCCATAGGTCTGCAAGTGGCCACTACATCGTCAAGGAGGTTCTCGAGTTGCTGCTGCATATTCTCCAGCTTTTGGAGGCAAACCAAGAACAAAAACAAACAAAAAAATTGATTGTAGCTATATAAGATCTTTAATCTTTGCGTGTGGTAGAAATGATAATGTGAAAAATATGTTCTGCAAATTCAAAAGAGATAGTTCATTACCTCGGAAAGAAGAACATTTGAATACTGTGACGTTAAACTCTTGACATGATCAGGGTCAGACCTCAGATACTGTATATCATCTTCCTATAAAAAGAAGTAATAAGTACCCAAAAAAACATTCCTGTTAGAAAAAATAATGCAATGATGGATCCAATACACCATAAAAGCAAGAGACATACTGTTGGCCCTCCGGATTCTTGAGGAACAATATACTGTAAAAGGCGTGGTGAAGAAGACGGACATTCGTTTGCAAGCTGTGAAATGAGGCACATGCGGAATACACGTTGCTGTACCTGCGATTCGCAAATTGCATCAGTACAGAACACTCTTTCATCATGCTAAACATCAACGATATTCAGAAAGTAGAACTTTGATGTACCTCTTGAATTTCTGAAGTTAGATTCCTCACGCACTGCCTCAACAAGACATTCAAATTCTCTTTCTTGAGATTTGACATCCCAGCTCCTATTGCGGTGTTGGAATGCCTCACAGTGGCTTCTTGATCACGAGGCGAGATCTTCTCTTCTTGAGACAAGAGCTCAGCTACTTGAGATCTGTAATTACCAAAAGAGTCTGCAGGCCTGACTCTTTGTGTTTCAGGTGAAGGAGGCGCTTCTGCTGCTCTTTTAGGCATTGCTTTGATAGACACTGCACTGTACCGCACAGAGCTCAAATCAATGGAAAGCAGACCTTTTTAGCAACTGTGTATTGAATTCATTTCTAAGATGTCTAATAATGTGAGAACACATGAAGAAAAAAAGAAATCTTGACAAAACATCAAACGTGGAGACCAACACTAATCAAAGCATCAAGAATCAGGAACTAAAAGCCAATATGCTGATGAGACTAGTAAAGCTTATTTTAGTTTAGAAGCTATAAATCTCCATGGGAAATTTAATTAAAGTTGCTGAATTTGGGGATTAAAGTTGCTGAATTTGGGGATTAATACGGAAACACCAAGATAGACTGAAAAAAAAGTTAAATATAATTCCAACTCTCAAGGATTAGATCCCTTTGAAAGCTACTGCAGAGTTACTGTGAAATTCAGAGTAACATATCGTGAAGACAGTATATATAGATATATATCACTCAATCTCGTATTCACGAAATCCTAAAGTCCCGGTTACAGAATTTTCGATCCGAAAATTTCGCAAGAAAGCTGAAAATTGCGGGATTCTTGAAAAAAAGATAGCGAATCATTCGTGTATTGCTAATTTGGTATCTCTCCGTCGAATCGATATGATTGAAACGAAGGTCGACGAGAACTCACCGAGAAAATCGTATAGCCGGAGATTATTGTCGCTGAAACAGGCGGAGATCGTTACCGACGGAGAAGCCGAAAAGACTGGATTACTTCGTCGAGCAGAAAAAGAACCAAACTCCAAAGCAAATTTATTTATATATTTAAATAGAACACGTGCGTGCGTCGTGGGCCACCACAAAGCTTACGTCAGCGATGGTAGGCAAAGTCGGCCTGGGCCTTCCAATTGAAACAGTTATTCGGGCCTTTTTTTATGAGCCCAGTATTTTTAAAAATATGCGGTTATCCAATTGAATGCGCTTAATTAATCATCATGATATCATTCATCGGTACATTATAGAAACTGCTTATCTGACTTTTGTTGGTAACGATAAATATTCGAATTTTAGGTACGCAATCTCTTACCAGATCATATTTTGTTTTTTGTTTTTATTTACCATCTATTTGCACCAATTGAGCTATCGACCGACTTTCCCTTATCTCAATGATTTAAGCTGTATCATGGAACATTTTGATGTTTTGTATGACTTGTAAAGATGCTCTTTAAAATCTCTGAGCTTGGATTTAATTTGAACGTCATTACATAACGGAAGGTAGACGTAGATTAGCTTAATTCTGATGAAACGTAACTAATTAGTTACCACAAAATCGATGTCAATACAATTCGTATTTAAACTAGTACTAGTAGAATATTACAATAGTCACGTGTTCTCTATTGTCTCTTGAAAGATGAAATTACTACCATCACGGCATCACCACATGTTCTCTCTTTTACTAACAAAAGATGAAACCGATAAAATTTTAAGACAAGTCCCGATGGACCCGGTCAACCAAAACTTCGGTCAAATCTGTAGAATCCCCTATAAATTAAATTTTACTTCCTCCTTAATTTCTCCAAAATCACTCTTTTCTTCCCTTTTTTTTTATTTTTTCACCGTTACCACAAACCACTCAAGAGACGCAAAAACAAGAAGTAATAAAAAAAATTAATTACCACAAAAAAAAAACTCACCTTCGCATAAAAAATGACAATGACTATTAAGCTCTTATCTCTCGCCGTCGCCGCCTTGGCCATAACTGCCGTCTTCGCTGCAGATCCTCCAACACCAGCCGGCGCGCCAAAATCCAACGGCGACAAAAGCTCAACCACTCCTTCTCCTGCAGCCTCAGCATCCCCAAAATCATCCGCCTCCGCCCCAACCTCGCCGCCAATGGCTTCTGCTCCGACCACTGCCAAGAAAAACTCTACTGCCACTCCAAGCGCTTCCCCATCTTCAGGTGGAGGCGCCACCGCAAAGCCTCCGAAATTTTCGTCAGCCAAAACTCCGGCTTCAAGCCCCGACCCAAGCTCCGGCGATTACCCCGAAGGTCCCACCGGCTCCTCCGACTCACCTTCCGCCTCGTCTCCGCCAGCTCCGACTCCAGACATGTCTCCGTCTTCGTCCCCCGACGAAGGAACCGCCAGCGACGGTCCTGAGGCTTCAGCTCCGACGGGAAGAGCCTCATCGCTCGAGATCTCTGTCTCCGGATCTGTTCTCGCCGCAGTTGCATGGTTCTTCTTCATATGATTGAAACTTACTATATAGTATTGGATTTCATATTACATTTAAGACTATATTATTATATACGTTTGGTATTTAATTTTTGGGCTCGTTTAAGAATGTTCACACTCCGGTTCGATTTTTAACACGTTGAATTCGTGAATAGTACGGAGATTAGGATTTGATGTTGTAATAAATGTTTAGCTTGTGTTATTTATGATTGATTGATCATGTAATCTTACTCGTTTATATCATTAACCATTAAATTTTTATGGTTAAAAGGGTCTATTTGTAATTCACATCCATTTTCTAATAACTATTGGCTACTACTGTATACATCTTCTAACGGACAACAATGCGAAGGATCCATAATAAAACAATTTACATAAAGACATCGAAATTCAAACAAAATTAGAATAATCATAAGGCCTAGGACGTTAATTAATGTATATGGTTTTTGTGTTGTTTTCGGTTATCAGATATACTCATGCATATGAGAGAACAAACAACTAGTTAGATATACCCTAACAATATACTAACAATAGCTAAACCATATATTCTTATATATAGAGAAAAAAAAGAAATAGCTCGATCATGTACTCAAATATGGGTAAAAAAACAAAAACAATAACCGTAACCGTAAATAGCAACTCACCAAATAAACACTCTAACCAAATACGTCGTCCATCTCCCTTACAAGTTAAATTTCCCAATCTCCATTTCCCCTTCACTTCAATTCTCCTTGAAGGTTTAATAGATCTGCTCTGTGAACCTCGCCGAGAATCATCGTATCTACAATTAGAAAAACTATACCCAAACAAAAAGGGTTACATTCAGTAAAAGAGACAAGGGGATCAATATCAACACACACACACACATATATACCATGGCGAGCCATTTTATCCTCGTCTTCGTTCTTGTAGTTTTAACCATCGCTAATGGAACATTAGCAGCTGATAGTGATAAATCTCAACCTGTCGACAACAAATCACCAGCGCAAAACTCAACAAAGAGCTTGATAGATAGTCTTGGTCCGTCTCAAGATTATCCCGATTATGAAATCCCTAAAGAACTTGCACCGGACGGTGTTGAGGTGGTGGATGATTACGTGCCCATTAGCCCCACCGCAGGACTAGATAGTTCCAATCCGCTTGCACAACCCGAAGCGGATATGAATGTCAAAACCTCGTCGTCTAGCTCCGCCTCCAGATCTTCTTCAGCCGTTTTGGCTGTTGTTGTTGTTGCGGTGGGAGGATCCTGCTTGTTTTTCTTTTGAAACGGATAATATAAATGATATCGTTGATCGTGTGCAACGTGAGACATTTGTGTAACGTCAAATAATTTGATTTGTGGGTTGTGTTTTTTTTTATGTTTATTAATTCGAGACTGAGTATGTAATATACGCTAGATTCGGAATCTAAAGATTTGCTTCCAATTATGTTTTAAACGTAACCTTTTAGGCATTCAGGGGCGCTTGCCCTGACACTTTCCGACAAAACCACGGACGTACACAGCGTGCTCTTTCACGTTTGATTTCACGTGTGGCCGACAACTTTATGGCGATAGTGGCTTCTCTTTTTGTCAACTTAAAAGATCAATGACATTTCCCTCGATCTTCTTGATTGGCTAAACAAAATCTTTCTAGGCAAAACTTTACCAGTATCTATAATGGATTGATCGTGTTATATTAATGATATGTTCTTCCTCACATCACTAAAACAATCCCACCTTAACATTCATCATACTTGTTACAAAATAAAATTGGAATGATTCATTTGGATTTGGTAGTTCAACCGACATATCATCTGGCTATATATCTAAAAAGGAGAGAGTCGGGAAGGTTTCGAATTCGAACACCAACAATGGGGAGAATACTAAATTAACATGCTCTCCGATCCAAACTCCAAAGATATCATGTGTCTAGCTCGATCCGAATACTCTTGATTTAAAAGACATAGATAGTAAAGGCTTTTTAGCTTGATAATTATATTTGATATAAAATTTGAAAATCATCTCTCGCAAATGCCTAGTGACATAGCAGACGCATTACACTTGTAACGTTACATTGAAAAACTTAAAAAGAGAGGAAAAAAAAAAAAACTCTTACCATTCGTTAAACATATATAAGAACCATTGCATAAACAATGATCCTTTTATATTTTTACTCTCTCTTAATAATTCCATTATCAACGTTATACTGATTAATCAACAACGTCGACCTCGCCGACAATTTAGAGTGCCCGCGGTCGTCGTGATGGGACCCACAAGCGACGCTGGCCTCGCACTCAGGCTCGAAGCTCTTGCATAAGTCGACGAAGCTCCAGCACCGGACTGTCGGAAATAAGCTCCGTTCAACAACAAATCCCCTTCCGATCTCCAATTCCAATCTCTCCATTGGCTTTCGGGTGCATCTTCATGTTTTGTAACCTATTGTTAAAACATATAAATAAGCACACGTAATTATATACATATATGTCACATTTCATGTTTATATCGTCTATAATTCAACTCTGATACAAAATGACAAACCATTATTAACGTATATGCTCGGGACTCAGATGTCACATTTTATTTTCTTAAATTAATAACACTATAAAGTTATGAAAATTTCACAACAAAGTACCTCTTTATTAAATCGGGTGTTAGGAGCGAGAAATCTATTGCCTTGGCTGTATATCGTCGGAGATGCACTTCCACCGATCGCATACATTTCCCAGTGAGTATAATCATTGTTCACCACATGGAAATATCCATGCCTGCACCTGTTTATTATAACAAAACTCCCAATATTAATAGTAACATTTTAAACTAAATGTTAACTAAAGAAT
Organism: Alliaria petiolata; assembly: GCA_020283515.1. Classification (NCBI taxonomy): domain Eukaryota; kingdom Viridiplantae; phylum Streptophyta; class Magnoliopsida; order Brassicales; family Brassicaceae; genus Alliaria; species Alliaria petiolata. The sequence continues at coordinate 14,034,362 of JAHZTW010000005.1, read as the reverse complement.
ATAAAATGGTCTCATAGTTTTTACAATTTTCTGGTATTGGTTTCAATTAACTTTTCACCCCATGCATCTTCCTAGATCCAATGCATGAAACTTCAAAACGTCAACAATAACTTTATCGAAATCATATATACATATGGTTAAATTCACACTCAAATATGCATTGACATAATTAACACCAATTATAGTTTTTCTCTAACCGTCTGAAATTAGATGAAAATCAATATTGTATATAACAAATGGTCGGCACTTGCTTTTTTTGGGGTATCATTCATTTAGCTCTCATTTAATAAAGAATCTTCTATATAGCGATGTGATCGATCGGTGTTGGTTTAAAAAGTCTCATTCTCCTTATGTTGACTTTTTGCATACTTTCTAAAGTCAAGCTTTCACATGCAAACTCTTTATGCGCGTGCTTCGCACTTCGCACGCAAGCCTTCTATACATCTATGTGATCACTATGTGTGTGTGCGTGATGAGTGGCGGTAAAAAAGGTAAATTGCTTACCGTGGCATCCTTTGAACGAGGCCTTCGCCGAAATGGTTAAACGCAATGGTGACTTGCATGTCCTTGTCCTGTGTATAACTATCGCTATGCCCTAAAAGCATGACCTTGTCATGGTGCGTCATGTGGTTGTTCGATATGGTTATAGCCGTCGAGCCATGTATGGCGTCTATGAGACCATCATCGCAGTTCGACAAGGAGCAATGATCAATCCACACATGTTTCCCTCCAAATATCGCCACCGCGTCTCCATCTGATGGTTCCCACCACCCGGTGTGACGTGGTCCATCTCTGATCATGCCTCCTATAAACACAAAACATATTAGCATGTTATATATAGAAGTTTCTTACAAAAAGAATAGTCTAAAATTTGTCTCACCTGGTCCTGGTTTGCAGTCATGGATGTTAATGCCATGGATGATGATGTTGGTTGCATAGTGGATCTTAATGCAAGGTCCATCGGTTATGTGAACACTTGAGCCTCTACCATCAATGGTCTTGAAAGATGTGATGATGAGTTCTTTCTTGAGCCTAATGACCATATCTCTCTTGAAAATGATCCATAATGGTTCTTCTTGTGTGACCGCATGTCTTAGAGTTCCGGGTCTAGGGTTTACTGGATCGTCGTTGGCCGGATCTGTAACGACGTAAATTCGGCCATTGCGGCCTCCTATAGCGTTTTTGCCAAACCCGATAGCACAGTCGGCTAGTCGCTGGCGGTTTGTCTCCCAGTTAGGATCGCACCGCCAACAATCGTCGATGGGATTTCCGGTTCTGCAAGATAGGTAAGCCAGGCTCCTCCTCGACGCATTGAATACACTTCTACAAACAGAAATAGTAGAAAATACAAAAGTATTCCTATTAATTTAAAACCGGTCCAATTAAATGTGAAGTGTGAACATATTTTGGTCGTTGGGGAAAGCACTAGGCACTAGCTAGCTAGGGGAAAAAAACTAGCTACCTATCTAGTATTAGATGTGAAAGCTATACTTTCTTTCTCTTAAAGGGTTTTCTTGATTTAAGATGAATCAAATGAAAATGCAAATATATAGACTGAGTAGTTTACAGAAAGTCCTTTGATAGGAAACTATAAAGTGAACCAAAATTAAGTTTAGTTTTTCGGTTAAGGGTATTCTTAATTTTAAAGGAATGTTGACCAAAATCCTGTTTTATGGGATTTGTAAATCTGTAAATGTGAGTGAGTGAGCCATAATTATAAGTGAACGAAAAAAGAATGAGCTAGAGTCGTTTTTCACATCGAATAAAAGATGTACGTTTATGGAATTTAACTGCTACATTTTTATATATAAACGATTAATTGTAGCAACATTCTATCACAAATATGAGTATCATATTCTAAAATTTTCGTAATTTCATTTAAACGTACCTATTAACTTCGTCGACTACTAGATTCGGATCTTGAGCATGCGGCAACGAACTCGAAGAAAATGCAATCGTGTTACCGATTAATAGGAGAAATATAAAAGTGTAAACAGCAGGATTATTAGAATACGAAATCATTATTCTAATCAGAAATGAGAGAAAAATATTATAAAAGAGAGAAGTTTCTGATTCGTGTTTGTGTTGAAGCTTGTTATTTTTGGGAAGTATATAAAGACGAAGAGAGTTCCGGGAGTGAAGGCGTGATTTATTTTAAATTATTATTGTGAGATATATAATATAGTTTTTTATTTAATTAACTATGGGACCTACGTTATCGTAATTTCAGGTGAGGATAACAAACGGTTAATGTTGTGAAACCGTTAATTGGGGATTAGTAGTCAAAAGTATTTAGCTTAAATTCAACCTTTTTGACCTTGCGAACGCTGCCGTTTATAGGTATTTTCCCCTCACATTTGCATTCGAAGAAACAAAATCACAACTAGTTTTGTTGTGATTTTAAACGAAATGGTTGTCTTTGTAAAAAAAGTAAAACCTAAAAACCGTTAATTGAGCATGGCAGTCAAAAGTAATTGCTTAAAGTCAACCTTTTTGACATTGAGTACGACGCCGTTTCTTGTTTTTTTCTTTCCCCTTGCAAATACATTAAAAAAAAAACAATGTGTTTATGACATCATAGGTGTTGTGATGATGATTCTTAACAAAGAAAATGCTATCGTTGATTTATCATATCTTCAGACTCGAAATCAATTTTTGTTTTTCCAGTCACACTTAAATTAAATTTGGACTCCCAGAGTTTACATTATCAACCGTGACAAATCTAATCCCACAAACAAATTGTTCTAATCCTAAAATAACGGGGGGTAAAACAATTTGTTCTGAAATCTAAGATTTGTATTAAGTATTTTTTTCTGTCTGTATTAACCTAAATTATGTTATACTAAATATAAAACAGTTTTTTTTATAAAAAAAAAAAATTTACATTCACTTCAAATATATATATATATATATATATATATATGATAAAAACAAACTCATCAAAAAAGTTGGAGAAGGCATGCCGCTTATCAGAATCTGCGATAAATTTAATAATTCCGGAGGAAAATCGATCTTTGTGGTTTTTGGTTCGACCAAGTTATGATTTGTCATTTGTATTAATGAAAACCTTGAATTCAGGATGGGCCCTAATTAAAACCTTGATAAAAAGAAAGCTTTACCCAGTTCCAATACTTATGTAAGCCCAATAAGAAGACATATTTGCAAGTACTGCGAAATTTATATTTATACACGTGATCGAGTTCTCTCCACTGTGGCACTTCAGTACTGAAATATAACATGAGATTTGATGTATCACGGCTTAAAGTTTCCATCAAATCATTTTGAATAAGAAAAACATTTATTCATTTTCTTCTGGAAGTTGCATTTTATTTTATTTTGTTTTGCAATTATTCTAAACATCAATATAAAGTTTAAAACCATGCATCGTAGATGACAAAAGAAGAAATCTCACAGCGGAATTTTGCTGGAGAACCCAAGAGACAGGTAGCTATCTGTTATACAGAATTTCTGCCATTTGCAAATTAAAATAATCTGCCATTATGTATTTAAGCATTATTATAAGACTACCATTTCTTCCCTCGTTTTAGATCATTACAAAATGACAAAAAGAAGAATCGTTGAGAAACGAATCAACAAGTGGGGCAATCATTAAACTGCAATTTAGTTTAACAATAAAATGCCAGTTGTATTAAAACAGAGCAGCTCTTTCTTTAAACAGAATCATCTCTAATCTAATGTATACAATATTCAAGCTACTATTAAAATCATCTGCAAAAAAACTTCATGTAATAACAATTATGTCACCTATTTTTCTGCAACTAATGTCGAACATTATATCATTTTATAAAGAACAAAAAAAAATTATCATTTCGGACCACCACAGTGTTCTTTTCTTTGTTTTACCATCCGAAAATTTTAAACATATTATCCGATGATATCATAAAGAGTAATAGCACTCCATGGCTATAGAAGATTAAAAAATTAATCGATGCTAAAACGAGTTTTTTGAGAATTACTATTTCGAATACAATTACTTATCTAGCTATATTTTTTATAAGTATTATTTTTTCTGCTTCTTATTTTTCCGATAAAATAAGAAAAAGAAGAAATATGATATCTATGACGGTGATGAAATTAATAATGGTGAAAGTGATGGTAATGTAGATGGTGACAATGATGATGATAGTGGATCGTATCAGTGATGGTGATGCATGATGATGATAACATCAATTACATTTATAGTGATGGTGATGGTAACAGTGCCGATAATGGTAATAGTGACGATGATTTGGTGATGATTTCTGTGACGATATGTGTCTGTAACCGTAATGGTGGTTGTGATGGAGGACCATAGTGAAGAATGGTGATTGGAAGATGATAATTGGAAGATGATAATTAGAGGATGATAATTGGAAGATGGTGGTGGAAGATGGTGATTAGAAGATGAAGGTGGTGGCTATAGTTGTAGAGGATGATGATTGTGTCAATGAGGATAATTTAATATTGTTATTGTTATCTATATATAATTTGTTATTTGTTATTTTGTTATGTTAGTTTTGTATTATTATTAATAAATATTTTGTATAAATATATGTTTATATATAAATATTATTGTTATATTAAATATATTACTATAGTAATATAAATATTATGCAGATATTTAATATGTTATGATGTTAAAGTGTTAATATAATGCGAATTTGATGTTTTAAAAAAAAATTAACTGCAAATTTCGGCATTTTCATGGCGTCTCCTTTGATCTTATTTAGTTTGACCCCTATCTATGGCCCTATCTGTAAGTTTAGATATTCGCTAATGCGTTAAGCTCAAGCATAATAACCAAACAAAAAGAATTAGAGCAGATAAGTAGAAAAACATCCTTCTTTGCTTCTTCCTCTTCGTCGTAAGACTTTTCGGACAAAGAGGTCAGTTTTTGGTTCTCGTGTTCTGATTTTTGCTTTATTTTATCTAATTTCGGGTCTTTATCGATAAGAGAAAACAGTTTCTTAACCGCAAATCCCTCCACTCAAATCTGTGAAACCCATGTGAGGCTTCTAAGCTGTATCAGAGAGAGATATTTGATTTTGTTTGTTTATAGTAATTTTAAAAAGATTTGTGTTACAGAGAGAACCAACAACGTTTCGTAAAGAAGAAGAAAAAAACTCATTCTCCAAACTCTTGTTTACTTCGTTTGAGCTTAATTGAGTAATTTTCTCTGCTTCCAGGACTCCAAATCGACACCAAAACAGTGAACTTTTATATATCTCAGGAAGGCGTTGACTGATTCTTGGAGATGGGTTTGTGTTAAATTCGTGGGTCAGTCGAAAGAGTCAATTCAAATGGAGCCTCCAAAGGGATTTCGTGCTTCTTTGTTGCAGTTCCTACTATTCCTTCCTTATTTCATTGGATTGCTGTTTCTGGGTGTCATCAAAGGTATGATGAATCTGAGAGTTTAATTTTTAACTTTGCTTCTATGTTTCGCACTTTATCTCTTGTTTCTTTTATTGGGTGTCACTAAAAGTCGGAACTTTATGGATTTCTACCTCTTTAAGCCCAATTTTCAATTCGTTCAGACAGATTTCATGAGGGTTTCTTTTGATAAAAACATAACTCCCCAGAGGATTTTGACTTCTTTACATGGATGCTGACTCTAGTTGGTTTACTTGATTGTTCTTCTTCCTGGAAATTATAGAGCTGATTAAGTTTCTGAAAGTTTAAAGTCAAAGCATTTTGATTTTGTTTAAGCTCAATAGGGTTCATCGAAGGTCAATTATTGCTTCCCACACTTTGTGAAAATGAATGATTGGAGTTTTGTTTTCAACCGTTAGCAATTAAGGGCTCCTCAAATTCAACACATAATGCATAAAGTTGTTCTTATCAAATTCAACATATAATGGAACAGTTTTCTGATCAGAAAGACTCTTTTCTCTGTTGCTTAGGTATCGTTTTGTGCCCACTCGTATGCCTCGTCGTGACTATAGGCAACTCCGCGGTCATACTAAGTCTTTTGCCTGTCCACATCGTTTGGACGTTCTATTCAATAGTGAGGTAACTAACTCATCTGCTGAATTTTCCATGTCCTTTCCTATCCTTTTGTTATCCCTCTCGGCGTTAAAGATCTCTTTGTTTGATTCTTCTCAGTGCGAAACAAATAGGACCGATCTTGAAGCTCTTTCTATGCTTATGTCTTCCTGCCGCGATCATTCTCTGGCCAATTCTTGGTATTTTAGGAAGTGTTCTTGGAGGAGCTCTATATGGTTTCCTCTCCCCGATTTTCGCCACCTTTGATGCCGTTGGCGAGGGCAAGCCTTACCCGTTTTTCCATTGCTTTTATGATGGAACTTGGAGCAGCGTCAAACGCAGCTTCACCGTTGTCCGTGACTTTAAAGATGTTTGCTTTCACTCCTACTTCTCACTCATGGATGAGCTTAAAATACGTTGCCCGGATCGCAAATATTATGAAATAAGGTATGTATTATATGCTCATTCTTGAGTTCCCGCCTTAAACCTATCTTTCAATCGTGCTTGCTTACAGTCTGTATTTATTTCCAGGCTACTTCAACTTCCAGGGGCTTTGATGGCTTCGGCTCTCGGGGTTCTTGTTGATTTTCCGGTGATCTCATTCGTAGCCATATGCAAAAGCCCTTACATGCTGTTCAAAGGTTGGCACCGTTTGTTTCATGATCTCATTGGACGGGAAGGTCCATTCTTGGAGACAATGTGTGTCCCCATCGCAGGCCTCGTGATCTTACTCTGGCCTTTGGCTGTCACGGGAGCGGTTCTTGGATCAGTCGTCTCCAGTATCTTTCTAGGTGCTTATGCAGGAGTAGTCTCATATCAGGAATCATCGTTTTACTACGGACTCTGCTTTGTAGTTGCCTCTGTGTCCATTTACGACGAGTATAGCACCGATATACTTGACATGCCTGAAGGATCTTGCTTTCCAAGGCCAAAGTATCGAAGAAAAGAAGAGGAGCCAACAGCCGCCTTTTCAGGTCCTATACCAAGAATAGGCTCTGTCAAGAACACGTCTTCAACAAGATCAGGATCAGTCAGAGTCCCTATGATTGATATTAAGCCTCTCGACGTAAGCACAAGCTTATATCCACTGAACTTGATTGGAAAAATGGAAACTTTTGAGCGTTTTTTGACTCTGATGTCTGTTTTGAAATCTTGCAGCTTTTGGATGGTCTCTTTGTGGAATGTAGGAAGTTTGGAGAAGTTTTGGCGAGTAAAGGGCTGATAAATTCAAAAGATCTCGAAGAAGCGAGATCTAGTAAAGGCAGCCAAGTGATCAGCGTTGGCTTACCGGCTTATGGACTTCTTTACGAGATTCTACGCTCCGTCAAAGCCAATTCTTCCGGCTTGTTACTCAGTAAGGTTTCAGTCTTTTCTTTCGTACTTACTTTCACTTTGATTATGAATCATCAAGAAACCAACAAAATCGACCAAAAAACACAATTTTTTTTAATTAGACTGCATTTCTGTGTAGGTGACGGTGTAACTGAACTAACTACCAAGAACAGACCGAAAGACGCGTTCTTTGATTGGTTTCTGCATCCGTTTTTGATACTCAAGGAGCAAATGAAAGCTACAAACTTGTCTGATGAAGAAGAAGAGTATCTCGGAAGATTGGTTTTGCTGTATGGAGATTTAGAGAGGCTAAAGAACTCTTATGCAGATTCTGCTTCTCCTCCTCTCACCGAGCGCAAAAGAGCCGAACTTGACGCCTTTGCTCGCAGGTGAAAAAACCAGCCTAAAAGTGTCAAGACTTTCCAAATTTGGGAATATTTTTGGGTTTTAACTTTCTTTTTGTTTGCGTGTTTGTTAGGATTCAAGGGCTAACGAAAACGGTGTCGAGGTATCCAACATTCCGTCGACATTTTGTGGATTTAGTGAAGAAACTATCGGAGGATTTGGACGAGAACCATGACGGTTCGGTTAAGGACGGAGAATCTATAACAGAAGCGCCTGCTCCGGTTAGGATATATTCTCGGATATTCAGCCAGAGCCAGAGATCTTTCAGAAGAAAAGGAAGTATCAATGGTTCCGATCAAGAAACGCAAAAGGGTGTCTCAAGGAATGTAGATATCGTCTAAACATGGAACGTACGTGTGGATATTTGTTAACTTTAAAGCCTTTTGCTCTTTGCAAGATAAAAATGTTGTTGTTCCTTGTAAAGTTTTTTCAGAAAGATTGTTTTGATTTATAGAACAGTGTATGTTTTTGGTTAAGAAACTACACCGTCACCGATAGAACTACAAATGTTAAATTAGTAAAAACATCACTAATTGTTTTTTTTTTCTCCTTTATTTGTGTGTATGCAATCTCTCTTTGTACTACACTAGTAAATGTCTCCTGTCTAATCATATGACATGTTACTCTACTATCAATCGACCTTGGCTTTTGACAAAAATGAGCTAGTCCTTTTTAATGCCAAGTATAGTATATTGAAAAGGACTTTAAAAACAAAACTGCACAAAGTGTTCCTCTTCTCTGTCCAAACGGGACGCAGTCATGCTTTTCTTTTTCAATATGTGAAGAAATCCAATAAAATAAGGCCACGTGTAGATAATTCGACACCCTCCTCGAGACGAGCACGCGCCTTTGGAAATATCCAGTGGTGTGTTCGCCACGATTGACCTAAGTCGGTATCCATAATGAACGGTCACAGTGTCTCGAAACGTTACTTGTTCAAAAGATCTACGGCTCTTCTACGTAGATGAAGCTGAGCCTCACATCTACAAATATGCACACGTAGATAATCTCGTGTGTGTGTATATATATAAATATTTATATTCCCCCTAATCGTTAATTTTGGGGCTAATTTCGGGTTCTTATAAATTAAATAATTTTGTGGAAAAATAATAAACACTTGAATTAATTCTCAGGCATTTTCAATTCTTCATCGTTTATTTCGCTCCGTCTCTCACTGTCTTTCTCCGCGGAAATGGCGTCCGGTTTAATAGCAAGACTGGTTGGAACGAAGCCGTCGAGGTTAACTGCGGCGGCGAGGTTGATCCCGGCGAGATGTACGGCTTCAGGAACGGAGGCGGAATCAAAGGCTCCGTCTGGTGGCGGCGGAGGATCGAAACTGAAGACTTTTCAGATCTACCGGTGGAATCCCGATAGTCCAGGGAAGCCTCAGCTTCAGGATTACCAGATCGATCTCAAGGATTGTGGTCCGATGGTGTTGGACGCCTTGATTAAGATCAAAAACGAGATGGATCCGTCGCTCACTTTCCGTCGATCGTGCCGGGAAGGGATCTGCGGTTCGTGCGCCATGAACATTGACGGGTGCAACGGGCTCGCGTGTCTAACGAAGATTCAAGACGGAGCGTCGGAGACGACAATCACGCCGTTGCCTCATATGTTTGTGATCAAGGATCTGGTGGTGGATATGACCAATTTCTACAACCAGTACAAGAGTATTGAGCCGTGGTTGAAGAGGAAGAATCCGCCGTCCGAGCCTGGGAAGGAGATTCTACAGAGCAAGAAGGATAGGGCTAAGCTTGATGGGATGTACGAGTGCATTCTCTGCGCTTGCTGTAGCACATCCTGTCCCAGTTACTGGTGGAACCCTGAGTCTTACCTTGGCCCAGCCGCTTTGCTACATGCCAACAGGTAAAGTGGAAAAAATGACAGTGTTGCTGATTGTTTGGAGAATTGCTTGTTGAAAGTGGATATAGAAGTTTGGCCTTTTTGGGAGATAGGTTGCTAATTGTAGGACTAGGAACTTTCAATCTTGGAATCTGCTTCCAAATTTTGCATGGATCATGGATAGTTGGGAAGAATCGTATATATCTTGTTGTTAGCTGCATTGATTCCACTTATGTGGTTCATTCAAATATATTCTGCTCTCTTGGTGTTTCGAATTGCATTTTCAGTGTTTTGGTTTGGGAAGCTGATTATAACCTAGATAAAGTTTTGGTCTTTCAATGTGTTTGTAACAAGAGACTACTTGTTCACATGTGCAGGTGGATAAGCGACAGTCGTGACGAGTACACTAAGGAGAGACTTGAGGCTATCGACGACGAGTTCAAGCTTTACCGTTGCCATACAATCTTGANATCAAAGGCTCCGTCTGGTGGCGGCGGAGGATCGAAACTGAAGACTTTTCAGATCTACCGGTGGAATCCCGATAGTCCAGGGAAGCCTCAGCTTCAGGATTACCAGATCGATCTCAAGGATTGTGGTCCGATGGTATTGGACGCCTTGATTAAGATCAAAAACGAGATGGATCCGTCGCTCACTTTCCGTCGATCGTGCCGGGAAGGGATCTGAGGATCGTGCGCAATGAACATTGACGGGTGCAACGGGCTCGCGTGTCTAACGAAGATTCAAGACGGAGCGTCGGAGACGACAATCACGCCGTTGCCTCATATGTTTGTGATCAAGGATCTGGTGGTGGATATGACCAACTTCTACAACCAGTACAAGAGTATCGAGCCGTGGTTGAAGAGGAAGAATCCGCCGTCTGAGCCTGGGAAGGAGATCCTACAGAGCAAGAAGGATAGGGCTAAGCTTGATGGGATGTACGAGTGTATTCTGTGCGCTTGCTGTAGCACATCCTGTCCCAGTTACTGGTGGAACCCTGAGTCTTACCTTGGCCCAGCCGCTTTGCTACATGCCAACAGGTAAAGTAGAAAAAATGACAGTGTTGCTGATTGTTTGGAGAATTGCTTGTTGAAAATGGATATTAAAGTTGCCTTTTTTGGGAGATTGATTGCAAATTGTAGGACTAGGAGTAGGAACTTTCGATCTTGGAATCTTCTCAGTATTTACATGGATTGTTGTGAAGAATCGTATATATCTTGTTTTTAGCTGCATTGATTCAACTTATGTGGTTCATTCAAATATATTCTGCTATCTTGGTGTTTCGAATCGCATTTTCAGTGTTTTGGTTTGGGAAGCTGATTGATTAGAACCCGAGTCATTAGATAAAGTTTTGGTCTTTCAATGTGTTTGTAACAAGAGACTACTTGGTCACATGTGCAGGTGGATAAGCGACAGTCGTGACGAGTACACTAAGGAGAGACTTGAGGCTATCGACGACGAGTTCAAGCTTTACCGTTGCCATACAATCTTGAACTGTGCACGTGCCTGTCCAAAGGGTTTGAACCCAGGCAAACAGATCGCACACATCAAGCAGCTTCAGCGTTGAACAGCTTTTAAGTATGCATGCGGTGCTCATTGGGAAACTCATACGTTGGAAGCTAATAATCTTCACAAAACCTCCGGGGTTTTCAATTCATTCCTGTATTGTTGTTGCCAAATATTAGCGCCTGAAAAAAAACTCTTTTGCAAGTCTTCCCAAGTAGATGAGCTTTGTGGTTGTATCTTGCTGAAAAATCTCTCCTTTTTAAGTAATAAAACTCAGGGAAACTTTAACTCATCTACTTATCATCTACTCTTTTTGTGTTCCATCTGCATTGTCTTTTTATAAAAACATTTCATGTACTTGTGTTGTGTCTTTAACTTATTTACACATGAACACAACGTGATATACTATCATTAGCTTAGCCGTAGAAAAAGGTCGCTACTTCAACTTCCTTACATATGATTGACTGCATAAGCATAACTGCAAGTACTGGCACAAACAAGAAAGATGTCACCGAAAACACTAGCTCTGTTCTTTGTCTCTTTCGTCATTATTGGCACAGCAACTGTTGTTGATCCGGCAACCAAACAGTTTCAGTTCTTTACGAGTTTTCAGGAACATGAGAAGTCTCTGTTTTTTACTGTGGAAGGTACTTTTGCTTTGATACAAGTTCCAGAAACAAAGATAAGTCGAGGAAACTTGAGAGAATGCTCAGGTACTTTTACATGCTTTTTGATGTTCTTCTCGTGCAGGCTGCAACAACGATTGCGAAACAGCTTGCTGTGACTGCAACATAGAGAAACAGCCTCCGGTCTGTGTTCAGTGTTGCCGGATCTGAGCCTTGGAGTTCCACTATGTTCATGTGTATGTGACAAAAAGAATGTAAAAGATTCAAACACAACGTCAGGATGTAAAATTTTGCTTTTATTGGTGAAACAGAGGAAGCTAATGTATTCTTACCAGAAAAAAAAAAAAAAAAGAGTGATCAATCTATCGATTTATAGACTCAGGTCTTAACACCCTGAAACCACCAAGTTTCGCAGCCTGTTCGTCGAATAATATTATGAACAGATCCAAATATACAAAAACTTGAAGCTAATCGACATCAAACACATTGTTTATCATCTTCAGACACGACGACGTGAGAGGAAACATATTTGTGTCACTCAGACAGAGTCTTTGGATCATTAGATAAAGCCTCTGCAGACGATAATCGTCATATACCTGTGGCTGCAAATGATGCTGCCTTCCCAATCCATACAGTTGTATTAGCATCTCTTACTTTGTCCCAAATCATTATCTATGAAGTGACTAACAAAATTTCGTTTCAGTTTCTAATGTTTAACTAATTTTTATAATATCTACTGAACTTTAATTTTTTCACAGCGTTGACCTCTGAAATTTCCAAACTTGCTACTCATTCTTTGCTAACTTTTTGTGATTTTTGTGATAACTTTTTCTATTTGTTACAGCTCGATTCAGGTCTTCATGACTTGTGACAAGTATGAAGAAACTATAATGTCAAAAAGACAAAAACTTCAAATTCTTAATTCATCACTCTGTTGTTATACCGTATCATTTATGTGACCTGTTTCTTTTCTATAATTGCGAGATAAATAAATTCTCAAATTATTTAATCTCTGCACGTTATCTATAACAACAACTCATTAACTTGACCCACAAACTACTCTTGTTGGATGTTACGTTTTTGGCTTCGAGTATATTCCATCTTCCCATTAAAGGCTCTTGGCTTATATATCCTTCAAGCTAACTTCCAATTCAAAATCCTTCCTCTTTCCTCTTTCTGTAAAATCGACGGTTGAGATGAGACGAGAAGGTCGGCAACATGGTATAGTCAGGACTTACCGGATTCTTCCACCGCCGCTTAACCCAAGGCTGGTCAACTCTTCCACTTCACCCTCAACCTCTGCATTATTCACCAAATTGCCATCCAAACCGCCCAATGATCACCGGAAAGTGTGGTCTGGCCAGGTGCATTGGCTGAGATCAAACGACATCGCTTCATCAACCTACAAACTGCTGACGTGGCGGGTATTAACCGGAGCAGGACCCGTTTTGACTCTCCCCGGCTTATCGGATCTTAATGGCAATGGCTACGAGTGTGATGACAAAGGAGAAGAAGAGAGAGAGAATGAACATAATAGCGACAAAGAAGATGGTGGGTCTCATGATGGTGATGATGAAAGTATGAGTTTTTACGATGCGGGGATGATGATGGAACATGTGTTAGATGACGATGAAGAAGATGGTTGGTGTTTGGTCTGAAAAAGAAAGAAATGAATAATAATGTCTCTCTCACGTGGATCAGCTTTTTCTTTTTCTTTTGAAAATTGAACTGAATGTGATTTGGTTTTAAGCATTATTCTTTATGTAAAGTTAATACCACTATCAACAAGAGCCACTTTCAAGATCAAGATCAAGATCAAGATCAGATCAAATAAAGAAACTGGAGTTGTTCTTCATTACATAGTAGACAGAAAACAGAGATTTAACAAAAGAAGAAGCAATTTCCAGGATTTTTTTTTGTTTTGTTTCCTATTGCACTCGGACTCTTTTAAAACTGGGAAAAGGAGCATAATCGGTGCCATCTACGTAACGAAACTGTTGTGTGTTTTTACTCACTAAAAGCTTGGTCGAACGATCGAGTTTTTGAGAACCCGAAATCGATCTTTTTATTCTCCCGTTTGCCATATGCAGACCCATGTAACGTTTTTCTATTTTCCAAAGAGTTTTCTTCAAAGCTGTTTGTCTTCAAGCCTCTTTGGCTCTCTTATGATCATTCTGTTACAGTCTTTGGCTTCAAACAAAGACACAGAAACGTCTGTTTCTTTTTCTCCGTCTTTCTCTGCACAACACGCAACCATACAATGAGAAACGTCTTCTTTTGATGTTCGTTCACATGAGATTTCAAATGACAAACAACAAAAATCTTACCTTTTTCCTGCTCTGATTCTGATCTTGAGTCTTAGCATTACCCATGAAACAGCTGTTGGTATAAACAAAGAAAAACAATAATCAAAACCAGAAAAAAAAACTCAATACAATGCAATAACGAAAGAAAACACAAAGAGCCTGACTTACTTCAATAAACTGAATCTCTGGCGATGCACCGGTTTCTCTTCATTCTTCTCTGAGCTCTGTGTTATTGGCCTTTCGCTGCATTTACGTTTATACATAAAAACAATCATAAAAAAAGACTAATATTTGCAGACAAGATTTGTGTCACATAGAGAGAAATCACAAACCTTCTCTTCTCCGATAAACCAATCTCCGTCGCTGTATCGACAGATTTTGGAGGGATAGTTTTCTCCAGAGACAATCTAAACACCGGTCTGTTCTTGGTTATCGATCTCCTCTCTTTCTTCTTTTCGCCAACAGACCAATCCTCCTTCACCAACTCCTCCTCTTGCTTCTTCTCCTTGACATCATCATCACCAATCAAACCACTTTCCTTCTGTGAGTTCTCTTTCTCTTCCAATTCATTCACAACCAATAATGAGTCATCATCATCCACAACATCCGGTTTGTTATCCGAAACAACAACATCATCGATCTGAGTACTTTTCCTTTCGAGCTCCTCGTCTTGCTGCAGATTCAGTGGAGGCTGTGTCTCCAAAGTGTGAAGCAAAACTTCAGCAGGCGTTACGGTTGGTTGTTCCTCCGTTGCTGCTTTCTTGGCTTCGGCTATTCTCTTGTAATGAGCTTCGAAGAAAGCTTTCTTCTGCGCAACAGATCCAGGACGCGAGTATTTCTCTGCTTCTTCTACATACTTCTTGTGTGAAAAGCTTGACCATTTTCCCCATTCGAGATTCTCTGTCATGAATTTCCCAAATGATATTGATTGGCTAAGCGCATGGATCGTGTTATCCTGCAAAAATCCGAACAACACAAGCTCTTATAATATACAATCAAATATCAATCAGAGCTTTGTACTCATATCCAAAATTTACAAACTTTCTGATGAATCTAGAAAAGCCACAATGAAATTCTCTTTTTTGGTTCTGAGAGATTCCAACAATTTTTTTCACAGTATAGCTTGGAAACTACTTTGTTCTCCATCTGTGTTTAATCAAAACAAAACTTTTCTGTTGGGGTTTCCCGGAAAATTTCTAAAGGTCAAATTTTACTTTGGGATTCACCAGAACTTATAAACAAAAAAAAAGCCCAGTTTCTATCGATTTTTCCCGGAAAATTTTCTCGTTACAATCACAAAAATAAGAGAGCTTTTAAAAATAAGAGGAAACAATAAATCGAAGAGCAAATGAAACTAACCTCATGAGAATCGTTACGAGTAATAGGAGCTGCGAACGAATACGAATGAGCCAGAACAGCAGATTCACCCATCTCAGCTTCAGATTACGAAGAAAAAAAAACTCAGAAAATGGAAAAAAAAAAAAAAAAGATAGAAGCTTTTTATTTTCAGCTCCAGAAAAATTTCTCTAGAGAGTGGTTTTCTCGTCAACCAAACGTCTCTTGAATTCAAAATTTTGAAAGAGAAATATTTCAATGTCGTTGAAAGGAACTCAGATTTTCTCTCAAGCGGCTAAACACATGGTGGGGAAGATCTGAAGAATATATTTAGATCTGGGTCCCACGAACAAGGAGAAGATAAAATCAAACATAAAATAATGAATAATAATTGAGAAATTTGTTTTTTTTTGAGGATAGGATTAAAAACGGGATTAAAATTATAAACTTGAAGAAATGATTTTTTGATGTGGTCGTTGAAATGAAGTGGTTGAGAATTGAAGCAAAAGGAAAAAAAATGATTTTCGATTTTTTTGTATTTTCTTCTTGTGGGGAAGGAAAAAACTGAGAAATTCCGGAAACTCGGTATTCGCAACCCGATTTTCGAGTCCTTAATATATTTTTTATTTATTACGAAACGTTTTTAAGCTATTTTTAGAATGTTTTATTTAATTAAAGGATCAAAAGAAAAATCAAAGGGATAAAGTATTATTAAACCCATGATTTTCTGTAAAAAATATAAAATGAACGTTACTATATGTTTAAAAGAATATTTGTAATGAGAACATGTTACTAGTATTAGAATGTCTTTAAGACAAAGTGTTTCTTTACAGATCTTTTAAGATATTTTTTCGTCAGCCAAAGTTTTATATTAAATACCTATAAACTCTAAATTTTATTATTTGACAAAAAAAAAACTCTAAATTTTATATAGAGCTATAAATTTAGGTGATTTGATGATGTTAAGAAAATAGATTATCGAATTTAAAACACTATACCGGTATTCTACTCGTTCTAAGAGCATCTACGATCCATAATTGCATTTTTCATTGCAAAATGCAATTGGATTTCTCTGCAACCCATAATTGTATTTTCCATGTCAAGAATAATATTTTTAGTATATTCTTCTTTTTCTATTTTATTATTAATTGCTAATTATACATATTTTCTTTAAAATTTATAAATTAACCCAATTATTTAATTTTTCTTAAAATTTCCATAAATTATGATATTTTTGAAATTTCATTATTATAATTTAAAAAAAAAACATATTACCTTACATAAAAATGAAAAAATAAACACATTACACTATACTTATTAAGTAACCAATCATTGTTGTACTAAATTTATTTTCTTTTATTTTAAATTTCAGTACTTTTTATTTTAAATTTAGTATTATGTTTTTATATTTTCTATTAAATAATGTTATTTGCATTTTAATTTTATATATTAGAGTGTTTTAATATTTATAATCATCAAAAAAAGAAATCATCATCAAAATAATTATTTATAACTTTAAAAGTAAAAATATCTAAAAATTGAAGGACTATTTTATAAATAAAAAAGTTCAATTGTAAAATGCAATTGAAAATGAGATGGTTGCATATTTGAAACAAAAAATGGCATTATACCATTTTGCAATTGAAAATAAGATTGGGTTGGAGCAAAATTTATTGCAAAATGCAATTTGACACCAAATTTGGTATTGGGAGATGCTCTAATAGTAACTTATTTTTTTTTATGACATTTCTCAACAAATTTTGAAGCATCAATTTTTGTTTTGTTATTAGTGTCGTCCAAAACGTTTAGATCCTTGTACCGAATTTTCTTATTCATTGAAAACTAGGAGCTTATCAAATACTTTACCAACCAGCATAAAATACAATTTCACCAACATTTTGACCACAATATAATTAACGTTTAATACATTTTTCACAAGTTTTGTGTTAGAATTTATATCAAACGTTTTGTAAGAGTTTGGAACAGTAGAAGCAATAGGATATTTGTACATTATGGTTGTCAAATTTTCTTGATATCTGGTGTATTAAAATGCTTTGAACAAAGCGATTTAAAATGGTGATTTCCAAGAAGATTTATTTTTCAACAAGTTTGTGTCTCGTCGAGATAAGAAAATGAAGACTTCACCAGTACTAGTAATTTCACATTGTATCGAAAAGGTAACAAGTTCGCTAATTGCTATGATTATGAAAGCTTGTTCTAAAAATCAATGTAAGCCTAGAATCATTTAAAATTGTAACTTTTATATTTTTGTTGGATCGTCGGTGGTAATAAGTAGATGAAGTGAGAGGTATCAACGTTGGTGTGTATAACCGTTTTAGAATATTTTGTAACACCAAAAAAAAACAGCTTTAAATTGCAAGTAATGTCTCTCTTGGTAGTTAGTACAATACACACAACACTTCAACCATCATAGAAAGCAACACTATTCCTTCCTAATTTCTTATTCCTGTAATTGTTTAAATTTTTGAAGATCTAGTTTATTTTAAAACAAAATAGTATACATATATAGGGCACATTATAAATTGAAAATATGCGTTGACAAAAAATGTAAATTATGCAAGAAATATATAAATGTAGAAAATGTCTGGTAGCTCAAAAAGATTAAAATAATTTGATATAAGAAAACGATTTGACAATGAACTTTTCATATTGAAAGCAAAATATATATATATATTACAAAGCGTTTGATGTACACTATTAATATAAAAAAACTGAGATATTTTCTTTATATGAAATAAAATATATGCTATGAGACTTCAAGATATATATATATATATAAAAAAAAAGATCATTAATGTTTTTATATTTTTAGTGTATTTGACGTGTTGCAGAATATTCGTGGTTTTATAATCACGTCTAATGAGAGTGGATTTTAATAATGAGGCGAATGTAGAGTCACGCGACTCACACGCCTAATACGGTCCGAATGTCTCACGTGCAAACACCAGGAAACATGTGATGTGATGCGAAAAGAAAACGCCATTCGCTAAACTCTATTTTCATGGACCAATTCATTTGTCCAATGCTTTGTTATATTTTTGTTTCACTGATTTTTCATTTTTTGTCATTAGAATACATTGGTTAGTTGACAAGGGTTCTAAAGAAAATTACAATTTATTTTTGATGATTCACTAATTGGGATAATACACAAATATTAGTTTTTGAAAGCAACTGAATAAAGGCAACCAACAAACCGTAACTCTGAAACAAGACAACAAGATTACCTGTTTCTGCACAGAGAAGGAGGTAAAAAGTTTCATCTCCTTCTCGTCGGAGGAGGAGGAGGTTCACGGCTGAGGTGATGCTTTCGAAGAGTCTTGATATAGCTTCTCATGAGACCAAACTTATTGCTCCCAAGCTCGTAGAAATAATCCCATGGATATATCCCTGTTCTATGCAAGTCATCAAACACTAACCTGAATCCTCAACAAAATATTTAGCACCAACCGCATTAAGTTATAAGCGAAAGAAAAGAAAACATAAGTTTCTGTATCATTATGATGGTTAACTTATAATGACCATGCCGGATTTGTAAAGTACCTTACCCCGTAGTTTCCAACCGGTTCTGCAGACATGATTCCTACATACCGCCTTCCAGATATCACCTGATGGAGAAAAACAAAATTGTTTAGGCCAAAGATTAAAACAGCAAGACTCAATGCCATAGTATTAAGAGTAAAAAGCTTTTTATTTTTTCCCAAAGCCATCTAGAATCTATGTTTGATTAGTCACACAAGACTCATTGCTAATACATAAAGATTGCATTTTCAATAAGACTCATTGCTAATACTGTACATAAAGATTGCATTTTCAATAAGAAAACCTGTACAGAGAGTCCCAAAGAGGTGGAAAATAGTAACCATAACGCAAAGAGACAACATCATGAGTCATGACTCATTTCTAAACCATGTCTCTATTCAGTGTCATATCATTGCAGTGGTCAGACTTATACCTAAGACTGCATCTTTGTCAAAACCCGCCAACGATCAGTCACTCGAGCAGAAATCTAGTAGTCATAAGGTAGAGAGACAACAGCACGACGTATTGTCTCAGTCCTAAGTTCTAGCATATGTTGTTACAAGAACAACGGACTAGCTGTCAATAGTTCCATTGGATGGTTATGCAAAAGCCAAAGAGCCGCACAAACTAGACTTTATTTTTACCAGAAATCCATCTAGAACCAAGTATAAGTTAGAGTAAAGAACAACAAGCTAGTGGCCATAATAAAGCTGGTCCAAAAACAATAAGCCAAATACACAAAAGCAGCATCCAATGCTAATGTAGCCCTCATAGGCAGCTATCGCATTATTGTAACGAGCATGTCTAAAAGATGAGCTAAGACAAGATATCAAAAGTCTATATCCTCCACATTTAAAGATTTGTGAGCTAAAATCATGTGGCTTAGAACCATCTTGACGAATTACCTTTTCACCACCGATTGTTCTGACTTTTCCATCAGCAGCTGGACTATGAACTCTCAGAAACTCAGATGAAAAGTTGAACTTGGTGCCATTTGCAAACTCTACCTCAACCTTCAAAAGGATATTCGACAAATCAGATCCTAGAGTATCTAAAACCAAGAAAATCGAATCCATGGGTCTAAAAAAAGAATCCAATTTTCACTATCGAAACAGAGAATTCAAATCCCCAAAATTTCTGATCGCCGAAATTCAAAGCAGAGAATAAAAAAAATAGCAAAGCTTACGTTTTTAGGGGATAAAATAGAGAATCCTGAGAGTTTTGGAACAGTTACATCACTTGTGACATGGATTCGCCGGCTTATCAGTCTCGTAATCGTCCACATATCTTGTTCCGGCGATCGCCGGAGACGACGATCCTCGCTCTAATCATCTCTCACTCTGCTAAAAGCCCCAAACGTACTTTATTGGGCCCAATTAAAAAACCCATTGGGCTGATTTGTATCAAATTTTATTGAAAACTGAAACGGCGACGTAGAAGAAAACTAAAGTGTTTTGATTGAGTCCAACCTCGTCCATAAATACTGGTCCAACTTTAGTCAAAGCTACCTAAATAGGAGATCACGGTCTCAGTCCGAAAATCAAAACAAAAAATAAATAATTAAAAGTGATTTGATTTATAGAAGCTGTAAAGATATTACGACGTGAAAATATAACACGCAAAGTATCCGATTCTTATTTTTTTTTTTTCAATATTTGCCTGAACAAAAGAACATAATTACCGGACAAGTTTAATAGTGAGATTTTCTGAAACTCAACGTCAAAGAAAAGCTGTAAAGATATCATGACGTGAAAATATATTACGCAAGGTATCCGAATCTTAATTTTATTTATAAAAATTACATAATTACCTTTTAATTACCGAAGGAGAAATAAATAAGTAGTACAGTTTTCTGAAACTCAAACGTCAAAAATTTGAAGTAAAAAGAAAAATAATCACCGTTAACGAAAGTATATTGATTCGTTTCCTTAAAAAAGCAATTAAATTTGATCGGAGACCAGTAGTTTTAGTCAGCCGTCTTTTTTTTTTTTTCGCTCTCCGAGTTCGCGATATTCTTTGATATACTTCAGGAAAAAAAAAAAATCCTCAAATTGACGAACATTACAGAATTACAAATTTTTATTCTTCTGCTAATCATCAACCTAAATCCTCGCGGGCCAGAAAAGAGGAAGAGAAGACGAGACCGAAACTTACATCATTGTTTCTTCTCCAATCATCGACAGCCGGCGCCGGAGATTTCGGCGGCGTAGGAGATGAAAAATCGTAGGAAACTCGGTGGAGTTTGCGGCGGCGACGCCGTTATCTCGTGGAAGACGTTCTTCTGGTTCGTCGTTCTGTTTGTCTTCTCCTTCGTTCTATTCTCTACCATGTTCGTCTTCAAAGGTAAATTAATTACCCGAACGGTTTTCTAATTTTCAAATTCGAACGGTTTTTTTTTAATGAAATTTAATTTATCAGAAACTAAAACTAAATTTAGCAGGAAAGTTTCGTCCGGTGGTACGTTCGACAATAAGCTTCTCAACGGCCAGGGCGGTTCTCGGCGAGTCTGTAACGCCGTCTCCGGCAATTTCGATTCGTGAGGCGGTGAAATTACCTGAGCAGACACTAGTTTTCCTAAAATACCCTCAGTCTCTTCCGTTATTTTCCAAAGACGATCTCGTTTGCCTTTTCTCCTCCGGCGGGGATTCATCGAAGCTACGGAAGGAGCATCCGACGGCCGTCGACAGCGACAAATTCGGCGGTCAGATCGTACGGTGTCCTGAAACGCCACGTGGTTACACCATATCGCTTTCCGTTTCGAGATGGATAACGGATGATCACCTCCCTGCTGGCCCCACTCACCGGTGGGATTGGCTGGTTTATGACGCCGTGATCGACCACGATAACTCCACTGTGGTTTCTGTCAAGGGGCTAAATCTACGGCCAGGAAGAGTTGCTGACGTGTTGAGATACGAGTGCGTGTACGGCTGGGATTTCGCGAAACACAATCGGTTAATAAGATCAAACGTAATCTCGGCGGCACAAGAGATCGTACGGTGCAGAACACCATTAGCTGTGTTAGACGCCCCAAAATCGGTCCACGGACCGGTTAAAGTCTCGGTTAGAATCAAAGGAGGGACCGGAATGTTTCCATCGATCGCTCAACCGGATCGCAGTCTGGGTCGGATCATTCGCTCGCCACGAAGGAAACCATTCGAAATGTGCGTTTGCACAATGACGCGAAACGCAGCCGCGGTTCTAAGAGAATGGGTGATGTACCACGCAGGAATCGGCGTTCAACGGTGGTTCATCTACGACAACAACAGCGACGACGATATAATCGACGAGATCAAAGATCTCGAAAGCCGAGGTTACAACATTTCGAGACATTTCTGGCCGTGGATTAAGACTCAGGAAGCCGGATTTTCCAATTGTGCGATTCGAGCACGGAGCGATTGCGATTGGGTCGCGTTTATCGACGTCGACGAGTTCTTCTACATCCCTTCCGGCCAAACTCTAACTAGCGTCATCAGAAATTACACCGCCTCCGATGAGATCGGTGAGATTCGAACGCCGTGCCACAGTTTCGGGCCGTCGAGTCTGAAAAATCGGCCTCGTGGTGGAGTCACGGCGGGATACACTTGCCGTGTTGTTTTGCCGGAGAGGCACAAGAGCATACTCCGGCCAGAATCGATGAACGCGACGCTTATCAACGTTATCCACCATTTTCACCTCAAAGATGGATTCACGTTTGCTGACGTGGATAAAGATGTTATGGTTATAAACCACTACAAATACCAGGTTTGGGAGGTTTTCAAGGAGAAGTTTTATAGGAGAGTCGCGACTTACGTGGCCGATTGGCAAAACGAGGAGAATGTCGGGTCGAGAGATCGGGCACCCGGTTTGGGAACCCGACCCGTTGAGCCACCGGATTGGGCCGAAAGATTCTGCGAGGTGAGAGATACGGGGCTTAGAGATCGAGTGTTGGAGAACTTCAAGGATAATAAAACGCAGCGTTTAGTGTGGGAAAATGAGGAGGACGAAGTTAGAGATGAAATGGGATTGTCGGCCGGCCCATAATAGGATAGCTCGAATGATTAGTTAAACAGCTTAATAAAAGCCCATTGGTCATAACTTCGCATATTTTTCTTTTTGAATTTCATTCGCGGGAGATATTTTTGACACTCGCGGATTTTTTGCTGTAATTTTGGTCGAGTAGTGAAATAAAAAAGGCAATTCAAACAAAAAAAGTGAAGTAAATATGGAAGTTATACGTCAAAAACAGAAAGAAATCAAAATGTATTTTGCAAAAAAAATCAAATAGGCCCAAAAGGCCCAAGGAAAAATTAAGCGTTGCGAGTTGCGAGGAATTAAAGAATGTTTTTGAAAAAATCCGACCGTTGAAAAGAAACATTATCTTCCTTCCTCTCTTTCCTTTTGACGGAGCGTTCTCAGGAATCAAGAGGAAACTCGAACCCTAAATCGAGAGAATGGTGAGTGAAACACCATCCAGAGTTACTCATCGCTCCGGAGATGGATCGAAGGAAGCAGCGATCGGGAGGGAGAAGAACGGTGAGAACGCAGACATTTTCATCAGCCCGAGATTCAAATCGGCGGCGGCTTTGGCGGGTTGGGACGAGGAGGATCTGATAATCGCTAGCTTCGTGGTGGATGATACCCCTGAAAGAAGTTCTTCAAAGCGAAGGAGACGATCCAATTTTCTATTCAAAACATCCCCACCTTCTTCGGGTTCAAGAAGGTAACCCAAATTTTGATTTTCTTTAGGGTTCTTCAGATTTGGGTATTATCAAATACATCCTCTGGTTTTTTTTCCCCAGTAATTCTGGGAAATGGGTTTCTGAAATTCACTCAATATTTATTTTAATGGATTTCAGGAAGCAGCGGATTAAGCAAAGTCCTATTCCGTTACCTGTTGTTGATCTTGATGAAGTAATCAGGCGTGAAGGTACTTTCGTTAATTGATATTCCGCTTTCATAAGGATTATCGAAAAATGAAAAAAAATTTGTTTGTTGGAAACATTAGGATCCATGGAATTAGACACAAAGATTGTTTCATTAAAGTTTGTTTTTCTCATCTGTTGTGGTTGTAGAAGAAAAATCTGCAGAGAAGAAGAACAAAAAGAAGAGAGAGACCAAAACAGATACACAAGAAGAGAAGATAATAGAAAAAGATGAGAAGATATTGTCAGAGCACAAGAACTCAACTTCTGCTGTGCTTCCTTGCATAGATAAGCTTCGAGACGAATTGTCTTGTGCAGTATGTATCTGAATCTTGAGACTCTTTTTTTTTTTTTTTTTTGGGGTGGTCATTCCTTGATTTGGGTTCTTAAACTTCAAATTTTGCTTTGTGATTCTGCAGATTTGTCTTGAGATTTGCTTTGAGCCAAGTACTACAACTTGTGGACACAGGTAGATTATTTCACTACGACATGATAGAATTAGCTTTGTATGGTGGTGAAGTTGGTACTGAATAGTTCAATTTTGGGTCTCTGTAGCTTCTGCAAGAAGTGTTTGCGATCCGCGGCGGATAAGTGTGGAAGAAAATGCCCTAAATGCAGGCAGCTAATAGGGTAAATGGAATCAAATTTGATTGAGTTTTCAGATCGAAAGATATAGAAATTTATCTAACACTTCTTCTTTATCTATGCAGGAATGGAAGATATTGTACGGTCAATACGGTTCTTTGGAACACAATCCAGCTTCTGTTCCCTAAAGAAGTCGAAGCACAGAGAGCTGCTGCTTCTGCTAACTTGATAAGCAAGGAAACGTCCAGTCCTAGAAACCCTGATCAAAGGCTTAGAAGCAGAAACAGAGAAACGGCGTTTCAAGATAGGTTGCAAAGAGAGGATCTTTCGAGATTGCTTGTCTCTGAAGAGAGAAGCCAGAGAAGCGAGAGAAGGAGAGTGGCGAGTATGAGGTTGGATCAAGATAGGGATGCTGCATTCGCATTGAGGTTGCAGCGACAAGAATTCGCGTCTGCGTTTGGCGTTACGGGGGCAGCTGCAGCAACTTCTTCTTCTTCTTCTTCTTCTTCTTCTTCGTCGGCTTCTAATCTGTCGCTAGCAAGAGCTAACCTGCGAGCTATGGCGTCAAGAGCTGTTCGGAGGCAAGGATGAAGCATCATTTATCATAACAATCATGATTGAATGATACTGTTAACATCATTCATTTGATCATCATCAGCTTTAGTGTGACACTTATAATGGATTGACCTAAACCTGACTCGGATCTAGGCAATCATATGTACCACAATACTATTCGTTTCAATACATTGTATTTTATTCCTCTTTTTTTTCCCAGAAATTTCTATAATCTCCTTAGAAAACCATAGTCCGTTTTGACATTCTTTTAATGATCTAAATAAACATCGGAAAATCTTTAGAAAACACTACATGAGTTGTGTGAAATCGAACTTTCCACATCGGTTTACTTGTGTTCTTGTAATAAAGAGGGTTAAAAAAATCTAAAATAGTAACTTAATCCGACATCCGTAGTTATCAAAGATGTAATCGAGTATAGAAGAAGTATATAAATCATTGTATTTGATTGTCAAATTGGTGGTATGAATGTCGTCATAATGGCAAAGGCAAATTTTATAAGATTCATTGGCACTGATCTAACGAGAATTAAGTTTGGGTCGTTTGTATTAGTTAGGGCCATTTCATATATTCAAAAACAGTTCCCCCAAAAGAATTTATTCTATTTCGATATTTTATTAGACGAGCTAATTGCCTTACTTTCATTACCTTTCTTAATCCATTAAATTGATTTTTTTTTTTTTTTTTTTTTGTCTTTTAAATCCAAATTCTCAATTGTGCACCAAATAATTTCCAAACTAATGATCTATATATTGACTGTCGAGATTTACAAAAACAAAATAAAAGTCATGTTCAAAACCCTACCACGCATGTCATATTATTAAAAATAATAATAATCGTGAAAGTCAACAATCAAATAACACTATAAAGAATTGCTGCCTTGAGCAAGCTGGAAATTAAAAAAGACAAAAAAATATAATTTTCGAGAATTTGATTTTCACACACCAAAGGTTTCTTAACTTTTCTCTCTATATAAACCCACTTTCAACGATCTCATTTTCTTAAATTATAATCTTTGTCTTCTTCTCTCGCATTCATCAACCTTACTAAATACGCAGCAAATAACAGCGTTCGACAAACATGATGATGAAGAAGATTTTTGTTCAGATCACTGTGGCTTGTCTTGTGTTGGCGATGATTGCGATGGTTTCGGCTCAGGAGCACGACGATCACGACCACCACGAAGGCGACGGCCACGACCACGCATCGGCCCCTGGACCTTCTTCTAAGAAACCAAGCTCCGCCGTCATTGTTGCCGCCGATATGTTTACCGGTTTGGTCGCAGCCACCGTGGCTCTGGTGGTTGGCTTCATCTACTGAGTTGATAACTCGTTATTTCCGGGTTTCATGACTTTTGTGAATTGTGGCTACTTTTTTTTGTAATTCTTCTTTTGTTGTTGCCATATTTGTCTCTCTCTCTCTCTTTTAATTTTTTTCAATTTTTCCTTTGTGTGGGTGTTCAAATTATATACAAATGTCTGGTGACGTGTGTTTGTTCACGATTCGTACGTTACTTTCACAATAATTGTACAATGTTCTTCAGCAAATTTGTAACATACATATTTGAAGAGCCAATTCAAAGTGAAAGTACTGGAAGCTGCTGCTGCTAACGCAAACGCAAACGTAAACACACAAATTAACAATGGGGGAAAAGGTTATAATTAGAGTTGTAAACAAAACAAAAAATTGACTGGTTTTTCGGAATTCGTTATTGATTCACATGCAGAAAGCCGAGCTACATATCTAACATCAGCCCCGAATATATGAAAAATCCTACATTGAATATGCGACGCAACACATAATAATTAATATATTAATCAAATTTTGGTTGTGAGAAAAAAAAAAAAAAAGTTAAAAGTTTGATTGGATCCATTTGAAAGCTGTAGATTTTTTTTTTTTTTTTTTTGATGTGTACAGCTTCTAAATCACTTGCCAATCAACCCCTACAAATCGAGAAACTAATTGATTTGTGGGTTGATGATAAAGAAAAAACATTAGCATGCATGGTCTAGTAGTAAAAGTGATACATGTATATATCCCAACCAAAATGCACGTCGAACCTGAATGAATGTTGTCATAATGACAACACAAACGACAAGTTTGCATAACTTCAGTTATTATCATATTCAATTGTTTGTATTGGAGTTATAGTTTTCATATTGATAAGATAGTAAAAATTAAACTACATATTTTGATATGTTTGTTACGTTATAGTTGACAGTTTTTCTTTTCTTTCTCTTAACCTATTATAATTTGACCTTTTCAAAAAAAAAAAAAAAACCTATTATAATTTGTTCTGTTTTTTATTAAAAAAAGGCGTACATATATCTTTGGATAAAATTTGATCGAGTTAGCCAAATGACTTCCCTTCATTGCCCACCATGAACTATGTGAGTCGCTTTCAAAACTTCCAAATCTAATTAAACTTTTGACTTTGTGTTTGGCGTTTCTGAATCCAAAATCTTGCAACAAAAAAAGAAAATACTACAATTAGCTCTTTCATTTCTAAAAGAAAGATGACAGGCTATTTTTTTTCCTTTTAAACTAATGTGAAAGTCAGAATCAATCAAGAATCGCTTTCTTGATCAAGCCGGCAAGCAGAAAGAGAGGACAAAGAATTAAACAAATCTGAATAACCAAAAAGTCACAGACTCACAGTATTGTTTTATAATTCCTTTATCTATATAAACAAACCACTTTTTAACAATCTCATTTCTACAACGAATAACACATCCGAATCTTCTCTCATTCATCGACCTTAACTGAAAACGCAGCGTCTTCAAACAAACGTCGACCAAAATGACGAAGAATATGTTTGTTCACACGAGTTTGGCTTGTCTGGTGTTGGCAATATTGATGATTGCGATGGTCTCGGCTCAATACGACAACGACAACGCAAATACACCAAGCTCCGCCGTCATTGTTTCCGCCGATATCTTCACTGGCCTGGCCGTAGCCGCCGTGGCTCTGATGGCTGGTTTCAGCTACTGAGTTTCGCAACTCGTTATTTTGGGTTTTCATGGCATTTGCGACTCTTATTCCTTTTGTTTCTGTTTTTTTTTGTCAATTTTTTATTGCTTTTGTGCGTGTTAATATCTTTTTTTTTTCTTTTTCTTTCTCAACTCGTTAAAATGATTTTGTGAATAACCTGAATAACCTAAGCAAATATCCGATCAAAACATGTGTTTATAATCTCTCAACTAATTTACCGAAACCAAATCATACAAAATTATCATAGTAGTCTGGTCCGAACAATAGAGCCCTATGTAACATAAAGAGAGGAGAAACAAAAAAAAAAATACAACACAAGACAAATAAACACTGTAAAAACAATCTAATTAATGTTTCTTCTTGGAGAATTTTGAAACCGCAACAAAACTCTTCTGATTTCATTTCAAAAAAAATCCATAATCAACCCACCTGACCGATTGAAAAATAAATCTCGGTCATTCATTCGAGCGTTTAGGGCCGGGTTGAGATTTTCTGCTCACGGAGCGGTCAAGATCTGCGAGCTGAATGTTGTTGTTCTATCATTCGACTGCAAAAAAAACTCAGTTTCTGTGTATTCTGCTTTTGGTACGGAAACGGAGGTCGTTGTTGTTCACCTGTGAGATCTTAAGTGTCAACGAGATGTAGCCTAAAGCAGCTATTGCGTAGAATACTTTGTATGGAGCCAATTCTAGTCCAGAGAGGAAGCAGTAGTAGCCGGCGAGGAGATTGATGTGATGGGGACGGAGTTGGTATCCCAAGAGAGATGGGAAAGAGCGTAGGATGCTTGACTCTGGTCTCGAGTTCAGTATTCCGTGGAAGATTACGCCAACGCAGAGAGCCGAGTCAGCAAACCAAGGGAAGTTTTGTCCCGTTCCAATCCGCTATAAGAAAGATGCCATTAGAACATCAGTCCAGCCTTTTTAGGTATTGGCATACTTTAAAAGCACGAAATAATAAACCATTTTAACTTGTCGAATTAGAGTCATCGGTACTGAATCTAAGAAAGCTCTATAGTGAACATGAAAAGAGTACCTGGAACCATGCGGCAAGAGAGGGTACGAACATCAGAGCTGCAAGGAGATGCAATATTAGTAAGCCGTGCCTATGGTTGAAGATGTCTGCTTGTGTCTCAACAAATGACTTTTCAGACAAGTCTACTGATAAGGGTTCTTGTCTGCCTGAGGTATGTCGAGTTTTTCGCTCGGCTTCATTTTTCTGATCGACTGGTTCCTTCTTCCTTGATGCCATCATGATACTTCCATAAAACAAAAAAAGAAAAAGAAAATGACCATTAGCTACGATCGCCTCTTACTGATTTCTGATTCATGATTTTCTTTCTATTTATATGAGTTTGAATTTTTCTGGATCAAACAAATACTCTTTTTTAAGGTACAATCATTATCGTTTGTGTAAATATTGAGGCATCATCTTCCTATCTCACATGACAAATTTGAAAAGACAGAAATCTTTTGCTTACCAGCACATTGAATTATGGCAGCAAAGGGCATGAGAGGCGAGGAGTACAAAAAGACCCAAAGCCGAATGAACAAAAGACACCAAGGTAACTGCGACTAGTGTCATAACGATTGTTGTGTTGAGCTTCAGAATTCGGATTGCCTGCTTTAAGAAACAGAACCTCACTAACTCATTCTGATAATAAAACTTAGCCAAGAGAAGATGCTGAACTAAGAGCATATGTTTTTCATGTTATGCAAGGAGTCGGAGAGAGATGGAGCTTTTGAATTCTAGCATGCAGTTAATATTAGATGGCTTTACGGTAAAGGACAGAAGTGAAAAAGCAAACCTTTAAACAGACGAAACTGGAAGCAAGTATAGAAAACCAATGAAGAAAAGCAAGAGAATAGATTCTTTCCAAAGCCTGGCACCTGCTACCCATTGACACTCTTTCAGTTATTTCTGGACAGAGTTGAGTGGTTTTAAATTAAACAAAAAAAAAGTGATGAAAGACAAGCAGGTACCTTGATTTTACAGTGGTGTGGACGAGTGCAGAAGCTTGAAAGACAAATTTGGAGACAATAATTAACACACTGATGAAGGCATTGGCCAACAAATAACAGATCAACGAGACCACTGTGAAGCTTGTGAGGGGAGGAATTGGTAGAGCCATTAGGAAGGAGAAGAACAAGGAACTTAGAAGAGGGAAAGCAGCTAGAAGCAGAAATGGAGATGGCATTTCTAAGTTGTACTCTACAGCAGAGAGCAATGGTGGCACAGAGAGTTTGTGGTCCCATTGATTAGCTTGCCGCATAAGAGTAAACAATATGACGGCAAATGAGAAGCCAACTATCTGCAGTATCAGATAACACGTGAAGAAAGGTTCAGTCACTCATAAATCAGAGAGCTACCTCGAATCCAAAAAAAAAAAGGTTATCCAGTTTATAGAGGAAGTCGTCCGGCAAGATACACGCATGAATACACACACACACACACACACACGTGCGCGGTGATAGTTTTATGCAGCACACTACTATAACATGCATGATTAGTATACTGTGATAGTTTTATGCAGCACACTACTATAACATGCATGATTAGTATACTGTGAATGCGTACATCTGATGCTCAAGAGATTAGCGATAAAGCTACCTGAGGACCGTATAGAAGTACAAATCTGCTGGACATGTCAGGAGCAGAGACATGAATGCTTGTGGTGTATGAGCAATGAGGGTCAACCTGCAGAAGGGCCAGGAAAGAGAAAAAAATATTTGAGTTTTCTGTTTCACTGAGGATAACAGAGACTAGCTTTGTGTAAGAGGCTTCTGACCAGTAGCATAACAGTAGTTTTCTCAGAACTCTGAGAACTCCAAAGAGCTGGTGAAGAATCAACAACTATCGTCTCACTGTAGAGATTTGGAAACACATAGAGTCCAGAAGCAGAGTCCCAGGCAAGGGCAACAGGTGGGAAACAACGCAATTTGCAAAGCTCTGAAAATTGAACAACCGTGTGGTAAATAAAAAAAATAACACAAAAAGTGCTAACAATGATCAGATTTATAATAAGATAGGGGAATGACAATATTTTAATTTACAAACTGAAGACTAATGCATTAATCCAACTAAAATGGAATTCTTGGCAGATCTGACCAGAAGATTAACAGCCAAAACTATGAGCACGAAACTACCAAAGGAAAGATCTCTAGCATTCAAGAGAGGGCTTCGAATTCTTACTATCCTTATCCAAGTCTCCTGTCTCGCCATCTGGTAGACCAAAAGTTTTAATTCCACATCCAGCAGTTTTCAGGGACAGTGTTATGGGCAGTAGACCAAAGCTGATAGCAAACGATAGATTGTAGGCTAGAGGATGGTCCTCCTTCAAAAATATTTCCTGCAGAGAAGTAGTCCACAGCTGAAATCAGTTAACCAATCGTTTCACTGGAGATGCAAATGAATAGTGTGACCACTTTTTAAGAATGATAACCTTTGCCCAGTAAGCGGATAAGAGCATTGATTGAGATGAGACCTCCATGGCCCCTTCTTCAGGGTTAAAGAACTGCCCTACTGCCATAGAAACCGCCACAGGAGGTTTACCAGAAACTGCCTGCACAAGAGAAGGTCTCATTTCAGTTACATGCTTTTAGTCATCTGAAAACTCCTGAAATTTGAAAGAAAGCAAGGTATCTAGGTGAGTAATTACTTCGCGAGGCGCAACTGAGATAGTCAAGAATCTGAATCCGTGCATGTCTTCAGGCCCTAGCTTCAGCACTGCAGATGGGGGAGCTTGCTCAGTCTGGCTCCCTGGTTCCGACTAATAAACATATACAGAAAGAAAATCTAGTTAACAAAAATGTTTATCTGATCTTCTTTCCACTGAAAATGTGAATACAACATGCACACAGGAAATAAAAGTTGAGTGTGTGTTACAGTAAACATTTTCAGCAATGCTGTAATTAATCCCGTAAATTACTTTGGCAGACACAAATCCGTATATATCACCTGTTTTGGTGCAGGGCCTGCCGGAATGAGAACCATCTTTGATGTAACTTCCAGAACCCTTTCACAAACCGGTAAATTTGAATTTGATTTCTCCTTCTCAGGCCATAGATGGAGTCTTACTCCAGAACAAGGCGCCAGATTTGTAACAAAGATAAAGTGGTTCTTTCCATTTGACCCCTAGAGTACAGAAAATGTGTCACGGGAGATCGATACTGACATCTTAAGTAATATGCAAGTCTAAAATAGCATCTTTAAGTGAATCCTATCAGCACAGACCAATGATTCTATGTCCAACCAGCGCCTTCTCCCGTCCATTGCCAAAATTGTAACAGTACTTGTTTGTATGTACAGATCCCTATCGAGAGCATCATCCCTCCAATCCAAGGCACAGGTCGAACTTTGTGATTCAGATCCTGGAAAGATAGACAGCATAATGTTAAGAGAATACATGTACCCACAAGTAATATGGACTCCTAATGAAATTGTTCTCATAATTAATCATTGCTTCAAGTATTGTTTGATAGATAAGATACCTCCAGCTTTGTATATTTGTATTACTTGATAACGTATACCGATAGAGGTTAATTATCCACAGGAAATAAAGGTTATACCTTTCTTTGAGAACTTATATTCTAATAAAACAAGATATACATATGTTCAGGGTAGAGATGCTAGTATTACCCTTTGAGGCCAACATGGGTAACTCATGAGAGACTTTCACGGATGTCATTCCATTGAAACTTTGTGATAATGCACTTTGAAGCATTCTGGTCAACACCCAAAGTCTCTTTTGAGTATCAGAAAATGGCTGACTAGTTTTCGAGTCAACCAAACTAAGAAGCGTATGTGAAACCTGCATGGCATGCGAATCTTTAAATTCATTGAACATGGCATTTTCCAGATTACAAATTAGGGATTTTTACCTACTTGAACAACCAATTGGTTACACCACAGAATAGCTTGATGTTCCATTGACAGCCACACATTTTTCATGCTTGTACTACTTATCATAAAGCCATGACTTGAAGGGACAATGCCATCTAGTGACTCTAACTTCGATCGTACCTGAGGCCAAAGGGAAAATCTTAAGCCTCAATAAGACATTAAAATCTCATCCCAATTTCTGAAATAGGCGACTTGCTCGCTTTGCAGGAAGTATTTATTGTAAGAGTTGGAATTAAAATGCAACCAAAGAAAGCACAACAGCAAAAAGAATGGAACAAGCAACAGAATAAACCAAAATACTGGTGGATAATTTCAGACCTGATAGTCATTGTAGCCACCGGCAATGGATACAACAACAACTCCGGATAGTAATGGCTCAGACGCATAACTTCCCCCAGGGGATGTTTGAACTTCATACCCTTTTTTCCATTCTCGGTTCACTTGAGCAAAGTAATGACCCAAGGATGGCTGCAATGCCAGAGGAGGTGATCTGGATGAAATTTAGAATCATGAAAACCTAAACCATGCTGTTTAGCGAGTAAAACTTGTTAAGCATGGAGAGAACTTACTGGTGTGGACTGGAGAGAGTTAGAATGGTTCGCACAGCTGATTTCCGCAAACGAGGATGGACTGCAGCAGCTCTGGCAACAAAACCGCCCATAGAATGGCCAACCAATATCACATTGTGTGGTAAGTTACTGGAGGCAGCGGCACCTTCCCTTTCTCTGTTATCATGAGATTCCTTATATTGATCTAAAATCTGAAGAAAGCAAGTGGATAAGAATCACTTGGAAACAAGACTTAAAGCAGTATGTTCTGTTATCTTAAAGAACTTGGCTTGATGAAACTTGTAAAAAGAAGCTCTCTCATTAACGTCCAGCA
Source organism: Alliaria petiolata (assembly GCA_020283515.1). Classification (NCBI taxonomy): domain Eukaryota; kingdom Viridiplantae; phylum Streptophyta; class Magnoliopsida; order Brassicales; family Brassicaceae; genus Alliaria; species Alliaria petiolata. Next base: position 14,000,660 of record JAHZTW010000005.1, on the reverse strand, counting down.
ATTAGCAGTTTAAATAAACATGGTTCTGTATTTTTTGTTAAGAATGTCATGAAGAGAATGAAGCAAAACTATCAAAAGTCCTACCCTATGAATGGCATATACGACATATTCAGTGTGCTCCTCAAGTATGCGACCATCCATTGCAGAATGTTCACCTTCAAGATCCACAGCAAACCAATCTAGTCTGTTACTGTACTGACTCGGCAAATCATATTCTACAGACTCCGTATCTGCTCCTTCCCTACGGAATGGAGAAGCTTCTTGGTAGAATGTGCGCTCAAATGGTCCCCCCTGAAATGCTCTATCAGATTCTGCAGCCACAGACCTGACCTGTATGAACAATATAACAAACATGGACTATAAGGAGCCTGGTATATGAAAAAAACTGGAGAGAAGTTCCCAAGATATTTCACATTATTCTGGAGTTCAGGAAACAATTGCCTCCACAACCACATGAAAAACTGCTTGTTAAAGAAATCCCAACTGTGGCTTAACAAAAAATCTAATAGTGGGACCATTTAAGTTGGATAAAATTACTAAAAGTGGGTTGCTTCTAGTTTTAGAAACTTAAAAAAAAAGGAAACAATGATCCTTGCCTGCTTGTAGCTACCGGCGTTGCCTGGAATGAAAAGAACAGGAACTCCGCTAAGTTTATTGAGGTGTTCCTTAAAATCAATCTTCCTCCAGCCTTCATGGTAAAGATAGAGTCCATATCTCCCAGGAGTTGCATCGTCCGTCACAGAGATAGGAATGTAAGTGGGATACATGTAAGTCATGGTACAACCATTCTTTACAGGTTTTAGCAGACCAAACAAAGCCGCAAGCCCAATCCACGCCGCTAAAATCACAACGCCAACTATCCTCAGCCTTGGTCGAACGCCTTGACTGCTCATAGCAAATCTTACACCACGCATTTCAACCTTATATATATCTCTTTAACAGCATGCCAAAACCCTGCCTTTCCAAAAAAACCACACATGCATATTTAGATTTAAATTTAGAAAAGAAAAAAAAATTAACGTTCAGAAAAATCACTCATAAGAAAAACAGAGAACCAAACGAAATATATAGCTACTAAAACGAGTATGCACTTGATTCACACAAGTGAAGAACCATAAACAGTAAAGTTGAGTCCAAAAGTGGGTATATCCCAAATTAGTTAACAACCAAAAAAATTCCAACAGCTGAAATGAAAAAACATTAAGTAGCTTAGATCTCAAATCAGTAAAGTTTTGTTCTATGTGCAGTAACATGAATCAAATTACAGAGACGAAGAACTGAAACAATACAAATCAGGAAAAGAATTAAATCAACTAAAATTAGAGCATAGAAAAATGGGAATCAAATGACAAAGAAAAACAAAAAGAAGCTTAAAATAGTAACAGTAATTTGGCAGAAGTGAAGAAGAGTAATAAGTAAGAAATGAAGCCATCAGGCGACATTGGGCGCAAAAAGGGAACATTTATAGTTGGATCTCGCCATTAATGCGAAGCTACGAGCTTAATTCGGTAATATCGATGAGTTATAAAGCTTTATTTTGCTCAGAATCCGTGATTCAGAGTCATTGATGAGTGAGAACTAACCGGTCAAGAAGATGGCGAGAGAAACCACGAGATGTCCGGTGAAATATTGAACCGCCGGTTAAGAAGGGATCGAATCACGGTGCGACGGAGGTCAGGTTCTTCCCTCCAATCGAGGAGGGCGAATAAGACGGAGATTCCTGCGCTAACCGGGTCCGGGTTCGGATAATTGATTACGAGTCGGGTTACCCTGACTAGTGGGCCGAATTTGGACTATGGGCCCAACTTTGGAAACAAATTAGGGTTTTAACCAAAGATTTAGCAACAAGGAAAGAAAAGAAGAAGACAACTTGATCGATGACAAAAGCTACATCGTCCATTACTCTCGATGTAATCTCGGAGATACTTTTAAATCTGCCTGAAAAAAATCAGCTGTGAGACTTCGTAGTGTTTCGATCGAAGCTCTGGTCATCAGTCACCACCGATCCATATTACACCAAAACGTTCGAAACATCAGTCCTCAACACGGCCGAGTCTTCTACTCTGCTTCAAAGAAGATGAAAAGTTGTTTGTTTTCTCGATTCTGAAACATCATCAGAATTCGAACGACTCTGATACTTCTTCTCAGTCTATTGATCATTACCATATACAATTCTCAGATGATGGTTACCTCTACCCTACAGAATCTGTCCACGGCTTGGTTTATACCAAAAACTTGGAGTCTTGGACGTCCTTGATAATGATGATGATATACAAAAGCAGGAACACTTAATCAAGAGGAGAACGTATAATATATATATAGTTTAATAATATACGGGAATACCCCGAGACAACAAACAAAGGCTTTGGGAGTCTTGACTCGACCCATCTCACAAAGTGACGCCTCTCTAAACTAACTCTACTCACAGTGAAAAAGAACCCCTCGCTTGCCTTCCAAGGTAAAACTGTGTGAAACAACAAAACCGGGTTAGTTTTCTCGGTCCACCATTTTTTTGTTTCCTGGAGTCTCCGGTGAAGCCTAGTATGAGAACTCGTGGCCACGGAGAGAAATGTATTTCTTGACCCAGATGGCAATATCCTCTGCACAAGCCTGAGCTTGTGGAGTCCTAAGAAGCATGTCGAGTGTTGCAAACTCGTGAACCGCGTCTTTGTACTCCAGCACGGGAGCATCTACATTAACCTTCCTTAGCTCTTCTGAGTAAGCGATGGCTCGGTCACTCATCCAGTCATGCTCTGCGACAATGGTTAGTGTCGGTGGCATGAACTTGAGCGGTGGGCCTCGGCCTGGAACGAGCGGGTTCGCTGCCGGGTGGTCCAGGCTGAATTATTCTTCTGGTAAGAAAAGATTCCAAGCGAGAATGCACATGGGTTTGTCGTAGAAGTAGGAGTTTGCTTGTTTGATCTCCGACTGTGTGGGAACGCTACCGATGAAGAACGGGTACATTAAGACTTGAGCCACAACCTTGACAGGGTCTAGATTTTGACCAGCTTCAATGGCTTTGCGGGCTACGTAGTCTGCTATGTTGGCACCACAGCTCACACCAAGAAGCACACATCTGAAGTTTTCAAATTTTGAGAAAGTCACAGAACTCAGTAAGAATGGTTTTCACCTGAATCACATTAAAGCAACGATCTACACAATCTTATAAAAGTATAAACAGAAATTATCGCTCTAAACACTCTTCTGGGATCTAATTTCGCTATCCTTAGAAGTTCTTAAGAACCAAGACAACAATTATGGGGGAAATCCGTGAATAACGTGAAATCAGCTAAAATCTGGGAAAAGGAGGTTTTGGTGTGGCACATGACAAGAATCCCATTTGACATACGAAGCGCATTTCAGGAATCTGAATCCGTAAGTAGATGTTTTTTCTATCAAAAAACAAAATTGCTAATCCATTTCTAAGAAGGTTCCTGGATTCCAAAGGATTGAATTTACATTTCGAGCATGTACAAGGCCAAAGAAATAAACGAAGACCAATACAAAGCCATATATCATGCCAATTGATAAAGGAGAAGCAGCAACAGGAATCCCCAAAGGAAGTCAAGACATGATAAGTACATATATAAAGACTATTGAAGTGAGAAAATGGAGCTGGGCTTAGCACCAATACCAAAAAACAACATTATATCTATTTCCTATTTAATCAGATCCTTCCACAAGTAAATCACAGGTCAAAGATCATAAAGGACATTGCATAGCAAAAGAATTGACATTAAAGGTTAGATTTTCAGCTGGAGAAACCTATATTGGCAGGCACACACATACCCAATCAAAGACATCAATTTCAAATTTGTCATCATCCTCTATCGGTGACGGATACATCTTTCTAACTAATTCTTGACTCTCTATATCACTAGTTCCTTTCTCAGAGCTAAGTACACTATCTGAACAACAATCGAATTTCCTTTAATTTCATAAGCAATGCAAATGGAAAGACTTTGTTTACCTCGATGGATCAGCATGAGATGCGAGCCAAGGCTCCACCATAGATGCACCAAAAGCATCAACTATATGCTTATTCACTTCTGATTTCTTCACCTCTCCTCCAGGCCGCCGTGAATTACCCATCGACTTATTGCATTCGGCAAGATTCGCCTGCTTCCCCAGCCATTGCAACACCTTGAACCCGTCCTCATACGCCGCCGGATACCGGTTCTCAGGCGCAAGCCGGTACCCGACGGCCAGAACAATGACGTCGCAGTGTTTCGCCATCCTTCTGCAGAAGAAATCATTGGCCACTGAGTCGTTGCTTCCACTCACCCATCCACCACCGTGGAACTGCAACATCACGGGGAGTTTTCAAGAGTTTCCAGCCGAAGAAGACGGTGAGTACCCTCTGTACACGTCGGAGGACCCCGCACCGATATTCTCAGGGGAGGAGGACCCGGTGGTGTAACCGTAACTGTTCCTCCTGGAATCTGCCTTGTGAGACAACAACGAATTAGACGAGCCGTAGCTGTTTCTTCTAATAAGAAGATCCGATCCGGCGAGGTGGTTGAGATTTCGAGCCTTACCGGAATGATTACCGGCGGCGCTAGGTTCGAGCGGCCTGAGAGCGGATTCAGGCAGGAAAATACGAACGGATAGAGAAGTTAACGGATCGATATGGATATCTTTGGTGGCGACGCCGTCGGTGAACAGCGGATTCGGAGCAGCGACGGATTCTTCGGGTCGGGTCGTGACGCCGAACGGATCCGAGGAGGAGTCGTCACCGGCGGACTGAATCCGGTTCTGCAGACGGTGCTTCAAAAGGAACTTGAAGAAGACACTGTAGAGCTTCACACCAACGCTCGGCATTTTCCAATTTCCGGTTCCGGAAACTCGAATTTGGGAAGCCCCTGTTCGTGACTTTACAGAGATTGCGGATCCATGGAATGGATAGAAGAAGAAGAAGAAGAAGAAGCGAGATTAACGTGGAAATTGCATCGGAGGGTTTCTGGAGACTGAAGATTGCTTCAATCTGGAGCCTCGATGGAGGTGAAAGATGAGCGTAATAGAGACAAGAAGGTTAGACAAACAAAATTAAAGCAAAGAAGCTTAGGTGGGAAGAGAGACTGTGATTAATAAATTTTAACTATAGAAGGCGATATTTATTGATTTTTGGAGGGTTTTTTTTTTCTTTTGTACGGTCGCTATACTCATTAATTTCAGGTGGTAAAATATTAAATTAAATCACTTATTTGAGCTTGACCAAAAAAATGACTTGTTTTTTTTGACAAAAGACTTTCAAAAAAATAAGTAAATAACTCATTTGATAGTTGAGTATATGATTTTTGGATATGTTATATGTAATATAGTGGTTTATGTTATTTATTATCGCTTTTGTCATTCGAATTTGAATCAACATAAAGTATAGTATTGTTGACGAAAAAAGTAAATAATTTTTGATATTATACAAAACAATTCACATATTAATCGATGAATATGGTAAATTTGACTAAAAATTTAACAAATCTTCGTCGAAATTACATCAGAGTGAGTCGATCAAACTCTTAACAACTGCTATTCGACGAGTTCTAATAACTCGACCTACCAAATAATATTTCCATAAACCGGATTCTGAATTACTACATATCTAAAAAAATCCAATAAACCAATCACAATTTAGTATTCAAAATCGATAACACACTTGATGCATCCCATATAAGATGTCATTATCACACACACGAGAAGCGCGCTTTTCGATAAGAATAATAGTAAATCAGAAGTCAAACATACTGCATCAAAATTATCGGATTGCCTCATTACTATCAAAAGCACATCACAGACACAGTCAAGATTCTACGACTTAATATATCCGACCCAACAACCCAAAACCTAGTTTTTAACGAAGATTTGTATTCTTCGACAAGTATCCCTCTTGTTACATCTAATGAGATGGAATAGAGGAGAGAAGAAGGAAACGTGTACATATTTCATATCATCTCATGCTAAAGCAAGTGTTATAGTATTTCATGGGAAACCGCAATTTTTCTCGTTCATTTCTCACCAAAATTTTTTATCGAGGATTTTTCTCTCGATCGCATTCGCCTCTACGAGTTTTGAACCACTCTAGAAAACCATATATGTTTCTTCTTTGAATCACTTCTAAGCTCACCAAATAGCATATCAGGTCTCCGTTATCTTCACGATCAAGCCGAAAACCTAACCAACACATTTCTCATAAAACTCGGCTCCAAATAGTCATATTATTCTCGTTCATTCCTTACCAAAACAGTCTTATTAGGAAAGACAAATCCAATTTTATATCTTGACCGTAGTTTAGATTTTTAGACTTTTTTGTATTGTTCCATGAGATAGTGAGTTTAGCTGTAACTAACATAACATAGTGGTTTTATTATATATAAAAAAAAAATCTTCAAAAAATAGTTTGGATACGGCTAGCACTGGGCATAAAACCCCAGATCCTCGGATCTAAATTGACCCGAAGAACCGGATCTAAACTGACCCAAAATATGGAGTTTGGACCCGAACTGTTTAGCCAGTATAACCCGAACGGTTCTTTTTCAAATTTATTTCGAATCTCGGTTCGGTTCTGATAATACCCGAAAACCAAAAAGATACCCGAAATCAATTACCAAATAGATACTAATTACATTATTTATATCATATAATTTGTATGGTTCATCGAATAATTAATCAAATTATTTTAAATCTTCAGATTATTTCTCGGTTCGGTTCGGATAATATCCGAAATCCAAACGTTTATCACAAAAATCAAAATTAACTAACAAAATTAAATAATTAATCGAATAATTATTCAAATTTTTCAGATAATTCAGATTATTTTTAGATCCGAATTATTTTCGGTTCCATAAATATTCTAATTCCAAATCTCGGAATCGACCCGAACCGACTTAAACCGAAATAACATCATAAAAACTCAAATCCGCAAATCCAAATGCCCAGGGGGAGATACGGCAGTTAAATTAAAATAAAGAAATGTGGTTTTACTTAAAAGCCCCTAAATAGTATGCGCCTCGTTTCACACAGAAATCGTATTATAGACGGTGATTTGCAGCGAAGTAAAGAATACCTTGAACCGCTCTGATGTTTGTAGATGACCCGACGCTACTGACCTTGAAGCGTAGACGACTCTCGATCATCAATTCCATGGAAGCTTCTTCAGCTCAGGTATTATGACCTGCTTCTTCTCCCTCATTGATTATCACTTGATTTCTCCTTCCATTTCGATTTTGCTCGATCTGGAACTATTTTCTGTCGGAGCTCACGCAAATTTCGCTAGGCTTTACCTTTTCTTGTGTTAGATTGTGTCGAATTGAGAGTTTATTTGATTGATTTCATAAATCCAGGCTAAAATTGCTGATATGCGAGAAAAATACGGGCGAGAGATTCGTGTTTTCGAGACTTCGAGCATTTCTCTGAGGCCAAGTCAAGCTTCTGGTGCTGGTAAGTCCGCGGAGAAGGAAGTGGAATGATTTCTGTTTCTAGCTAATAATAATATTGCATTCGTCTCTCTCTCTCTTGATTTCTCTGAATTTGAAGAAGCCTTGTTTTTGTGATTGTGGTTTATGGAATTCTACAGAAGAGGAATCTGATGAATTCTACGAGCTCACAGCCGCAGATTATTACCGCCTTTTGGCAACTAAGAAAGAAGGTAAGATGTTTCTGAGGAATCTGATGAATTCGTATGGTTTGGTATACAATCTGGCGTATTCCATGGGAATTTGCATATCGATTTGAGAAGTTGCTGATCGAATCCCAACTGTTTTTAATATTGTATGAATGGATTGTTTGCCTCTCTTTTCCCTCGAGTCCTTAATACAAAACTCATGTCATTACCGTAAAGAAATCACCATCTTGGTTGTTTACTTCTTCTAACATGTATAATTTACATCTACAAAAGATAAATCCTTGAAGACAAGAAAACTCCGGGAAGCAGAAGAAGCTGCTCGTCGAGCGAAGCTGACTAAGGTTCTTATTACTTTCCAAAACATTGAGTCTTGTTTCATGCTTGTAAAGTAGTTTTTATCCCACTGACCATTTATAAGTTGATACTATCTAGGCTGTAATCCGGGTTCGTTTTCCCGATAATCACACATTGGAGGCAACATTTCATCCCTCGGAAAATATCCAATGCTTGATTGATCTTCTCAAAAGAGTAGTTGCCCACCCAGATATTCCTTTCTACTTGTGTATGTTTCCATTACTCGATTTCAAAATTTATGTTTGTCAAGACAAGAAACCTGAGAACGTACTGCTACTTTTTGCAGACACAACTCCTCCCAAGAAGCAGATAAAAGATTTCTCACAAGACTTCTACTCGGCTGGGTTTGTTCCTGGAGCAATTGTCTACTTTGCAAACGATCAGCCAAAAGGTTAGTTTGTGCCATTACCTTTATACGTTAGTATAGATTTCCTCTTTCTCTTGGAAACTTGTATTGCATTGCATTTTCTGTATTGGATGATATGGTGTTTGACGGACCAAAAATTACCCCTGAAGAAGTTTAGAATCATGCTAGTACATAGTGAACAGTAATCTTAGAAGGCTGGCAGAAAGATTTCTATATTGAACTATAATCTTGATTTCCCGAAAAAGAGCTTTAACATACTCAAAAAGAGTTTGTTGGGAAGAGAAGTGAGCTCTGAATTTATCGTTAATAAACCCTAATGGTCTTTGCAGATGATGGTGGTAGCTCAACTCCGTATCTTAATGAAGAGATCTTGTCACTGAAAGATGTAGAGGTCATGACCAAAGCAGAGGAACCTGTTGAGCCAGCTTCAGAGCCAGACACGACCGACGCTGGTTCTGTACCGGTTGACCAAGAGCCTAAACCCACGGAGAAAAAAACCACAAAGCCGAAGTGGTTTAAAATGTGATTGAGCATCGGTACCAACAGGAGAAAAAAAGGATGTTGCCTTTAAAATGTGACGGTTACAGTGTGTCAGTCTCACAGTAGCAATCTTATTGTGTCGGTAATGATGTCTTCGGCTTATTTGGATTTCATGGGCCTAAACGTGATCTCCATCCAAAATTTATGGCATTTCTTCTTCTTTTTTCTTTGTTCTCGTGCTAAGATAGAAACTAGAAAGTAAATGAATGCGTTATGCTACGTCATATGATTTATATACAGATGGTGTATTCTCTAATGATATCGACTATGGCTGATCAAAAACATAATACAATTAGTTTAAAAATCGGAGTGGGATGGGTATTATTATTATTACAAAAGTGACATTTAATCTTGTTGACTTTTCTTGTCCACAAGATACCTCAGCATATACGTAATCTACTCGTGAGAAGAGCGTGATGGATCATGGGATGCTGAAACTCAACCACTACCACTCTCGATTCCCAAATCATTACCCTCTCCATTTAGTTATAATCTATAATTATTCCCTTTATTATTATTATTAATCTTTCCTTTTGACAACGATTCTTCCCATTCTACTTAGATTACAGTCCCATTTTTTTAATTATCAGTTTTTCTAATTATAGATTGTTACGAACTAGCGAGCTCATACTGTCTCTCCACCATTAGACATAACAAACAAAATATCTCCAAACTACTGAAACTATTTTGCATCCGCGCGTCTTCTAACGTCTTCCGTCGCAGGTTGAGATTTCTTTCTCGTCTTCTTCGTCCTTCCGATCGTTTTAATCGGTTCGGATTGTAAAATTGAGCCAAAAAAGCTTTGTTCTGTGATCGGTTTGATTCCGTGTTTAGTTTGATTGTTTTCCGACTCGAGGCGAAACCCGATCCTTCATTATTCGTTTTTGATACTGGGTTTTCGCGGCTGTGTTATTTGTTAAGAATCATGTGGTTCTTCCCGAGATTCGAATCGTTGGATATGATCCTTCATAAATATCTGGTTCATGATTATCAGTCGTAGTTTTATAGCAGGGAATAACGATTCCGATTCCACTTCTTCTCGACGTCATATATATTTGTTCAATTTTGCAGGTTTGTGTGTTCTTCTGCTTTTTGTGGTGATCTGCACTTGTGTGTGAGAGGATTACGTTTTGCTGTGGAAGATGGATTCTGGCCAATGGCACGTTGAGAAGAGGTCTACTCTGAGGAACGAGTCGTTTCTGAAAGAGTACGGCCCAGTCTCTGAAACTGGGAGCCTCGCGATCATAGTCCTCGGTGCATCTGGTGATCTTGCCAAGAAGAAGACTTTTCCTGCACTTTTCAATCTATACCACCAGGTTTTAACTCCAAAATTTTCACTATGTTTATTGTTTCAATGCCTAAGTGTTTCTGATGGTTTTTTTGGGGTTACATGAGCACAGGGATTTCTTAATCCAGATGAAGTTCACATATTTGGATATGCGAGGACTAAGATATCTGATGAGGATCTGAGAGATCGGATCCGCGGGTTAGATGATCCTCCTTTAATCAAGTCTGTTTTCTTCTGATAGATCTATCACTGAGTCGATGAGAGCTTTTATCATGTAGATATCTTGTTGATGAGAAGAACGCATCTGAGAAAGCAGAAGCTTTGTCAAAGTTTCTCCAGCTGGTTAGTCTATACATGTTAGAGAGCATGTCGATTACATTTTGTTTGGTTACTGAAAAACACAATCGCTGGTTCCGAATTCTATAGATTAAGTACGTGAGTGGCCCTTATGATTCTGAGGAAGGGTTCAAAAGATTAGACAAGGCAATTTCGGAGCACGAAATCTCGAAAAAGAGTTCCGAAGGATCTTCCAGGAGGCTGTTTTATCTTGCACTCCCTCCGTCTGTATACCCTCCTGTATGCAAGATGATCAAGGCGTGGTGCACTAACAAATGTGAGTTACTGTTAAATTTTGACCATCATCATTATTATATACAAAAGATTAAAACCTGCGTAACTCTCGTTGGAATGCATAATCTTCCAGCTGATCTTGGTGGATGGACTCGGATCGTTGTTGAGAAGCCATTTGGGAAGGACCTGGAATCTGCAGAGCAACTGAGTTCGCAGATTGGGAAGCTGTTTGATGAACCACAGATTTATCGTATCGATCACTATCTGGGAAAGGAATTAGTCCAAAACATGGTAACACCTATTTGCTTCTAGTCAATACTTTTTTTTCTTTTTTTTTACGTAGACAGACAAAGATCGTCGTCTTACACATGCATCATTTGCAGTTGGTCCTAAGGTTTGCCAATCGGTTCTTTTTGCCACTATGGAACCGCGACAATATCGCGAACGTGCAGGTTAGAGCTTGGTTGCTTAGCATATAAATTTCTAAACCCTTGTTTAGAGTTACATCCACAGAAATCTTTATTTCTTTTTGCAGATCGTTTTCAGGGAAGATTTTGGAACCGAAGGCCGTGGGGGATATTTTGATGAATACGGGTACTATTTTTTTCAGTGTGTTCTTTGAATATGATGTACATTCGATATCTTTGCATTTGATGACTTGTGTAATTTTTCCATTTCAGAATCATTCGTGATATTATTCAAAACCACTTGCTCCAGGCAAGTGTTTGCACTTTAAATATTTGTCTCTTGTGAAGAAAAACATGAAAATTTTCATCAGAAGTCGAAGGCTTTTCCCTTCAAGGACACATACATTGGACTGTTTACTTGGAGTTTCTCTGTAAGACTGTAACCACAGATGCTTTCAGATATATTAACTAAGTTTAGTGTACTGCAGGTTCTTTGCCTTGTCGCCATGGAGAAACCAATCTCTCTTAAACCCGAGCACATCCGGGATGAGAAAGTGAAGGTGATTAATATTCTCGTAATCACATTTTTAGCCATTTAACGAGCTCTCTGTGCCTTTTTTTTTTCTCTGATTCTTATCACTCATTACTTTTCGGTTCGATTTAGTTACGTTTTCATTACAAAACTTCTGGAGGAGATTACTATTCATCTTATTGGACCAAAGTGACATCTTCATTTGCATTTTCAGCCAATTAATTAATACCAATTGACTGATCTTGTATGAACTTCAGGTTCTTCAGTCGGTGATTCCTATAAAAGATGAAGAGGTGGTTCTCGGACAATACGAAGGGTATAAAGATGATCCAACTGTTCCAAATGACTCGAACACTCCAACGTTTGCCACAACAATTCTTCGCATAGACAACGAAAGATGGGAAGGTACCGTGTCCCCTTTCACTCTTCATCTTTTCATTTTCAGGGTCAAATTTGGAAGATTAGTCATTAGTTCAATTCAAATTATTATTCCTCCATATATATGGCTTTCGAATCTAAAAAGATGATGTAACATCTTAACCGAACAGACATTAGCTCAATTCATACAGTACACCCATTGATTAAGCACTCTCTTCAGGTGTCACCTGTATTTTCAAAATCCCTTTCTATTAGTAGTGGTTTAGTGACTTTTGGATTGATTCATCTTTCAGGTGTTCCGTTTATACTTAAGGCCGGAAAGGCAATGAGTTCAAAGAAGGCAGATATCCGCATTCAGTTTAAGGATGTTCCTGGCGACATATTCAAATGTATGTATAGTGACCAAATCGAACCTTTCGCAGATACCAAGTGTATGTACTGATACCAAAAAATTTGTTGGTCTAAACTCTCATGCAATGCAACAGGTCAAAAGCAAGGGAGGAACGAGTTTGTTATACGCTTGCAACCTTCAGAGGCCATGTACATGAAGCTAACTGTAAGTGCTTTGATGTAACTATATGAACATATCTTAGTGTGACTGGAGATGAAATCAATTGTCAAATGGTCAAACCAAAACTGAATTTTGTCATTGAATCAATCTGAAATTTTTGGCTTTGCTGTACAGGTGAAGCAACCGGGTTTGGAGATGCAAACCGTGCAGAGTGAACTAGACCTATCGTACAAGCAACGTTACCAAGGTGTCTCGATTCCAGAGGCTTACGAGCGCCTAATTCTTGACACGTATGAATCTAAGTTTTATCTAGTTAGTATCAAAACATGTTTTCTTCCTATTAAATAACCAAAGTATGTGTCTCTCTGCAGAATCAAAGGAGACCAACAACACTTTGTCCGCAGAGACGAGTTGAAGGTACTCTACCTTTCTCCTTAGCCACTTAGAAGAGAATAGTAACTAGACTTGATTTCAAGAACTAAAACAACTTAGTTTCAACCCAAGTATCTTGATACTTAAATTCCCATTTGAGAAACACATATATGTTTGCGATCAATCACAAAACAGGCAGCTTGGGAAATCTTCACTCCGCTACTTCACAGGATCGAAAAGGGAGAAGTGAAATCGATCCCATACAAAGCAGGAAGCCGAGGCCCAACCGAAGCAGATCAGCTACTAAAGAAAGCTGGTTATTTGCAGACCCATGGCTACATTTGGATCCCTCCTACATTGTAAGATTTCTATAGACATGGAGATGTGATGGAGATGATGATGAGTACACACAAAATAAGAGCTTTTCCTTGCTGAATAAAAATCTCTTCATGAGTTTGCAAGTTAATCTTATGTATACTAGTGATCTTCACTAGTAACAGTGCTTTTCTCTTATGTTTTTGGTTGTAATAATGTAATCTTTGAATTATGTTTTTTACCCATATTGCAAAGCACCTCTGTAGAAAAACTAATTAAATTAAGAGGTATTTCTTTTTAATGAAAGTTCTATATTTTGATAATCTTTCTGTACCATAATTTGGACGTATAGTCTTATTTCTTAACTCTTTTCGGATAAGTTGTGTTGATAAAAATAAAATAAAATTGGTTGTGCCAAATCTATACAGTAATAGGTTTATGATTTGTAATTACTACTACTTTCTTTTTGGTCAGAAATTACTAGTAAATTTTGATTTGTTAAAAAAGCCATATACAATATTTAATATATACTCCAGAGTTCATTTACTAGTTTTGAAAATTATACTAATTTGAAATGATAGTAAACAGCAGCATATTTTTAACTAATAATAGGAGTTTAATTTTATATAGAAATCGGTAACACACTATCTCACGTTCTCACTTGAATCAAACAGTGTTGTTAAAGAATCTTAGATTATTTATGGAAAATAATTAATTAATTTGACTAGCTAGATTAATTAATTAAGGGTCCCGTTAATTAATTAGTGAATGACTCAAGAAAATTGTCGTTGGTGCAATTAAAGATTTAAATGAAATATCGGCAAAAGAAGGACATTTATGGGAAAAAGAAAAGAAGGTCATTTATTAGTTATTTATTTAGAAGTTATATAGTTAGACACGCGCCAAATTCTTTTGTTTTGGTATGAATGTGAAGAGACACGCGCCAAATTCGCACCATCCACAATAGAGAACGCCCTAAGTTCCCTTCATTGGAAACCATTCTTCTGATTTTCCCAATTTAAAACAACTTTCTCCGCACAATCTGATTTTTCGATCTTCTTCTTCCGCTCAATCCTTTCACTCTCCTATTTTTTCTGTTCCCGCTGATTTTGCGATCCCATTCGTTAGATTATTCATCACGCATGGTTCGTTACCATTCATTCTCTCGCCGCTTTTTTTTTTGGTTGGTTGGATCTATTTAGATTATTTTTTGTCAAATTGATTGCTGTTTCAGTCTTTTGATTTCGTCCTCTCGAGAGATTTTTTCGTTCACTAAATCCTTTCTTCATCCCAGTTTTTAGCTTAATTCCGTTTCATTAATCTTTCGTTCCTTTCCCTTTTGGATCAGATGCGTAATTGAGCTTTAAAAATTTCACTGAAAGAAACTAGAAGTTTACTGGTTTCGCGTTCAAGGGTTTTCGTGAACGAGGAATAGGAAGATGGAGATCAATTGCGACGGGCTTGGAGGTTCTTTTGCCGCTTGGGGTATGCAAAAAGCTGGGTATTACAGAGACGTAGAGTGGGGTTTTGGTAAATTGGGTGGATTTGGGGAAGACGATTTCCTCGATAGAATGTCGTTTTCTGGTTATGAGATGCTTTACGATACAGTGAATTGGGTTGGTAGTGGTAATGGCTCTGTGATGGGTAACACTTTGTTCAATGATTTTGTGGGTTTGGGTGAAATCACTGGGAATAATGTGTTTAGTAGTTTGCCTGAGGATCCCTTTTGTATGAACATTAGATCGACTCTGAACACAATCTCAGATTGGTTTCATGAGAATCAGATGGATTTAGGAATCAGATGGATTTAGCATCGGAATCTCATGATGAACCAATCGGAGCTACGATGTCGCAACAGCGGATCAGCGACCTCAAGCTCAATGGTTTTGAGGGATCGGGTGAATTCACTTTGCCTGAGGACCCGTTTTGTATGAAAGTTAGATCGACCTTGAACACAATCTCGGATTGGTTTCATGAGAATCGGAGGGATCTAGTATCGGAATCTCGTGATGAACCAGTTGGTGTTGTCGATCAGAAACAGCAAATCGGAGGGAGTGGTGTTGATGATGCTGGTGATCCTCATGACGCCTTTGAGTTAGTCCTTCCGTATCTAGAGATGAAAGATGTTCTTGCGGTCGAAGGAGTTTGTAGGTCTTTGCGTGACTCGGTGAGAAAAGAGCCTTTTTTGTGGAGAACCATTGACCTCAGTGATTCCTCTCTCAAATATAGAGTAACTGATGATTCTCTTCTGAATTTAACACGCCGCGCTCAAGGTAAACTTCAATGTTTGAACCTGGGAGGCTGTATAAGTATCACTGATAATGGCATGATGCAAGTGCTTGCAAGCAATCCGCATCTCTCAAAGGTTAGTTTTTCTAATGAGAATATAATTAAGCGAGGTTTTCTTGTAGGTTATCATCATGTTAGAAATGTGGTTGCTGGATAAATTTTTAGAATGCCCCTTAGAGACTTTGTTATACAGATGTGTTTACTAACTTGGACAATTGAAAAAGCCTACTAATCGTTAGCTTACAATAATGGACCCAATCTTGTTATCTGATTCAGATTGTCCGTGCAATTGTTGTCTGTATTCGATTATCTGTTAAGTCTCTGTATACGGTTTTTATAGAACTGGATTCTGTTTTCGATTCTTAAAAGTTTGTTATAGACGGTGTCCCTAACACGATGAATCTTTTAATATATGTTTCGCAGCTGAGCGTATCGGGTTGTCTTGGACTAAGCACAGCAGGAATGTTGTCCATTTTAAGGGACTTGAAATCCTCAAACCGACTTGGAGTGAAAAGCCTTATCACTGGTGGGGCATTATATTTCACAAAGGAGCAATTTAAAGAGCTGAACATGTTACTTGGATCAGATGCTAAAGCGGGTGCAAAATCAAGGAGGCAGAGATTGTATACATCTTGTAGATCAGAATTCTCTTTAGAAGAGGATCGAGTTACTGACCTAGAGATATGCCCGTGGTGTGAGAAACCAAGTCTGGTATTTGATTGTGCAGCAGAGACATGTCCATTGAAGGAAAATCCTTGTCCTAAATCATCGTGCAGAGCTTGCATAGTCTGCATAGAACGTTGCCACGACTGTGGGAGATGCTTAAATGACTGTGAACACAAGCCGTTCTGTTTTGCATTCAGCTGTGTGATCTGCTATAAGAAGAGGTCTAACCAGTTACATGAGTTGCTTTGAAGTCAAAACCCAAGAAATCACATGACTTTGAGGTATTAACCCAAGTCAATGAGAAGATCTGAGCCAAAGTTGATTCTGCAACTCCTTTAAAGGAGCAGACTCGGAGAGAGAGAGAGAGGGAGAAGCAAAGACAAAGAGGATTACTTGAAAGTGGAAGCACCAGGATTCAAATTGGGGATATGTAGAATTCACAGGAGAAGAGAAAGACACCATTTACTTTTTTCTTTTCTAGAAAATTCACAGTTTTACCCCATTGAGAATACCATTAGTGAATTGTGCGTGATGGTATTCAATTCCGCGTGTGGAATGGAATGTTTGTGATGATGAATATGAAGTATGAATTATAACGAAGTTATCTCTGTTACCCAAAGTAAAAAAATTATATTTCATGGTTTAACTTTAAACGTAAAACTGAAATTATTTTGTGGGTGAATGTAACAACTAATTACTAAGTGACAATGTCTGTAAGTTAACAAAATGGTTTCGTGGTGTAGTTGGTTATCACGTCAGTCTAACACACTGAAGGTCTCCGGTTCGAACCCGGGCGAAGCCAATGTAATTTTTTTATGTCGATCCAGTAACACAAAAATTCTTTTGGGGAGAGCTTGAGTCATTGCTTCCAAGTTCGAATCTGGTCCCGGTTAAGGAAGAGATTATGGTAATAAAACAAAATTAAAAAAAAGAATACATCATATTTGCGTTACCATTTAACTTAATCTTCTGATTAACCTCTTCCTCCATAACCTTGGTTAAATGACTTAAAATAATTTGCTTTCGACTTCAAAATGGATCAATCTTATCAATCCACTCCTGCTTGGACATTCCCCTGAAGCAGGAGCCCATGATTTTTAGTCTGAAAGGAAGTTTACCAGCAATATTGCAAACTTTTCTTGCAAGATCCTCGAAACCATCTTTAGGGTGCTTTTGACCAAAAGCAGCCATACAGAAGATTTGCAAAGCTTCGTAATCTGATGGCAAAGCGACTCTGTAAATATAACCGATCCTAAGTGCCTCCAAAACGTTTCTATCTTGTACCGCGATGATAACCCGACTTCCAGGACCCAACCACTGAGTTTCTTTCACCATTGCATCCAACTGTGCCGATCTCTCAACGTTATCAATAACGAGAAGCTCTTTCTTGCGTTTCAGCCTCTCTCGTTCAACTCCCAGATTAAAAACTTCCTCATCATCATTTTGGTCCGTTAGTAGAGACATGAACTCCGAATCAGAACAAGCTGGTCTTGAGTAAAGCGCTTTGATATCCTTGATGTAGAGACTCACGTCGAATCTTTGAGAGAGTTGGTGAAATAGAAACCTGGTTATTGTGCTCTTACCACTCCCAGGGAGACCACAAATGCCTATCATCCTCACTTCATCCGAATCTAGGCATAGCAATTGTCTCATCTTTTCCATATGAGCTCCCATTCCAACTAAGTCGTTGATATCGATTGATCTCATGAAAAGATTCAGCTTTTTCGAAACATCAGTCGCGATATTCTCGACCATGGCTGCTTCATTATCCCTGACAAATGTGGGGCGAGGGATGATCAATGCATGCATCATGAAAAGAAAATGAAAATCACATAGATAAAAATAACATCCAGCCAAAGTGCTACAACTGTATGTTGTACAATGATCAATGCATGCTACAACTGTATGTGTACAAGGTAGAAAGATCTGTATAGAAGTAATTTCTCATAAAGCATATTCACACAGATCATCAGCCTATGATAAAGGGACCTAGAGAGAGTTTTGTGTTGGTTGATTTTTCATAACATTTTTATGCCCTTCATTTTTTTTTCTTTTAAATAAACCATTTCAATTTTGACTGAGTGAATCATAGTCCCAATACATTAATATTAACTCACTTATTTTAACAAGTTTATGAGCAATAAAATATGAATAGAAAAACATAAGAAAATATCAAAAAGAAAAGGACGAACCAGTTGTTTGAATGATAACCAGCAATAGTGGCTACTTCAGCCAAAGCTACTCTCCATCTCCTGATTACATCTTTAGCTTGACCGGCACAAGTTTTACGGAAGACCTTCCCAAAATCTCCGGTTTGCTTACGTACATGAGATGGGTCCACTTTATAGAAAATGGCTACCACTATCTGACCAAACTCTCGCCTGCACTTCATAATCTCCACCAATTCATCAAGACACCACTTGGAAGAAGCGTAGTTCCTAGAGAACAAGACGACCGCTATTATAGATCCTCTAATCGCCTTAACAAGCTGAAAAGAGATGGCTTCTCCTCTCTCGATCTCATGGTCATTGAACTGTCTGATTCCTTTTCTCTCAAAACCCTTTTGAATGTGACTTAAAAACTCTTTGCGGACATCTTCCCCGCGGAAGCTCGGAAAGACGTCATGTGTCCAGTTCCGAGACAGAGAAGGTGAAGGTGATGAGAGACGTAACGAAGAAGAAGAAGAAAGAAAATCGTTTTCTTTTTCTTCTTGTTCTAATCTGAGTTTTCTATAGAGCGAGATGTAGCCTATTGCAGCAAGAAAAATGGTAAGGCAAAGGGAAGGCTCCATTATTATGATGGAGAGAGGATAAAGACCATTGATTGATTAAAATGAGGCTCCGAATGTATTGACATAGTAATGTTGACTCCATTGTCAAAGTAAATTTCATGGATGTTTCTTATTTATCACCAAAGATATTTAATGTTTTGCGACCGACAAATCAAATCGTTGTCCGAGTCAACTTTGGTGCCTTCATTTCTGCAAAATATTAACCAACGAATATGCTGATTTCGCCTGGTTTTTTTTCATGTTCTTTCATTTTATTATTAGTTGAACATATAAGAAATTTGAAAAAGAAAACAAAGAAGCAAAGGAGATATGATGCTTTGAAGTAAATGATCCGAGTTTATTACCGCATAAGCAAATCCATTGGAGGGAGAGAGGGAAACAATGTTATAAAAAACTTTGCCTCAGAGTCAAAACAGAAATAACCTTAAAAGGCTCAATAGTAACGAACATTTCTCTTTTCACATTGTTTTCATAAGAAACAAAAGACCATCACCATTAACTAAAATTCACAGCTCCATCGTTTTTTTCATCACTTAAGCTCTCCTCTCCCCATCTGCAAATACAACAAGGCCAAAGAAGTTACCCAGACAAATCTTGGAATCAACCTGAAGATAAAGGTAGGACATAAACAGCAAACCAAACCGAAATTCTACAACCCGAAACCAAACTTTGTTATCACACCAACCAGTTTATACCAAAACATAACCAAACTTACATCAACTTAACTGAATAAACTAAAACTCATTACACATTATATATAGTTTACTTTAAATATATACCAAATGTATATACAACTATACAAAAACTAAAATTACCGATTTTTTTCAAATTTTACTTTAAATCTGATTCTACTTCTATACAGATTTCTCAAAAACCAATCAGGAAAACAAAATGCATGACTTTCAACTCCGTAGGGGGTTCCACTCCAAAATCCATTATCTTTTAAGTATTCAAAAGAGTAAAAGAGTTTAAAAGGTGCATACCAATTGCTTGTTCAACGACCAGCGTTGAGGTTAAAGAGCATGCTTTGCCCACCAGGTAAGTAAGCCACGTTTGGAGACCTAGCCAGTGTAGCTGCAACCTCCCTTGAAGCCTCGATCCTCCTAAGCTCGATCAGTCCCATTCCTGCTTTAGCTGTTGCATCGGATATCAACTGAGCAGCTTCGCTCTCACCTTCTGCTCTTATAACCGCGGCTCTCCTCTCTTGATCAGCCTTCATCACCACAAACTTTGACCTCTCCGCTTCCTGCTGAGCCACCTGCTTCGCCTCCACTGCCCTCGAGAACTCCAAACCGTATGACAGATGAGTGATGGCCACATCGTCGAGCTCGATGTTGAAGTCCCTGGCACGCTTGACAAGAGAGTCACGGACAAGTGCTGACACCTGAGGACGCTCGGTGAGGAGCTGATCAGCATTGAATTGAGCAACCACAGCCTTCAAGACCTCGTTTCCAATCGAGGGAAGAACCTTGTCGTCATATTCTAGACCCAATGTTTGGAAAATGGTCGGGAGACGCGAAACCTCCACAGTTGAATAACCAAATTAACACAGTTAAATTCCTCAAAATCCCAAATGAATAAAGCGTGCATAGCTGATGAACTTAGATAGACTAAAAAGGCTTAATCACCACTTAAATTTTCAGAATGATTCTCACACCAAAGAGTAACATTCATCGAATATAAGAACAAGTAAAAAGCAGTTTATCCTAAACCCTAGATCTTGTATACAAATGAAATCTTCGAGGAAAAAGGGGGTAAAACTAAATCATCCGCAAGTGACATCCACGAAATCAAACACGGCCTCGAGAATTTAAAGCTAAATCGAAAACAGGAAGAACATACCTCGGGGCGAGAGAGAACACGAAGGGTGAGATTAACCATCTGGAGATCCTTGGTACCGGATACGGAGGAGAAAGTGTGAGGCTTGGTACGGATGTCGAAGATGAAAGGCTTCTGGAGAAACGGGATCAGGAAGTGAGTCCCTTCACCGACCGTCTGATCCATCACTCCCCTGAAACGATCGAACAGCACCGCTCTCTCGCCACCATCAACCGTGTAAAGCGACGAGCTCAGTGCCGTCGCCGCCGTTCCCACACCGAACGCCACCTTCGCCAAATTCGTCAGGAACGAAACCGCTGCTTGTTGGCTTCCCATTTTTTTCCCCTCAAAAAAAACCTTGGCCGAGAAGAATTGAGAAAGAAGAGAGAGAGACGAAGGAGTTTAGGGTTTATGGATTGAATTTGGGAAACCAGGGTTTTACTTTAATAGGGCCAATATACGACCGACAATTTTAAAAGCCCATCATTATAAGTAAGGAGGCCCAATATAATCCCATAAATTTATTTGGGACGAAACAAAATAAATATGTAGGAAACAGAACTAACCAATTTATTTTACTGTGATGATCTCTATTCTACAATTTAACTTTCGTTCTTTTTTGTTTATTTAAAACATGATAAATAATAATTACTAGTTTTATTAAATTTATAAAGAACATGCCTATAGGTTTGATAAGAAACAAATTGTAAAATGACCACCACTATGGTACTAATAATACATTTTTCTGTTATATGCTTTTGGGATATGAATGGACTAGGGCATGATTGGTTGTATGGTCGTCAACAAATAATATGAAGTTTTGAACTCAAATTCAAATAGAAAAATTATTTTGTATTTCGAGGAGTTTTTATGTTTTTTTAATGTAGTTTGCCTAACAATAATTATAAACGTTTTGAAATCCTATAGATTTTAAGCGATATCAATGGCAGAAAAAAAAAAAATTATAAGAGATTGGTGAACTATATAATATGGAAGCAATATTATTCGCGATCAAATTATAACCTGCACTAAGAAAATGCTAAAGAAACTACATACATAGAAATTAGAAATGTCACACGACATTGCAGCGACATTGACGACATACGGTGACCTAAACACGTTATGGAAATGTCAAATGCATAAGTATGAAAATGACTAAACAATGAATAAATTTAGCTGTCAAAAATAAAAAATGAATAAATTTTAATTTTTTGGAATAAACTATTGTTTTGAAAAATATTAATCGCTTAACTTAAGGTTTGTTATCGTTCTTTCAACATTTTGACTTAACCAGGTTTGTACTTATCAACATCATCCAAATAAGTACGGCAAAGCAGGCAAAAGACCAAATTTGATTACACATTTTTGTCTTTTGTAAGGGAAAAAATATAATAGCTTAGTATTTAAAAGAAATTTCATATCACCAAGTAAAATAATTATTTTTTTATCAATATAATATATACACACCCAATAGTTGACTCGGTCGGAGTTTGGTATATGTGCTGGCTTAAATCTTTCCTGTCCAATAGGGAAAATACAAATAATATTTTACTGATTAGGGTATTTTTATTCAATTTAATAACAAACAAAAATCAGAAAAAAAAATCTTACTTTGTAGTTTAGAAAATCAGAAAATGTTATGCGTCACAAACGTATGGATGCGGGGTTCTAAAGTTATTTCTTCACAATTTCTTAGAAAACAAAGATCAAACACATTTTTAAACTTAACAATGTGTTAATTAAAAAGAAAAATGAAATACGCGGCAATAGCGATAAAATATATTATACGACGCTTTCACATGATGCAATATGCATGTTTAAAATTATTGTACATTGTGGATGATTGACGATAATCTGTCTGGTTGATATATTACTATTAATCGGATTTATCAGACTAAAATTCGAAATTTTTTTTTGACTTCTAATGGTGGGATATTTAGATTAACGCATTTTTTCTGCGTTGGGTATTACATGTATAGTCAGCTAATCACGTTATCGTCTCTATCTATGATATCTATTAATCTGATTAAAGACAACTAAGACAGTTCATATACAATCGTGGTGTGAACAAACCCATTCTAATAATTTTTCTAATCTTTTCTTTTAAAGGTGAGTGCATAATCTATATTCGTCTTGAATTTTATGTTTCATATCCGTGCCGATTAATTACTTGTTTGAGATAATTTATTTCAGTTGAATTAAATATATGCAAGAATAGAATATAAAATTAAATTCAACCAAAAAAACTAGTTTTACATCTAATGCTCGTTTTAAACGACCTGTAGTTGTTTAAAACAAATTTAAATTAAATATGTACTAGATGTAAAACTGAGTTTTTTTGGGTTAAATATATTTTTGCATTATCTTCCAAAAAAAAAAATGTTAGAAGATTTATTTTCCAAATTTTTTGTCCTTATTCTATCAAATATATTTTGGATAGTATTTAAATTATTTGAATTATTCGTTTTCTACCCTTACTCACTATTACCTGTTGATATCCGATGAACACCTGTTCAACAGAACCCAGACAAATATATCTCTCTCTCTCTCATCCCATTCACTCACATTCAACTATATATGTGTCTATATAATTAAGGTTGTCTCAGCTTTGTGAAACTTGCTAAGATTTTTTTTCTTCTTCTTTTCTTTCTCTCCCTCTCTCTCGCTCTCTCTTTCTCTCTCCTCTTCTTACTCTTTCTGTGTCACCATGGCCATGGGACCTCAAGCTCCTGATGAAGATCCATACAATAAACTTGTTAGTTTCTCTCTTTTACTGTCTCTGTTTCTGTGATTAATAAGTTTACCCGTTGAAAGAATAAAACCAAAAATTCCACCCTAAAATATTTCAAAGGAAATTAAAGAACGAGTAACACTCCTAGGACAAAACTAAAATGAATTGCTTTTCTTCAGATCATAATTAATGAATTAAGTTTGTAACCTTCTTTGTTCTTGCAATTAAGTGGGTGATTGGTTGGGCTGCCATTTACTTTTACTACGAGTTAAACAAAAGTTTGGATTTGTTTTGTACCTTGCGCTTCACGACTTAGCCAAAGTTTCGACGACCTTTATAACTTGATTTGGTTTCTGTTTTTGTCCCCACCATAAGCCATATCTACTTTTCAACTTCATGAATACGAATCCATGTAAGGAATATAGAATTCAATAAAATAGTTGAACTGATATTAATAACAGGTGGATGAGAAAAGAGCGAGAGAAAAAGAAATCGACGACTGGCTTCCGATAACGTCATCGAGGAATGCAAAGTGGTGGTACTCTGCGTTTCACAATGTCACGGCCATGGTTGGAGCCGGTGTTCTTAGCCTCCCTTATGCCATGGCTCAGCTCGGCTGGTATTTCACTTTCTATATTCTTTTCGATTTCAATTCCAAACATTATTTTTCTTTCGTAATTAAGTAAACTTGATTGAAACCTAAGCTCACAACAAAATCAACTCGTTACAAATGCAATACATGTAATTTGAGTTTCTAATAGGGATGGATATTTAAAGCAAACCGAACCGATTGAACCAAATCAAAGTTGAATCAACCCAAATTAAACCGAAATGACTTTGGTTGGAGTTTTAATTAGCCAGTTTTATTTGAACCAAACTAAACAGGTTAATAACGATTATAATTTCTAATTGTGTGGGCTATTCGATCTTAGGCTAATTAAACTTACCGGTTGGTTAATAGGGGACCGGGTGTGGCAATTCTAGTTTTGTCATGGGTCATAACGCTATACACATTATGGCAAATGGTGGAGATGCACGAGATGGTTCCAGGAAAACGTTTCGACCGCTACCACGAGCTTGGACAACACGCGTTTGGAGAGAAGCTCGGACTCTACATTGTCGTCCCGCAACAGCTGATCGTGGAGGTCGGCGTTTGCATCGTTTATATGGTCACCGGAGGAAAATCTCTGAAGAAATTTCATGAACTCGTCTGCGAGAATTGTAAATCGATTAAACTCACTTACTTCATCATGATCTTCGCATCCGTACACTTCGTCCTCTCTCATCTCCCTAACTTCAACTCTATCTCCGGCGTCTCTCTCGCTGCCGCCGTTATGTCTCTGAGGTAATCAAACCGGTTCTTTAATAGAATTTTGTGTTGGTTATTAAGTGGTAACTTGATAGCTGGTACGATCCAACACGTTATAGGAGATGGACATACCGGTCTGGTTTTATTTTAGCTTGGCTTAGTTTGGATTAGAGATGAGATAACGAGGTCAAGCCAAAGTTACTTTGGTTCAACCATATTTTATTATAGTACATGTTTGAGATTTGTTATACAATACGGTAACTCAATTTTTATCTACACGAATTATAAATTTTGATATCAATTCTGTTTAGATTATAGTTAAGAACTTAAGAATAACGAATAAACCAGAAACTTAAAGGATTCAAAACCGAACTAAAACCAAATGTAACCTGATTTTGTTCGGTTTTTACCTCTATAAGATGTGAGCATTTTTTGTTTGACCAAAAAAAAAACGATGTTAGCATTTATTTAGCTCTTCATATTTTCAAACTGTTTCGATCAGTACCGGTTTTATCATACCGATATCTTCGACTATTTAACCGGATCCAGTTCCCATTTTTTTCCATTTTGGTTTATCTAGTTACTCCACAATCGCGTGGTCAGCCTCAGCCGCTAAAGGCGTTCACGAAAACGTAGACTACGGTTACAAGGCGAAATCCACAGCAGGAAGAGTATTCAACTTCTTCAGCGCGCTAGGCGAAGTAGCGTTTGCTTACGCAGGCCACAACGTTGTCCTAGAAATCCAAGCCACGATCCCTTCGACGCCTGAAAAACCCTCGAAAGGACCCATGTGGAAAGGAGTCGTCGTTGCATACATTGTCGTTGCACTTTGTTATTTTCCGGTCGCACTTGTCGGCTATTGGATGTTCGGTAACTCTGTTGACGACAACATTCTCGTAACACTCAAGAAACCGGTTTGGTTAATCGCAACCGCAAACATGTTTGTTGTGATCCATGTCATTGGTAGCTACCAGGTAAATTGCTTTTTCCCTAAACCGGTTTTTACTATTTTTTTGGATCAGAAGGCTAACTAAACCGAGATAAATTCCTTTTCATCAGATATATGCCATGCCGGTTTTTGATATGATGGAGACATTATTGGTTAAAAAGATGCATTTTAGACCGAGTTGGATCCTTCGGTTCGTTGTCCGCAATTTATACGTTGGTAAGTATTCTTAAGTGTGTGTGTGTGTCCTATATACAGTTTCTTGATCCATATATAAGTAATAAATTAATGAGATTTAATTATGATTATCCAGCCGCAACAATGTTCGTCGGAATGACGTTTCCGTTTTTCGGCGGACTATTGGCGTTTTTTGGTGGATTTGCGTTTGCTCCAACAACATACTTCGTAAGCTTGCGATTGCTTAAAACGCTTTTTTTTTGTTTTCTATATTGTTGAATTTTAAGAAATAGCTAGCTAATACATGTTTTTAATATTTCTTCCTTTTGCAAAAAGCTTCCTTGCGTAATGTGGCTTGCCATATACAAACCAAGGAGATACAGTTTGTCTTGGTGGGCCAACTGGGTAAGTAGCAACACAACATAACATAGCGTTTTCTTGCATTTGCGTTTGATATCGAGTTTAGCTTTTTGCAGCTAGCGGCTGCGTTTCTAATGATATAAATGTTCTTTGTTGAATTTTATTGTTGGCTGGTTTTTTCAGACATGCATTGTTTTTGGTGTTTTCTTGATGTTGCTATCGCCAATCGGAGGGCTAAGGACGATTATTATTCAAGCTAAGGACTACAAGTTCTATTCGTAAATTACAACACAAAGAAGGTTAATTTGAATCATATTACATTGATGTAAAAGCAGTGATAGTGGTCTTTGAAACCTTATATATATATAGCCTTTAAAGCTTAAAGTTTGTTTGCAAGTCAAAACTACACATATATTTTGTCTTACGATGTTTGACTTTCCAGGGCTTTGAATCGCTTCTTTGGTTTGAAATTAACGTGCAGATCGAATAATCAAACATTGTCTTTTCAAAAATTGTGTGTCTAGACCGATTAGTCACTTAACCAATAAATTGGTCATGTAGCTCATTAATCTGTTGGGTGGATTGATGTCACCAGTGATAACGTTTTTAGTGTTGAGTTTTTGTTTTCGACACTGTTGAAATTTACTGATTTATAAAAATCGTCGTTACTTAGACGCCATACCTCTTCGATGGTTCAGTTCAAGACGCCCTAAACTCAACCAGAAAAAGCTTAAACTTAGAGCATCAACAGCTTAGTCTCTAACATTCACTTTAAACATGACATATAAACGAAGAAAATAAATGCTGGCTTGTGATTTAATAATATAAATGAGATTATGAGAATATGTATTGTGGGAGACATTTAAATGACTAAAAAAACCATTAGTCTGGTTGGTTTGAATTTTGCATCGTCTTCTAGAAGGAATGATTGAGTTTGAGTCCTAATTTTCAGCATGCATTTTGGAAGCATGGGCACTAGTAATTTAGGATATTTTTATTAATGTGTTCAAGTTAATTATATCTTCTCAATGTTAGATTTAAATGTATAGTGATTGATCGGGGTTTGTAGACTGTTTGAATTTAATAGCTGTTGTCATAATAAAACAAACTGTGATTATGTCATATCTTGAGCCACCCGCACTTTAAACAGGTTGACATTTTCTTAACCACGTAGACTTATAATTTTATTTAAAAAATTAGCAGTCCTTAAATACCATTATCTCGTGTTGACAAAGTCAAACCCAAGTTTTCTATGCTTAGACTTGGTGGTTATGACGCAAATATTTTCAATACCTTTTTCATCTAAACTTAAGAACGGCTCAATAACACTAAAAGTATCATAAACCTTCAATATTTGAAACGTAATTTTTACTTGTATGTTAAATTAAACTCTAAACTATACATAACTCTTTTTTTGGGTACATCTATTACATGCCTAAAACCAATTATGTTTAAACCCAATGATAGATGTTAGATAGTGTATTAGTGCTGATTATATGGGGGTAGCTCCAAATCCACGGATGTGATTTGATTCTGAAAGATTGCTTTACGCTAAAAAAATCAGTGAACAAATCAGAGATATGGAAAATTAAAAAATACTTTTATTTACTCTTTTTCGCAATTTTAGAATATCTTCTTTCTTGAAAGAAAAGAACCCATAAATTCCAAATCCAAAGAATGCTAACGGTAACGGCAACGATAATAACGACGGTCCACGACACCCAAACCCATCTGGGTATGACGTCATCAGCGCCTCCAGTGACGTAAAACCACGTCATCTTGACGATAAGCAGCGGCGCGAGAACGCACCTGCAGACGCTGTAGGACGCGTAAAACGGCAGCGACACGAAACGGTGCAGACTCACCGCGAGAGGAGCATCGGGACCACGCGCGGCCGCGAGCGTCCACGAGTTCTGGCACGCGCTGGTGGCCTCGGCGACGACGAGGAGCGCGAGGAGGGCGCAGGCGCCGTGAGCCACGAGGTACCGGCAGGTGAGGAAAACGAAGAGCACGGCGGCGTGGTGGGCGGCGAAGAGCGCGTCTCCTCCGGCGGGGGAGGGGAAAACGGCGAGGTGGAGGAGATCGGCGAGGAAATAAGCGGAGCTGAAATCGAGAACGGCGTTTTGGGATTGGGTGTTGCGGGAGGAGAATCCGCGGTTAGGATCGGAGAATAGGGCGCGCGTGGCGAGGAAGACGGCGGAGACGCCGTGGAGGAGGGAAATCAAGCAGCTGGAGGCTAAGGGACGAGACTCTGGGCTCCATCTACGGAATACGAACAAGTAACCGATAAGGTAGACGAAGACGAAGATTGAGAAGAACAATGGTAGATCTTTGAAGTTTGTAATTCCCTCCATCGCTGACTGGGAAAACGTCTTGAAGCTTTGAAGTCTTATATCGAAGGCATGTCCATATATATATAGAGAGAGATGAGATGGATGATGAGACGTAGAGAGGAGGGCGATAGAGATGGTTGAGGTTAGTCTAGAGAAATGAGGTTAAGGGTTGGTGAGGAAAAACACCTAAAGCGACGGCGTTTCCAAGATTCTGTAAGTTTAAAAAGTTATGGACTTTTTATTTTCACGAATTTTATTTTATTTTTTTATTTTTAATGAAAAAATCTGGGGAGAAAATACTAAAAACTACCACATGTACATTATAAACATTGTTAAATCATATTAAAGGGGATATTGGGAGATGAATTTTAAAAAAATTTAAAAATTTTGAGATTACATCATTATTGGTTAATAAATTCTTAAAATTCTAATAGAATTCATTGTTATTGATTTAAATATTTTAAAATTATATCCAAATTCCTTTGTTATTCAAAAAGTTTGGTTTTTAAAGATTTTATGATTCTATTAAAATCTTGTGTTATTGGGACATAGATTTTAAACATTTTAACTCATAAAACAAGATTTAACAAGACTTTCAAAATACTACCTATATGGCTTAGATTCTCAAAGTCATTATAACAAAACTATTTTGATAGATTTTCTAAATACACAAACTTTTTCCAAATCTAACAAAATTTTTAACAAATCTCTCAACTCTTAAAATCAATCAAAATTTTATAAATCTATCTCCCAATAACCCCCCTAAGTATAAATTAGGGTTTCTCTTGAAATTATTTTTTCAAACTATAATTGTAACTAAATTTGTCAATGTGTTCAAATCAGTTATTGTTGAGCTACGGAAAAATTTGTGTGCTCGATTGATTGGAATTCTTGTCTACAAGGTGTTCCATTTTTCGAGACCGGCGGAGTTGTTTCTTGGCATTCAAGTGCAGGTGCAAGTTGGGTACATAGAAAATCAGAAAATGGTAAAGGATCATGAAGATCTCAGGTTTAAATTGCTTCATCCGCATATGAGCAAGAGTCTAGGATCATTTTCTTCAACCTTGAGGACAAGGTTGCTTTTCAAGGCGGGAGTATTGATAGGTTCGTGGATTGGACCTAGGAATTAAAGAAGAAGATCGAAGCCCAAGTTCATCACATCTTAACTTATTTATTATTATGCCATTGTCTGCTAGGTTTCTATATTTAAGATCGTTGTTTGTGTAAAACAGTCCATCACATTATTGATCAATCAACTAATGAAGAGTGGTTCTCTCAAATTAACCAAACCTTCTTATCCTTTCTTCTAATTCTCATCTCTATTTCTTCATTTCTCTTCTCATCCCTCTTTTATCCTCTCTTGATAGAATCTGGTTCTATCAACCATCCACCGGCCCAGTGGGAACAATTGGCTAACACCAAAACTACCACTGTGAATAGGTGTAACTATGATCAGAATTGTTGGAATAAATTGAAACTACCAGAATTATTCAATTTCTTAATGGGCTAAATGACAGTTTTGATAATATACGAGGGCAATTCTGAATATGAAATCAAAACTAGAATTGACAGTGATCTACAATATGACTACATACACACGATAATGAAAACCAAAAAAAAACTTTTAAATAACATGTACAATTAAGAAAAAAATCTCTCACATTTTAAACCAAAGTTTTACTATACTTATGTCTCAAAATATTTTATCCATTCCATTATCAATTCATTTTTAGATATTTAGAATACACAATTTGTGCAAAATATATAGGATTCGTAAAGTCTGCTCTCCTCGTCTTGATGACATTATCACTAATTAACGAAAGACACTTGGTCCAAAAAAAAATACTAACTATAACCAGTTGTTTTTCTTTTATTTTCAAAGAATCATCTCTACGAGTATGATATAAGAAAAACCACAAGTCTGATTAAGTTCACGCTCCCATACAAAATAGAAACAATATATCAATTGTTAGTGGCAGTCCAAATCACATAGAGATGAAAAAGTTAGAATCAACAAAGGGAATCGTTATCAAGAACAAATGTAAAGATAGATATTTGCTCCGGTATTGAGATTTTTAAATAAATAAACAGTGTACAAAGTGTATCAAAATGTAAACAAACTTGTAAAATATCTATTTTATAAACTAAAAGTGGGGAAAAAAAAAGTGTAAATCACTTATATTCTTTTATACATGTACATATTATCTAGATGCACCCTTTTTCAATCAATTTCACCTTCTTCCACGTCGGTGGCTAGATTTGGAATAGCGGGAGCATCGGGTTCTTCTTCATCATCGTCTTGTTTCATGTACAGTCCGAGTTGCTCAAGAGGGTTACTTCCTCTGAGGTTGAAACTTCCAAGAGCGTCTAAAGGTCTCTCGGGGCTGGTTTCATCGGCTGAGCTAGGTAATTGCTCCGGCACACTCGAACTCAGCATCTCTAGGTCCTCGAGGAACCGAGAGTTCTCGTTGATCTCTACAGTTTTCTCCATCTGCAAGGAATTCAAACATGTGGTGGAACATTTTAAAACATTAGAGCACGTGCTCCATTATCGAGTGTTTTTTAGCGTTTGTGACCCTGTAATGTAAGTCATGTGGTTTGCTATTTACCTTCAACAAAGCTTGGCGAGCGGCTTCTCTTTCAAGTTCTCTCTTCCGCTTAGACTCAGCAGCAGCTTCTGCAGCGGCCTCTGCTTCAGCTTGGCGACGAGCAACTTCAGCAGCCTCTGCCTCAGCCTGTAGCCGTGCTCTCTCTGGCAACAAAAATAGATGGTTTTCAGATAAAAGAACATGAAACTAAAAACCTTTTAAGAGAGACTGAAAATACAATAAATTGGGTCGTGAGTATAAACAACCTTTCTTCTTCTGCAGTTCGAGTTCTTCTCTTTCCTTGCGCAGCCTTTCCGGGTCTCCCTTATTACTGTTCTGCTCTCACGCAAGATCAAATGTAAAGCCATATTAAGTCCCATGATCAAAAGGAATGCTTAAAGGATAGTGTAGAGTATGTGATGCTCGCATTTTAATTCAAGAATCAACTAATGTGTGTGGAAAAAAACTCCCCTAATGGTATCTAGGTCCGTTCCACTACTAAGCTCTTTGAATTTAGTAGTTTAGAAAAAAGCAAACCTCACGTAACAATTTTTAAAACCCGAAAAACTACTTCTATTCTTCCTGGCCTATGGCTAAATCAGCCACTGCCACTATTCAAAACAAACAGTTTCAATAGGGAGTTGTGGCCAGAAGTGTAATCCAGTCACCACTTAAGTCAAACAAAGATCAGGCTAGACTGAGCATAAGTACAGACCTGTGGAAGTGTTTTCTCGCGTGCTTTTAGAATGATATCTGCGAATCGGTTCTTCAACAGCGCAGCTCTATAGCGCTTCTCAGATGAAGCCTGAGTCTCTGGTATATTTTCTGAAGCATGAAGTCGATAAAATGTGAGATACTCAATTCATGACGCAAATAGATAAAACTCTTCTTCTCTGCATCTCACCATCATGTTGACCATCTGATCCATCAGAACTAGGCTTTTGCTGAGAACAAATATCCATCTGTTCCAGTGCACCAGTAGATTCTGTATTTAAAAAAATCACCAGAGGTACAAACTGTAAATATGTATCCATAAAAACATTCTTTGACAGTAATTTCTCATCGAGCCGCGATCACCAATATCTATCACATTTGCCTACTGTGGCCAACTAATAATATATAATAACTCATGGAACAAACAAAAAATATCCAGGAAGCTGAGTAACGCAGAGCAATCACGGTACAAGATGAACAACAAACCCTCAAGCTTATGAATTTAAAAGAATTTTTAAGTACTCACGAGTTCCTTCGAAAAGATCATCAATTCTCGTATCTCCATCTCTTTGCGCCTCAGCATTTGCAGTTTCAGGCATCTGGAAAGATATCAACTGCGTGGTTTAGATCCATAAATTATAACAAATTACATGCCTTGAACAGGTGACATTATAGATTATACCTTGGAAGAATCGTCTTGAATCATGGGTTTAGCGTCATCAGATTGATCTTCAGAGCTACCAGACTCAGAATCTGAAAAGCAACACCCTATTCAGTAACACACATAATCTGCTACAATAACAGATGCTATGGAAACGTGCTGAACCCCCTATTTCCAGAAAAAATGAGATTCTAGGCTCTACAAAGATTTGTTAACTAAGCTGTAGATTTTTATACCACTGTTCATCAATGAAATTGCCAGAATCAAATTTGACAAACTTTTAACAACCATGAGTCAATATATAAAAGCTCTGATATAAACATGAGTCAGTGATATATTATAACATCCATAGGGAACCTAAATCAAGAAAATGTTACGAAGGAGTTGAGGAATTTATATGGATTGCAAGTTGCAACTTACCACTGGAGCTCCCTGAGATAGGAGGTTCGTTTCCACCGACATACTCATCAGCCAATTCATTTCCTAGAAAAGGAACACAGAAACAGAGCAAAGGTAAGAAAATTGGTGGACACAGAGACCACTGACCAGTATAAACCCAGAACATAATTTGCAAACAGAATCTGAGTTTCACCTCGTTGCAGCGACGAATTGCTCGGTCCTGATCCATTAAGAAGCTGGCAACAAAAGAAACTCCTTTCTAAGAAATTGTCTATGAAAATTTATCCCAGCGGGTGAGATGACGATTACCTCTATTTCGCATGGTTCAACATTCGACTGCTTCGCTTCTTTATCTTGTATGTATTCCTCTAGAAGTTTTCGAAGAGCGAGCAGTACTTCATCACTGAGAACATCAATATCTATCTCGATTTCGTCTTCTGCAATTTCTCCTCCAT
This sequence comes from Alliaria petiolata, assembly GCA_020283515.1. NCBI lineage: Eukaryota > Viridiplantae > Streptophyta > Magnoliopsida > Brassicales > Brassicaceae > Alliaria > Alliaria petiolata. Next base: position 13,967,171 of record JAHZTW010000005.1, on the reverse strand, counting down.
TTGAACTGTGTTTCTTCAGAAAGTCAATGATCTGTGCAGGAAGTTCGTCCAGCAGTGACTCGAGTTGTCTCCCCAGTCTATGCCTCTCCTCCGTTGTCATAAGTGGCTTCACAGGTTCCGGAACACTCTCTCTAACGGGCGAAGCCATCTTTCTCTTCTTTGCCGGAGGGGCAGATATAGCAGCTTTCCTTTCGGCACTGGGCTCCAATGTAAGTGCAGGCAAAGCTTGCATGCTACACGCTGGTAGCTTTTTTTCGATTGTTTTCCACCGCGCTTCGAATAATTTGCTAAGCATATCCCCCATAATGTAAACATCATGCCCTGGAGGGTTATACGTCATTGCATTGGTAAATGTAAGCCTCACATCAGCAGCAAACTCATGCGGGCTCGAGTATGCACCAGAGGCTAAGTTCTTCTTGACCGTCCCCAAGTCCATGGGATGTTTGATGATAGTGAGATAGTCAGGTATGTTTAGCTTCACTACATCAACTGGCGCCTGGAAAACCCAAGAATGCGGATGGGACCACAGTTTTTTCAGCAGCGTGTCACATTGCTTCATCAGTGTCATGTTGGGAGCGCTGGCCATAGGCTCTTTCGAAGACTCAAACTTCCCCGAGGAGCCACGGTTCCATCCACGAGAGGTCCCACCAGTCTGATGATGCCGAACTTTCTTTCCCGGCCCCGTTGCGAAATCAGACGGCTTCTTCAAGTTGCTGACCCGAGATGATAGCTTTTGAGCGGTGCTGAAACCAACCCTATCGCTGGTAGACGACACAGAGGCTTGGTTCAATCTCTGAAACTCAGCATTCTTAAGAACAATCTTTGTCTGCTCCAGCTCCAGTTTGAGCCGATGAATCAAATCCTTCCTCTCGGACTGTGACATGTTGTACAGGGAAATGACTTGTCTCTGGACACCATAAGGATCTTCATCATTAGAATTCAACTTAATACACTTTCGCGCGGGAGTGCTTGAATTCTCAGATGCGGTGACCTCGTTGTCGATCTGTGCGGAGCTTCCAGAGCCCTCTGATTCATCAGGGGCTTCGAACGAATTCGGATAATACCCTCCTGGGAACGCAGCACTTTCAACCATTGTTTTGGCAAGGATTTCCACAAATATAACCTTCACTCGCTTCTACAAATCACACTATTTGCAAGAGACCTGCATCACATAATATATATTCACTTAATCAACAGAAACTGATACTGCCTCAAAACCACAGAGACGATTACTTTACCCATTCCAACAGATAAGAATTCAAATCGTTTTCGAAAATTTCCACAGGGGCAAGAGACTTGTTATGACACAAACAGCCAGATCTAATGTGACATAAGAATGTCCAAAACAAACATACCCACAAATTCTCCAAAAAAACAAAAGAAAAAAACGCTGGAATATGACCGTAAGATGAACCCTTGGCAATCCAATTCCATTATATCTAGTTATTGGAGCTCAAAACTCGAGCCCTAGCCTGATGCCAATTCGAATGAAACCCAGTTTTTTTCCAACTAATCATTCGAATTGGGAGAAACCCAAAATCAAAATAGATTGAATTTTTACCATTTGCATCTCCTATAAGCTGAATCGTCACAGGTCTTAGCGAGCCAAGTTTCAACCTCCTCCTCTGAAATTAACTTCAAATCAGACAAGGCGGAGCTTGAAATATGAGCCTCAGATGCGAGCTCGCAAGGAAAGAAGCAATCAAACGGAAGGATTTAATCCAGAAACGGGAAAATCTACCGAAACCCTAGAATAAAAGTCGCCCCCAATTTCGGAATTCCCAAACCATCCACACAGCACGCGCCACGAAGTAGAAGATTGAGCAACAAACCCTGGAATTTGACTACGGAAACAAAATCTGAAACTCTCGTGATCAAATCGTAGGTAAAATCTTTAGATAAAAATATCAGAGCTTCCGCGTGAGAAAGCTGGAGACAAAACGAAGTCGGAGACTCAGGGAAAGAGAGAGAGGAAAGCTAGAAACTTTTCTTTTTTTTTTTTTAAACAAAGGAAGAGGCTTTAGCTTCAACACCGACAAAAGCCTGCCTCCAATTCTCTGATCGGACGGACCATATTGATTGAGAAACAAGCCGCCAGATCCATATCCAACGGTCAATATGATCTTGTCTGCGCGGAATTAACGTGCGTTTCCTTTACGTGTCCTACGTGGCAATAGCTTAACGGTAGAAAGCCTGTGACGTTATTGGACAGTGATGGTTGACTTTTTTTCTTTAATAGAACTAGTGTTTGTTTGACTGACTGGTCATGTGAGTTTGCGTGAAGATTTATCAACTACCTGTCTTCTTCTTCTAGAAGCCACTGGTGAGTCATGGAGTGAGTTCAGTAGCTGGCAGGCTGGAAGAAAAACGACGTGGAGTTTGTTGTTGGGAAAAGTGAACGACATGTATGTCTCGTTTCCTCAGATATTTTTTTGATTTGTTTGCCGTTTTTGGTTGTTCGAAGAGATTTTGAGGATTAGTGTTGATTGTTTCCAATTTCATTTGTTAAACACACTGTACACTAAAGTTGCACATATGTAGATTTTTCTTCTTTATAACATTAGTTATTTTTTTTATTAGTGAAAGTTATTCTATGCTTGAGTTGATAATACGAAATGTTAAAAATGTTCCCTTTAAATTTTTTTACTATGGGCTTAATTGGTTTTCCTGCTAGCACCCACAAACGCAACTTTTGCGGGTGGTAGCGGCTGTTAGCATTTGGCAACAATCGTACAAAATGCTTTCTACCGCTTCGAATTGCTTTGTGTTGCTCAAAATCAAAAGCTCCTTCCAGTTAGCGTTTGCGGTTGCGGACGATTGCGGGTGGAAAATTAAAAAAAAAAATAAAAATTAAAAATTAAAAATACAAATTTATTTAAAATTAAGATATATATATAAGAAACTTTAAAAAAAATAAAATTTGAATATTATAATTACAAATAAATAAATAAATTTGACATTTTTAACTAATATTCTTAACAATCTTTCATAATTTTATATGTATAAGATCTATAAAATCTAATTATTTTGATAAATTTTCTTTTCATCACTCATGTATATATAACAACTAAAATTATTGTCATCTAACATCTCCAAACAAAAAAAACAATTTCTCTATTAAAATCATAACTTTCATCCAAACTAAAAAATTGAGAAATCAAAGTAATAATTTTTATAATTAATTATATTTAATTAATAATTTTATAGTTTTTTATAATAATATGGTTTTTAATATTTTGTATAGTTATAAAATTTGTTTATATTGTTAATTTATTGTTTAACCGCTACTACACTCGCAAGTTAACCAGTCGTAATTATCCTGCAAACGCACCCGTTTCTAACCACTGTGCCAGTCGTACAACCCGCATAATAACGCTGTTAACTGCAATTGTTCGTTTCCGCAAACTTCCGCAACCGCAACCGTAACAGCTGCGATTAAACCAGTCAGGCCCTCGACCCAAGACATGCGAGTAAGGAACTCGGTTGGACCGAAAACAAAGCAAAATGGATGGGCTTGATTTGGTTTACAAATAAGCCCAACTAATATATTATCTCTCACAAACTTTTTTGGGTTTTGTTATAGAACCCGGTGTCTGATAAAAGGCGGTACATAGAACCCTACCTCAACCACACAAACATTTTTTTTGTTTATTCACCAGAACAACTTTTTTATCTATGAAAACTCTATTTCGACCCAAAAAAATAAAAAAATAAAAAATAAAAAAACGGCATACCATGGAAAGCATCTTCCATGCTTTCTAAAATCATAATTTATAGATGCTACATGTTAGCGTATCTATCTATGGTGATGCTATATGTAAGCGTATCTATCTATGGTGATGCTATATGTAAGCGTATCTATCTATGGTGATGGGAACGTCGAGATTTTGGTCCAACCAAGTGCTGGACCAATAACATCAATCCATCTATTATACCACTACGGAAAGCGACAGTACACGTGGAGTCTCTTCACGCCAATAGAACCCTACCTCAACCACACAAACAGTACTACAAGTTCTTCAATCAATACTTTAAAATTATATAGAAAATAAAAATATTATGTCGGATACCATCTCTGATTCGTCTCTACTCCCTAGAGATGCTATCATTCGTTTTAGTTTGGTTATACTGTTGTTTAGATCTTTCGTGCATGATAGTGTGTATACTTTGGCTTATTTCCGATCCAAGTGTATCGTTTAATTAAAAGCTGAAATAGTGCACACAATTTAAACTACAAAGTCGAAAAACCGTTAAGCCAAACCATCTAAGCAGGTTGGACATAAGCTTTGAATTTTTTTTTTTTTTTTTTTTTTTTGACCAATAGCTTTAAATTCTTTGTTTACCAAAAGAATCAAGACCAAAAAAATCACATGACTCATAAGTATTTCTATATAAACATAATGTTTTTGATCGGTGATATGTCGAATGTATATATACATTATCTAAACTACTTTTCAAATAATTTCTCTAAATCATGATTTATGTTTAATTATTCTGTTATATATTATGGTGATGCATTAAAACATATTTCGTCAAATAGTTACTATTATTGAAAAATAGGTAATATTCTTAGATTTTAACTCTCAAAAACATACACGTGAAAGAGTCTCATTGGTTTTCTGTGCTACCAAAAATTCCATCGCACTTGGGGGAACTATTCCAATACACGCGAGCATAAAAGACATGACACAAACGTACGGCTCGATTTGAAGCTCACTGTGACACGTGAACGACCCAACCAATCAACGGATCCTAAATAATGACGACGTCAGCTTTGTCGGAAGGGAGAAATGTGTAGACGCTGATTGGTTCCTGTCTTTCTCTGATCAAATGCCAAGTGTATGATTGATCTCTATGTGAGTGTTACAACTTTATTTATTCTCCCTCCTCCTCATTAGACCCTTTTGGCTTTTTCTTTTCTATTTTCTCATCTTTTTGTCAACCAACGAGGCCTCTCCACATGCAGGAATAAGCAGAGCCCACGAAGATATTTCTTTATAAGTAAATTCATTAAAATAATTATATATAGCCAGACGTTCAAGCTAAGCAAGTTTAAAAGTTTAACAATGCGTAAATCTGCACATATATGCGCGCTTATATACACTGGTATACTAAATTTTTTTTTTTATATACTCTGAACGATTCAAGTTCAACCAATTACATTTAACGTTTGTAGTTTGTACATTAAGATGATGATGATTATATGTCATTAAGAAACATATGTAGAGAAGGTTAAAAAGCAAAACCGTGAATACTTATATATATGAGTCTTCCAATAGCGGAGAGAAAAGTGCGCTTTACAACATAAAAGGACATGAAATATAGAGCATGGTGTACTTAAATCTTAAATGATATAGCCTTACATATATAAATTTATAAATGTATATACAAGTGTTTGTGTATGTGGGGAACGCAAAAGCTTATTGTGAAGTAATTTAATTCAAGTATGACACTCAATATAGGGTCCCCATATAGTTCGTGTGTTTTTGTCTCTTACAAGTATATATATATTCGTATAATTATACCATATCTAAGTTTATAAGATATTCTTTAGCTTAAGATCAAATTTAATTACAATATATCTTAAACTTTATGATATAACTTCATTAAAGGATTTGACTATTTGCTGAAATATAGAATTACTATAAAATTATTGGTGATATCTTAGAACATATAGATCTGTTATCTATTCTGTTGATCCCTCGATCATCATAAATAAAAATAGAAGCCAAATTTGGTACGAAACCATACAATGACATCTTTTTATAACGAATTTGACTATTTGTTGAAATATAAGATAAATATGAAATTATTGATGATATCTTAGAACATACAGATCTGTTATCTATTCTGTTGATTTCACGATCATAAATAAAAATAAAAATCAAATTTGGTACGAAACCATACAATGGCATCTTTTTTATCTAATCTTTGCCAATATTTGACATTAATTCGGCATGTTCTATATATTTAACTTGTCCCTTCATCTCCACACTTCTCAATATTATCATTCTCAACATCTTAACTCTTCTTATAATCTTACTTATAAGTAAAGCCTAAACAAAGTTGCTAGAGTTATTTTAAGTTTATGATTTGCCATTCTCTTAAATCACATAGCTTAACCTCATAATTATTACCCTCTTGTTTTACGCAGCAATCGGCATCAAAGGCAGAGAGTCAGAGCAGCTGTTGTGTCTAGCCTCCATGCAAAGCCACCGAACTCCATTTTCCACACATCACACGGCACCGTTTTGGTGTACTTCGTTTCCTGCCACGTGTACTGCATCCTCACCCTACACGTGAAAGCTCGGTAGTTACAATACATTGCCACCGTCGACTCCTCCGCCACCAACCACACCATAACATCCGGCAACGACAACGACGACGACGACGAATCTTCACCGCAAACATTCCTCCGGTAAGCCTCGTTAACCCACACCACACGGTTCGAGCCGTCCGATACGAAAGCTGGACACGTGTCCTTACCTAAATTGTCCACCATCTCAACGTCCGTACACTCCACCGCATGGGAACGCGAACTACTGTCACATACCCCCGTCACGGACTCGACCGTCATCCACGTCTCCAACTCCACCGTGACGCCGCCGTTAAACGTGCCCCACGTGCCAGTTTCTCGTGTTTTCTCTCCGATTATCGTTTTCACCATCGGATCAAAGACTATCCTGATCTAACGGCGTGAATTCGCCGGAAAGATCGTTTTTTTCCGGCAGAAGTTGCAGCGTCACGACTCCAGTTTGTTCCTGATCATCAGACAAGTCAGATCTGCTCTTTCCTCGACATGTGCTTTTATTATTCTTCGAAACCCTAACGTACTTTCGTTTGGTTCGTTTGCTCATATTGTATGAGCAGCTGTTGTTGTTATCTCCTGCAGCGCATGGCTGACCAGTCGTGGGTTTTGGAGCGATCGGACGGTACCGGAGCATGAGAGTGTCAACGGAAACCTTATCCTGCGCTTTACCGGCGTATCTTAGCGTTCCCAACCACTCATCTTGATCCATTATCTTTTTTTCTCTCTCTCTCTTCTCAAACACTATCACTCTTTCTCTTTATCTCTCCATAGTATTTTTAAGTGTCTCTCTCCGGTGAGCCGAAAAGATTATCATTCGGGCCAAATGAGGAGGAATGATAATTCGAAACGTGGCTTTAGGGTTAGCGTAAGATACAGTTAAATCATTGGATGGTTTCTGCTCCTATATATGTCATCGACATATTTATGTCTCTTTTTGTTTCTTTAATTTATGTGTGTTTTTTTGTTACTGGATTTTAGATTATAAGACCATTTAAACAAGAACAGCATTATTATCCTTTACGTTGTATATGTGCCATAGAAAAATACGGTTTGATCCGGATTATTAAACAATGGCCAGTAGTACTATTATATATTTAACCATTAGAGGATAGTGAAATCCGGCCGGGTCACTTATCTTTTATATTTAAAATTTTCTTAGCAAATATAAATGGTCCAACACATAATAGTATATATTTAAGTTTGACAGGGCAATAAACGCAGAGATACACACGTTGGTTGAATAGAAGCAACGTGAATATATATTTACCCACATAGATGCATACACATGGGTCCATAACTCCTCCATATGATAAATTATGGTTAGTTGGTTACCCAAGGCCTCCAATAATTTTGGTGTATACTATTCCCCATTTTAAAAAAAAAATTGAGATCTCTATTATATCTAAAACAAAATATGCTGTTTCCCTTTATTTGAGGACTCTTATTGGTCCTCGTAATCTCCGACCAATCAAATTGCATCATGTGTCCTCCATTTCTCAGTTTAAAAAGCTGTTATGTCATGACTCATCGCACCTTTGAAAATAAACACATATATGTTTTTGTATATATTCATACTAACATATGTACATATGCGAGTAAAAGTATAGGAAATGTTAATGACAGCATATATATATTCTTTAATTTTGGGTTAATTTTTGAGAAGTTTTAGGCTATGCATGGTCCTTATGTCTTCCTGTACCGATCTAAGTTTTGCTTAGTTCTTTCCAAGCTGACTTGAACTAAAAATTCCTGAAAAACGTAACATTTGGAAAGTTCTAAAAATCAACATTAGACCAAAAAACCACATGAAATGACAACGATATTTGAAGAGATAATAGTTGCAAAGACTAATAAGAAATAACAAAAACAATGGAAAATATTCATCATTTAAACGTAAAATACGTAAAATTTAAATCTAATTATACGTGACAATTTTTTTTATTTTCCACATTTACATGATTATTGAGTTTTCTTACAACATCATTTGTTGATGATATTCGCGGTACCTAGCGGTTCTCAAAGACAAGGAAGCTACCAAATAAGTCTATGGAGAAGATGGGTCGCAAGAACTAAGATATTATACTCCACGAAGAATAACCATAATGAAAGCTACAAAGTATTAAAGTTGTAGTCTTATATATAGATTTATTATAGTTTGTGTAAGAATTAGCACCAAGTAGCTTATAGTAATCAGTAATCACACATGATTAGCCGTTTTCCCAATACATCAGCGATATGGAAGAGATTAACTTTATCATGATTTAGTTTTCATTCCAAAACTCGGAAATATCTGATCCACACATATTTTTGTCTGTTTGTATTATGTAGAAAATATTGGGCTCATACAGTTCAACGTTGGCCCATAGGCCCAAAAAAGCAAAACTGTCGTGTGTTTAGCAGCCGCTGTGTCATCGTGGAGCTCCCATTTTCTCTCGTCTCTCTTTCACTTCTTCGTTCCTCGATCGTCTCCGTCGCTGATCTCGTTGCTTCATTTACCGGTGAGATTCTCTCTGTTGGTGTATTTCGTATTCAAATCCTTCGATTTTTTCTTTGACATTTGATTGATATCTATATGTATATTCGCCGGATCTGTATGTTAGACTCGGATTTCTAGGGCTTGTTCGCTTCTGTTGATTCGTATATGTGTAGTGCAATTTGCATTATTACTGCCTCATTATTCTGTTTTCATTCACTTTCTTTGTTCTTCAGCGAGTTGATTTGGTACAAGCGTTAATCAAATGGTTGGAGGAGGAGTTATCCAGCAAATTCTAAGGAGGAAGCTTCACTCCCAATCAGTTGTGAGACTCCTTTAGTCTTAATTTTTTGTTTTCTGTGATTCTACTTTGATTTGTGTTTGGGATTTCTTCTCTCGTTGTGTACGATTTCAGCTTGGGATCTGTTTTAAGAGTTAATCCTCAGGGTTTCTTTGTTACATGGGTTCACTGTGTAAGGCTTCGTGTTTTTGGAGATTCGCATTGGCTAATCAGTGATAAAGAATCAGCTCTTGAATTCCTAGTGCAACTTGTCATCATCTTCTGGAACATGAGACAGGAGACAACGATTTGTCTTCTGATTTAACCACGATAGGGTCTTCTGACTTGTGTTTAGCTTCTGCTTCATTGTGTAACCTAAGTAGAATGCTGATTTGCAATAATCTTTTGACAGTGCATTTTGCCAGCATGTAACTGATTTGGTTCGCGGCGGACTTTTCTCTTAACATTTGTTATGTGTTATCCTGCAGGCAACTCCGGTTCTGTCGTGGTTTTCTTCGAAGAAAGCTCATGAGGAAGCTGGGTCTTCTGGTGTAAGAGCACTTGCCCTCTTGGGTGCTGGTGTTACAGGACTGTTGAGTTTTTCTACAGTAGCATCTGCTGATGAGGCCGAACACGGATTGGAGTGTCCAGACTACCCTTGGCCTCATGATGGCATTCTCAGCTCATATGACCATGCTTCGTGAGTTTTTATATACATATTGTCACCATTCTCTTCTCTTCTCGTCTGGTGGTACTGGTAGTAGCATCCTTCTAGTATTTTGTCACAGATTTTTTTGCTTTTATAAGTTAATGTGCGTATCCTGTTTCCTTATATAGTTAGACTGTGAAACATCAGCTAAATATTTATACTTTTTGTTAACTTATGGAGGTTTGATGTTGGATGAGCAGGATCCGTCGTGGGCATCAAGTTTATCAGCAAGTATGTGCATCTTGCCATTCGATGTCTCTGATCTCATACCGAGATTTGGTGGGTGTCGCCTACACAGAGGAAGAGGCAAAGGCAATGGCAGCTGAAATCGAGGTAGTTGATGGACCTAATGATGAGGGTGAGATGTTCACCCGTCCTGGTAAACTCAGTGACCGGTTGCCTCAACCATATTCCAATGAATCAGCTGCAAGGTTTGCCAATGGTGGAGCGTATCCTCCTGATCTAAGTCTTATCACTAAGGTCTGTGGCTGTTTTACTTAAAACTGAATATCTGTAACAAATTTGTGTTCAGTGATCTAAATGGTTTCAATGTTCTGCCTGCCAGGCACGTCACAACGGCCAAAATTACGTCTTTGCTCTTCTGACGGGTTACCGCGATCCTCCTGCTGGCATTTCGGTAATTCCTGTTTCATTTTCTACATTGGTCTTCTTTGAATTCAAATTGCTGGTTGTGAACGAACCGATGATAATTTTACAGATAAGAGAGGGGTTACACTACAATCCTTATTTCCCCGGGGGAGCAATTGCTATGCCGAAAATGCTTAATGATGAAGCTGTTGAGTATGAAGATGGTGTCCCAGCCACAGAGGCTCAGGTTAGGTTACATCCGTTTAAAATATTTGAAACGCGAATCTTCGGGCCTAATGAACAGCCTTGCTCATGGTATTAACTTTACTTTTTCATTTACGGCGCAGATGGGTAAAGATGTTGTATCATTCTTGTCTTGGGCTGCTGAACCAGAAATGGAAGAGAGGAAATTGGTAGGTTGATCTTCCTATTTTCGCCGGTGCATATTATATTTCGGTTAATGTGGCAAAATTTCAGTCAAAGTTATTAGATTTTTAGTTTATGAGCGAACTAGGCCACTTAAAGGATGAACTGTTGTTCTTGTACCAAGTGTGCTGTGCTAACAGTTCTTGGTCTGCTACTAAGACATTAACAACTAGATATGCTGCTAACACGGTTTTAACATCTAGTTCGTAAACTCAGCTTCTTGACGGATCCAAAGGACCAGTCAAAAGCGGGAATTAGCTCTTGTATGTTCACAGTTTACATGGCGGTTAATGTTGGTTTCATTATTTGCAGATGGGTTTCAAATGGATATTCCTACTCTCTCTCGCTTTGCTCCAAGCAGCGTACTACAGGCGACTGAAATGGTCGGTTCTCAAGTCCCGCAAGCTGGTTCTCGACGTTGTGAACTAGAGCACCGCCCAGTAAGCTTTTGCAGTTGGCCACACACAGTCGTTTTTTCAACAATGGATGTTCAAAAAAAAAAGAGAAGAGCCTTTCTCTGGGTAATAACGTATCTCCATTTTTATGTGTCATAAAAAATCTTTGATGGGACCAGTTCTCGCCGGAAGGTCGAGAAAGAGCTCATCTTTCTTCTTTTTTCCTTTGATTATCGCTAGAGAGTTTTATGAGGATAATAACGAAAAAAAATATTCTTCCTCATAATCAAACATGATTTTGAGATTATACATTATTGTTTTGTTTTCTTCTCCCTTACCGGTTCAGTTCATCTTTCCGGTTTTGTCTCAATAAAGAATATCTTTGTACTCAATTTCCTGGCTTAGTTTCGGTGCTCTTCTTCTTTTGGGTTTTTTCCTTTCTACTTCTTTTTTTATCAGTCACTGATTCCATATATATATATAAAAGTTTTGATTTATAATAGCATACCACCAAAAGCTTAACACCATGATTCATATGGATATAATCAAATAATTGTAAGTATATAATCGACAAAATTTAAAAACAGTTCACTGAAAAACTTATACAAATGATTTTCTCCAATCGCCCTGGTAGATAAATCATAGAGATTGCTTATTCTCCTCTGAAATAAATATCATCTAATGAACTCCAATTTTATAACCTATGATCATTGTTACTCTCACCATTTCGATCTTATGATCAAACTCTCACCGGCTTTTGCAGAACAGCAGAGAGATGCACTTGTGCATCAGCCTTCTCCCCAATAACCCATTTTAGCTTCTTATACCCAAACCTCTCGATCAGACGAGTAAGATCTTTCTTCTTCTCGTCGCTAGCGCAGAAGAAGTTATCCAACCAGAACAATCCACCGGGTTTCAAAACCCGATCAAGATCGAACATCAAGAACTCCAGCTTCTCGGGTTTACCCTCAACATCTAATCCGCTAGAAGCATGGATGAGATCGAACACATTGTCATGGAAAGGGAACCTATGGTCTAAACTCAAGAACAACGGAAAAATCCCTCTCGCGGCTATGAATTCACTAAACGGAGCACCATTATTCAACGTGTTAGTGATCACAGTCACGTTCTTCTCAGCCATTCTAGCTGCGAAGGTCCCTGATCCACCGCTAACATCGAAACCTATTCGGATTTTCCCACTTCCTAAACCCAACACATCATCAATCAAGAAATCGTTCTTCCACTTAACCTTGACAAACCTATCTTTCTCGTTACCCAAATCGAAGCAACCAACGCATTCCCGGCTAAGTTTCTTACCTTTCAAGCAATCGAAACTCTTGCACCCAAGGCCACTCCAGTTAACACTCTTGTTACTAACAGATCTCCATAGTGAATCAGGAGACCGACTCAGATCTTGCTTAGGCACCGTTTTCGCCAAGCACCGCCTTCGCGGCAACGGCTCGCATGCACGGAGAATCAACTTCTGGCCAAGGCTCCAATCATCAGGACATCTGTCGAACGCTTTGTATGACATGTACTGAGAGAGCAAATCCGCAGATTTTTCACAGGAGTGACCGACGGATGAAACCATTTCAGTGATCCCGGTACGCGAATCTTTGCCCAGTGGAAGCTGATGACGCTGGAGGAAGAGTTTGAGCTCAGGGACGATGTTTGGTCGGGAGAGATCGATGGATTCGTAGCCAAGGATCTGTTTCTCCATCTGAGCGAGCTTGCGTTGGGATGAATCGATCTCTCGGAGGATGAGAGAGAGATGCTGAGAAACGAGCGAGATATTGTTGGAATGGTGGAGTGGCGAGCTGGCTTGGGAATGGGACGAGAAGGCGTATAAGGCGAAGAGGTTGGTGGTGACGACGGAGAAGAGCATAAGGAGGTTGACGGCGGAGGAGCAAATGGATGATCTCCGGAATCTGGCGGTTCCATCTCCGATCTTCAGGGAGACAGATCCCATCTTAGCAGCTCTTCGACAGTGAGAGAGTTGAGAGAAACAAGAGCTCAAGCTAAGAGTCTCACTATAGCTTTTGAATCTTCATCGTTGCATCTGTGATTGGATCTGCACAATGAACTTTTCAGATTCAGAACATGTAACGATTCATCTTGGAAAAATCCACATTCAAGCAATCAATTTAACGAAGCGGAAGAAGATAGTAAGATTTAGATTACTCCGATTTCAATCATCCAGATCTACCGGAAATCAGCATGCAAAATTGCGATTAACACAGCAAAATTAAGATTTGAGTGACTGTGAAAATTTGATGTGGCTAAAGAGAAGAAAGAGCATACCGCGTGATTTCAGCTGAAGAGAGTTGGTATCGTCGTTACTGGAGAGTGGAAAGTATCGCCGACATGACTCGAGTCAACACGTGACTACGAATGTGCTCTCTTTTCATGGGCCTTTATCTTGGGCCTGGCCCATATTATTAAACTCGGAATAAATTGTAAACAAGGAGCGGAGTGATTTCTGGTTCGGGAAAACCACCCGGCGCACATCTTTTTCCGGTAATCAGAGATTCTCCACCGACGTGAGGAAATCTAAAATTTCGAGAACCCCAAAGCTTTCACTCCCTTTTCTCTTTCTCTTGTCCCCTCTGTGTTGCTTTTAGATCTATATATATCTCTATAAATGGAACTGAGGGGTCTCTTTCACGGGCTTCTGCATAAACACGAATGGCGAATAAACCTGAGCATCTCCATCACAACCACCATCAATCTTCTAGGAGATCGATGCTTGTGTTGTATTTCACAAGTGTTCTTGGTATAGGATTCGTCGCAGCTTTTCTTTGTGTGTCTTCTTCTAATTTCTCATTCTCCAGCGTTTCTCCCATCGGAAACCGGCCGGAGATTCAAATTCCGAACATCGTCGATTCCCGGATTGTTCGAAAGGTACATTTCAACCCATTGTGAATTTGTGGAAAACGATGAATCTCTCTCTTAGATTTTCACCGTTCCCTCTCACTTACAGAGAAGCAAACAATCGAACGATACAAAAGATCATTTCCGTTTGTTATCGGCAACATTTGCCGATTTGCCGGCGCCGGAATTAAAATGGGAGCAAATGCCGTCAGCTCCAGTTCCTCGACTTGACGGATACTCCGTACAAATCAAAAACCTTTTGTATGTCTTCTCAGGTTACGGCAGTCTCGACTACGTAAGAGAACTCGTTCATATCATATACTCTTTGAAAATGTGTTGATATATTAGATTGATTACTTTGCTTATGCCACCTCAGGTTCATTCTCATGTGGATGTGTTCAATTTCACAGACAATAAGTGGTGTGAGAGATTCGACACTCCTAAAGAGATGGCCAATTCGCACCTCGGGATCGTGACGGATGGACGATATGTGTATGTGGTCTCGGGGCAGTATGGTCCTCAATGCAGAGGACCCACTTCTCGTTCCTTTGTCTTAGACTCAACCACAAAGACGTGGCTCGAGTTCCCTTCACTACCGGCTCCAAGGTAAGGTCTTTATTTACTTGACATTTACTTCAAAGTAGAAACAATCAACTCTATGGTAGCTTTAGATCAGAGGTATTGTGTCGCCATGTAATCAACTGCCTTTATAGGGCTCCTTTTGTTGGATTTTAGGTATGCTCCTGCTACTCAGATATGGAGAGGGAGGCTTCATGTGATGGGAGGAAGCAAAGAGAATCGCAACGCAGTTGCTTATGACCATTGGAGCATAGCTGTGAAAGACGGAAAAGCTATCGACGAATGGCGGGAAGAGGTTCCAATCCCTCGAGGTGGACCACACAGGTTTTATATTGTCTTCGAGTCACTACTGCCTGTTTTGCCTTTTGTTTTGAGTCCTCTGGTCGCTGACGTCGCGGTTTAACGGTGTGTAGGGCTTGTGTAGTTGCTAACGACAAGCTACTTGTGATCGGCGGTCAAGAAGGTGACTTCATGGCCAAACCTAACTCACCCATCTTCAAATGCTCACGTAGACGCGAGGTTCGTCCTTAGATGAACCAAACCAAAAAAAGTCTCGGTCTTAGTCGGTTTATACATTGTCTCCACGCCGGTAACACTGGATCATCTTCTAATTCCTAATGTTTGGTCGCATTTCAGATCTTCAATGGTGAGGTCTACATGATGGACGAGGAGATGAAGTGGAAAATGTTACCACCGATGCCAAAGAACAATTCCCACATTGAATCCGCATGGATCATCGTCAATAACTCGATCGTTATCGTCGGTGGAACCACGGACTGGCATCCAGTGACCAAAAGGCTTGTTCTTGTTGGAGAGATTTTCCGGTTTCAGATAGACACTTTGGTCAGTATCATCCTTCGAATTTTTGTGATTCCTTCTCCTGCAGCGTTTTCTTTAACTGTATGTAGTTTTTTTTGTTCTCAGAGATGGTCTGTGATCGGACGGTTACCGTACCGTGTCAAAACAGCGATGGCCGGATTCTGGAATGGCTATTTGTACTTCACGTCAGGGCAACGTGATAGAGGACCGGACAATCCACAGCCCGGGAAAGTTATTGGAGAAATGTGGAGAACTAAGTTGAAGTTTTGATGTTTATAGTTTTTTTTTTCCTTAGATATATGTTTGCTGGTCATTTTCTCTGAGTTATTGTTGTTTTTGTTTGGTTTGCTGTATGCTTTTATAGTTTGAAAAACAAGATAGAGATTTGGAGATGAAACTCTTGTTCTGTATTCCATAAATTACTTTCTACAACAACAACAAAATTTATAAAAGTTCAAATTACGTCCATATAGCTTTTAGACTTTTCTAAGCTACTTATGAATTATGATGCAGTCAGATGAAGCATGTAGGTGGTCGACTCTTACATCTGACAATCACAATGCCTTGTATCAGACACGAGTTGAGTCAATATATGGAGGAGATCTATTTATATCCATATATTTAGAGTTGGTTAAGACTATTTAACCAGCTCGTTGATACTTCTCTCTACTTAGATTTGTGTTTAAATTTTAAATTTGTATATGTTGAAGCTATTAAAAAAAAGTTAAAACAAATGAAGGACTAATCAAATAATATATCAATTTTGTGAGATCATTTTGTTCGTTTTTATCTGCGTGTGAATGATTCGCAAAGTTCATGCTCTGATGGAACTATATAAGAATAAGGACAAGGTTCACAAAAAAAAAAAAAAACTATATACACAGAATAAGGACAAAATTTGTTGGATAGAGACTGAAAATAGTTATCGTGGTCGGTCCAGGAGAACGACATGTTCTATTTGTTTTTTGAGTATAGAAGTCGTTAACCCACATTATTACCTTCTTTTTAAAAATCTTTCTCTATGATAATGGTAGCTAAAATAATCACAACTATGTCAAAATTGCATTACTTTCAAAACTCAAAGACAAAGCCTAGTAGTATATTTTATTTTGGTTTAGGTCAGTTTCTAATAGTAAACGTTGTTTGTTAGGTAAACTAATACTACTAATTTATCAGGCCGGCTTTAAAAAACAAGCTCAAAAGTAAAATCATTTNTGACGTGTATTAATGAACTCAGCCGTAAAGCGCTACAGCGGCAATCACGGCTGAGTTACGGTATGTTGCGGCTGATTTAAGAAAAATGGCTGAGTTATGAGAAAACGGCTGACTTACGAGATAACTCAGACATAATTTACGGCTGAGTTAACGAAATATGTCTGAGTTATGAGAAAACGGCTGACTTACGAGATAACCCAGCCGTAAGTTACGGCTGAGTTATAACCCGATGGTTGATTTGTCAAAATTTGGCTGAGTTATTGTCTCGACACGACTGAATTAACTTTCTCCGGCTGGCTGAGTTATTGCTTCGTTACGGCTGATTTTCGTGTAAGTGTCATAACTCAGCCCTAATGAGTTGGGTTAACGAAAACTCGGCCTAATTACAGCTGATTTAGTAGCGAAAGATTAATTACTACAATAGCATGTTTTGACGGCTGACTTATCAAACGATACGGCTGAGCTAAAGATTTTCAGTTGAGTTACGGCTGAATTTGGCAGCCGTTTTTTTCGTTTTTTAATTACTGTAATAGTATTCATGTTACGACTGACTTAAAGTTTTGTTTGATGGCTGGTTTAAGACAGTTGATTTACGTGATCACTTGGTGGCTTACTTGACACTTCATCAATTAAAAAATGACGTCGGATGCATATTTCCATGTCATCATCAACAGAGAAATATGAAACGTCGTCTTCCTCTTCCTCGTCGTCGTCATCGTATTTCTCGCCGTCGTTGTTCTTTACATCAACAGAGAAATACGAAACGTCGTCTTCGTCTTCCTCGTCGTCGTTGTCTTTCTCGTCGTCATTGTTCTTCACCTTGTTCTTCACCTTGTTCTTCACATCAACAGAGATATCCAGAACTTAAATTTTGAACATCCAATTCGTCATCGTCTTCCTCGTTCTTCTTCATTTTCGTTCATCCTTCTCCGATATATGATGGATCTAGTTTCGGTAATTGTGGATTGTTTACGGCTGACTTATGGATTGTTTACGGCTGACTTATAGATTGTTTACGGCTGACTTAAGGATTGTTTACGGCTGAATTATGGATTGGAAACAAAGAGTCCACTCGAGAAATTGAAGAGTCCCCTCGAAAAAACGAAGAGTGCCCACTTCGGTAATTGTGGATTGTTTACAGCTGACTTATTGATTGTTTACGGCTGACTTATTGATTGTTTACGGCTGACTTAAGGATTGTTTACGGCTGACTTATGGATTGGAAATGAAAAGTCCACTCGAGAAAACGAAGAGTCCTCTCGAGAAAACGAAGAATACCCACTCGAGTTCGTGAAAAAGGAGACAAAATGCGATGGATATAAGAGAAGCGGCCGGAAGAGACGATACGACGGCGGCAGGAAGAGACGATACGACGGCCGGAAGAGACGAGGTTTCGCCGAGAGAGAGAGAGGTTTCGCCGAGTTAACCTACGCAACATTTCGTCTTCCGTGAAGTATTATAACTCAGCCGTGAAGTATAATAACTCAGCCGTGAAGTATGATAACTCAGCCGTGAAGTATAATAACTTAGCAGTGAAGTATAATAACTCAGCCGCGAACTTACCGGAGAGATTTTTAGCCGAGAAAATGAAGAGTCCACTCGAGAAAACGAAGAGTCCCCACTCGAGTTTGTGAAAAAGGAGACGAAATGCGACGGAGATAAGAGAAGCGGCCGGAAGAGACGATACGACGGCAGAATTAGGGTTCGAATTCGGAATCGCCGAGAGAGAGAGAGGTTTCGCCGGCGAGAGAGAAGTTTTTTTTCCGAAACTGTATTTCATGACGTGGATTTAGTTTTTTTCATGTTAATGAGGTGGATTAGATGTTAATGAGGTGGATTAAACTAATTTTTGGTTAATCATTTTTAAATTAAAAAAATTGCAAATTAATGAAGGGTGTTAATTGTAATTACACAAGAGCACAAAATATCTGAGTAATTTTTTAAAAATGTATAATATTCTAATAATAAACCAACTTTTGTGTAATATCTCACTCATTCTTTCTATATTTTATTTTGGTTTAGGTTAGTTTCTAATAGTAAATGTTGTGGTTAGGTAAACTAATAGTACTAATTTAGCAGGCCGACTTTAAAAAACAAGCTCAAAAGTAAATTCATTTTTCATAATGCATGCCTCTCTGCTAGTAGTTTTGCATGTCAAATTACGCCTAACCATCAAATAATAATATACACTTAACCAATTCAGTATAGTTCTGGTCCGCATGTTTTCATCTTACGTTTTTGTCGATTAGCTTGACTAGATTCGAAAGTGTCAAAGGAGCTTTACCACGTCTTGTTCTGTTTCTTTCTCTCCATAGACTAGAAGCGGTGGCTTGAAAAGCATACCGTAGAAGAAACAGAGGAATGTGATCCAAATTGCTTTACTAAGGCCCTGTTCGTTTTTGTTGCTGGACGCTGCATCAGGACGCTGCATCCAGATGCTGCATTTAAATGCTGTTCGTTTCTGATTCTGACTTTACATACAGATACTGCATCTGAACGCTAGTTTGTTTGTTTTTGATTTTGGAATAGCATTCAGATGCAGCTAATTGAAAAAGACTAAAAAGGACATCATTTTGTTTGAAAATGAATTAATAACTATTTTAATTACATAGATATATTTAAAATTAAATTTGACATCAAATAATTAACACATTTAAATAATTTCTTAATCTATATTTTAATAATTTTAAAATATTGTAATATTAATTTTTATAAAAATATTAGAAATTATATTTTCTGAATTTCTATTTTAATAATCCTATTTAATTTAAATAATTTTTTAAAAACACACTAATAAAATTTTAAATACACAAAAATACAATATTTAAAATTAAACTTTAATACAACTAATCCATAGCATAACTTAACCATAAGTTCAACACTAGCATTCATAATATGTAAATACAACAAAATATAAAAACACAACAAAGATAAATGCTAATATGGAAGTCTACGTACTTGTGCTATCTCCTTAGTAATAGAATCACGTACAGTTTCCATAATCCTATCACCAGTCGGTACATATGGAACATGTTCAATATTACCTTCATCTTCTTCATCTCCTTCCACTACTTGATCACCATGATGCTCATAATCTTCCACTGCTTGCCAATGTACAAAATCACTATCTTCGCTATGTGAATCTCTTATGAAATTATGGAGTGCCATAGTTGCTGTCACAATCTTCACCCATTTTCTCAACTCATACTTAGGATGTTTGCGATCTAAGATCCTCCACTTTGCTTTCCATACTCCAAATGTGCGTTCAATCACTGATCTCAAACCTGAATGCTTGCGATTAAATAGTTCTCTAGCATTTGTTGGTGGTCCACCTCTAACATATTGATCAAGATGATATCGAATTCTGCGATGAGGACCCATATAACCAGTCCTAGTTGGATATCCTGAGTCAACAAGATAATACTTTCCGTTGGGAGGATGCAGGAAAAAAGGTTCTTTTGTAGCACAATGTGTCAACACTTTAGTATCATGTGCTCTTCCAGGCACTCCAAGATATGCATATATGAATTTCATCTCGAAATTACATATAGCAAGCACATTCATTGTTGCTTCTCCTTTTCTACCCATATAAGGTCCTACATTCTCTGATGGAGGACGAATTGGCACATGAGTACCATCAAGTGCACCAATACAATCTTTAAAGTATGGATAACACCCTCGATTATTTACCAAAGTGGGACTAGCTCTTGTGAATTCACCTCTTGCCGGTTTCAAACTGTCTGCTGCAAGCTTCAAAAAGACACTCAAAACCTCATCCAATTTTCTTTTCACTGTATCAAGAGAATGCTGATATCTCTCGGCCAAAACCCGCATAGTTATATCTTGTGCANAACACAGAAACATGGTACAAAGAAACAAGCGCAACATAAATTAAGCAAGGAAGAGCCTGAGTACTAGAAGCGTAATCTCGTATTTGATTGCAGCACTCTAAATCCAGAAAATCAAAACCCAGAAACCGTGAGATTAAAGTCAAAACCCAGAAAATTATGAAACTTCAAAGTCACTTTAAACCCAGAAATAAAAACCCATAACAAGAGAACTCGTTTTCAATCATCTTCAATCAAAACCGTAGCTCAACAAAAACTGAAACCCAGAAATCAAAACCAGAAAAGAGGAGCCATGGAGAGAAAGAAAACTTACATGAACGAAGATTTAAGGATCAGACGAAGGAACCATGGATCTGAGCTGCGTTGTGAAAGAGAGAGCTGCGTTGAGAGAAGCCATGGATCTGAGCTGCTGTGTGAGAGAGAGAGCTGCGTTGAGGAGACAGCGTTGGGAGAGAAGAGAGATTGGGAGATTAGGTTATCGTCAAGTTTTTTTTTTAATTTTAACTGAGGGTATTTTTGTCTTTTACATATTACAGATGCAAATTCTGCATATGAACTCTTCTTTTTTCAGCATCCAAAATATCCAGAATTTTGAGATTTACATCCAGCTGCTGATCTGAACGCAAATTTTAATATGGCCAAACGAACATCATTTGGATGTTTGCATCTAGATCCAGCTTCTAGTAACAAAAACGAACAGGCCCTAAGTATACTCCAAATAACGTTCCAGTCTGTGGTGTATAAGTGTATTTGTCTTGTAGATTCCACGTGCTAATGCTTCAATTTTATTTCGTCAATCGCACATTTATATTAAAAAGATAACTCTCTAATTGGTAATCCGGAAAAAGAGAGTTTACGAAATTCTAACTTTGGTTTAACCAAACGAAATTAGATACCTCTAATATTGTTAACCACTAGAAGTGGTGGTGGGCATCACACATCACACATGACACACCGTCCACTTTTACTGTACTCTTTTTTTGTTTGAAGTCTTTTCTTGGATCCTTGTGCATTGTCTTGACTCTTGAACCGAAAAACACATTGCCCATGCCATCATTTCTTCTCTAAAGATTCCAATTTGTTATTGTTATTAGATTTTCATTTTTTCTTAATTTTTTTATAAAAAAATCTAGTTTCCGAACCCATTGTATCTTGATATCTATGTGTACATTGGTTTTATGCTTCAAAGATAATAAAAAGGTATATGCATAATGCATACGTATAACAAGTTAGCAAATAATAAAACACGTCTTGGCTACGCTTTAAATCATGATTTCTGACTTGCATCCTGGTTTTACGATCAGCTAATGCATAAATCATTACGTTATTTGGTTTTCCCGAAAACTATCTCAAATTATTATTCCACATATATAAACCTCGATCTTTATTGTCACAAACATTTAAAGAAAACACCAACTTTGGAAAATTCGATGTTTAGTGGGTCAGATATACAAGAGTTCAGTAATCCATATAGATGACCACCACTCCTATACAAATCATTATTATATATATTGCGTCTTTTGTATTACTCATTATCACTCCATTTCTTGTGGTCACGGAAAGAGAAATCTGATGACGATATTATTTGGATTCATAAGCATCATAAATGCATTTATCAATATAAAAATCAAAATTACGAGTATGATTAACGCGACTGTCGACAAAACAAAACAAATATTGGCGTATGCATCAATCAATCCAATGTATTGTCAAATTCGTGGGAAATTATATTTTATTTGCTAAATTTGAAAGTTATAGAAAGGTATTTGGCATCCAGTGATCATACTAACTTGGATCATCACCCAATTCCAAAACATAGATTATTAAACACAATCAATCAAATAATAACAATCCAAAAAGATAAAACTTTACGGTTTTTTTTTTCCTCGGACTAGCTTTTTATAATAAATTACATTTTTATTGATACTACACATAAAAATCGGAATGTAAGAGCGACTAGCCAAAATTTGGACTCTTCGATTAAACTAAAAAACAACAACACTATCCCATAAATCAAATGAAGTTGCCTATTAACCTAAACGAAATACTTAAGATTATATGGTTTTTAGGTTGGTGATGAAAACTTTAAACGTTTTGATATAAATATGGTTTCAAAATGTGAACATGTTATTCACTCTACAAAATAGTTTGATCCGAACGAAATCTCTTTGTTATAAATAAAATTATAAATTAAACTAACCTAATTTCAAAAACGACGCTGACACGAAATTTTAAACTTCATAACCAAATTTCAGAGATGTTAACAAAAAAAAAAAAAAAAAGTATCAAAGATACAAAATTTCAAACTTCATTTATTACATAATTATATGTCCCCACCGTCCACCGGTATGTATATCGAATATCGATATCGAGTATCATTCACAACTTTGTATAAAATTCTATGAAACTCATTAACCATAAAACCATATAAAAAAAAAAAAAAAATTATACGGAGCCGCTTTTATGCTATCCTAAGATAGTAAGATATCTTAAAGAGGCAATATGTTCTTTTGGAGATTAAAAGGTTGAAGAATTAGTGAAGCAACAATAGTAGGTCTTGACTAACGATTTGAAATCCCTAACAAACAAAAGTTAACTAAACTGCAAATAGTCAAAAATACTATTTCCCATAATATCTTTCAAAAATACTACTACTAAGCAAATAGAAAATCGCTAATAAATTCAATAAGAAATAAAATGAATCAAACATTTTCTTTATCTTTTTTTAAAAAACTACACGATTAATTATCTTTGTAGTTTTCACTTTACTGGAAGCAAATATATTTCAAATTTCATACACTTGGTACATATTACGCTTGACAAAAATAAATCGATTGTTAGGTGGTTATGTCTTAGACTTTTAAACATTGGAGCGTTGATTATCAAGCCTCCGTAGAAATGTTTTTCATATATCGATGCATATATACATAATATAAGTGCAATGTATCGTGACATTAGAATCCAAACTATAAAGTGAGGAGAATCTAATATATCCAAAATGTAATCTAACATCAACTGGTCAACAGAATCCTATTCTAAATAGTAAATATTATTGCTATTGCTAAGGACATTTTTACATAATTATAAATTTTTTTTTCTCTTTTATCTCGAGTGAATCCACATTGCACTTTGATCATTTATTTTAATTGATGAGAGTTCTTACACTCCAATTTCTGACGGTCAAATTACAATTCGAATCAAATTAAGGAAAACACGTATTAACACTGATAACTAGGAGTAATATATTAGCTCAAACGACATTAATTCTTTAACAAAGAAAACCCGAATTTGTTTGAGCCAAACAGTCAAACCAATCTCTTTGTATTACTGACTGAATCAACAGGCCAGATTTGTATATAAGTGAGAATTAATTAAGAATTACTTTTTGCAAGGCCCTAATTTTGAATACGTAATCACTAATCAGGGGATTTACATAAAATGCCACGTTTCTCCAAAAAAGTCACAAATGGGTCCCACCATTGATATTCACACGATAAAGACGTGGAGTCCCCAAAACGACACAGTTTCGCTCTCAACACGAATACTGAGTGGGCACCGTGTACGTGTGGGACCCACCTCGCCTTCTCTATTCACCGTTTTAACATTACAGTTCATCATCATTCCTCCTCATTCTCAATCACGATTCTCTCTCTAGAAAGGTTCCCCCTTTTTTCAAGTTTTTTCAATTATTGAAAAAAAATCGATGCCAGTTTAATGGGTTCGTCTTCATCGTCGCTTAATAAGTCTCCGTTCAGAACAGACAGTATGGTAACACCAGAGTCTCCCACGAAATATAACTCAGTTCCGATGACTGTGAAGCCGGAGAAACACGACGGCGTTTTGATCGTATCTGATTTGTTGCGATCGTCTCCTTCTGCCAAGACAAGCTTCGGTAAATTTTGTTTTTCTAGTTTCTTATAATCGAGAGAGCTCATCGCCTCTTGTTTTGATCTTCAGATTGATTTTCCAATTTTTTTTTATATATATATATTTTTAAAAATAATCGAGAATGATTAGTTCATGATGATATTGAATCTGACTGGGGATGTGGGGTTTCTCAGATATTATAAAATATAATATAGTACTTTTGCTTATAATTGTTCATTCAATTCAATTGCTCAGAGTCGCCAAGAAAGAGTACCTCGATTCCGGTGGTTTCTCCGGCGAATAATAATTCCACTCCTGTCAAATCTCGGTGGTCTTTTTCTTCTTCTAAGAAAAGCTTCGGTATTTATTCCAAAATCTCTTTTTTGAAATTTTATTCCTGATATGTTTTTTTTTTTCTGTGTTTCACCTTTTCAGATGATTGGTCTTTTTTCTGATGTTCAATTTAGTTATTGTCCGATCTTACTACACACTTTCTTATTACACAAACGTTCAAGTTAGCATGTGTGGAGAGAGGTTCGGTGACGGAAAACAGTATCTGAAATTATTTTTTCCATTATTAATTCACAAAAAAATAATATATATCCATTGATGGTTCTTTAAATCAATTTGATTTTCTTCCTGTCAACATAGAGAGAGAGTTTAGACTTTTAGACTTTTAGGTGTTATTGATAAGATCATATCTCTTATTCGATTTCATCCATTAATAGATTTTAGGGGATTTTATTGCTAAAGACAAAGACTTTCCCGTGGTAACAGAGATTTTTCCCACAACAGGAAAAAGTAGTTAAAAAAGACAGAGAGAGAGAGGGAGGGAAAGATAGCTAATTTGGTGAAATGTGATTTAAAAAGTTTTCTACTTTAAACTTTGACCCAGATCTGAAAAAACTGTGTAAAAGTATGGATACTACTCTTCACCTTTTCTTGATCTGGGTTCCATTGTTTTTCACGCTTTATTTTGAAGTGGTTTAGAAAAAAAAATCGAAATTTTTACCCGGGAACTTTAGAAAATTTAAGTAGATTCCATTGTTTTAAATTTCAAATTAGTCTCCTTTTAGGCATTGCTTTATAATTTCCTCAGATTCCAACTCCTCTGTTTAAACTTGTAGTAATTCTTCTCTGTTTTGGTCTGTTCTATCTTATGATGGTGATTGAATCAAAAGGTTTGAAAAATACACGTCTGAATCATACACTTACATTCTTGTTCTAAATGTTCTGAGATGCATCTTTTAATTTGTTCCACAGGAAGTAAAGATGAAACCTTTTTCGATTCTCAGCAATGGCTACAATCCGACTCCGACGATGATTTCCACAGCGTAAATGGCGGTAAAATCTTGGATCTTTTTTAGTTTCTTGGTGGATGATTGACATAGTTTCTGCAGTCTGTACTACTCAAGATTCAAAATCTTGATTTTTAATACTAATCTTGATTGCTTGACATCTATGAGTGCTAGTTTCTGTACTAATCTTGATTTTGTTTTCTTCTCTTTATTCTCAGATTTCACTCCATCGCGTGGAAACACTCCTAAGAGCAGTTTCTCAGATAGGCCTCCTCGTTTCAACAACCTTATATTCCAAGAGAAGAAGCCTTCTCGAGGCTCTTCTCCTGCGCCAAAACCGAGGAGGAAGAAGCTTGGTGAGCTTTTCAGAGACAGTATAAGAGAAGAACGAGAGGAAAGCTCTGGAGGGTCATCAGCTCTAAGCTCTCCTTATCTCTCAGGTGCAAACTCAGGCGAATTCAACAACGCCCCCATTGAAGACGCTGGTGAGAAGGAAGAGAAGAAGAAGTCTAATTGGCAGCATCATCGTTGTCTTCCTGGTTTGTCTTCATGTGGTGGAAGTTTCATGGAGAGGAGGAAGAAGATGAGCTCTGAAACCGCGGTTGTTGCTGTGAAATGAGATGTACAGAATAATGTTTAATATATGAAAGAACGAGAAAGAGATCTCAGAGTAAAAAGCTCTGGTGAATCTTACATGTACTTCACTTGCTGTGATGAGAAGAAAATGAATCCGATAGTTGAAGAGATAATGTAAAAAAAAAAAAAAGAGATGTTCTGGTGTGTTGATGAAATTTATGACTTTTGGATATTTGCTTTGGCTTATGAAGTTTCAAGAATCTTACAATGGTTCATTGTTTCTTTACATCAGGTTGTGTGATAGAAAGTTGTAACATCATGAACAAAGAAACAACAAATGAAAAAACAAAAAAACAAAATCAAGAAGTTTTTTTCTAATAGTAACAGCAAAAATATTGATCAAAAATCAAATCAAACTGGCTTCGAGAAGTTGTATTTTAGATGAAAAAAGCTAGTTCTACGTATGTTTAATTTTCATTGACCAAGATAAAAATTTAAGATAAGATCTACATAGCAATTTTAAGAAAAAATATTGCAGCTATTATCACTGCAAAATAAATTTATCAAAGTTTAGCAAAATTTTGTAGTTTTATGAAAAAATACCAGTCGCAAATTTTTTAATCATTGAAACTAAAATCCTAATATTAACAGATAAACCAAAATGTATTTGTGTGGATAAGTGATTTTTTCAAGTGATAAAATTTGATGAAGAAAATAGAAGCTTTAGGTGAAAGTAGTTAACACACANTAAACATTAATTTGTATTTTAAATGTATGTGACTTAAATTTTCGAAGCCAGATTTATTTGATTTTGCTAAGATTTGACGTTAAACATTAATTTGTATTTTAAATGTATTTTTGCTAAAATACATTTTAAACATAAATTAAAAATTTTGTGACTGGTATTTTATCAAATCTTAGCAAAATTTTGTAGTTTATACCAGTCACAAATTTTTTTAATCATTGAAACTAAAATCCTAATATTAACGGATAAACCAAATTTATTTGTGTGGATAAGTGAGAGTTTTTCAAGTGACAATGGTGATAATATTTGATGAAGAAAATTTTCAATCTTAGATAGTTCTCATTAAATTTCCGCATGAAACCAACTTCATACCTTCGTTTTTGTTTGAAGTACGAAAAGCGGATCAAAGAAAAGAAAACCAAAGAGGATGTAGAAGCTTTAGGTGAAAGTAGTTAACACACATAGGTAAAGCTCTATTTCCAAACCGGGTGGCTATTAAATCTTGCTTGCTAAGGCTTTTTGTCTCCTTAACTTATTCGGCAATTCTGATGCAAACGTTCTACTTGAACACACATAAAATAACAAAAAAAAAAAAAAATACAACACAATACTAATTTAAAGATTCGACAACCACCAAAGATCTTAGCTTCGATTCAACTCCAAGCTTGTTTTGTTTCTTGTCTTCCTAAATTTATCTCTTAAGCAACCAATGTTCTCATGCATTGCCCTATATATACACACTAGCTTAGAAGAAGAACCTTAAGTATTTCAAAAACCGGATTCAATTCGCTAAAACCAATGAAAATGCAGGCAGTTCTAGTTATCCTGGTTTTCTCCGGTTTAATCACCGTTAAGACAACGTTAGCAGCACAACATGTGATGGGCGGGAGCCAAGGCTGGGAACAATCCGTTGACTTTGATTCTTGGTCTTCCGATCAATCTTTCAAAGTCGGCGACCAATTGGGTACGTAACGTTTTCTTTCTTCCAAACTCAGTTTTTGTTTCTTAAACCGACCGGTTTAAAGACCGTATCGTTATTTTTTCCTTGTAGTTTTTAAGTATTCGGGACTACACAGCGTTGTTGAGCTAGGAAGCGAAACGGCATACAAAAGTTGTGACCTGGGAACACCAGTAAACTCCTTGAGCTCTGGAAACGACGTCGTTAAGCTTTCCAAAACCGGTACTCGCTATTTCGCATGTGGGACCCCAGGTCATTGCGAACAAGGCATGAAGGTCAAAGTCAACGTTGTCTCTTCTGACTCCACCACCACCGTCTCCTCGCCGGGTTCGGGTTCAAGTTCGGGTTCCGGCTCCAGTTCGGATGCTGGTTCGGGTCATGGGCTACGTGCTTCCATTGGATTTATTTTGGCTGTTGGATCGTTGGTTGTTGGTCTTATTTGGGCTTTCTGAGAATTTAGGAAATATATTCGGAGAGGAGAAAATAAATAATTTTTGGATTTATTAATTCGTATTTGTTGTATTTCGTATCATTATGTATTTCGGATATTGGATTTCTGATCTTATTCTATACTGTATATCTTTTTTTCTCTATACTATTGCTTTCTAAACCTCTTGTCCACTTGATTGGTCCGGTTGGAATATTCTTTATTACGCCTTCTTATGCCCATTAATTTTGTATTTATTTTTTATGTTTATTCTATTAATTTGATTTTTAAAAAAAATTCTACATAATATCGAGTACAATTTGACCATTAATATTTTCAATAAATTTATCTACATTTATATTTTTTTTTACATTTAAGTACAATTTATCAAAGAATTCCATCTCTACTAAATTGTCTTTTATCGTTATTTTGTTTTGTATTTTATCTGTCTGATTTTTTCTATAATGTAATCATTCCAAACGAAGATCAATAAAATAAAATGTTAAAATTTTTTAAAATAATAACATATATTTTAGTCTTTTTTCTCCGCCTAGTTGCAAAGTCCTAGATTTAGACTCTTTGGATAGAAGATTAGAAGTTTAGGAGTTAGATTTTAGTTTTCTGGTCATTATATCCTTTTGTTGACCGTTGTATTTGGATTAATTATTCGCAGTTTTTTCTATTCTCAGATTTTTTCTATTTCCTTTAACTGATCTTCTGTGATTTGTGGGTTTTGTTGTGTCGTGTTTATTGCTTTTCGCCGTTTTCGCCGTCTTTTCTTATGTTTTTGAGAGTTGCTATTGCTTTTCAAGTTTTAGTAATAGTTTGGTTCGTTATCTTCGTTGTTTGTATCCTTTTTGTCTTAAGTTTGTTTTTCTCCTCTTGTTGTTTTGGGGTTTAGTTTGTCTTGTGTCTCCCATATTGCCGGTTTAGTATTACATTTTGTATTCTATCTTGTATAATTGTATTTCTCTCTGTATTTTGATCAGTTTGGTAATAACTTTAGATGAAAAAAATAATAATAACAGATATGGAAAGTCTCCGTTAAACCTATTTTAAAAGAGATGAATATTTAAATTTAGTAATTTCCCATCACGTTTCGCCCAAAAATATTTAAAAAGGACGGAGGGAGCAAGACAAGTGGGTTGCCGTATTGCGAAGAATCGTCGTCACTGATCACTACGGATCATTTTTTTTTCCCCTAAATTGTCGACTCTCGTTTTCTTCTCCGGAGACCAAATCTGAATTTAGCTCTCCTTTCGTTCGCCGGGAATCCAATGCCAGAAGACTCTACCTCGATTGACTATGTCATGGAGAAGGCATCGGGGCCTCACTTCTCCGGTCTTCGCCTTGACGGCCTTCTTTCTTCTCCGTCGAAATCTTCAAACTCTTCTCCTTCGCACTTCCGTTCCGGTGTTCCATCTTTTTCGATTATCGCCGATCCCGCCGCGCCTAATCAGCCCTTCGTTATCGGTGATTTTCGCTCCTTTCTGCTCCCGCGCTTTAATCCTTGCTTATTCAATAGTCGAACTCTCTCAAATTCCGATCATGGAGTATCATCTCTTGGTTTTTTGAATTTGGCGCTTCTGCTGCAATTTATTGGTTTTATCTCAGGGTTTTAGCTATACAAAATTCTCCGATTGCATTTGCGCTTCCAAGTTGATTCACTAAGATTAGAGATATCTGGATCGATATCAGTGTCTAGGGCTTAATCCTGTTTCCCTTTGATTAAATTGAGCAAAAATTAGAGATATCTGGATCGATCTAACTAGCTATTAGCTATGGATTATACCTTGTTTTCCTTTGAATTGTGTAGGAGTTACTGGTGGTACCGCTTCTGGTAAGACCACGGTATGTGACATGATAATCCAGCAACTTCATGATCATCGCATTGTTCTAGTTAACCAGGTTTGATTCTGAAGCCGTCCCTGTCCTCAGTTCTCATGTATCACTCTCTAGCTTGGAAAAATGATGTACTGTTTCCTGAGATTCCCCTCTCTTTTTTTCGGTACTCTGATGCTGTTCTGTTGATTAGGATTCCTTTTACCGTGGCCTGACATCTGAAGAACTGACGCATGTGCAAGAATACAATTTCGATCATCCCGGTAGATTTTCTTACTGGTTCCTCCCTAGATTTCTCTCTGATTGTTCTTTTTTTGTTTGTTTGGGAACACTGATATATTCAGCTCAGGGCATTTTTGGTTAAATTTTCAACGTCCGTTTTCTTTTCCTTTTTCTATTTCCCCAGATGCCTTTGACACTGAGCAGCTTTTGCATTGCATTGATACACTCAAGAGTGGGCAACCCTATCAAATCCCAATTTACGACTTCAAGACCCATCAGCGTAAATCGGATGCTTTTCGCCAGGTGCGTACTCTGCTGTGGTGGACTTTTATGTAGCTATTGCCTAAGATGCGTCTTCATTTGTTTGACCTCCTTAAATGGTTTCTTTCTGAGGTTTTATGGTTTTAGCTTCTAACTTCATGTGGCTGGATCTTCGGAATATTGACTTTTGCAATGTTTATGTTTCAACACGATACCCATATTTGCATATATTTAAGTCTATTTTAGGCGTTGAGTTGATAAGGATTATCGTTTGCTAAATCAGTCAGTGGAGACTTTTGTCAGGTCAATGCTTGTGATGTCATAATTTTGGAAGGGATTCTAGTTTTCCATGACTCACGAGTTCGGGATCTGATGAATATGAAGATCTTCGTTGACACAGGTCACCACCTTAACTCCAGGATAACTAGCTCAGTATATTGTTTCTTTTTATTTTTGGTTTTCCTATATTTGAACCTTATTTGTTCTGGACAATTCTAAATGATATTGTGACTATTGTATATTGTGATGGAAGTTGTCCACTTCCTGTTCAGTAGCTGATGATGCCCTTGATGGATTAACTCGCTTTCGCCATTCTATCACTTGTTGACCTTTAAGGACAGAATGAAAGCCTTTGAAGCTATATAACTAGCCAACTTTGAATCCTTTTGAAATGTCTATAATCCTCATCGAAGTTAAAAGTCCTCATCCTAGCTATTAATTGGTTCCAGATGCTGATGTGAGGCTTGCTCGCAGAATCAGACGTGACACGGTTGAGAGGGGTAGGGATGTTGATTCTGTGCTTGAACAGGTTAGTCTTTGTTTCAGATTTGGTGTAAAATGTGCCAGACAGGTACACCTATCTAAGTTAGTGCTCTAATTGTGTGAGTACAATACCAGGAACTAGCAACTTGTGGTTTTTGTGAAGTACTGAACAACACAGTGTTCCTGTGTCTCAAGTGACTCTGGACACTTTAATTCTACTTTTTGAACTGTTCTTCTATATAAAAGTATTATCTTCTGAGCTTCCTTTATTTCTCAATTTTGCTTTATTGAGGGTGTTATGTTCATTTGCAGTATGCAAAGTTTGTGAAGCCCGCGTTTGATGATTTTGTGCTCCCCTCAAAGAAATATGCCGATGTGATCATTCCCCGAGGAGGTGACAATCACGTTGCAGTTGATTTGATTGTGCAACATATCCACACAAAACTTGGGCAACATGATCTCTGCAAAATCTACCCAAATGTTTTTGTTATCCAATCAACATTTCAGGTAATTTCCGACTTTTCCCAGGTGTTTGATCTTTGATTCAGACGGTAAGGTTTAAAAGCGGTTTCTCACTCTTAAGATCATAAATACAGATAAGAGGCATGCATACACTTATTCGAGAGAAGGACATATCCAAACATGACTTTGTGTTTTACTCAGATCGCCTCATTCGTCTGGTACTCTTTTTAACTCACGTCTTCTCTTTCAACGTCACTCAGGTTTCAAGCCTTGTTATTTCAATTGTTGATGGCTTTATTTCAGGTTGTGGAGCATGGTCTTGGCCATTTGCCATTCACCGAGAAACAAGTAGTTACTCCAACAGGTATAAGAGGAGAACGGCTTGAGCTGTAACTAAACATCATAATTTTATATATATCACGGTGTCTGAAAATTTGGACCAACTAGTTATTGATATCCATTAACGTCTCTGTCGCATGGATCTAAAAAGATTGTTTGTGCCATAATCAGCGAAAACCTGATGATTTGTGTGGCATTTACTGCTCCATTGTATCCCCATGATTATAATTTCTAATCTTTCCCAAACCAGGATCTGTGTATAGCGGTGTTGATTTCTGCAAGAAACTTTGTGGGGTCTCAATCATTAGAAGGTGAGCGTTGAAAGGTATTACGTGTTTTAAAGTTCTTGATAGATGGAGGCTGGAGCTGTTTAGTTTTCCAGTTTGTTTACACTTTAAAAATACGGGATTCAAGAAACACGTGTAAGATTGCAAGCATACATTGTTTGTTTGCTCATGTGTTGAGTGAGTGGCTTTTTTTTCATTCTTTTCTCTTGCCTAAAATTTTCTGTTTCGTACGCTTTACTTAGTGGTGAAAGCATGGAAAACGCATTACGCGCGTGTTGCAAAGGGATTAAAATAGGGAAGATTCTCATTCATCGTGACGGCGACAATGGAATGCAGGTTTGTTTGTGTGTGTGTGTGTGTGTTTAACTCCTTTAACAGTTTACAAAGGTCATGCCTTTTTTCTAAAACAAAGAAACTTAAAAAATTAGTCCTCTGCATATGATTCAGCTTATATACGAGAAGCTTCCAAGCGATATCTCAGAGCGCCATGTCCTGCTTTTAGATCCGGTTTTAGGCACAGGTAATTTCAGTTATTTTTCTTCTTCTTCTGGTTTGAAGTGTGCATTCTCTTAAATCTTCCATTGGATTTCTTGAAGGTAACTCTGCAAGTCAGGCGATAGAACTACTGATACAAAAAGGAGTACCTGAATCCCACATTATATTCCTCAATCTCATCTCGGTGAGTGTTCAACCAACCAAAACATACTTCGTGACATAACTTATTCTATCTCTCTCTCTCTCTCTCTCTCTCTCGGTCACAACTCACAACCGATTCCGCATCATGTAGGCTCCGGAAGGAATCCATTGCGTCTGCAAACGGTTTCCATTGTTGAAGATTGTGACGTCAGAAATAGATCAGTGTCTCAACGAAGAGTTCCGGGTTATACCAGGCTTGGGTGAGTTTGGTGATCGCTACTTTGGTACTGACGAGTAAAAGTACTTTACTAATCAAAGACAGTGCTTCGGTAATGGTTGTTGTGTCTGTGTGTGTGGGCATAAAAGTTGCGACCATGTTATCAAAACGTGAACCACGGGAAGGGAATTATTTTTGTTTTTTTTTTTTTTTCTGTCAGAAAGCTTCTTGCTTACTTGAAGTAAGAAAAACAAAATCATTTGGAGTTTCTTTGTTTTTTGTACATAGTGTAATTTCGATCAACAGACCTTATTACTCTGATTCAACACACTTTTCCAATGGCACTCTGATTAAACACTTTCGTAGTATTATGACAACTTCTTACATCTTAGAAACTGTACTTGATATTCAATACCGGACCCAAAAAAAAGAAGAAGAGAAGTCAATATATCCAAATCGAGCCCACAAAATTTACCAGATTGCAGAGAAAGCCCCTAAAAAGTCAATTAGCTAAAAGTGTGATTTTGGCGTCATCCAAGGAAGTTCCTCCCCACCCAAACCGTCGGCAATCATCTCCTCCGCCTCCGTACCCAACCGTATCCTCAGCAAAGGCTTCCTTGCCGGAAGAACTGGCAACGGCGCCTCCCCACGTATAATCCTCACAGCCTCCTTCACCCTCGGCCGCTTCTCGCAATCAGGATGCGAACATACCATCCCAACCATCAACACTCTTTCCATTTCCTCTGCATCAAACTCTTCCTTCAGCATTACATCAGCGCCATCCAGGACCTTCCCTTTCTCCCAGAGACTCCACATCTGGTCTACAAGCACCGTCCCGTCATCTCCTACCGGTCTACGCCCCGTACACACCTCAAGAACCACCACACCGAAGCTGTAAACGTCGCTTTTCTCGGAAGGCACACCTGTGTAAACGTATTCAGGTGCTAAGTAACCCATGGTACCTGCTGGGAGAGTAGCGTCGCGTCCGGCTAACATCGCACTATGCTCATAAACCTCAGCTAACCCGAAATCACCAAACTTGGCGTTGAACTAGGCATCAAGCATTATGTTACAGGTATTGACATCACGGTGAATGATCTGACTCTCGCATTCTTCGTGTAGATAAGTAAGCGCAGAGGCCACACCGAGAATGATGTTCACCCGCTGCTTCCAAGAGAGGACTAGGAATTCTTCTGACGGATCCGATGAAGGTTTCTTGTGAAGGAAATCACTCAAACTTCCGTTGGGCAAGTACTCAAACACTAGAGCTGTCTCTGTTCCTTCGCTACACCAGCCCTGGAACTGAACAAGATTCTTGTGCCGCAAGTAACCCGTCATTGTGGTGAACTCTGTGGTGAAAGGGTTGCGGTTGCACTGTGGCCAGTGAGCTCGATCAAAGCGTTTTACGGCCACGGATCCAATGGTAGGAATGGAGCCTCTGTATACAGTTGCTGAAGCTCCTTGACCCACGATTGTGTTCTCGTTGAATCCTGATGTCGCAGATTTGATCTCAGCCAAGGATAATCTTCCCGGGATCCTGTTCAGCCCTGAAATCGAATCTCCTCCTTCACCAATCTTTTTCTTGCCTCGAATCAATGAGAAAGCAATAAACGCAGTGAGAACAGCAATTGCACCCAAACCAGGTAGGAGACTCCAGAAAGGGATCCTTAATCCAACAACTGAAACCCTAAGATCGAAACCTTTATGGTAAATTTTCCTGGGATTCTCAAAGCAGACCAACCAATCATCATCTTCTTGAATCGCGTCAGGGTGAGAGCCAAAGGTTCTAAATTTCCACCGCTCGACGATATGAAGAGCTGAACCAGCGGCGTTCGAAGCAGAGAAGCCGACGTGCATGTACTCTTTTAATTTTCCGGTGAGATCAATCTGTGCGGCTAAAACCGGACTCTTAGGCTTAACTCGTGAATACCCAACCCAAACTCTGATGAGTTTGAGAACGTCACTATACTCAATCCACGCCATCATCTCTCTCCCACTTTTAAGATCAAAACCTTTGGAAATCGCGTCGACGGAAGCGACGGAGAAGATGGAATTGACATCGATTCCGACGTGGTTATCGTTGATATCTCCGTGACCCGGGTCGAAACCAGTATCGAACTCGACGGCGATAAAGTAACCGTGCGGGTCTAGAGCCGGGTTGGGCAGACCCAAGAAGCCGTTGGAGAAGACAAAGGAATCGGCATTAGAGGTGATCAAGAAGGCGAAGCCGTCGCCAAAGGGACAAGAAGGGGAAGCGATGATGGAGAAGGAGAAGCGGCAGGAGAAAGAAGCGGTAGTGTTGGTGGAAGGTTCTAGAAACTTGATTGGGTAAACGTATAGGGCACGTCCGATGCCGGAGGAGGAGGGATTTGGCGGCGACGGTGAAACAGAGGGAAAACAGGGCTGTTGCTGGGTGAGGGAGATGGTGTGGTCGCGAAAGAAGGCGTCGCCGTAGAGGGTTAAGTTGTGCTGCGACGGCGATAAACGGTGAGAAAGTGCGGGAAAATCTTGGGTCAGGAAGAGAATGAGGTAAACGACGAAGAGAAAGGGAAGAGAGTGATTCATCGCTGTTCTTGAGCCGGTGAGCCTCAATGCGTCGGAGGAAGCAGCGAGTGAGAGTGTTTGTATTCAACTGGGTCGGATTTTTGTATCGGGTTAAGGATCGGATCGGATCGAGTCGGGTCGGGTCTCATTAATTTGGTTTGATACGAACCGGGCAGAGATTTTTTTTTTTTTTTTTTTACTTTATCCATTCCCGGCGACAGTGAAGTTTTTTTTTTTTTTTTTTTACTTTATCCATTCCCGGCGACAGTGAAGCAGCGATGCATTCGTCGAGCTTTTTCTCCTTCGGCGCTCGTTATCCAGTCATAACCTGCCGCGTGTCACCTCCTGCATCGACCCCCGTCGTTTCTCTTCCTCTCCCGCCAAGCTCCTCCGACTCGCTAGCTTGCGCCCTCCAGTGCCCCCATTTCCAATCGTACGCTCCTCTTGCCGATGACTCCTCATCTCCTAGTTTGCACAATTGGTTCGATTCCCTCTCTCTGGGTTTTTCAGGTGCTCAGGTTGCACGCAGGAGCTCAATCTCCAGCGTCCTTCTGCTGTCTCTTATACACATCTAGATGTGTATAAGAGACACACGCAGGAGCTCAATCTCCAGCGTCCTTCTGTCGTCGACGAAGCTTCAGGCTTCTTCAAGCGTTACGGCGTCGAAGATTTCACTTTCGATAGTTGTAGACTGGTTATTTCACTTCTTCTTCTTCTTCTTCCTATTTCTGGTTTCTCATCGTAATGAGGTCTTTGATTTCTGGTGATAAACTTCTGGGTCTCGTGCTTCTTGTATGTCAGTGGGGATGGAGATGCCGAGCAAAATTAGCCGTTCGTGGCACCTCAGATAATGCATTGATCGGGCTGTACCAAGAGGGAACTCACACCGTTGTAGATATTCCAGAATGTAAAGGTAAATTTGATTACTTTGGAAATAATTTCCGTATTTTGTGATTTTTGGTTGTCATGATGGTTTTGATTTGGTTGAGTTTTTAATTTTGCAGCTCATCATCCTAATATTAATGCTGCCATAGAATTACTGAGAGAAGGTAGAATTTCTTATTTGTTCTGTGATCTAGAGATGGAGATTGATTGTATTTGCCATTTGATGGGTTTAGCTATACTTTAAGGTATTAAGGTGTTCGATGTCGTGCCATTTGATGAGGATCAGGGCACTGGGGACTTGCGATATGTTCAGGTGATTAGTAGTGCTGATGGTGGGTGGTCTATTTTGAAATCACGTTTGCTTCGTTGTGCTGATGGTGGGTGGTCTTTCTACAGATGGCTGTTACTACGCACAGTACATCACTTCGTGCCCCAGAGAGATACAAAAATGGTTGGACAGTTTTTCTTTTGTTTAGTTTCTTTGCACAGTGATGATATGCTGCAATAAGAGGAGTTTCTGAGTTTTAAGTATTGGTTCCAGGAAAAGTGCAGGTGTCCTTGGTTTGGAACTCGAGAAATGAGAAATCTTATAACGCAGACAAGTTGCAAGCATTGTCTAGCGTGAGTTTTTAGAAAGCCGTGATTCCTTTCACTTGTTTAACTCATTTGTTCTGCAAGTATCACTTATATGATTCTCATTTGCAGTACCTGTGGAGAAAGGGTGGACCCAATTGCAAGTTTCACCTGATCCATTCCGTCTGGGCTAACTTTCAGACATCAACCAACAATGTGAGTCAAAGAACAAGATTTTCTTATGCTTAGGCCACAACTTCAGGGAACATCGGTGTTAGCTTATAGACTTTGTTCTGCGTAAAAGTGTTCCTTTCTTTTTT
Source organism: Alliaria petiolata (assembly GCA_020283515.1). Classification (NCBI taxonomy): domain Eukaryota; kingdom Viridiplantae; phylum Streptophyta; class Magnoliopsida; order Brassicales; family Brassicaceae; genus Alliaria; species Alliaria petiolata. The sequence goes on along the minus strand of JAHZTW010000005.1, from coordinate 13,929,437 downwards.
GTTCACTTGCTTAACATCAGACTTAATTATTCCGGTTGTCGTAGATAATCTTTGGAAACAGATGGAGGCATCTTTTAGGTGAGAGAGATTTCTGGGAACATGTTGGAGGAATCGACATATCCTTGGATCCCTCCAGTTTTGGCCAGGCAAATACACGGGTGAGCATGCGGATATTAAGTTAAGCTTTATGAGCAGCAAGTAGATTAGCAGCCTATTTGATCTGTTACCTTGAAAGGGTAGTAAATGGTTTATGATTCCTAATATATCCAATGCTTGTGTCAGGCTTTTGATAGCTTGCTTTGGAAACTGCATAAGTATGTTCCTGGAGGATCATCTGTTGCTGATCTATATGCAGGAGCCGGAGTGATTGGATTATCGTTAGCTACATCGAGGAAATGCAGGCAAGAACATAGATTGTTCACATCTGCCCTTCATTTAAGAAGATTGTGTAATATGTTCATATTGGTGAAATGTTTGACCCCAACTTTTAACTTTAACCTGATTTCAGTTCTGTCAAATGCATTGAGGTTAACAAAGAAGCTAGGCTGTCTTTTGAGAAAACAATTCAGAGGTTGCCGAACTCATTGGATTGCAGCATCACTTGGCACCATGCAGATGCTTCAGTTGTGAGTAGTGTTTGCTTTTAGCAAAAAAAATTCCATATTTCTAGGATTTTTTTCTGAACATTTTAATGATGTGTTTTACCTTTTATTCGAAATTCTACAGAACCCACTTTCGTGGATTATAGGATCAGATGTAGTTGTCGTGGATCCTCCTAGGAGAGGTCTGGATGCTTCTCTCCGTCAGATTCTGGAGTCTGTCCCATCCATTGAGAAAAGAATGAGGTCTTCATCACAGAGGTTTGAGTTTGCTTCGAAAGACAATCATATTGATTTCCTACCATCAGAATTCAAAAGCTAGATCTTTATGGTTCTGTTGGTTTTCTCTTGTTTCAGTTCAAGCTCGAACGCAAAAGAGGAGAAGAGGCCGTGGATTTTAAGAGCAAAGGAACTTTCAGTTCAAGCTGGCAATAAGCTGACCCCTGAGGAGAATAACAATCTACCGCAAAAACTCATTTATATAAGCTGTGGTTGGGAAAGCTTCAAGGAGGTAACTAGAGGCACAAACTGATATCAACTCTATACTAATAGCCAATAAGTCACCAATAAATTCTGCTGCATTTTATATCTTTCTAACTTCTAAATGATTGCTTAGGACTGCAAGTCGTTATTATCTAGCAGAGCGTGGGAGCTGGAAAACGCACATGGCTTCAACTTCTTTCCCGGAACTGACAGGTATGATGAGTTCATAAAAACAATTTACTTATGTTGATACTGCAACAGGTTAATCTCATTCATCGCTTACTTTTAACAATTGGTGTTTTCAGCATTGAAGTTTTGGCCGTATTCAAGAGAAGGGTTGTGATGAAGAAAAAGAAGAAGAAATCGGGAATAAAGAAAGTACGTGCTAAGTAGAATCACAAGGACTCTTATTAGTTAATGTCTGTACTCTGTAACACTTGAACTTCAAAAGTCCAGGAGACCATCTAATGGATGAGAAAACAATTTTGCTCTGTTCCTTTTGAAAAAAGGAGATATCTCACTGTGATTTTACAAGTATAAAAAGAGATCTGTGCAATATTTAATCTTATGAACTTCTGTTGGGTATGAAGAAAATTTGCAAAACTGGACAGAAACATCTTCGAGAATGGGAAGAAAACAACATGACTGCAAGCCATTTTTACAACCACAGGTAAACAAAGTACGTAGCAATTCAGTGCGCTTTTCTACCTTTGGATTTTTCCAATTGAGGAAAAGCTTGTAGAATGTTGTATGCCCTTAGATCCTGCCTCGTTAAGATCCCTACCACAGGAGACATCTGCAAACGATTTGGTTAGCGAGAAAGTTAAGTGTCATTTAGATTTGTTTATAGGCTTTATAGCAAACCATTGAAGTAAAAGAGAGTCAAAAGGCATATAAACTCACTCCTGTGGCTTGAATCTTGGGAACAATAAGCAAATGCCGGAGTCCCACTTGCCTGAACAGCACCAAAGCCTTGGCCACAGACATGTTCTCCATGACTGTGTAAGGGGTTGTGTTGGTGAGGGGATGAAGATCAACATACATCTGCATTTCAGAGCTTGTGATGGCCACGTCGTCAAAGTTGTCTTCTCTCTCAGCCAATTCATCCCATGGGAACTTCTCCCTGACCTCCCACTCCTCTGTTCTTCTTTTCTCTGTCAAGAACCATCTCTTTTTCAGAACTTTAACGAGGTGCGCTCTCAGGATCAACCCGTGGAGCTCTTTAGCCCCAGTTGCTAGACCCGCTTGAGGTACTTCAGCTTCATCTAAAACAGGGAATGCATTATGCGTCGTGTTCCTTAGCACATCAACTATCCTAGCAACCGTTTCTACGCCTTGCAGGGTTACAACCGGGGGCTTAGCATCACCAAGCTCACCAACGGAGAGGTTCCTCATCCACGGCTCTGGATTTGCTTCTAAGAAAGGCAGCCCCTTTAGATGCAATATGATATCATAGATACTCGGGTTGAAGCTGTCTCCCACAGTTTTGGCAATGAGAAGCACAATCATTGTGATGGGAAGCAAAAGAAGGTTGTTGGTGAGTTCGAGGAATATAACACAGAGTGACACAGTCATTCTCATCGACCCTGCCATGAGCGAAGCTGCACCAAGGACAGCGTAAAGCCCTTGGTCAATGCTCGTGTAGGATCCCATCGCAGCGCCAAGCATCCGGCCGTATGCAGAACCCATGAGGATGATCGGGAGGAAGAGACCGGACGGTGTTGCAATACCAAACGTGATTAGCCCCAAGATGCAGTAGAGCACAAAGAATATCCAAAGGGAGCCCATGCTAAACTCATTGGGAGTGTTGGAAGAGAAAATGTTTCTGACAGCATCGTCGTTGGTGGTGAGAAGCAGAGTAGCCAGGTCACTGTAGTAACCTTTTGGGCAATGGAACTGTTTGAAGTTACCCGATCTCCCATTCGTCGGGCATCTCTCCTCTATCGAGGGATCACAAGGCGTGCATTTCGCCAAGAAAGGAAGGCCGTAGAGGCAAATCGATGTGAAGAGAGATACCGCAAGACTGAGAAGCACCTTGTGGATCTTACCCTTCCTGCAAAATGAACCAAAAAAGGTAAGTAAGTGACTAAAGTAAAAAGAGTTCCACTTTGTTTTGAGCAGCTAAAAACTTACGCGTTGATGAGATTGTAAAGCCGGAGAACTTTGTGCAGAAAGTGATTGTAGAGGCTACCAAGGATTCCACCGATGACACCAATCAAAGTGATAGGGATTATATCAGCAACATGGTAAGTATAAGTTACGTGACTCACGTCAAACATGATAAGCCCTCCTCTTCCAAACAATCCACACTTGCCTGAATTGCATATCTCTATGAACTCCCTTAGAACCACCACCACAACCGCTGTGCTGAAGAAAGTCCGCCACAAAAAGGCGCTTCTCCACCAGGTGGCGACTTCCTCAAGAGCGAAAAGCACGCCTCCAACAGGCGAACTGAAGGCTGCACAGACTCCAGCTGCTGAGCCACACGTAATCAGATCACTTCGGTCTCTGTCGTTGTTGAAGTAACGAAGCCACCGCCACTTGATCCGGTGATTGTCAGTCCCGCCTTGTCCAAGCAAGGAAGCTATGCAGCTTCCAATGTGAACCAGAGGACCTTCTTTACCCAGATCAAGTCCAGCCGCAACTGCTCCAATGCTTCCAATGATCTATCAAACATAAAAACTCTGTTAAAGTACTTCCATGATCGAGAAAATCTCTGTCGAAGTTCCAGTGTCAGAGAAACATACCTTAACGATCATAGTGGTAGCACCAAACATGTTGGGAGTATCGACGCCATTAAGATAAGCTTTGATCTCAGGAATGCCAGGCCCAGCCGCCGTGGGAGCAAAGTACACACAAAGCACAGACGCAACCAACGTCAGCCCCAAATTCGCCCCAGTAAACATCACCAGACCTGTCACATATCTGTTTCCCCCACAAGACTTTTTAACATCCATCGTTACACTAAGATAAGGGTGTAAAAAAACGATTTTGAATCCTGAAAGTTAGATGAATTCTGAAAGTTTGAATTCATTAGATTACCTTTCTTGGGCGAGGAAGTGGCCAACGGCTAGAAGCTTGTAGCCAGCGATGTTTTCGACGGCTAAGTTGATGAGAGTGGCGATTAGACCAGTGAAGAGACCGACAAGACAAGCTAATGTCCATTTCAAGAATATGTATTGAAGCACTTGTGTCTTTGATCTTTTTCTCCAATCATGCTTAAACAGATCGTTCTCGTTTATTCTGCCAATATCTCATTAAACATTAAAAACTAAGACCCTGAATTCAAAACTATGCAGAGAAGAAGAGAAAGAAGAAGAGGAAGAAGAATACATACTCATAGTCCAAGCTCTCGATGTGAGAAACCTTGGCACCGACCAAAGCAAGTGGGGTTGAAGAAAGTGTTCGATTAGCTTTAACCAGAGGTTGGTTCAGTGTGTTGCTCTCTGGGTCTCCTTCTCCATTGTAATTACTATTATTACCAATCTGCTTTAAATTTTCCTCCATGCCTCTCTCTCTCTCTCTGATCAGAAAAAGAGGAAACTGGCTTTTGGTCGGAACCTCTGCAACAGAACTGTTTTAAGGTTCTTGAAGAACTTTCTCTGTTAAATAAGCAATTCTGGGTTGGTTTTTTTATTTATTTTTTCATACAAATTGGTTCTCCAACTTTTGTTTTTTTCTTTGCTTTCTACGAAGTTTTATACTTATTTATATATGTAGATGCATATATATACGCACAGTGTTGAATCTTTGCGAGACGACGCCTATGGGAGGGTTTTTTAATTATTGTTTGTGAGAGGGCAACAAAATAGAATTATGTAATCCATACATATGCTTCACTACAAGATGAGACAATGATTGGCCAATTAAATATTATGTGTACAATAAGTTACAAAGAAAGGGTGAGCAAACTGTGAATTTGTACGTATAACGTAGGGATAAGTTTAACAAAAAACACGTAGAGATATGACTTCTCGACTTTGTGACAGAAAACTAATCTAATCCATTTGTGATTCTTACGTTCATTTTTAATCTAGTAAAAACTTATGAGAAAATTCAGGTGAATCGAGTATAAATTTTACGATTTACAAAAAAAAAAACAAAATGATTATTAATTGCCAACTAAAAATGTAAAATTGTGCTACTAACACACATTTCTGTAAAATATAGCTAATATATCCAAACAAATTTCTCTCAGCTTTATGATAAGACTGTTACAATTTTTGAAAGAGTTAATTGTTAAATGAAAAATGAAGAGATGCTAATTAAATTTCCAAAAGAGGCTATTCAGCTAAATTTCCCCATTTATTCATTTCCACGTATTATCTATCTAAGAAACTTGTTTTTTTTTTTTTTTGAAAAGAATCTAAGAAACTTGTTAAAGCATCATTAAGCTGGAAATTGCAGAGATCTAATGAGCTTTGAGGTATTACTTGTTAAACCATCATGCATGTATGTGATTGTAATTAATTTTCAACAAACAAAACGTATTGGCACTTTTACAGCTTCCGTTTCGTCTATATGTTTTTTTTTTACACAAAACAATCAATGTTATTTGTTCTTTGTCTGTAAAGAAAACACAAAACACACATTAAAAAAAAAAGGTAACTTTTATGGAAAAAGAAAACAAATACATTCACTTGTTTTCTTCCAGAACAACATTTGAAACAAAACAAAAATGATATTTAATTATAAATGTACACAATCACTCAAAATCTTAGATAGAGAATCCAATTTTACGTGGATAGTCCCAAAATGTTTAGAAGCCTACGCCACCACTCTTTTGATGTAATTATCTAAAAGCTGATTACTATGGTAGAAGATTATGAGCCGAAGTCGGGAAACTCCCACCGATTTTCAAAATTAAAAAAGATAAGTACAATCATCCAATCGGTTTTGTTCTATTGGTTGAAGAAGACTGACAAATGTAGCAAGTTGATTAAAGACTATTGTCAACCTCTCCAACTCAGCCACTTCATTTGACAGATCAGCAGTACTTTTAAACCCTTCATATAAACACGTGTTACAGCTCAAATGCGTCAAAACTTCTCAAGATCTAACGGTCAGAAAACCATTACCTCTTGAGGTGATCACACAGACACTTTTATATTACTTGTTCTATAATTTTTGGCGCTAATCGTTTTCTTCCATAGTTCACATGATTTATTCCAATATTGATTGATTGTAAACTATTTTAGTAGTTATCAATTACTACAAAAAAAGCGATAACAATTAGGATTACTAAAAAAAATATTTTCATTTTTTTAATATATTTTTGGTGTCGTTATTTTTTATCTCTTCAAACTATTTTTGTATGGTTTATAGTTTTTCACTTTTCTTAAAAAAAAAAAAAAAAAAAAAAAAACTCATAGGATTTTTAATTGGAACATATTTAATTAATGTTTTCACAGAAATCTTTGACAACCAATCGGAGACCCAATAAGTAATAGTGTTATAGAGAAACAACAAAACGAAACTAAATAATACGGTAAATAAGAAAATGTATTGTGCAAACTAGACCATAGAATTGGTTCGCGCAAGATGCCAACATGTGGACATGTGATTTATCATTTATCGCAAAAAAAAAAGAGTATCGAACGGCGATCTTGTCTTTCTGGGCCCAACTAAGAAGAATACTTGTCTTATCGAAGACTTGTCTGCTCCAATTGGCCGTGTCTTGGATCCGACACGTGTCCTCTCGTGGTTCAAGTATTATTAGCCTGTTTCACTGTTTGTCTTCCTCGCATTCATAATTTTTTTACCGCATTATCAAACGGTAGGTCGGTAGCAACCATCCATGAACTATGACTGTGGTGATGAATTTGAGGGGAGCCATCAAATTATTTTACATGTTTTTATATAATATTGTTTGTAGAATGTTTTGAGAGTTGAGAAAAAGAGGTCTGATTCCCGTAATTAACACTTGAGACTTTTTTTTCTTCTTGAGATGCAATTTAAATTTCAATGAATCATCTTCTTCTTTTTTGACGAAAATCAATGAATTATCTTTTAAAAATGGTTTTAGATGTCATTATATTTCGGGTGATGGAAAAAACAGACATTGTGTTTCGTGTTATTATTGGGAGGGCCACCTCAATAGTGAAGAAAATGGGCATATATAGCTCGCTTTCAAGAATAATTTTTGAACAAAGTCGAGTATTATGGACTTATTATATATGGTAATAATACAAAATAATTATAGAAAATTTCGTGTGATGTGTGTATAGACAAACAATTGGATAAGATTATTATGTGGGGGAGAGTAATACGATATTATTGAAGACGACGTCGACTCTGCCTGCGCTTATGGACGACTAGCTAGATAACTTTCACGTTTTGTGTTTTCTCGACAAAATTGAGAAAATAATTTAATTTCTTATAATATATTGATATCGCGTGAGTTAGCAAGTTTAGGTCATTCAGATATTGCCATTTTGCGATCTCAGAGTTTAGCATTTGACATTGATTCTTTGTAATAGCACACAAGAAAATGTGCAAATATGAACGGGATAAGTGGCAAAATAATACTCTCTCCGTTTTGTTTTAATTGTCGTTTTATACTTATTTTTTTATTTCAAAATAATTATCGTTTTCAATTTTCAATGCAAATTTATGATAGATTTTCCAGTTTTATCTATACTTTTTAACTTATTAATTAATCATATCAAACAAAATAGTGTATTAATTAAGGAATAAAACAGAGAAAGCAATTATTTTTTTAATCTGTGTGAAACAAAAAAACAGAAGAAGTATATAATTAAGTAATCAGTCAGATCTTTAATTATGTTGCTTGGTCTAAATCTCTTTCTTCATTCACTATCCCACCAGTGTTTTTCTTAATAGTTAAGATCAACCCTTTGTTCTATTTTTTGTTAAGGCATACCAACCCTTTATTCTTATAATAAAATATATACATATTTATTGTTTTTGTGTGGAGATCATCTGATTTTATCGAAAATATATTCAAATATGTGTAAACACCAAAACAATAAATATGTATATATTTTATTTTTACCTATATATTATTGAGAGCAGGACCACTAACTATAATTCATAAGTCATAACAAACATTCAATACATTCAATAATTCGATGAAAAGAGTTGACAACTTGTTAATCTAGTTGTATTAAAAAGATTCCACAACCTTGACTTCAAATTTCACACGGTATCCTGTTTGATCATAAAGAAACAAAAGGTCCGACATCAAAACATTTTACAAATGCTTTGAATATATAACACCAACTAATGTTACTTTCTATGATGTCAATCTATTAAAAAAACGTTTTCTATAATTAGAATATGTTTTCTGCTCTGTTGGTATCAACCGTCTTAGCTTTCTTAAAACAACTGCTTTAACGTTTTATGTTTCCACGAGTTTGAATTTGTGTGATGCACTTACATATATACGATTCTTTTAATTTGCATTAATACTTCACTTACTGACTTACAAGGCATCCCAACTTAAAATTATATAGTATCTGTTACCAAAATATAGATATATAATAATAAAATTATATAGTATCTGTTAACCCTTCTTCAAAAAAAAAAAAAAAAAGATATATAATAATAATATGTTTTGTTGTAAATATATAAATTTTAAAAGCATGTATGAAATGTATTTTGGGAATGATGTTCCAAAGGTATGCATTTGCGTTTGTTTGCCATTTAAAACATGATTATAATGATGGAATTTATATTTTAAAGATTGCTGACGCGTGAACTCTTATCTAATTGGTTGCTTCTCACCTAATCAAAAGATTAATTAGTGAAACATCATAATGCGTTGATTAAAATATTTCCGTTTAATTACAAGTGATTGGTTATTTCCACCCACTGGCTATCAGTCACTAACTTTCTCTACAAGTTGGGATTTCATATAACAGATTTAATATTAAGTGAAAGAATACGTATTCATTACTTTAAGTCCCTTCATTTGATTCGTCGGTAAAAAGTTGAAACATTGGAGAATCTTATAATCTTTTGTAAAATTCAATAATGATTAATCAAATGTATGATGTATCTTAAGCTTAAGCTCTCGGGATTTTATGTTTTGTGTGTGTGATATGTTTATTACACGATCCTTTGTGATTTGTGATATGTTTAGTTCTTGAAATCCTTACATTATGTCTCATTGACAGAAACATTTCTAGTACTGAATAGTGAGCAGTATTACTTTACGTTTGATGATTTTCATTTAATTTAATTGTTTAAAATTGTATGTTCTCGTCTTAAAACAAATTGTAATATATGCTAAGACATTAGTTGAAAGAAAAAAAGGTCGATACCTGAGAAAAATAATAATAATTGAAAACAAAATTGAAGGTTTGATTTGCAAATCAAGATAATTCACATGAAGTTTACCTAAATGTGGGCTATACTAAATTAAAGAGCCCATTGAGAAAATGGGAGGGGAGGAGTCACGCGCCAGATAATAATGGGCTTTACTACAAGCTACCGCCCATGAAATTCGCCTATATTCGGCCTGTGAGATGATTCTGAATCTCTGAATTGATTCATTATGCTTCTATGAGATGAAAAATTAGTTGCCATATGTGTGCGTGAGAGGATTCTTCAAGCTTTGCTACTATGAATACAGATTTTAACAGAACCGAAACGAAATGATTTGCTTAATGCTTAGTCAAAAAAGCATGCTAAATACCCCAATACGAAATGAAAGCTGCAGAGCTATTTAAGATCATGAACATAGAAAACAAAAAAAAAACCTTGTACCTTGCGTAAAGAAACCAATCTATCTGCAACACTATCAAAGCGCAGAAACATGTGTAATCAAGGGGCATAAAAATGCAAGTAACCTAGACGGTGAAGCTGAGAAATATCAACTGAACCAGATAAAACAATTGCATCCATGATTCATCACCATTATGGAGAAGCCCGAGCAAATGCAATGGCTTTTTTTTAGTCATTGAATAAACATTAGAAGACTCATTGCCAGAAGCAAGTTATATGCAGTAAGTGCATCTCAACTTACAATGTACTGAGAATTAAAAAAAAGGGGGTAATACGAAATTTATGAGTAACCGAAAAGGCAGGAGATTTATTTACTGAAATCGTGTTCAAGAAGGTACATCTCCACCAGGCATCTCCCAGTTGTCTTCTTCTTCGTCCTTTTTCTTACTCTTAGTTGCTGCTGCTGCTTCTTCTCTGGTTTCTTGAGTAAACCTTGCTTGAGGGCGCCTGCAATAAAAACCCACCAAGTAAGATGAATCACATACAAATTTGAAACCATCTCTGCTATCTCAATCCTTGAAAGCTAAGAGACAGTGAAGGATTTCAAAAAACTGTGTATTTCTAATCTTCGCAAGCTATTAGAAACTATCAACGGAAGTTAATCATCAATACTAAAATCTGTTTCAGCATATGGAGCGATCACTGGAAAGCAAATCTAGCAAAACAATTCTCACAGAACAAATAGATCATATGAAACCAGAAGCTTAAAAGGGATAAAATAATCTCAAGAAAAATGAAGCGAAACCTTTTCTTATTGCGCTTGGCGGCATCGCGAGTCCTCCGCTTCTTCTCATCTTGTTTGTTCTCGAAGTATCTCCTTCGCTTGCATTCCTGGATAACTCCTGTTCTCATCACTTCCCTTCTAAATCGATTCACCAGCCTTTCCTCAGACTCGTTATCTTCGACAAACACCTGCACGTTGTAGCCCGAGCTGAAGAAGAGCGTGTTCGAGTACGCAAGGGAAGGGCATATCACGGAGGCGAGCTCAGAGGAAAGCGAAGCTGTAGAAGAAGGCTCCTCGACCGCCATCGATTCCATTGTGAGATCATTCCTCCGCCTGTGTGAAACCGTCGGAGTAGGGAGAGTGAGATTGGGAGGCGGAGTAGCTTTTGTCTGAGATTTGAACGGAGAAATGAAGGAGATGAAGCTCGTGAGTGAGAACGAAGCCGCCATTAACGCCTCTGCGATGAAGATGAGATTGAAGAGATTGAATTGTGGATAAGAATCAAATCAATTCCCCCCAATTTCTAGGTCAGTGGATCAAATACGGGTTCGGGGATATGAAACCCGGTTTCGCATACGGGTTCGGGGATTCAAAACCGGGTGTAACAAATGGGCTGCTGAAGATTTGGGCTAGATTGATTTTTCTAAGGCCCATTTATTGGATTCTCTTTTTGTTCGTTTTCTCAAGTTAATTTACTTGATTTTTGAGACTTTTTTTATAGGGTTAAAAAAAAAATCATTTTTAATATTTCAATGTCTGCTATATCTTATATAAAATATTTCCCCATGGGAAGCGATAATGGTGGTGACTGTCTACGTGAACTTCCTCTTTATTAAATCAAAAGGAATTGTATTCTTTCAAAATAAATTATATTAAGGTGAAATAAAGGTACTTTTGGTTGCTTAATATAATAAATGTACATGATTAAAAAACTTAAGATTTGATGCAACTAACGGAGTCTTAAGATTGGCCGATTGGGCAGTTGTCGATCTCCCATGAATCTTACATAAAATTATATATATATTTTCTTAGCTAATCTATGATATAAATGTGGAAATTCGTAAATCAACATACTTTTAAATATGATACTGGGAAAAGACCATTAAATTAAAACCCCCATCTTTTGAGTGTCCGAATTAAACTCCGTTCATTTTTTTAAATCGTTTAATTCTTTAATATTGTTTATAGTGTCCAAAACAATCCTACCAGTTGCACTCGGTTTTTCGGTCCATGACTCCATGTGTCACAAACTCATAATTCGATATTAGTCGGTCCAAATCGTCCAGTTTAGCGTCTAATTCTTTATTAAAAAAAACAAATATTGTTTGGCTCGTTTAATATAACGTTGTTTTGAATAAATGGGAAACAATATAAAAAACGATTCTTGTGATATACTGTTAATGTTAATTAATTTAGTGATTTACTTTCTTCAAGTAGCTAGATTTTTTTCTCTTAATAAAAATGTTTGAACCTTAGACCATCTGTATTGGTGGTCATCAACATAAAATATTAATAAAATTAGAAAAAGTGAAGAGAGAGACTCGAGAGAATCTCGAGAGAGTCTCTCTAATGAGAGACCCATGAGAGACTCATCTCATATGTTGTCTTCATATCATTGGTATATTTTTTCTTTTTAATTTAAAACTAAATAATATAATAAAAATTATTATTATTAAATTGATGAGAGACTTATGTGAGTCCCTCACCAATGCAGGTGCTCTTAGATATTCGACAAAGTTCCGACTAATTCCATATATATTAATTAAAAAACATTTTTAGAAAATGAGCTTATTTTTTGAAATATTTACAGTGATGCCATTTTGCTAATGTGTCACCACCACACTTATTCTCCAATTATTTTAATATAAATTTTCTTTTTTATTAGACTAGTTATATTATATGCATTTATTCATTTATTACTTTTAATATAACCAGAAAATTATGTTTTAATTTTTGAATTATTTAAAATTGAATTTTAGGTTATGTGATGATTTATGATTTATGAGTTATGTGATGATTTAATATAACCAGAAAATTATGTTTTAATTTTTGAATTATTTAAAATCGAATTTTAGGTTATGTGATGATTTATGATATACATCATATTACACAATACATTTATTAAAACTGAATAAAATAATAGTTTTAAAAAATATTATGAAATATAATTTATACACAATTTATTATATACACAATATTTTTTTTGATTAGGCAGAAAATATGTTTACAATAAAAAATATTTCGATATGTGTGATTTTAATTATAAAAAAATATAACAAATTAAAACAGGTTACAATAAAAAATACTTCGATATGTGTGATTTTAATAGATATTCATATTTATAAATATATTTTTTGTTTATATGGTTTGTTAATAGAACCATATAAATTAACCAAATAATATAAATATTTTAACTTAAAAACAAGTTAAAAATATTATGTCAAACAGTTGAAATATTAAATTATATTATTTACATATATATAAAATTGATTAAATTATATTACTTTAAACAATTTTATAATTATTTCTAATAAAATTATTTATAGATTTTTCATCCGACGCACGGCGCAGGTTATCACCTAGTATCTCATTAAAATTAATTATTTGAATTAACACAATTTGTTGCTGCACCTGCACCGAGTACGATTTATGGCATTTTGGGTTGGGTGATACCTTACTTTTTTTTTTAGTGGACTAGCTTTCAGAATTAGTTATATGATGATGGCGACTTCTTATTGTCATCATCCAAATTTTCATATTAAATTTTGTATGTATAATGATTCAGAAAATCATGTTAATGTAAAATAATCCATTGTACATATGTCTCTTAATTATCGTTCACGATTTGGGATATATAGGACCACAATTCTTTGGACACACAAAAAAGGACCACAGTTCTATATCGTTCAAATCTAAAAGATTACAGGTTGTCTTAGAAGAAAAAAAAAATGAACAAAAAGACATTACGTTTTAATTAGAAACAAAAATATTTGTATTTGTATGTATGAGTAATCAATTATGTAAAACAAATAGAAAGACCAACTCCTTCAAAAATAATAACCGCTAAAATTACCACTATTCTATTTTCTACTGCTATTAACGTTCACCATTCAATCTTAAACTTTAAATTGTGGTGTGTGTTCACTAAACTCTGAAAAAATAATCGAACCACTTAAATTACGTAATCATCCAAGATTAGAATCGTATGATACTCAGTCATGTCATTCCAACAGCACTTGTATAGTTAAAAAGCTGTTGACTAAAAAACAGCACTTGTAGTTGTAGATAGGCTCATAATCCTACGAATATCAGCCGGCTCAATTATATATATTTCCAGTAGGAGCTTGAAAAGGATTAAGAAAAACCCTCTCCACTTAAATAGTGGAGAGCCAACACATAAGACGCGACACATATGGGTTAATTTATTGATTAGGTAAGGTTATTTAATTTTAAGAGTTAAAGACGGAAAAATGTTAATGACTTCTTTTTCTGTGCAGGTGACATGTATATAACATTGCTTGAGCCCAAAGGATAATACGGCGGTGAACTTGGTGGTATTAGTAGAAATATTAAGCTAAATGTCTGATGTCAAAAAAAGAAAAATCAAGCTAAATGTCCAGACTAAATTTGTAAGCTCGTTTTCTCCGAATGAACTAATCAAGAAGTTTTATTTAAATTTAAATTAGTGTGTAGTTGAAAAAAATGTCCAGATAAATGTTAGTGGGTTTTCAATTAAAGTTTTATTCAACATAACAGACGCAAATATTTTATGGATTTAATTTTTTTTTTTATCAATATTAGATAAATGATTGTAAACGTTTTTATTTGAGAATAACACACAAAAGGGATGTTATTTCTCATGCTTTTATCTATCTCTTTATTAAACATCATGTTAGATAAATGATTGTAAACGTTTTTATTTGAGAATAACACTAAAACATTACTTCCACTGTTTAGAGAAATAGTACTTAATGAGAAATTATAATCATTTATTTGATTAACTCTCACAATATTTTTTTTCCTACAAACTAACCAATTTGTCTCTCAATCTCTCTTTATCTTTCTAACATTTTGGTTACTTTATAATTTTTTTTTTCTATTTTGGTTATTAACCAAATTGACCATATATATTTATCAACGTAAATGACTATACTATAAATTCGAAAAAAACGGAGGCCAGTATACTAGTGTAGAATATCCCAATCTATATGCTGACTAATTTAATATGTTTTCAGTTTTCATGCATTAAAAGCTTTTTTCGGTTTTCTTTTTGTGGATTGTCCTAATTTAAAAATCTTTAATGTCAAGAAGAACTTTATATTTTTTTTTGTCTTTTCTTCTTCTTCTCTTATTTGAAAATTCATTTTCTTCCCCTTTTTTCTATGCATATTCTCACTCTCTCGCACACAGTCAGACACACACACACACACATAACGATACATAAATTTCATTTTATAATCATAAATATAGCTTTTTGCCTTTTTCGAGTTTTTACCGGCGAATTCCTGAAGATGAATCGAATATGGTTTTGTCGTTTGCTCGTTCACGGAAGAAAAAAAAACAATAAATCACTGCCTTTATTGTTCCAATATAAAAAAAGTAAGTTTTTTTCTTCTGGCGAATTCTAAACTAAGCTTGAATTTCCCCTGCAACTGAGGGTGGGTACCTTTCTTCTTCGCAAAAGGTTCTGATTATTATACATTTTTTATTTTTTAAATTTCTTTTTTTGGTATTTTATATTTAATCCCTCGTCATCTCTTTTTGTATTTTTCCGATTTTAATTTCTTATTTACAGATGAAGAAGAAGAAGAAGGAGAAGAAGAAGAAGAAAGAGAAGAGAGAAGAAAGCTTTTAAAATCAGGATTTCGAGGGTTTGTCTTCCCCTGTAAGTTTCTTGGTTCTCCTCTTTGACTTTTGACTAGTTTTTCTTCAGGTATATATATGAGATAGAGATGTACATACACATAGTTACACTTGTATCTATATGTTCAATTTGTATTTATTTTTCAGTAATTTAGACAAAACCTGTATGTGTTTTCACTTGTGAACCGTTGATTTTAGGAGCACTGTTTTGATTTAATCAAATCTGTTTAATTGAAATTGCTCGTTAGAACTCGGATTAGCTCAAATAAATTGTCTTTTTTTAAAAATTCCAGGGGAAGTGAAATTGTTCATGAATCATAACCAGTAGCTGTTTCAACTACCTTACAAAAATCAAATTTGTTAGATCTGAATAGTCCAAGGTTGAATCTTTTTTTTGCTGTTCCATCTCAGAAAGTCTGAAACTTGGAAACTAAATCTGAATCAAACAGTGACAAACCATATATCTATCTGTCTTTGTTGTTTCTATACAAAAAGATTGAAACTTGGAAATTGCTTTTACAATTGATTCTCTGTCTGAATGTGTTCATTAGGTTCTGCAGCTAGATAAATGGACTGTCACTGTTTGATTCAGCTTTAGTTTTTGGTTGAACATTTACAGAGAGGGAATGTCAAAAGCGTGTTAGACCGGGATTTTACTAAGAAATGTTGACGCTTGGAGAAGATCACTCCGGTAGGATCCGGGCAAGCTCGAGCAGGTCTAGGCCGAGGAAGGTTCGGATTCCCGATCTTAACGCAGATCCTTGTTTGGATTGGGACGGGGAAGAAACAGGAGAGGTGGTAGGATTGAAACCTCAGGATGCAGATTATTCGCAGAACGTTCCTCAGCTTGTTTACGAGCTAGAGGTCGAGATTCTCGCACGAGTCCCGCGTTTCGAGTACTGGAAACTCCAGTTTCTCAACAAGCGGTTTTCGTGTTTGCTCAAAGGTGGTGAGATTTTCAAGGTGAGACGAGAACGCAACGTGGTTGAACCATCTGTCTTTATGCTGTCGAGCGGCGAAACTCGCTGGACGATGTTCGATAAGCACTTTGAGAATTTCCAGAGGCTTCAGGAACTTCCTTCCGACATTTGCTTCTCCGGAGGAGATAAAGAATCGCTCTGCGCTGGAACACATTTGATCGTCATCGGGAAAGAAGCGAAGAGCATTGCTCTGTGGCGGTACGAGCTGGAGACGAACAAGTGGTTCAAGGGTCCTGCGATGATCACGCCGCGGATCTTGTTCGCTTCCGCTACCTGTGGGACCGTGGTGTTCGTAGCTGGCGGGTTGAAAATAGATGGGAACGGGTCTGTGGAAGTCGTGAACAGAGCCGAGAAGTACGACTCTGAGACCAAAACCTGGACGCTGCTCCACGGAATGCATAAGCGGCGGAAGTTCTGCTCTGGGTGTTACTTGCGCGGCAAGTTTTACGTCCTCGGTGGCCGAGATGAGAACGACCAAAACCTAACTTGCGGAGAACGTTACGACGAGGGAACAGACACTTGGGAGCTAGTACCGGACATTCTCAAAGACATGTATTTCTCTTCTGTCCAGTCTCCGCCGCTCATCGCCGTGGTGAATGAAGATCTTTACTCGTTGGAAACATCGGCGAACGAGCTCCGCGTCTATGATGCAAACGCAAACGCTTGGAAGAAGCTTGGGGATGTGCCTGTGAGAGCAAAGTCTAATGGAGGATGGGGCGTTGCGTTTAAGTCGCTTGGAGACAAGCTGCTTGTGATTGGAGCATCGGCTGGACCGTCTCGGACCGAAACGATGTCGGTTTACACGTGTCGTCCGTCTGGTGATCCTGAGGACAATCTGCGTTGGGAGGAGTCTAAACGCTGCTGTGGCGTTCAGCTCAACCATTTTATCTTAAACTGTTGTGTGATGATTGCTTAAGGGTCTTCTCTAGCTAGAGCAAAGCAAAACTGGGGTGGCCTTTTGTTTTTGTATGTGTTTGAATAAAAAAGTTGTGGCGTCCCCAAACGCTGAAACTTAATCGCAGTTGTGGATTCTCTTTCTTGTTCGGCGTTTTGCGTCTTGTATGTTTCGGTAAACGCCGGTGTATCTTCGTTTTGTGATATCGCTTAAGCATTTATGTGAAATATAACAAACGTTTGTGTGAAAAAATATAACAAGCTTGTTGAATCCGAATGGTCCGAAGCGATCCGATCGAAAATATAATGCGATTAGAATCATTTTAGAATCCGAAATCGGAAAGCTAAAACCAAATCCGAACAGGAAAAAAAATCTGAATTATTAGAAAACTAGAAAACTCGAACCAAAATGCAAATCGAATTTTGTCATCTACATGTACGTTTTTTAGTTTATGCAAATATTGATGAGCCCGGCTTTGGCGAAAAGCCCATCGGATATCTAACCAAACTACACGCCGTTTCCTGTTTACGCTATTACACTGCAAGACGTTATGCGTCAAGCTAGTGAGAGAGACTGTAAAGGAGAGTGATCGGAGGTTCAGATTCAGAGCGCGGAGTTTAAATTTCCTTTCTGGGTTTTTGGCCATTTTTGGGGACGCGAAAAGGAAAGTTGGAGAGGATAATAATGGCGGGAAAGCGTTCGTCGCCGTTTTCTTCTCCGCTGCTGAAGCCACCACCGCTTCTGACTGTGAAGGTGGAAGGAGAGACGGAGGCGTTGGGCTGGAGGAAGGAGGTAGACGAGAACTTGAAGCGCCTCCAATCGCTGCTCTTCGGTGCAGACCAATTCCTGGAGAAATCTGATTTCTCCTCCGCTCAGATCCTTGGGCTCCGCCTTCTAGGTTTCCTCGATTCTCGCTCTGTCACCGACGCTGACCGTGTTTTCATCGATCCCATCCGCCGAGAAGTTGCCTCTAAGGTCGATTCAGCTTTGGAAGGCCTCGTTTCAGATTCGGACCGGTACCTGAGCTTTTTCCCTTTTTAGCATGTTTAATTCGAAGTATATTGGTTTGAATTTTACTTGCTGAGCTTAGTCGAGTCTTACGAGCGTGGCTTGAATTGTTGGGTATTGAAAGTCTCTTTGCTCTTCATCTGTAAATCTAAGAGGATTTCGTGTTTCCTTTTTCGCCGGATATCGCTTCAGGGGTCCACATGTGAACCCTTCGTTTATGCTGAAAATGAACTGTGAATGAAATGGAAAAACCTGGGTAACATTGAAGCTGAAATGTATAATTGAATGCTACTCTTGTTCAATCTTTTGGACTTCGTTCACCAGTTCCAAGCTCAGTTGTCGTCAATATTGGCTACACTTGAGATTTTTGGAGTACCCTTTTATGGTTTGTTTCTTGCTGTATCCAGGCAAGCGTTTGAACTTGCAAAAACAGCTCCAGGCCCTGTTTTTGGCAGCAAAGGCGAATTTGATGTGGAAAAGATTAAGCAGTCGAAACACTTTCATTTTCATCTCAGTCAGTCTAATGGAAAGGGTGTTAAAGAGATGGTAATGCTTTCATTTTAATCTCAGTCAGTCATTTCTTGTATGTTCTTGCTATTAGTGATGAGTTAGGAAATGCAGCCATGTTACCTGTCCTTGCTTCCTCTTTCCGCTATGCTTTCTATAAGAAATAGTACGACCTTTTAAATGAGGATCACTTACTAAGTACCGTTTATACATGGAACATTGATAACGAACATATGTGTTCTTGTTTCAGGAATATCGACTGGATACGCGTAAGTTTATTCCCAAAGCATCAAAGCCACTGATGCAAGCCAGACTGACATCGTTGTATGGAAACAGCGTGGCTAAACCAGACAATCCGCGCAGAACTTCCGTGAACAATCAAGACAGTGCCTCTGATGAATGTGTCACTGTCGAGAGAAGCCATGAAGTTGGTTTTGGAACAAAGCGAGCTCATGCAGAAATCAGCAGCCTCACAAATCATGTAGAAATGAAGGAAGATGGAGCTGCTAATGGATTTGTATCCGCCAAAACAAAACTGGTAGAAGGATCTTTGACTATTCTTCTCTTAGAGTTTTCCATTTTAAACTTTAGCTCTATGATCAGATGCTTTAAAGTTCCTAAGTTCCTAAATCTGTTTTCTGTGAATCAGCATCTCAACTTTGCCTAGCCTAATCTTTCAAATTGTGCTTTGTTAACTTTTTGCATATGTTGACTAATTTCTCTTGCTTTAGGAAATGGACGTGAGACAGAAACGAGGATCAACCGGGTCACCAAATTCATCTCTTTTTCCCCATAGTGACAAAAATGCTTTAGGTGCAAGGTCGGGTGGCTATTTAAGACGTGGATACCGTGGTAATTTTGTTCCTCCCGTTAAATCTAATGGGAATAATGTTGGAAACATGACGTCTCGTATTGGTGGAAAGACTGACGACACACTGGATGACTCAACCAGAACATGGTAAGTTTTGTAACTTCTTATTTGATCAAATGGAAAGCACATGCTCCCTTCTGATATCCTCAGCTTCGACAATTTATAAGCTTATTCTCTCTGTTTTTCTTGACACTAGCTCTTGTTTTCACCTAAATAGTCCTATGCCCGTCTCTACCCTTCTCTAGCTAAGTTTCTATATTTCACATTGAAAGTGATTAAACAATAGTACATGCATGCCAATAGGACTAGAAGATATATTACATATGTTGAAACTATTCCTGGTCTTTTGTTCATGGTGCAAATTTGAGGGGTGATGTTTAGTTACATATACGCACTTATCAATTCAGGTTTTGTGTCTACGCAATTCCTGTCACCATCCTTGTAATATGCCTGTAAGACTGAAAAGATCATGCATGTTCATTTATTTTCTATCTTGTTCTAGTTTGGAGATGCTCTGTGGTCCTGATGGTGAGCTTCCTGAGAAGTTAAGAAACTTGGAACCTCGTCTTATAGAGCATGTCAGCAACGAGATTATGGACCGAGACCCCAATGTCCGCTGGGATGATATTGGTACAGTTAGATGATAAAAACATGTTTTGCTGCAGTGCGTATTATTATCCCACTTGCAGAGAGTTTCTCATTATGAGTTATTGCTGTGCAGCTGGTCTGGAGCATGCTAAAAAATGTGTAACTGAGATGGTCATTTGGCCATTATTACGTCCTGACATTTTCAAAGGCTGTCGTTCGCCTGGAAAAGGACTTCTTCTATTTGGCCCACCCGTAGGTACCCTTTTCCATTTCCGGTATTGAAGATAATATGTCACTGTCTATGTTTCTTACTTCTGTACCTACTGCATTCCAGGGAACTGGTAAAACGATGATTGGAAAAGCTATAGCTGGAGAAGCAAAAGCAACTTTTTTCTATATTTCAGCCAGTTCATTGACAAGCAAGTGGGTTAGTTCCACATCTTTGCTAGATGTGTATAAGAGACCAACTTTTTTCTATATTTCAGCCAGTTCATTGACAAGCAAGTGGGTTAGTTCCACATCTTTGCTTCCGTTCACACGGATATTCATCACATTTAGGTCACAGTGATTTTGTTCTACTGCAGATTTAACATTCAAACGAGTGTCAGTGCAGATTGGCGAAGGTGAAAAGCTAGTGAGGGCCCTTTTTGGAGTCGCGAGTTGCCGTCAGCCTGCAGTGATATTTGTAGATGAAATAGATTCTCTACTATCTCAGGTTTGTTGTAATCTCTCAAAACTTACAAGTGCTGATAAGCGCCCAAATTTATCAACGTAGAAAATGGCCTGGAAAAAAACACATAGGGTGGTTCACTAAAGACAACTTCTGGCAGGCTTTTATTGTATTTTCCTAATGTAATATGCTGCTAAAAGTTTTAAAAAACATTAGTTTTTCATTCAAAAAGAAAATATGCTGCTAAAAGAAACAACTTTCACCCTTTGCGACAGCGCAAGTCAGATGGTGAACATGAATCTAGTAGAAGACTCAAGACACAATTTCTAATTGAAATGGAAGGTTTCGACAGCGGCAGCGAACAAATTCTCCTAATAGGTAAAAAAATGGGAACAGTCAGGTTTGAGGTTTTGTGGGTTTTGTGAGAGTAACTTAATCTTATTAATTGTTTTGTTTGGTCAGGAGCAACAAATAGACCACAAGAGCTCGATGAAGCAGCAAGAAGACGACTTACCAAGAGACTATACATTCCTCTTCCTTCATCTGGTGAAGAATGGATAAAAACACAATTTTTATCTTATTTTCTGGTTTTGTTCTAAAGTACCGTATTGACATGGTTCTGTTTTTGTATTGAAGAAGCAAGAGCATGGATCATAAGGAATCTCTTACAGAAAGATGGGTTGTTTAGACTGTCGGAAGATGATATGAACATCATTTGCAACCTAACTGAAGGTAAAAATTTATCATAGGAACTCGGAAACAAAATAGAATTGTTGGCAACTTTGTGGAATTTTGTTCTTAGAAGTCCCAAGGGCACAATCCAAAGATGCAAATACACATTTTTTCTACCGTAACATTCTTTAATATTCGCTGCAGGGTACTCGGGATCGGACATGAAGAACCTGGTGAAAGATGCAACTATGGGTCCATTAAGGGAAGCTCTCAAACGAGGCATAGAAATAACAAACCTGACGAAAGATGACATGCGTCTTGTGACTCTTCAGGTAAACACAAAATGAAGATTTGAGTTGTTGTTATTTTTTGGGGGTGAAATTTAAATTGGTGTTATGTTTAACTCTGTGAATACACATGTAAGCTAAAAGAAATCATTTGGTCGTGATGCAGGACTTTAAAGACGCATTGCAAGAAGTAAGGCCTTCGGTTTCTCAGAGCGAACTTGGAATCTACGACAATTGGAACAATCAGTTTGGTAGTTTAAGCCTTTAAGAGTGAGAATGGTGAGTTAATACAAACTTATCATATATTTATTTTTGAGCTAAGGCCCTTTTGTTTTCTGGAATATACATTTGCGTTATCTATCACAGTTATACCACTATACAAATACAAGAGTTTTACAGTACCTTCCTAGACCTAAAAGAATCCAGTCTTCTTTTAATCTTCTTTGCTCCTTCTGTATTGTCCCTGTCTAAGAATTAAAGAGAGACCTTGAACAAACCACAAAAGAAGTCAGTCAAATTCATATAGAAATGTGTGCTGATATGAAACTTACCTATACATGTTTGCTTCGTCTTTTTTTTCTTTCTTTTCCGTATATTCTACAACACCTCTAAACATTCTGCACTGTGCTTCTTCGGTTTGCCCGTTTCAGGAGACTTCTGTATTCAAGACTCCTGGACCATTCATCAATCTCACGTGCACGGAGAACCGGCAATGGATGCGACAGTTGACTAGTCTGAGCGTTTCTGTAAAAAAGGCAAAATATGTAAACAAACAAGAAGTGGATCAGAAGGAAGAATGATCAAAAAAAATTTACCGCCACTTTTGTACAGTTTTGACTTTTGACTCTCTCACCTTATGTACCAGCCCAAGGGGCTTGAAGAAGCTTTGTCATATGAACGGGCTTGTTCTAGAAACGCATCAACATTTAGCTGATCGGCCATTGATGGACATCCTCCAGCTAACTTCATCAGAACGGATACAACAACCTCTTGGAAGCCACATGGAGAGAGATTATAAGAAGAAGAGACAACATCACTAGGTATTTTACGTCTAACTTGAAGCATTCTGCTTTAAAATTATCTTCGATGATTTTAGAATTGGTACCTTTGGATCTTGGGCCACGAGAAGTGCTGCACGGTCACAAGTCAGCTCTGCTGAACGGAGCCAACGAAGTAGCTGCTCTTCCAAGGTTCGAGCTATCATTTGCCCAAAAGCTACAAAGAACAGAATTCAACTTAGCACTGCAAATTGAAACTTCTGCTAGTTCCTTCTTCTCGGCTAACAGATTTCTGGACTGAAGTCACCTACCAGGAACTGTATAAGCCCCAAGTGTAAGAATATTTGCAAATGTGAGCCACACGCCATGATCACACTTCAGATGGCCTAGTTCGTGAGCCAAGACAGCCTAATTTTGGAGGTAAAAACTGTCAGAATTTGGGAAAATTAGCTGATTTGTGACACTAAAGTCCTGATTGGCCAATATTAGTATCCATGGTTAGGTTCAAAATTGTGGTTCCCAATCAAAAAGCATGGAACTTGTAAAGCAGAGTATGAACCTGTAGCTCCTCGCGAGTCAGAAGTTCGATCAGGCTGGTATGAACGACAATAAAAGGCTTTTTACCGCTTATTGCCAGTGTATACGCGTTAGGAACAGGACTTTGTCGAACATAGAGATCAGGAGCCTCTATGTTTAAAATCTCAGCAGCCTCGACCAACAAACCGTGAAGATCAGAAAGCTGAGACAGCAAATACAAAGAACATTATGTCTCATTGTTCGTAGACAAATATAAAGAGTCCACAAGACATAAATCCCTCAGCTAACCTGATTCTTGGAGACAAGAACGGAAGTCCCAATGTTCTCAAGAAGCATGATCTGTTCCGTCATTGACCCTGCAACAGTGGATGGATCACATATCTCATTAAAGCCTTTGTGATACGGAACAAGAAAGAGCTAAAAATTCACCTAAAAGAGCTTTCCCGAATTCGTTCAACCCTGGAATGGCCCTTAGTAACAACGTGTTCTGCAGCAAAAGACATTACATTCAGCTCAAGCGGCGAAACAAACTTTGGTATTCCATCGAGCAGCTTATCAGATAATTTCAAAAAACAACAAAACATGCGAAAGAACAAAATACGAAGAAGACAGTGACACTCATCAAACAGTCGATAGTCATTACGATTATACAGAATACAGCAAACAAGAGGCGCTTAGCAAAACCAGAAATTCCATTCACAGCATCAAAGTTTGAATTCTGTGGAGAACTAATAGCGAAATCTCGAAGTCATAAGGTTTTCAATTACGATCATCGAGCTGATAAAACGAAGAAGTACTCATAGTGTATATACACAGGAGAATTTTGGACAACCTGCTTATCCAAAGGATGCCGGAAATCATCGGCATCGAGATCTTTGAACAAGAGAAGAGGCACGGCTCTGCAAATCGGAACCCTAGCCCTCAATCTTCCCACCTTCTCCGAACGGAAACCGATGGAGCTCGGTGAACGGCGACCAGAACTAAATCCTTTCGGCTGTCTGTATCCCAAACGACGAGACAATTCGCCGCTCTGATGATAACAGAGGAACGAGACCGGAGCTGAGACTGAGACAGCCATGAAGAGTGAGAGAGAGCGAGAAGAAGCGACGGAGGTGCGTAGATTAGCCGCGGTTGGCTTTCTATTTTACGCCGCTTTACTTTCCGAAAAGGAGGAGAGGATATGATAATATATTTTGGTCCCTGCGGTTTCGTTTCGGAGACGAAAATCGTTTGCCGTCCACAACCGTAGTTTTATGGTGAGCATTTGACGCGCCTTCGTTTTCCCGTTGACCGTTAACTTTCCTCTCCCTCCTTCCTAAACGACGTCGTGTTTTGTGTGATCGCTTTCACTCCTGGGCAGGCCTGGGCTTTTGTTTGATGGGCTTCAATTATAGAGTTGTTTTCCCTCTTTTTTTTCTCAAATAGTTATGCCGGATTTTAGTCCGGCCCTTAGTGAAACGCTGTCGGTTTATTATTTTGCGTAGCATTGCAATAGTTCGCGTAAAACCTTTTCGCCGTTAAAACGGCACGAAGTTCTATGAAAAAACGTCATTTTCAAGCCGAGCGAAGTCGTTTATATATGGGCATATTTTTGTTAAATATGGGCTTCAAATATATTCATAAAGCCCAATCAATAAACAGCACGTAGTTTTTTCTATCTCGCCGTCTCTGTACTTTGTTCTTCTTCTTACGATATACAGTTGGGTTTGCTGGAGGAGATTCTGGAAAAATCCTCCATCATCATTGATTCCTGTTCTTGCTCGATCGATTGGTTATGTACGTATAAGATAATCGTATTCGATTCTTTCGTATCTGAATATTCAATTTCCTCTTTTGATTTCGCCCTTTTTTTTCGTTTTGGTAATGGTGGCTTGATTCTGATCAGGAAACACTCAGTGAATCGGCCTCCGACACCTGATAAAGATGTGGCGGATGATTTCGAGAAGGACGAGCTCACGCTTCGAGAAATTATCAACATCAAGGTTTCCGATTTTTTCTACGAAATCGCTTTTTGTTTTGGGTCAACCACTGTTATAAAGTTTGATGAAAGTTTTGAGAATTCATCTTCTAGTTGGTGGAGAGTGGAGAGAAAGAGAATCTAATGGAGCTCGTGAGAGATAGATTGGTGGAGTGTGGTTGGAAAGATGAGATGAGAATTGCTTGCAGGTTCTTTCTTCATCCTATTTTTACAATTGACCTTAAATTACGCATTCACTTGAAGATAACTTTGATTCAGATCAATCTTTAAAAGTTGGTAGTTGTTGCTGGTGACTGATTAGGGTTTGGTTACAGTTTTTAAAGTTTAGCCAAACGTTAAGCATACTTCTCCAGGAAAAAATGCATCATGGATTCTAAGAAAAACCTGAAGTCTCACTATGGATATTTGCTTATGATTGGTTTTGTAGAGGTTTAAGAGTTTTGAAAATTTGTTGTTGTTGTTGGTGAAAAGTAAAGAAATCAACTTTTCGTTTGTTCTGCCAGCTGAATTGAATTAACAAGTGAAGTCTAGAAAATGGGTATGGTTTTTAGCTACATTTGAAGCTCTCTTTTCGACTGCAGGGAGCTTGTAAAGAAGAAAGGGAGAAAAGATGTTACAGTCGATGAACTAATACGAGTAATCACTCCAAAAGGCAGAGGTAACAAGATAAGGAACCTTTTTAAGATGACACCGGGACACAGAAATCAGTTTCTATATCCGATTATTCGTTATTTTGTTTCAATGGATCTTCTTCGTGTATGTGGCAGCTTCAGTACCAGATTCTGTCAAGGAAGAGCTGTTGAACAGAATTCAGAACTTCATTGTATCAGCTGCTCCTTGATGGTCTCTGACAATTTTTCTCTCTATGGTTATGGTGGTCGTTTCTTCTCGTAGCCAACACGAAACAGAGAGAAACCATAGATTTTGTGTAATGTATCATATCTTTGCTGTTGCAGAATCAGCTTTCCTGCTTCAACTCAAAATGGCTATTCTCAAGAAAATGTTGTCTCAATAATGGCTTTTTCTTATCAAAACATTTTACAAAATATGTGTAGAATTTCATGGAAGCACTAATTCTGCTAAACAAAACTAATTGTATTTTCAAATATCAATTACGATAATTTGGGATATTTTGAAAGACGTTATTGTACCTTTTTTTTTCCCTCTGAAATTACCACATTGTACTTTTGGAAATGTTTGTGTTACTCGATATATCGGGATTTACTAGAAAACACATGAGTTCCGAATACTAAGCAGCAGAACCAAACAAGAAACTAGCAAGTAGCAAGTAGCAAGTACCAAAGTTAGATCATAATTTCACAACTCAAATGCTTAAAAGTTAAAACTTGTCATTTGGGACATTTTTTTCCCCTTACACAAGCAAACAGAAACAGTAGCTCATATCATTTTTTTTTTGGCTCTGTTTAATCTCTCTTTCTCTCTACATATTCTTCTACATAAATCTTTGTTTCCAAAGAGTATCGAATCTCTCATAAACACAGACACGCTCACACATTAGACACAACACGAACGAGAGTGGTCACTTGTTCAGCAAATCCTCTTCACGTTTGCTTCCCGTAACACACACACACATACTCGTCCCTTCTTAGTAAACTAAATCCCAAAAGCTTACGCTCTTGTGGTATTACATATATATATATATATATATAAAGATAGATTTCAGACAAAACCTCCCCTTCCTTTGCAACGTGGCACTGCAAGGTCGAACGGCTTATGGAGAACCAGCTTGTTCGCAGAGATCTAGCAGATCCAATGTCTGCAACAAACATCATAGTTGACACATAATCAGTTTACAGAACAGTCCACAACACAGTTCTCCATGTAAAGGTTCTCTGGTCCAAACTCAAAATCTACGGTTAATCAAGTTCCAACTTTAGACTTGGCCGGTAGCTGTCAATTTCACTAATTGAAACACAAATTAGAACTTTGGTCTTAGACTAAGTCTTAGATCGTCTTTCAAATTGGATATGGTTTTTAGCCATCTTCTATTATATGATGTACTTTAATGAGACCATTCAAGCATTTTTTTTTCACTTATGTTTCTTTTTTTTCTGATATTCAACAAATGTATATGGGCACGCACCTCCGGAACAGAGAGCTCAAGGCGGAATTTTGGACCATCATAGTGGTGAAGAACAGGCCTGAACGAATCCTCTTCCAAGGCTTTGCAGATTTTCCTCACTCTGATTCTTACCTGTTAAGATTCAAGAGAAAGAAGTCGAATTGGCACAAGATATCACGATGAAGACTGAAGGATGTCGAATTAGCACAAGATATGACGATGAGGCTGAAGGATGAAAATCATTGTGATTGTAAGTTTCACCTGAGCCGGAAATCTTGACTCTCCTTTGCACTTTTTGTCTTCCCAAGCAGTTGCATCAATATTAGTACCTCCAAATGTTGTGGCCTAAACCAGGAATATTGTCATGGAATAAAAAGAAAATCAAATTATCAGTGAAGGGTAATGCCAAAACCATTGATATGTTATGAGATGACAGAAGAAGAAGCACGAGAACAAACCTCAAAGATACCATGCAGCTGGTGAGTGGTGTAATTGTAAAGAAACAGAGGCAACCCAGGTGTTATCGCCCGAACAGAGTCCCTGTATCTTGGAGGTAAACCTGACAAATGACACAATATTTATACGAAATGGATAGGCGAAGCAGATTTAAGCCAATCAAAAAGTATTTAGTTGCAGTCAGAATTTCAATAAAACACTGAGAAAGCGTATAGGAAATTACCAAAGAGGTGACGTTTCAAGTCTTCCTGCATGGTATCGTTGTTGCAAACAAAGATGTAGCCTCCGAGTACTTCGTTCCTTGGTAATGTCTCCGAAGCAGGCAGGGTTTTAAACCTCTTGTCCACAGCCAAATTCATATTTGCATTATCATTGTTGCTGTGTTTGTTATTGATGAGCTCTTTGTTAGCAACAATGTTGCCACTATACTTGTTAGCTTTCGTGTTGCCTGTACTTTTGTAGTCGTTCTTCTGGAAAACGGTATTCATGTTGTAAACATTGCTCTGCATCGAAGCTTTGCCCATGCCTTCCGCATATTTGCCATCCAAGTTCAACATGTTGAAGTTAAGGTTGTTCTCCTGGAAACTAAACTTGTCGCTTGGCCTGAACTCAGTGTAAACTTTGGAGAGATCAAGGTTGTTCATCCGTTCCCCTTTCGTTCTGGTTTGCTCAGCCAACTTCGTTGCAACTGTGGACCATTTGTGATCCTCTGATGCTCTTGACTGACCTCGGAGCTCATCTCCCAATTGCCAGAAGCTGTCCATAGCTCAAAATCTAGCGGAAGCAAACAAACACAGTGCTTTTGTTACACTGTTGCTGACAATTTACAAAGAATGAACAACAAACTGCGAAATTCGTGTAAGTAGAGTACAAGAACTGGCCTACAAATCAACAAGATACCATAATTTCTTGAACATTCCATATCACCCGTTCTCGAAATAGTTTCGAAAACAAACAATATCACATCGACCATGTTCGAAAACGGAAAGTCAGAAGATGAACAAACACTGAAGTTTTCTCTCTTCATTTCGATCATTTCACAGGTAAAAACAACCAAATCGAAGCTTCTCCAGCAACAAAAACGGAAATCTAAACACGCGTTTCAGCTAACATCAACCACCGAAACCCTAATTATCCAATCAACACGCAAACCTCCGTCAAATTTGAAAAGAGCTCTCGAATTCATCATCCGAAATTTCAAAAGACGACAAAACTAAACCCCTGGACTGAGAAAACCATAGCTCTAAGAAAAAAATCCCAGAGATTTTGGAGGAGAATCTTAACGGATAAACATCAAAAATCATATATAAAAAAAACACACACAACGCTAGATTTAGGGATTGTACAGAAAGGTAAACATAGAAATCGAGAGAGAGAGAGAGAGAGAGAACACACCTTTGGCTTCGCTTCCTCGAAATCCGCCGGACGTGAGGATGAGAAACCGAAGAAGGAAACACGTCAGAGAGAATTGAGAGAAGAAATGGTCCTGAATGGTGGATCTGTAGATTTATCAGACTTACTCTCCCAAATAGCCCCTCCTCTTCTCCACTAATTACTTCTTTTGCCATTACCGTATCAACCACGCGTCATCGCTTCAGTAGCTCTCAAGT
This sequence comes from Alliaria petiolata, assembly GCA_020283515.1. Lineage (NCBI taxonomy): Eukaryota > Viridiplantae > Streptophyta > Magnoliopsida > Brassicales > Brassicaceae > Alliaria > Alliaria petiolata. Next base: position 13,899,880 of record JAHZTW010000005.1, on the reverse strand, counting down.
TTGAAAGTTTGGATCGAGTTTCTACTATAGCTGACTCATTCTAGACCGTCCGATTCAGTTGACAAATTTTTTTTTTAAAATATCTCGAATTTTTTTTCTTTTTGACATCAAATACAAATCTAGAAAATGACAAACATGAATTTATTTTATTCATATATTTTCTTTACACAATTAAATATTTTCTATTGAGCTCTCGCTCTGTACACTTGTCTTGCGTTTAAATATATTCTCTTTTTTTTTTTACCAATAAATATTACTACCTTTTTACAATATACAGTACGTTGCTATAATAATAGTGTGAACTCTTCCATTTTTTGGAGGTGGAGAATAGATTTATAACTGTGGAAAGTTAGAGGTTTTTTTTCAAAATTTTCTAAATCTTTTGGGAACTCTTCATATTTCATTAACCCCAAGTTTTTGTGGAGTTTCTGGCTTTTTTTATAAAGTACTAGCATTTTAAATTAAATTATATATATATATATATTTTTTTTTTTTTTTTGCAACAAGGGTTAAATTTTATATATTTAGTTTATGTTTATGTATTTTCGTTAAAATTTTATTTTTGTGGGTTTAAATCTGAGCAATGACATATCAACAACAGACCATTTGATAACAATTACCTGATTCTATTCATGAATGACGATATGAACAATCTGATTCTTATATGAGATGTTGTAGTAATTACAAATTTTAGATTAATTTAAAATGTTTGAACCAGTATGTGAATATGTTTGGTATGAAAGTATGAAGTCTGACCATGAATCATATAAATAATTAAAGAGTTTTCTCTACTTTAACGAATTTTTTTTTTATGGATTTTTATATATTTTAAATATGTAAGTTTTTTGGATTTGCACATAATATTAATTTAAAAGTAAAATAACAAACATTTATTCTATAAATCACAAAAACTGTAATTTTGTTACGAAATAAAAAATTCAAAATTTTATTTTGAATAAAAAATAAAAAAGAGTAGGTGAAATCGACGGTGAATTCATTTTGTTGATCTTGTTGGAAATAAGCGACATAAAAAAAGAAACCAATTGAATAGAATAGAGAAACATAGCTTAAGGCAATGTATAAGTGTAAGAATATTTTTTTTTTTTACAATTAACACATCATAATTTATATTAGAAAAATAATTTCGCAATAAATCTATATATTTTAGGATAATAAAATTTTAAAATAACATTTATAAAAATAAATATAAAACGATACAAAATAAAAATAAATAAACATAATAATATAAATATATAAAATTATAAAATAAAAAATTAGATTAACAAATAACGCGTGGATCGATCTCTAGTTCAAAATAATAACATAATAATGTTGGGAAACAAATGAATTTAATATAATGCAAATGATGAGCCCACATACTAAAATATTTACTAACCAAAAGTTGATTTTTTTTTGCAATATGTCACGATAGACATTGCTTTTTCTCCAAAATCATGGGTCACATGTGAGAATCATTATTACTATATTAAATCTTCTCTTAAATCTATCACTTTTTCCAATTTCCACCAGCAAACTTTAATTTAGTTTTTAGAACTAGACAAATTCATGAATGACGATATGAACAATCTGATTCTTATATGAGATGTTGTAGTAATTACAAATTGCCAGAACAGAGTTATGGAACTCAATCTTCTTAACGTCGACTATAAACAGAGTTATCAATCATTAGACCATTATAGTTGGTTAACCATCATTAAATCATTAGCGCACTATAGTTTAGATAACAAAAGACCCACTAATCATTATCTAAAAATAATACTACTGGTTTAACTATCTAGTTTACAATCTTTGAGTTTTTTTTGTTTAAATTACTATATAGTTTTCAAACTTTTAAAATTCTAATTGTACATGGGTTTATGTTTAAAATATCAGTTTCATTCGACATACAATATCTTTAAAAAGAAAACACGGAAACATCATCTTCTTCTTTTTTTGACAACAAACGGGAACATCTTAATCTCTTGTTTCATGTGATGTCTACCTTTCGCAAGCTTCTGTTCTTCTTTTAATATATTATTTACTAATAATTTATGTTTTCCTCTCTGTGATTTTACATGTGGCAGGTGAGATTAGTCACATTGCAAGCTCACAAAGTCGTTGGACTAACATTCATCACATATATTTTTGTTTTCATTCCACAAATTATATCATTATTTTTTAAGAATAAATTCTGATAATATTTTGAAGATAATTGCAATTTGGCATGGTGTGTGACTAGAAGACGAAGTTTGTATTTTTCTAAAAGAGTATTAAAATACTAATAATTTTCTTCTTCTTTTTGTTTGTCATCGCTGAAAAACCAGCGAACAGTCTCATAACACATAGTTGAAACGGCAAGCAGTTGAGACGCTGGGCTTTATTTACGGGCAAATACAAGGATTGTAACTATAGCTCAAAGCCCATTTAGAATATAGACGTGGCCCAAAAAAACTAAAAACATCTGCGTTTCGTCGCGCCGCTGTCTGATATTTCTCTGTTTTCCTCTCATCTCTCTGCCATAAGGTTTAGGGAGAGAGAGAGAAAAGAGCCAAGTTTTTGTACGGAAGAAGAAGTGTTGTAGGAAAGCTTAGAGAAGCCATGGATACGGAAACTGAGTTCGAGAGGCTGCTCTTGTTCGAACAAGTTCGGAAAGCTGCCGAAGAGACTTACACGAAAAACCCTTTAGATGCCGATGTTAGTTTTCTCTTTCACTTCATGATCTCAGATTTGTTTTACTGCGTTTAGCTTTCTCTTGTCTGATCGTCTGGTTCGATATTCGGATAAATTGACTAGACATACACTCGATCGACTCCTCCTGGGTTTGGATTTGTCTGATTCAATGGCTGAAATTTAAAGTGATTCCTTGATTTTGTTTTTTCTTAAGAACTTGACGAGATGGGGAGGAGCTTTACTGGAGGTAGCTCAGTTTCATAACATCCCAGATGCAAAGCAACTTATGCAAGGTGCTTTAAATGCTAGATCTGTGTGTTAATATGATTGAATTTGGTTCAGATTTGTTGATGACGTTTTGGATTCGTTTACTTGAATCTTCTTCCTCTTTAGGTCTCCTTGCTAGTTTATGATGCTTAGTGATCTAATCATGATTAAAAATTTGCTTTGAAACTTGAAAAGTCTGCTCTCATCTAGAGATTGATTACAATTTTGTGTGTGTGTGTGTGTGTAGATGCCATCGCTAAGCTCGAAGAGGCGTTGTTGATTGACCCGAAGAAACATGATGCGCTTTGGTGCATGGGGAATGCATACACTTCACTTGCGTTTTTGACTCCTGAAGAGACTGAAGCTAAACATAGCTTCGACATAGCCACTCATTTTTTTCAACAAGCTGTGGATGAGGTTACTTGCTTTTTCGATTCAGAATCAATGTTGATTCTTTTTAGTGTTTGTGGTTTTGAATATTTGATATGAAAAAAAAGAGAGTATTTTTGATCTTTGCAGGAACCGGAAAATACACACTACCTGAAATCACTTGAAATGACGTCCAAGGTACTTCTCTGTAGAATATAGATCAAATCATTTTTGTAACCATTACAATTAGAAACCATCAGCCAACTAAGTTCATTCTATTTGGCTCTGTGCAAGGAGTTGTAATCATTTCTTAGGAAGGGAATATTTAAACCCAATCTCAAAGTTTCGTTCTTCAATCGGATTTTTCTCTTTTTCTGCCAAGTATAGGCGATTTGTCGATTCATGGGAAAGGGAATGTTGTGCTGAATTGTACATTTTGCCTCTAAACATAATCTCAAAAAGTTTTTTTTTTTTTTAATCGAATAGCTTCACTTTTGTACTAAGTATAGGAAAAGGAATATTGCATATTGCCTCTAAACACACAATCTCAAAGTCTTGTTACTTAATCGAATATCTTCTCTTTTGTGCTAAGCACAGGCTCCGCTACTGCACGCAGAGGTTCACAAACAGGGTTTAGGCTCACAGCCATTGGGTGGCGATGGACCATCAGCAGCGTCAAGCTCAAGGGTTCTGTCTCTTTTTATGTTCATTCTCATCGTCATATTTTCATTTCAATATTTGATGAATGCACTCAATGGCTTGAATCTCACGATCATATTTTTCATGTTTTTTAAACAAACAGGCAGCGAAGGGTAAGAAAAGTAGTGATTTGAAGTATGATGTGATGGGTTGGGTGATCCTCGCCATTGGCATTGTTGCTTGGGTTGGTTTCGCGAAAGCTAATACGCCTGTATCTGCTCCTCGATAAGTAGTGTTTATTCACTCAAATTGTAGGAGATTTTGTTGGAGTTTTCAGTTCTATGGTTTTAACTTTTAACAGTTATTTTTGATATTTTCTCAAGTTTCTTGAATTTTCTATTTCCTATACACAATCTAGAAAATAGTTATGGGGTTGTTTTCCCCTTTCTGGCCTTCGCTGGTGTGCCACCTAAACGGTAAGTAGACGGCGGATAACTCATGTGGAGAAATGGTTATAACTTAGATGTGGAGAAAGTTTGTGTAAAATTACAAAAACAATCTTGTCATTTTAATTGTTTTACACTTCATATATGATAATCAAATTCAACCTTTCTGCGAAAATGATGGATGGGAAAATAATCAATGAATTTCAGTATATTCATTCATCCGATTCGATAGCACCATATTTGGGCTTTGGTTCGAGTTCGGTTTGGTTTATTTGGTATTAAGATTTCTGTCGTCTGAGTGTTCGGTTTAACGAATCTTGGGTTCGATTTAATGGTCCCTATGAATCTATGATCCCAATGGCGTTATATGATGCTCCGGAAAAGAAGTCCATTGGGCTCAATAATGGGCTTAACTCTAAGTTTAGAGGATCAAATAATTAGGTCAAGTCGAATTTGTGATCCCGTTTATTAAACTGGGCTTAAAAACGTAAATCACACGAAGGCGCGTGTGCCTCACAACAGAACACGCGAACCACAGACGTTCGCGTCACTTGACCACATAACCCACCAAAAGTTTCCACGAAATGTCGTTTTTGCCCTTAAGACTTTGGCTGGCGAATTTATCGAATGTTGGCGCCAACTTTATAATTTCCCTCGCTTAATTATATATTTCTCACGCCAATTTTCAGTGCATATTTACGATAATACCATTCATCTTCCCCAACAAGCCTCTCGAAAGAGTTTGTTTTTCAAACGTTTTGACGATTCCCTCCTTATTTTTCCCTCTCCTCTTCAAACATTTAAAATCCCCAAAACCCTTTGGTTTCGTGTATAAATACTCATCCCTAGATCCCATAATTCATCAGCCAACCATCAATCACATCTTCAATTCCCTTTCAATCTCCCATTTTTCTCCATTAAAATCAGCAAAAGATGCCTTCCATGGCAGAAGAGCCACTTCTGACTCCTACCCCTGACAGGTTCTGTATGTTCCCGATCCACTACCCACAGATCTGGGAGATGTACAAGAAGGCCGAAGCATCGTTCTGGACGGCGGAGGAAGTCGATCTATCGCAAGACGGTCGCGATTGGGAGAATCTCAACGACGGCGAGCGACACTTCATCAAACACGTCCTCGCCTTCTTCGCCGCCTCAGACGGAATCGTCCTAGAGAATCTGGCTTCCCGATTCATGTCAGATGTTCAAGTCTCGGAGGCGCGTGCTTTCTACGGCTTCCAGATCGCGATTGAGAAAATCCAATCAGAGATGTAAAGTCTCCTCCTCGACACTTACATCAAGGACAACAAGGAGAGGGACCATCTATTTCGCGCGATCGAAACCATCCCTTGCGTCGCAAAGAAAGCGCAGTGGGCGATGACGTGGATCGACGGATCTCAGACATTCGCGGAGCGTATCGTCGCTTTCGCCTGCGTCGAAGGTATCTTCTTCTCCGGTAGCTTCTGCTCGATTTTCTGGCTTAAGAAACGGGGACTCATGCCGGGATTAACCTTCTCCAACGAGTTGATCTCTCGAGACGAAGGCTTACACTGCGATTTCGCGTGCCTCATCTACACTCTACTGAGGACGAAGCTCTCGGAGGAGCGCGTGAAGTCGATCGTCTGCGACGCCGTCGAGATCGAGAGGGAGTTTGTGTGCGACGCGCTTCCCTGCGCGTTGGTGGGGATGAATCGTGACCTGATGAGTCAGTAAATCGAGTTTGTTGCGGATAGGCTTTTGGGAGCGCTTGGGTACGGTAAGGTGTACGGTGTGGCTAATCCGTTTGATTGGATGGAGTTAATCTCGCTTCAGGGTAAAACAAACTTTTTCGAGAAGAGAGTTGGCGATTACCAAAAGGCTTCCGTTATGTCCAGCGTTAACGGGAACGGCGCGTTTGATAATCATGTCTTCTCGCTCGACGAGGATTTTTAGAATTTTAATTTAATTATTACGTTTTTAGCCTTGTATTATTGCGTGTATTACTTTCTTTTTAATTAATGGAATATTATTAGCTTTATCTACTTTTCCCCAGCTCAATCTCCGTGATATCGTCGGTTTCATTCCATACAATTCCTTTATAAATTTAAGATTAATTAAATCGATATTCAGGAAATTTTAAAATGCTTAAATCACACAACGCAGTTAAAAATGAAATTTGTAGAAATAATGTAATATTACTGATAATGGGTGTTTTCGTCATTTGATATTAATTGTGGCATTCCAAATTTTCTTAGAGCCCTCTGACATCTTTCTGCTCCGAAGATAGATTCTTCTTGCAATGGCGTCGCTGCAAAGCTCTGGGATGTTGACGAAAGAACAGATGGTGTATCTGTTTGATCGATTCGATTACCTGACCTCGCAATCTGGTAATTGTTTTTGCCTTTTAAGGTGACTGAATCATTTATTGCTGTGAATTCATTGAAAATTTTCTTTTTTAGATGTGAAGAAACGAATCTCCGATGCAGTGGAGGATAAACAGGTGAATGCTTTTTATTGTTCGATTTATGCATTAATTGTTTGTTGATTAGAGAGCTTGCTTTGTAGTTAAGAGTTTTGTTGGTAGAGTTATGTCGTTTTCAAATTGGATGAGATTACGTAATAGGGTGTTTTTTTTCTTCGTCTGATTTAATGGCGCTTTTTGTATTAAGTTTTGATTCTCTGAGAATTTGCGGTTCTACAATCTCAAGGTATGGATTTTTAGAAAATTTTGATAACTGAAGTGAGTAGTTTCATCTGCAACCAATCTTCAAAACATGTTTTTGATGTACCTTACTTGTGTTTATAAGACCAAATTGCATCGATAAAATGTACCCGAAACTATGCTTATACATCTGCGCTCTACATTGTGTGGATGGTTGATCAAATGCAGGAAGCTGTAGCGGTTACAACTGCAATCCAAGAGGAGATATTCTTGGAGATGGGAATTGGTAAAGCTCTTATTTAACTTTATTGATTACCCTACTCTATGTTTCTCAATGAAGGTTTATATTGGTTAAGCAGACCCAGGATTTGGTATTGGATGCTTGGGAAAGCTGAACTCTGCATATGAAAACGATAAAGAGTTGATGATTGGTTTCTACAAGTTTCTCGCTAAGTGAGTTTGCTCTTCTCTCTTCTAGTCTAGACTTAGTTTATAAAGACTCTACTCTTTTTTATTTTTAAGCGATTAGATTATTAGGATTTACTATAGAAGAAGGCTAATACACAGTTAATAGGGAGGAGAAGGCATGTGAAGAAGCTGAGCTTGGAACAGATGGATTTGAACAGAAAATGAAAGCACAACAACAATTACAAGAACAGGTATAACATCACCTTGGCTATTACAATAACAAAAAAAAAAAAAAAAAAAAATCCATTGAAGCTCAGTGTAACTATTCAAATGTGCTTAGTACAGCAACTGGAGATGCTAAAGTATATGCGTAAATCCCCTCTGGATGATCAATCTGCTATCTTTCAAAAGGTAAACAGAAAAAACCTTCTTTTACACTTTCTTGTCGATAACATGAAGATAAATTTACGTGAGCACGAACAGAAAGTTTTGGATTTTGGTTGTGTCTTACTTACCGGTAAGTGGGAAATTATCTGAGTCTGTCTAGTGAGGACTGATTCAGATTCAACTTGTCCTCTCAAAGATCCGAAATTGATCTAGCATTCGTTGAATATTTCCTGTTTTCGTTTCCTAACAGCTTCAGAAGCAACTAGAAAGTGCGGATTTCGAACCTGAGGCATCGCTTTTGCCAAGAGAGGCAATGGAAGAAGCTGGAAGAAGAAGAGTGTCACCAGTTTTTGGAACCAGATAGCTTCTCGTATCTCACAGACCACTTCAATTTGTAAACTGGGTCTCTTTCTCTTTCCACCTCCATATACTTATTATTACTCTGAACACTCGTTGCACCACCAAGAACAAAGTATATGCAAGGCTCATGCACTAATTAATGTTGTTAGTTCCTATATGGTTGATAAGCTAAGTCTAGAGAAGACACCATTCACAATGAACAATCTATCCACTATAACCATTACGCTTTCACATTCGACAAGCGCAAGGTTTTTCTAGCCCCCTCTTAAGTCCTTCCAGTTACACACATGTGCAAGTAGTCATTTGCATGTTGGAATAATGTTTTTTTAATGTTTCTTTAAAAATTAAATTTATTCTATAGGTAACAACAAGTTGATATGGCCGAGTTGGTCTAAGGCGCCAGATTAAGGTTCTGGTCCGAAAGGGCGTGGGTTCAAATCTCACTGTCAACAATTTACTTTTTTTTTGGTTTCCAGTGTTTTTTTCTTTTGAAACGCTGATGTGTCATAGTGTGGGACCCTGCCCATTCTAGTGATGTGGCAGACCGAGTATCAATCAGTTCCTATCCGATTCTCTCATCAAAAACAAAGAAAGAGAGTGCAAATGAGTGTTGTATTGTGATTGTGTCTCTGATAAGAGTCAAGTTCTCAAGCTGAAGCATTGTGATTGGCCAATGATGCTGGCCCTTGACGGCTCACAACGAGGCAATACATACTTGTCCCACTATCTCATTCACATAACTGAGTTCTTATTGTTAAAGTAGAATTAAGTAAAACCTGTTTTAACAAAGCATTCTACCTTTAAACTTGGATGATTTGATCCAATATAATTGAATGAGAATAATTTTTAGCATCCGCACTAATTCATTGGTGTTAGAAAGATGCTAAAATAATTCCCAAATAGGGGGAAATATTGTTTTTATTTCCAATAAAGGCTTAAATAATTGATAGTAAAGTAAACCATAAAATAAAGTGGACCGACGACCACTTTGTATATTTGTTATCTTTGATCCAAAGCAAAATCCCACGTGACATCACGTTCCAATAAACAAAATGTGAATCCCCTCCTCACACAACAACTTGATCATGATCGCAATCTCTTCTTTTCTTTCTCTCTAAAACATACACTTTTCTTGAAACCACTTTTATATCCTTCCAAGTCACAAAAATTTGTCCTTTCCTCCCAAAGCACTCTTTCTTCCGACATTAACCAATGGATCACTCTATTCTCTCGAAAAAGAAACCTAAATCTTCTATTCTCAGCTCCAATTATCAACCCATTACTACTTAATTTATATAAATACACACACTAATGCATTTGGCATCGATCAACTATCTCTCTCTCTCTCTCTCTCTAAGATATATAGAATATAGATACAATACATAGCAAGAGAGGAGAAGATCGATAAAGATGGCTGATTGGGGTCCGGTTTTTGTCGCGGTGACGCTTTTCGTGTTGCTAACTCCGGGAGTTCTGATTCAGATTCCGGGGAAAAACCGAGTGGTTGAGTTTGGAACATTTCAAACAAGTGGTGTTTCGGTTATCGTTCATACTCTCATCTACTTCACTCTTGTTTGTATTCTCTTGCTCGCTCTCCAAATTCACATGTACATCGCCTAATCTAATATAAAATCATAAAGTGTATCTCTCCTTTTTTTTTTTTTTACTAGTTTGTTTTAGAATTTTTCTAGTCAATTTTTCTTTTACTTGAATTGTGTGTAATTCACTGTTTTGTTTTGTATAAGACACAAAAGTGGTTTTATAAACAAAGTTGTTTCATAAGTACTAGTACTATTTTATAGATGTGTATATAGAAATGTATAAAATTATATGATAATACATTGTTCAAACTGGTTCTCGCTTTGATTAATTAGCAGAAATTTAAAATAGAAGTTAACTGGATTCGGTTTGATCTAGTTAAATCATCATATATGCATGTGGGCTCTCATTCATAAGTCCTACTTAACAAACTAGTGGGTGTGAATCGTGTGATATATCATACAGTAATTGTTTCAGCTGAAAATGAATTACTTTGGATTCAGCCAATTACTATTTTTATCTGATCCTTCGTTACGAAGAGAAAAAACTATTGCTGTCCATTAGCAATTAAAACTTTATCAAATCGAGCTAAATACTAATATCTCAAGAACATAATTCAACTTGGTTTGGATATTTTGAAAGCAACATTTTCGAAGTGAAACGAACGCAAATGACACACTTTTATTAATTACCTAACCAAATAATGAAGAAGATCACTGAATCAAGCATACATGGACTAACCACAATTAGTAGAAAAGAGCTTTAAGAAAAAGGAAGTGGAGAAATGTTCAAAAAAAAAAAGAAAAAAAAAGAAAAAGAAAAAGTAAGTGGAGATTAGGCTGATGAATAAATTATCATGAAGCGTAATATCAGTTTTATGGGGAAATTATCCGAAAAATATATATTAAGTATCCAATTTGTTCTTTTGACCAAGAAAAATTAGCTGGATTTGAATTAGTTATAATTATTTACAGTAAGAAATTCACATGAAAACTGCATTCATCTTTATAATTCGGAATACATCGTAAGAATAAGTATGGTAAACTTTTATTGTTTCGACTTTCGATGGTACTATATAAATAACTTAACTAAGAAGTAACTTACAAATGAGCCCTTTGTCAAAAAAAAAAAAAAAAAAAAAAAAACTTACAAATTAGAAAAGAGTTATAATTTTGAGTGAGTGTGTGTGAGTGAGGTTTGGTCGGTGCACTACCAGCTCAGGGAGCAAATATATTCGGTTAAAAAGTTTGGAGTATTATATCAGTCCTTTACTTTAGTAAAAAAACAATTAAATTAGCATTAACTATAGTCTATAGATATTAATATTTTTCGTGCTCTCCCAAGTTCAAAAAGATTACTGATAATAACGAGATAATTTAAATTAAAAAGAAAAACATCTCATTACCATAACTTTCCTCTTTTCTAGTTTCTTCTATCTCCTCCCTGTCTTTTTCTCTAGCTACCGCTTTCTGAAGGACACCGTTTAACGGCAACGATGGCGGTTTGGGCTCCGGTTCTCGTCGGCGTTATCCTTTTCGTGATTCTCTCGCCGGGACTTCTCTTCTCATTACCCGGAAACAACCGGGCGGTAGATTTCGGTACCCTCAAAACCAACGGAAAAGCCATCGCTGTTCACACTCTCATCTTCTTCGCCATTTACTCCATTTTGATCATCGCCCTTAATCTCCACATCTACACCGGCTGATCTCTTTTTCTTTTGTTTGTTGTTGTTTTTCCCCCAAATGAAATAAAGGTACCCTTCTGAAACTGGGTCTAGAATCTCTGTAAATTAAGGTTTTTATAGACCTTAAATCTATAGTTTTTGTTTTGATCTTGTAACAAACAGATTTGGTCAAAAAGGGCCGTGTTGTATTGTATCGTTACTTCACTTTGCTTCTCTCTTTTTTTGTTTTTTTTTTTTTTTTAAATTCGTATCTTCGGGGAAGAAAGAAAACAAAAATCAAAATTGTTACCTAATAATCTCTTAAACTCTGCTTATTAGCTCAATTTTAGTTTGAAAATTGCTACTTTTTTGCCATCCTGCTTGAAACATTACTAGAAATAGCGAACAATGAAGATCAGAGAGATTTGTACACACATTAGAGTTTGCAATTAAAAATGCCTTCTTTATGTTACATTACATGATATAAAGAGCAGAGATCAGAAATGGATGTGAATTTGTATAGCAATCACCAAGATTGTGAGTATACAAAAGTATATAACCGCGTGAACCAAAATCGCGATACCGCTCGTGCTCATGTTCCCGAATTCAACAACTCTCGTCCTCGCGGGAAGCTGGAACAGAAGTCCTGGTGACAGTAGGATGAACAGAGACACCGCTACAATCACCGGTCCCCAATCCGCGCTCATATATAAACGGTTTTTGATCTCTTTGCTTCTTAGTTAAAATGCTTCTGTGACTTGTGTGTGTAAAGAGTGTTTGTTCTTTTGCAGATGAAGATGGAGACAAGTGGAGAGTTATGTAGAAGGTGATTGACGAGTCTTTTTTGGCTTTTCTTGGTGGCTAAGGAGAAGGAAGAAGAGGTCAAGATACTAAAGCTTAGTGATAGATTACGAGGAAAGGTATTGTCTTCTATATTGGCTTTGCTTTTTGTGAACTTTGCTTCTTCTTTCTCTTTTTTTTTAATTGTTCAATCAATTGTTTCTTTGCTCTTTGGTAGTGTTTGCTTTTTTTTTGTTAAAGAATTTGCTATAAAGTAGATTACTGCCTAAAGATGATATATCAAAGATATGAATCTACTTTGTTAGATTTCTTAGTAGTTTGGGTTTCATTTTTGTTTGTTTCTCTCTTGATTAGTAAAACTGGACCCGAATGAAGTTTTAACTTCGGTTTTCTGTTAACCGATTGAATTTGGTCTAAGAAGCATCAAGTTGAGCACCTCTGTTTCTTGTGATTTCTCCATGTTTTAGCCCCATGGAGTTTCACAGGTTCTAATCTTTTTTGCTTGTGAGGCTTGCGCTAATGGTGTTGAGTTCAAGCTCAAGAGTCAAAGAGGGTCAAATCTGGATTTATCGGTTAGACACTTTAGATTTACAGAGTGATTCGTTTGGAGCAGAGAGTCAGAGACGGTTATGAGCGGTTAACACCTGTGGCCAAATTGCGTATAGGTACTAAATTTGGGTTTTATGCTTTATCAAATTGAAGCTTCTTTTATTCATTGCCTTAAACTTAGACTACATAACCTTAAGACTACACATTAATAGACAGTGACTTTGTAGATATAAATATATATGTTTGATAGGAGAGAACTTTGCTTGGAACGCCAATAGAGGTTTGTTGCAATGTGTGTTGATCTTCACAATTCCAGAACAAGATCTGCAAAAGCAAGAAAACGATATGAAAACTCTTGAGAGACAAAAATAAAACCAGATAGTGTTCTTTGGGTTCAGTGTTCTGTATAGCATCTTGACTTACACTCTGCGTCAGTCTTGATCCAGTTTTCTCTGTTCCTGTTCGCTTCAGAGATGGAACTCGAAACGAGAAAGCCTCCATTAAGACACGGGATCTTACGGTTGCAGCGGGTGATGCAGCTTCTTCTATCATTTACCTTGTTATCGTTTCTTGCAGGTGTACAGAGAACAGGATGGACTTTACTTCGGAAGATTTGAGCACTCTATAACCAAAACAAAAACCACATCAACTTCCAGAATTCTTTCGACCAATCTCTTTGAGTAAGATTTGAAAATGCTTAAAGCTAAAAAGACTGAACCTTTCTGAGATCTTTCTTCTTGGGCATAGAATCATCATCATCATCATCATGTCGCGTCTTTGACGAAGATCCATGGAGCTTTTCAAATATCCTTTTAATCATATCTCTTGTACCAAGTTTCTCCATGGAATTACACACTCCTTCTACTGTCTTTCCTCTCTTGAAGAGGCTTGTAAGTAAGCCTCTTTTCTTCTTTGCTTCATTGCTTCTCTTTGCAAGCTCAGTCAATGATCCAAAGAGATCATAACAACCTTGTAGAGGACGTACATCTGATTTTCTATCTCCTTCTGCATTCGATCTCTCTACCCGCTTACTGCTAGTATCCTCAGGATATTCTTCAAGAAACTTGTCTAGTTTCTGAGTAATGAGCTTTGCCACCTCTTTTTGTGCTCCGGTTACCTCTTCTTCTGCAACCGAAGCTGCGAATTTCGGTGTTTCAGGATCTCTACCAAGCGTTCCGATCGCCAGAAATCCGCTGAACCCGTCTTCATCAAACCGGAGTTCCTCATCAAGTTCAGGTGGATTCGGGTCATGAGATAGTCCGGAGAAGGAGAAGGAGTTTGTACGGATGTCTTGGACTTCAGAGGAAACCTGTGCTCTAAGACAACAGAAATTACCTGGAAGATAGGTTGACTTCGATAAATTAACCAAAAACATATATGTATAACATTGTATGAAGATGAAGATAGGTTCTTTGAAAGGGTTTTATGCTAGATAAAAACTTATATATAATTAAACCTTTGAACTCCTTCGATGGATCTACGCCATTTTGCTTTATAGTTCGCATCCAACTTAGCAGCTGCAAGAGATAGTTAAGTACAATATATAATTATCAAAAAGAAAAGAACATTTTGATTTGACTTGGAAATTAGAATATGTATAATATACTCAGTTACTCTCACCTTCATGTGGTCTTCGCTTCCTTAGTGTCAGCTTCTATTGTTTTTCTTTTAATTATCTTTACGGTTTGTAACTATATATATAGTTTGAGCTAGAAGCATCCGAGTCTTAATGATTGAGTTTAGTAGAACAGTGAATGAGTTTTGTTGGTATTGTCCGTCGACTTCTGTCGTAATGTGTTGAGAATCTATATCAAAAATTATAAGTTTATAACTCGAACCACGTATATGAGTATCGATGAGGACCATAATCAACAATGATCGTGTGATTTGCATTCATCGGAATTTCTTTACGTGGAAAACGTCTGAAAATGTATATAGCGCGTAAGATGGGACGTTACAGAATTAAGGAAAAGTTGTTTTCGAGCTAAAAGGGTAATACGGAAGTCTCTTGCTTGAGGTAGAGACTAGAGAGACTAAAGAGAGTTTCCCACTACTTCGCCTCTCTTTTGTTCGGACATGTTTGTGGTGGGCTTCTCTCACCATCGACACGACATGACATGACGTGACACAACACAGTCGTAACTATTGAGTTATCATTCATGTCTGTGTGTGTGTACTGTTCATTCTTGCATGCTTTTTTTCCCAAAAGGAAAAGTCATATATCTTCAAAAGGAAATGTTGTTTTCCATCTTAAAAATGAAAGGCGTACAAGCAGTGGAAGTCTCTAGTCCATGCACAGAGAGAATCCATCTTGCGACCACGTTTTTGTCCTGTCTCTGCCACGTCACCGACATTAATATCACGAAAATGATAGATACGACTGGCCAAAAGGATATGTTGTATACTGTAGTTTTTAAATCATTTTAGGATTGAATTAGAGCTATATTTTTAGTCTTGTTCTTCCTAATTCCTCTCATTTGTGTTTTTATACCAATCTATATTCTATCCTCGGTAATGACTAATGAATAGGTATTTTTTACTCGTAAACATAACCATCAGGTCCATCACAACGTTCGTGAATCACATAAATTTGTGTTTGTTTTTTAATTTCACATCCGTCATAACATTTTTATATCTTATTATATACATAAAGGTATTTGTGTTTGTATAATTTTTCAAACTAAAATTTTATTTACTAGTATATTTTAATCGTAATACGGATCGTAAGTTTTATATAATAATAATAAAATGTTTGGTATGTAAAAAATTTCGAAGATTTTAATGTACTTTCGTTTTTTTTTTCTATATTTTATACATTGTGGTTTGATGGATTTGCTGAGAACAAATAGCAAGGCCCGGCCTGATGTTAAACTTGAGCCCAACAAACAATATACAAATTTAATACAAATTTAGTTGAATATATGGCAAAAGGAGAAAAATGAATTTAAAGAAATTATTGCGTCTGCTAATCTAAAAAGTTCTAAACACGAGGAGGGAATAAGAAAAGAACAAAATACATTTAAGGTTCCTATTCAATCCATTCAACAGAAAATTTATCGTTTCGATGTACAATAACGTAACAGATATAAATTACACGCGGCACTCTCCTATTCGACCTTCTAACTACTTAGCGTCTAATCTGGAGATTCAGCACAATGTTTCCGTAACTAACCTCAATTCGTCAAACTTACATTTTCTTCCGCCATTTCCGATTCCTCCGATTCCCTCTCTCTAGATCCTCGGAACCATTTTCTCGGAGAAATCCGCCGGGAAATTCCAAGTTTAACTGCGGAGAACGGAGTTTATTGTGAACTCTGCCGAGAAAACTCTCACATTGAGTAGCTAAACATGGGGACGGAGATCCCTAGATCGGCGGAGATATCGGAGGCATTGTTGCCGGAATCTGAGAAGACCGCAACGGCGTTAGATCACGATGAGCATGTTCCTGAGTGGAAGGAGCAGATAACGATCCGAGGATTGGCCGTGAGCGCCTTGCTGGGGACTTTGTTCTGCATCATAACTCACAAACTCAATCTGACAGTCGGAATCATACCTTCGCTGAACGTCGCCGCAGGTTTACTCGGATTCTTCTTCGTCAAATCGTGGACCGGTTTCTTGTCGAAGCTTGGATTTACCGTCAAGCCGTTCACCAAGCAAGAGAACACCGTTATCCAGACTTGCGTTGTCGCCTGCTACGGCCTCGCCTTTAGCGGTAAAAGTTTTAGTCCAGATCCGAGTTTTCAGTTTAGTGAAATTTTAGTAAGAATGTGTCGCTTATCGATCGGATTCTCAGTTTTCGAATTCACCGGAACAGTAGTTATTCTGGCGATTCTGCAGCTGCTTCTATAAGGTTGACATAATGATGATAATCGAAACTGTGATTTGTGCAAGAATCTAATTGATTAACTTGGAATCACACACACTGAATCTTGGGTCCACAGGTTGAATTTGCTGAAAGGATCTTATAGCTATTTCTGAGAAATGATTGATCGTGATTAGGATTGATATGAACTGGTCTTGCTTTTGCTTACGCTTGTGTCTTATCTGATATAGTTGTATCTTCATTTCAGGAGGATTTGGTTCATATTTGATTGCTATGGATGAGAAGACATACAAGCTCATTGGTGCCGATTATCCTGGAAACCATGCGGAAGATATTATAAATCCAGGGTTGTGGTGGATGATTGGGTTTCTATTTGTCGTCAGCTTCTTGGGGCTCTTTAGTCTCGTTCCACTACGCAAGGTAGTATCTCAATAGCATAGATAACAATGTATAGATTCCTTTCACTATTGCTCGATCCTTTTCCTTACTCATAAGTTTATCTTTCAGGTGATGGTTTTGGACTACAAACTTACCTATCCCAGTGGGACCGCCACAGCAATGCTGATTAACAGCTTCCACACCAACACTGGAGCTGAACTTGCAGGGTACATATCAAAGAGTCATTCAATCTCTCTTTCCGCAAATCATATCTTGTACTTATTGAACTTGTACCTGCAATATTGTTCACTACAGGAACCAGGTCAAATGTCTTGGAAAATACCTGAGCCTTAGCTTAATTTGGAGTTGTTTCAAGTGGTTCTTCAGTGGTGTTGGAGATGCATGTGGATTTGATAACTTTCCAACCCTTGGTTTGACGCTGTTCAAGAACACGTAAGTTCATATTAACCAATTTGATACAGCTTTAAAGTCCAAGGTTAGTATATAAGTAATGATATGTGAGAAGTGAGGATGGGTTAGCTGGAATGTGTTTGTCTAATACTTTTTGGACGTCAGTTGGTGCAGTTTTTAACGAGTCCTGATTTTCTGCCCCGCAGGTTCTACTTTGACTTCAGTCCCACTTATGTTGGATGTGGTCTTATATGCCCCCATATAGTGAACTGCTCGGTTCTTCTCGGTGCGATCATCTCTTGGGGGTTGCTGTGGCCATTTGTATCACAGCATGCCGGTGATTGGTATCCAGCTGACCTTGGGTCCAACGATTTCAAAGGTCTCTACGGATATAAGGTACAGTATAAGAAAGCTAAATTATAAACCTTTGAATAAAAGCACATATTCTTGCAAAAGCGTGGAAAAGAGACAAGTTTCAAGTACTAATGCTTTTATGTCATTCCTGACTTTTTAAGGTCTTTATCGCCATTGCCATTATCCTGGGTGACGGTCTCTACAATCTTGTCAAGATCATCGCTGTCACTGTGAAGGAACTATGCAGCAATAGCTCTAGACACCTCAATCTACCCATTGTTACCAACGTTGTAGGTGAGATTATATTAGATCCTGACTCATCTCTCACATGCTCTTATTATAACCAATATCTTGCTTTCTGTCATGGCCACTTTCCAAAAACTATTTACCTCTGAAACTGTATGTTTTTCCAATTCCTTAATTCAGATGACAGCGAAGCGTCTGAGATACTGCTGGTAAAGAAGAAAAGAGATGAAGTGTTTCTGAAGGACCGTATACCACTTGGATTTGCGGTTTCTGGGTATGTAGGTCTTGCAGCTATCTCAACCGCAACAATCCCGTTGATATTTCCACCCTTGAAATGGTACTTAGTCATGTGTTCTTACTTCATTGCACCCGCTCTCGCATTCTGCAACTCTTATGGAACCGGGCTCACGGACTGGAGTCTAGCATCAACCTATGGAAAGATTGGGCTTTTCATAATCGCTTCCGTAGTTGGAAGTGATGGTGGTGTCATTGCGGGTTTAGCTGCCTGTGGCGTTATGATGTCAATCGTCTCTACCGCAGCTGATCTCATGCAAGACTTCAAAACAGGTTACCTCACTCTATCTTCTGCAAAATCCATGTTTGTAAGCCAGCTCGTGGGAACCGCAATGGGCTGTATAATCGCTCCGCTCACGTTTTGGCTGTTCTGGACTGCTTTCGACATTGGAGATCCTAACGGTCCTTACAAAGCACCTTACGCAGTGATTTTTCGTGAAATGGCTATTCTCGGCATTGAGGGCTTCGCGGAACTGCCTAAGCATTGTTTGGCTCTTTGTTACGGATTTTTCATCGCGGCTTTAATTGTGAATCTCTTGAGGGATATTACACCGCCTAAGATCTCTCAGTTCATCCCGATCCCAATGGCGATGGCTGTCCCGTTCTACATAGGAGCTTACTTAGCCATCGACATGTTTGTTGGGACTGTGATATTGTTCGTATGGGAACGGATCAACAGGAAAGACGCAGACGACTTTTCGGGTGCAGTAGCGTCTGGGCTGATATGTGGGGACGGGATCTGGACAATTCCGTCTGCGATCCTTTCGATCTTAAGGATCAATCCTCCCATTTGTATGTACTTTGGACCGTCTTTGGCAAAATAAAGATGCCACAATATGGTCGTAACCGCGACCGACAGTCATACAAAACAATACCCGTCTGAGGGTCTCATGTCTTCATATGTTGTGTAGATATATGTTTGGATTGTCAATTCGCAGGAACAAAATGTTGTTGCAAATATGTTTTAGTCAATGTTGTTGTCTATCCAAAGAATGTTGTCTCTTTGAATGCTTTCATTTTTAAATCGCTTTACATAACTTCAAAAAGGGTTTGAAACTATTTTCCTTTGTTCAATCATCATAAGTAGTGTATTGATCCAGAAGCTAGATTGAAACCCATAACCACAGGTAGTTTGTTATAAACTTATAATCATAGTTTTTTTTCTTTCTCAACAACATTCATTATGCGGGAATACGAAAATAGTCACTAGCTATATACACAAAGCTTTAGGCTTATGCTAGATGTCATGATCTTTGTAATCGTAGTTATCACAACATTTATGTACAATATTATTTTTCTCTCTTTGGATTTAAGAAACACTGTTCGAACAATTTAAAACAAAAGATATAGATGTGTTGGGTTTCATACTCATTTTTTAAATTTGTAATATGAACATTTGATATGAATATTTGGTGATATCAAAATCTTTAATGATAGTTTGACAACACCATCATTCTAGAGTAAACCAAAACAACAAAAAGTAACAAGAATCCAAATTGCCAAGTTTGAAGATACTAACGTACTTATCATGAACGTTTTGATATATGGTGCCACTCTCGCAAGATAAGCCCAATTATGTAATCATTAGATGTATTGTAGATTCATAGTTGATGTGAAATTCAGGTGTTTGTATATTACTATATTTAGTTGGATTAAAAAGAAAATTTAAATAGTAGTAAAAAGTTATATATATATATATATATATATATATTTTTTTTTTTATTTTTTTTGTGTACTGTCTTAAGCTAATTTTGTTTTATGAACAAGTTAATAATACATTGAAAAGTAGGCATAATGGATTTTTTTATTGTTGCAACAAGGCATAATAGAATTAATCTTAAAATCTGTTAAGAAACTGTAAATTTGTAATGATGACACCCCAATCTCAATTTACCATAATTGGGGCACGATTGGTGGAGATAATCGTGGCACAAACTCTTGAATTTGAGTAATATAGGCTAAATGAAAATAATGGTGAGAGGTATAGATAAAGGATAGGACTTATCTTGATTGAGACTGACCAATCAAATTCCACCAATTTCGAATTGAAAAGTAAATGGTAAACTAAAAGTACATTTAGTTATGTGATTTACGCACTTGTGAACGATTGACATTAATAACCATTTCTCCATAATGTTTGTTTTTTTATCTGTTCACATGGAAAAAGGGAAGAAAACGACTTGGAAAACAAAGGATATGCAAAAAAAACCCTCAATATACAGATATTTTATAAGGAGCAAATAATGTTTATACACAATCAATTGCGAAATTATAGATGAGGGATGAGATTCGACGTATGGTTTAGGATGGCTTTGTGTGTAATTAAAAGAATGATGTGATTCTTCTGTTGCTCGGTGAAAGATGCCAAAAGCAAAACCTCACTCTACTGTATTTGGAGATGGAAACTCGTTCGTCGCCTATAAAGACTATTTTGTACAAATTTTAATATTAGTTGTTTTCTTTTTCGAGTTAAAAAAACTTAGATCTAGATCTTTTTGGTTGTTGCCGTCATTTTCATCGGTTTAGATCCGAAACCCATCTCCGACGTTGTACGTACCCCTTTTTTTTTTTTTTCTAATTAATTTCTGTTTTTTGTTGTATGCTCCTCGCCCTCTCATTTTTCATTTGACTATGTAATAGCTTGCTCATTCGATTTTATTCGGATATAATAGCTGAAAGGATCTAAAAACATTAGTGGTGGATCTCAAAAGAGTGTTGGTTGTAGCAGTGTTTCAAGCCTTAGCCAATATATTAACAAATACATATTGCAAACTGTATTCCTTCTTCGTCGATACAAAATACTTTTTGGTTAAAATCGTTTGTAATTTCGTATAATACCAAAAATATTTGGAATAGACACTTGAAATTTTTGCGATACATGTTTTTTAATGTTATGTTGTAACTAGTCCTGAAAATTTCGGGACGGGTTCCCGGTTCCCATCCGTACCTATTTCGAATTTCCCGTCCAGTTTTATTTTCGTTCAAAAAAATTCTCATTAGAGACCATTTATTTTATTCAAACGGATACGGGAAGAGTACGGAAAGGGAACGAGAATGAGATCGGATATCCGAACTTCCCGAAATTTTCTGAATTTTCTCAAATTTTTTCCGAAATTTTCCGTAATTATCCCAATTTTTCCGAAATAATTACCCGTTTGGGAAGAGATTTTAAGTAAAAAAATTTCCCGAACTCGTTCCGTTCTTATCGGATTCCCTTTTGCGAATTGTTTTTCAATTTTCAAACTCTCGTTCCCGTTCTGTTTCCGTAAATTTCCATCCCGAAATCCAAAATTTTCAGGATTAGTTGTAATCGTAATTCTTCAAATATCAGTTGTCGAAGATGAATTGACTCATGTTTTTTTCAATATAATTTGTTGAATGCATTTTCATATCAAATGTAGAATATTAATATTCTCTCCGTTTTTATTTAAGTATCGTTCTAAACTTATTTTTTTGTTTACAAATAATTGTCGTTTTTTGGATTTCAATGCAGATTTACGATAGATTTTTCAGTTTTAACCCTACTTTTTAAGTCTATTAATTGATCATATCAAGTAAAATAGTATATTAATTAAAGGGTAAAAACAAAAAAAATTAATTATTTTTTTAATATGTGTGAAATAACCTAAAATGGACAATTAAAAAAAAAAAAAAGGAATAGTATATTGCACGGCGAAGTAAAAAACTCAAAAATTATCTAAGGAGGAAAAAGAAAAAAAAAAAAAATTGAAGAGGGAAAAGGAGTTATGTGATGGCTTAGATGGGCCCTTGTGTGTTTCCTGCTTTGGGAGCATAATTCAATCCAAAATTTCACATGCACCAACTAAATTCCATTTTTACTTTACTCCACCTGTCCACCAACAATGACCTATGCCGACTTATTTATAAATATAGGTTACAAAGGTTGCACCAAACCAGGGAAAAAAAAGAGACTAATTAACATATTCATCTTATTTATAAGGGTTTTTAGTGGTAAACCTCCTCAACTAAAGATAAATCATATAAAAACCCCTCAATTATTAATGTAATGATAAAATTCCTCACGTTAAAATCTGTTAATGTAAATCCACCACCGTTTACAAAATCGTTAAAATGAAACGTTGCGTTTTAAATAACTAAAAAACGACATGTTTTTACACTTAAACAACACGGATTGTAAACACAAGCAACAAGTTGTTCTAAAACTCGACTAAAATTCCCAAATTCACCTAAGTTTTAAAATCCCCAAACTAAAACTGATGAACCCTAATTTCTCAAACTTGAATTCTCTGAAATTTCGTGGTTTCGAAGTCGATTGGGAGAGATTTTTTTCAGTCGATTACATCGAATTTGAGGGAAAAGTTGGCGAATTGGGAGAAGGATTTTCGGAGTAGCCAACGTCATTGATTCACGAAAGGGTGTAGATTGGATGCAGCTCAGAGCTTGCAAGATGATAAGGTAAATTTGTTTTATTGATTTTTAACTCCTGTTTCGATTTCAATAGCTGTTTTGACAATTTTGTTTCGTTTCTTAACCACCCAATCTGCCTCCAAGAACACCTGCAAAGAGACAAAAGACCTGCAAAGAGACAAACGCATTTGGATTTGTTGATATTCCAATAGGTTTAGTTTCTTTAAGAATGGGATTTTGATGTTGCAACAGGTTTAGCTTTTGGGATTTTTCTGTTGCAATGGGTTTAAGTACACTCGGCTAGCTTTTGAGAACATTTTGAAATGACTATTTGTTTTCTTTGCGTTTCAAACTGAAAGTAAAAATGTATGTGTCTCTTAATCTGAAACTGGAATTTGATGGGAAAAAAAAACCTAAACTGGAATTTGATTAAAAAAGGGACATCAAAGACATAATGAAACATCAAACAAACGACACCCTTCCTCAACATGAGCGCAAGCCGATAAAACAGCTACAAATGTTACGTCATTAGGGATTGGACCGTAATCGTCCTACATTTTACCGAACAGATCTACAACTTGTTTGCCATATCCATGAGTACCATATGCAGAGATCATTGCCGTCCAAGCAGCCACATTAGTTTCCTTAATCTTGTCAAAGACTTCCAGGGCCTTTCCAACATCGCCGCACCTCGAATACAAGTTGATCAACGCAGTATCGAGTTTAACATTCAAGACAAGACCCTCGTGGACAATGTACTGATGCACCCAAGATCCTAAACTAATCGCGCAGGTTTGTGCACAGGCCGAGAGAAGGCTCACAAACGTAGCTGAATCTGGTTTGAACCCTAATTCTCGAATCTGATAGAACACCCGAATTGCTTCCTCCGCTAGCCCATTTTGCTCCAATCCAGAAACCAACGAGTTCCACGCCACAAGAGACTTCTCAAGCATTCTGTCGAACACTTGGCGTGCAGCTTTCATATCTCCACACTTTGAATAGAAAGTAACGAAAGTAGCCTGAACATAAGTATCCAATCCAAACCCAGTAACCACTGCGTGGCAATGAACCCCTTTTCCGATCTTCAAGGCGGAGAGATCGGCGCAGGACTTGATAACGGAGGTGAAAGTGTAGTTTCTCGGAGAGACGTTAGAAGATAACATACGACGGTAGTAGACAACGAACTCCAAGGGAAAACGCAACTTGGAAGTCGATTTGATGATTGAATTGAAGAGAAAGCCATCGGGAAGAGGCACGAAGAGGAAGAGAAGGTGAGAATAAGCGATGGCTCGAGCGGAACAAGCCAAAGTNGGAGCCTGATACTAATCGACATAGCTCACGAACGGATTGATCAACGACAGTGGCAGATGCGGAGGTGAGGCAGAAGGAGATAGCTTCTCTTCCGGCTTCGGACTCCGAACCCAATCGCTCTGGAGCAGATCGTAACTTGGAGAAAACGGAAATCACGGCGAATCTCTGTATGGAAGGTTGAGGGACGCGAGTTTTATCCAGTAACGTAGCATACGAGGCCATCGCTTTGACCAGAAGAGAAAGAGAGAGAGAGAGAGAAGCAACGGCTACTTCGGAGGCATGAACGGAGTGCTGTGGAGTTTTCAGCTCCGGAAAGGGGAAGTCCGACCAGCCGGCACTAGAAAATGGGCCGTCCCGATTTGGCCCAATAAGCCGATATCAAAACTAAGGGACAATGGGTAAAAAAAACCCGACTTTTACCAAAAACAAGAATAAACACCCTAACTTTTTTTAGAGACATAGAAACCCACCTTAAGAAAGTGTGGAAAACGGAAACGGAAACGGATTATCTAACAGATTGCACTCTGAAAGATGACAAAAGCATATAACATGAAGCTAACCAAGGTTTTATGCAATGGTCGGTATGTCATTTCACAAGTTTTGAAATATATCATATTGTTTGAGTCGTTTAACAATATCATCAATGATAGACGACTACTGGTTGGGATGCTTGAAGATATTGAATACATATCATGACAGGCAATGAAGAAAAGATATGCATCTAAGACGGATACGAAGAGTATGTTACACAAATGTTATAAAATTACTCATTAAATAGAAAAAAATAAGGTAAAAGCTCGCACTCCAATTTGTAGAGGTTGATCATTGTAGAGACAAGTACTCATGTTCTCATATGATTTATGTTTTATCGGCTGCGCGTAGAAATGTTCGCACTTCCAAATCACAAATCACTGGTTTATGAATGGTTTTCAATTCCTAAATAGAAGGTGTTTTTATTTGGACACGGCAAAAACGAACGTACACATATTGACAAAATATTCTAGAAGGAAGAAACTGGGACATAAAGAGAAAATTTACATAATTGCCTTTCCAACAGAAGCCGACAATTTTATGAAAGGAGCGTCTTCAATAACCCTCTTGGCTTACCCGTGTCATTGGTCTCAGTGGTCAGATTAGTCTCATGAGCTTCATGGGCCTTATCTTGCACATACTGACCCATCTCTTTTCCCTTCTGACCAGCATAGCCTACCGCGTCAGCCATACGCTGTTTAGCGTAGTCCAATTGCTCCGGGACTGTATCACTCGTCCCACGGATGTAGTTTAGGACCCATGAGACCGAGCTTAGACCCGTCAGCCCAAACAACCCAGAGGCCAA
>JAHZTW010000005.1:13749585-13787444 GCA_020283515.1 Alliaria petiolata | reverse complement strand
TTTTTTTTTTTTTATATCAATATTAGATAAATGATTGTAAACGTTTTTATTTGAAAAAAACACACACAAAAGGAATGTTATTTCTCATGCTTTTACCTATCTCTTTATTAAACATCATGTTAGAGTAAAACACTACTCTTTCTGTTTCATATATAATATCATTTTGGCTGTTGATTTTTTGTTTCACAAAAAATATCATTTTATATTTTTAATGTAATTTTTGAACTAAATCTCAGTTATTATTTAGTAACTACAAAAATGCAATTTTCAATACAGTTTTTAAACTAAATTTTTGTACGATCTAAAAAATAAAATAAAAAATATTTAATAACCACAAAATAAATAAAAATCTATAAACTAACTAATTTATTTCTCAGGATCTTTCTATCTCTCTAACATTTTAGTTACTTTTCAATATTTTTCTTTCTATTTTAGTTATTAACTAAATTGACCATATATATTTATCAACGCAAATGATTATACTATAAATTCAAAAAAAACGGAGGCCAGTATACTAGTGTAGAATATCCCAATCTCTATATGCTGACTAATTTAATATGTTTTCAGTTTTCATGCATTAAAGCTTTTTTCGATTTTCTTTTTTTTGGATTGTCCTAATTTAAAAATCTTTAAATGTCAAGAATAACTTTATATATATTTTTTTTTTGTCTTTTCTTCTTCTTCTCTTATTTGAAAATTCATTTTCTTCCCTTTTTTCTACGCATATTCTCACTCTCTCGCACACAGTCAGACACACACACACACACATAACGATACATAATTTCATTTTATAATCATAAATATAGCTTTTTGCCTTTTTCGAGTTTTTACCGGCGAATTCCTGAAGATGAATCGAATATGGTTTTGTCGTTGCTCGTTCACGGAAGAAGAAAAAAAACAATAAATCACTCTGCCTTTATTGTTCCAATATAAAAAAGTTAAGTTTTTTCTTCTGGCGAATTCTAAACTAAGCTTGAATTTCCCCTGCAACTGAGGGTGGGTACCTTTCTCTTCGCAAAAGGTTCTGATTATTTTACATTTTTTATTTCTAAATTTCTCTTTTTGGTATTTTATATTTAATCCCTCGTCATCTCTTTTTGTATTTTTCCGATTTTAATTTCTTATTTACAGATGAAGAAGAAGAAGAAGAAGAAGAAGAAAGAGAAGAGAGAAGAAAGCTTTTAAAATCAGGATTTCGAGGGTTTGTCTTCCCCTGTAAGTTACTTGATTCTCCTCTTTGACTTTTGACTAATTTTTCTTCAGGTTCAGGTATATATGATAGAGATGTACATACACTTGTATCTATATGTTCAATTTGTATTTATTTTTCAATAATTTAGACACAACCTGTATGTGTTTTCACTTGTAAACCGTTAATTTTAGGAGTTCACTGTTTTGATTTAATCAAATCTGTTTAATTGAAATTGCTCGTTAGAACTCGGATTAGCTCAAATAAATTGTCTTTTTTCTAAATTCCAGTAAATCACAACCAGTAGCTGTTTCAACTACCTTACAGAAATCAAGTTTGTTAGATCTGAATAGTCCAAGATTGAATCTTTTTTTGCTGTTCTGAATCAAACAGTGACAATCCATATATCTGTCTTTGTTGTTTCTAGACAAAAAATATTGAAACTTGGAAATTGCTTTTACAATTGATTCTCTGCCTGAATGTGTTTATTAGGTTCTGCAGTTAGATAAATGGGATTGTCACTGTTTGATTCAAATTTGGTTTTTGGTTGAACATTTACAGAGAGGGAATGTCAAAAGCGTATTAGACCGAGATTTTACAAAGAAATGTTGACGCTTGGAGAAGATCACTCCGGTAGGATCCGGGCAAGCTCGAGCAGGTCTAGGCCGAGGAAGGTTCGGATTCCCGATCTCAACGCAGATCCTTGTTTGGATTGGGATGGGGAAGAAACAGGAGAGGTGGTAGGATTGAAACCTCAGGATGCAGATTATTCACAAAACGTTCCTCAGCTTGTTTACGAGCTAGAGGTCGAGATTCTCGCACGAGTCCCGCGTTTCGAGTACTGGAAACTCCAGTTTCTCAACAAGCGGTTCTCGTGTTTGCTCAAAGGCGGTGAGATTTTCAAGGTGAGGCGAGAACGCAATGTGGTTGAACCATCTGTCTTTATGCTGTCGAGCGGCGACACTCGCTGGACGATGTTCGATAAGCACTTTGAGAATTTCCAGAGGCTTCAGGAACTTCCTTCCGACATTTGCTTCTTCGGAGGAGATAAAGAATCGCTCTGCGCTGGAACACATTTGATCGTCATTGGGAAAGAAGCGAAGAGCATTGCGCTGTGGCGGTACGAGCTGGAGACGAACAAGTGGTTCAAGGGTCCTGCGATGATCACGCCACGGATCTTGTTCGCTTCCGCTACCTGTGGGACCGTGGTGTTTGTAGCTGGCGGGTTGAAAATAGATGGGAACGGGTCTGTGGAAGTCGTGAACAGAGCCGAGAAGTACGACTCTGAGACCAAAACCTGGACGCTGCTCCACGGAATGCATAAGCGGCGGAAGTTCTGCTCAGGGTGTTACTTGCGCGGCAAGTTTTACGTTCTCGGTGGCCGAGATGAGAACGACCAAAACCTAACTTGCGGAGAACGCTACGACAAGGGAACAGACACTTGGGAACTAGTACCGGACATTCTCAAAGACATGTATTTCTCTTCTGTCCAGTCTCCGCCGCTCATCGCCGTGGTGAATGAAGATCTTTACTCGTTGGAAACATCGGCGAACGAGCTCCGCGTCTATGATGCAAACGCAAACGCTTGGAAGAAGCTTGGGGATGTGCCTGTGAGAGCAAAGTCTAATGGAGGATGGGGCGTTGCGTTTAAGTCGCTGGGAGATAAGCTGCTTGTGATTGGAGCATCGGTGGGACCGTCTCGGACCGAAACGATGTCGGTTTACACGTGTCGTCCGTCCCCTGATACTGAGGACAAGCTGCGTTGGGAGGAGTCTAAACGCTGCTGTGGCGTTCAGCTCAACCATTTTATCTTAAACTGTTGTGTGATGATTGCTTAAGGGTCTTCTCTAGCTAGAGCAAAGCAAAACTGGGGTGACCTTTTGTTTTCTGCGTGTGTTTGAATAAAAAAGTTGTGGCGTCCACAGACGCTGTAACTTAATCGCGGTTGTGGATTGATCTTTTTCTTGTTCGGCGCTTTGCGTCTTGTGTGTTTCGGTAAACGCCGGTGTATCTTCGTTTTGCGATATCGCTTAAGCATTTATGTGAAATATAACAAACGTTTGTGTGCAAATGATAACAAGCTTGTTTTGAATGGATCCGATCGAAAATTTAATGCGATTAGAATCATTTTTGAATCCGAAATCGGAAAACTAAAACCAAATCCACACAGGGAAAACAAAATCTGAATTATTAGAAAACTCGAACCAAAATGCAAAATCGATTTATGTAAGTATTGATGAGCCGGGCTTTGCCGAAAAGCCCTTATTATAGCCTTATTAAGCATCGGATATCAAAAGCAACTACACGCCTATTTAGACTATTACACTGCAAGACGTTATATGTCAAGCTAGTGTGAGTGTAAAGGAGTGTGATCGGTGGGTTCATCAGATTCAGAGCGCGGAGTTTAAATTTCCTTTCTGGGTTTTTGGCCATTTTTGGGGGACGCGAAAAGGAAAATTATTGGAGAGGATAATAATGGCGGGAAAGCGTTCGTCGCCGTTTTCTTCTCCGCTGCTGAAGCCACCACCGCTTCTGACTGTGAAGGTGGAAGGAGAGACGGAGGCGTTGGGCTGGAGGAAGGAGGTAGACGAGAACTTGAAGCGCCTCCAATCGCTGCTCTTCGGTGCAGACCAATTCCTGGAGAAATCCGATTTCTCCTCCGCTCAGATCCTTGGGCTTCGCCTTCTAGGTTTCCTCGATTCTCGCTCTGTCACCGACGCTGACCGTGTTTTCATCGGTCCCATCCGCCGTGAAGTTGCCTCTAAGGTCGATTCAGCTTTGGAAGGCCTCGTTTCAGATTCGGACCGGTACCGGAGCTTTTTCCCTTTTTAGCATGTTTAATTCGAAGAATATTGGTTTGAATTTTACTTGCTGAGCTTAGTCGACCCTTACGAATGTGGCTTGAATTGTTGGGTATTGAAAGTTTCTTTGCTCTTTATCAGTAAATCTAAGAGGATTTCGTGTTTTTTTTTCGCCGGACATGCGAAACCTTAGTTTATGCTGAAACTGATCTGTGAATGAATTGGAAAAACCTGGGTAGCATTGAAGCTGAAATGTATAATTGAATGCTACTCTTCTTCAAACTTTGGACTTCGTTCACCAGTTCAAAGCTCAGTTATCGTCAATATTGGCTACACTTTAAATTTTTGGAGTACCCTTTTATGGTTTGTTTCTTGCTGTATCCAGGCAAGCATTTGAACTTGCAAAAACAGCTCCAGGCCCTATTTTTGGCAGCAAAGGCGAATTTGATATGGAAAAGATTAAGCAGTCGAAACACTTTCATTTTCATCTCAGTCAGTCTAACGGAAAGGGTGTTATGGTAATGCTCTTGTGAACAACTTCATATCTTGTATGATCTTGCTATTAGTGATGAGTTTGGAAATGCAGCCATGTTACCTTTCCTTGCTTCCTCTTTCCACTACGCTTTCTATAAGCAATAGTACGACCTTTTTAAATGAGGATTACTTACTAATTACTGTTTATACATGGAACATAAGTAACGAACCTATGTGTTCTTGTTTCAGGAAGAGCGACTGGATACGCGTAAGTTTATTCCCAAAGCATCAAAGCCACTCATGCAAGCCAGACTGACATCATTGTATGGAAACAGCATGGCTAAACCAGATAATCCGCGCAGAACTTCCCTGAACAATCAAGACAGTGCCTCTGATGAATGTCTCATTGTCGAGAGAAGCCATGAAGTTGGTTTTGGAACAAAGCGAGCTCATGCAGAAATCAGCAGCCTCGCAAATCATGTAGAAATGAAGGAAGATGGAGCTGCTAATGGATTTGTATCCGCCAAAACAAAACTGGTAGAAGGATCTTTGACTATTCTTCTCTTAGAGTCTTCCATTTTAAACTTTAGCTCTATGATCAGATGCTTTAAAGTTCCTAAGTTCCTAAATCTGTTTTCTGTGAATCAGCATCTCAACTTTGCCTAGCCTAATCTTTCAAATTGTGCTTTGTTATCTTTTTGCATATGTTGACTAATTTCTCTTGCTTTAGGAAATGGACGTGAGACAGAAACGAGGATCAACCGGGTCACCAAATTCATCTCTTTTTCCCCAGAGTGACAAAAATGCTTTAGGTGCAAGGTCGGGTGGCTATTTAAGACGTGGATACCGTGGTAATTTTGTTCCTCCCGTTAAATCGAATGGGAATAATGTTGGAAACATGACGTCTCGTATTGGTGGAAAGACTGACGATACACTGGATGAGTCAACCAGAACATGGTAAGTTTTGTAACTTCTTATTTGATGAAATGGAAAGCACATGCTCCCTTCTAATATCCTCAGCTTCGACAATTAATAAGCTTATTCTCTCTGTTTTTCTTGACACTAGCTCTTGTTTTCACCTAAATAGGCCTATGCCCGTCTCTACCCTTCTCTAGCTAAGTTTCTATATTAAACATTTTTTGTGTACTTATTTCACATTGAAAGTGATTAAACAATAGTACATGCATGGCAATAGGACTAGAAGATAAATTACATATGTTTAAACTATTCCTGGTCTTTTGTTCATGGTGCAAATTTGAGGGGTAATGTTTAGTTGCATATACACACTTATCAATTCACGTTTTGTGTCTACGCAATTCCTGTCACCACCCTTGTAATATGCCTGTAAGACTGAAAAGACCATGCATGTTCATTTATTTTCTATCCTGTTCTAGTTTGGAGATGCTCTGTGGTCCTGATGGTGAGCTTCCTGAGAAGTTAAGAAACTTGGAACCTCGTCTTATAGAGCATGTCAGCAACGAGATTATGGACCGAGACCCCAATGTCCGCTGGGATGATATTGGTACAGTTAGATGATAAAAACATGTTTTGCAGCAGTGCGTATTATTATTCCACTTGCATCTGGAGTTTCTCATCATGAGTTATTGCTGTGCAGCTGGTCTGGAGCATGCTAAAAAATGTGTAACTGAGATAGTCATTTGGCCATTGTTACGTCCTGACATTTTCAAAGGTTGTCGTTCTCCTGGAAAAGGACTTCTTCTATTTGGCCCACCCGTATGTATCCTTTTCCATTTCCGATATTGAAGGAAATATGTCACTGTCTATGTTTCTTACTTTTGTATCTACTGCATTCCAGGGAACTGGTAAAACGATGATTGGAAAAGCTATAGCTGGAGAAGCAAAAGCAACTTTTTTCTATATTTCAGCCAGTTCATTGACAAGCAAGTGGGTTAGTTCCACATCTTTGCTTCCGCTCACACGGATATTCATCACATTTAGGTCACAGTGATTTTGTTCTACTGCAGATTTAACATTCAAACGAGTGTCAGTGCAGATTGGCGAAGGTGAAAAGCTAGTGAGGGCCCTTTTTGGAGTCGCGAGTTGCCGTCAGCCTGCAGTGATATTTGTAGATGAAATAGATTCTCTACTATCTCAGGTTTGTTGTAATCTCTCAAAACTTACAAGTGCTGATAAGCGCCCAAATTTATCAACGTAGAAAATGGCCTGGAAAAAAACACATAGGGTGGTTCACTAAAGACAACTTCTGGCAGGCTTTTATTGTATTTTCCTAATGTAATATGCTGCTAAAAGTTTTAAAAAACATTAGTTTTTCATTCAAAAAGAAAATATGCTGCTAAAAGAAACAACTTTCACCCTTTGCGACAGCGCAAGTCAGATGGTGAACATGAATCGAGTAGAAGACTCAAGACACAATTTCTTATTGAAATGGAAGGTTTCGACAGCGGCAGCGAACAAATTCTACTAATAGGTAAAAAAAATGGGAACAGTCAGGTTTGAGGTTTTGTGGGTTTTGTGAGAGTAACTTAATCTTATTAATTGTTTTGTTTGGTCAGGAGCAACAAATAGACCTCAAGAGCTCGATGAAGCAGCAAGATGACGACTTACCAAGAGACTATACATTCCTCTTCCTTCATCTGGTTAAGAATGGATAAAAACACAATTTTTATCTTATTTTCTGGTTTTGTTCTAAAGTACCGTATTGACATGGTTCTGTTTTTGTATTGAAGAAGCAAGAGCATGGATCATAAGGAATCTCTTACAGAAAGATGGGTTGTTTAGACTGTCGGAAGATGATATGAACATCATTTGCAACCTAACTGAAGGTAAAATTTATCATATGAACTCAAACAAAATAGAAATGTTGGCAACTTTGTGGAGTTTTGATCTTAGAAGTCCCAAGGGCACAATCCAAAGATGCAAATACACATTTTTCTAGCATAACATTCTTTAATATTCGCTGCAGGGTACTCGGGATCGGACATGAAGAACCTGGTGAAAGATGCAACTATGGGTCCATTAAGGGAAGCTCTCAAACGAGGCATAGAAATAACAAACCTGACGAAAGATGACATGCGTCTTGTGACTCTTCAGGTAATCACAAAATGAAGATTTGAGTTATTATCAATTTTTGGGGATGATTTTAAAATCGATGTTATGTTAATTCTGTGAATTACACATGTAAGCTAAAAGAAATCATTTGGTCGTGATGCAGGACTTTAAAGACGCATTGCAAGAAGTAAGGCCTTCGGTTTCTCAGAACGAACTTGGAATCTACGAAAATTGGAACAATCAGTTTGGTAGTCTAAGCCTTTGACTGAGAATGGTGAGTTATACAATCTTATCATATATTTATTTTTGAGCTAAGGCCCTTTTGTTTTCTGGAATATACATTTGCGTTATCTATCACAGTTATACCACTATACAAATACAAGAGTTTTACAGTACCTTCCTAGACCTAAAAGAATCCAGTCTTCTTTTAATCTTCTTTGCTCCTTCTGTATTGTCCCTGTCTAAGAATTAAAGAGAGACCTTGAACAAACCACAAAAGAAGAAAGTCAAATTCATATAGAAATGTGTGCTTATATGAAACTTACCTATACATGTTTGCTTCGTCTTTTTTTTCTTTCTTTTCCGTATATTCTACAACACCTCTAAACATTCTGCACTGTGCTTCTTCGGTTTGCCCGTTTCAGGAGACTTCTGTATTCAAGACTCCTGGACCATTCATCAATCTCACGTGCACGGAGAACCGGCAATGGATGCGACAGTTGACTAGTCTGAGCGTTTCTGTAAAAAAGGCAAAATATGTAA
This sequence comes from Alliaria petiolata, assembly GCA_020283515.1. NCBI lineage: Eukaryota > Viridiplantae > Streptophyta > Magnoliopsida > Brassicales > Brassicaceae > Alliaria > Alliaria petiolata. The sequence goes on along the minus strand of JAHZTW010000005.1, from coordinate 13,779,188 downwards.
ACAAACAAGTAGTGGATCAGAAGGAAGAATGATCAAAAAAAATTTACCGCCACTTTTGTACAGTTTTGACTTTTGACTCTCTCACCTTATGTACCAGCCCAAGGGGCTTGAAGAAGCTTTGTCATATGAACGGGCTTGTTCTAGAAACGCATCAACATTTAGCTGATCGGCCATTGATGGACATCCTCCAGCTAACTTCATCAGAACGGATACAACAACCTCTTGGAAGCCACATGGAGAGAGATTATAAGAAGAAGAGAGAACATCACTAGGTATTTTTCGTCTAACTTGAAGCATTCAGGTTTAAAATTATCTTCGATGATTTTAGAATTGGTACCTTTGGATCTTGGGCCACGAGAAGTGCTGCACGGTCACAAGTCAGCTCTGCTGAACGGAGCCAACGAAGTAGCTGCTCTTCCAAGGTTCGAGCTATCATTTGCCCAAAAGCTACAAAGAACAGAATTCAACTTAGCACTGCAAATTGGAAACTTCTGTTAGTTCCTTCTTCTCGGCTAACAGATTTCCGGACTGAAGTCACCTACCAGGAACTGTATAAGCCCCAAGTGTAAGAATATTTGCAAATGTGAGCCACACGCCATGATCACACTTCAGATGGCCTAGTTCGTGAGCCAAGACAGCCTAATTTTGAGGTAAAAACTGTCAGAATTTGGGGAAATTAGCTGATATGCGACACTAAATTCCTGATTGGCCAATATTAGTATCCATGGTTAGGTCCAAAATTGTGGTTCCCAATCAAAAAGCATGGAACTTGTGTAATGCAGAGTATGTACCTGTAGCTCCTCCCGAGTCAGAAGTTCGATCAGGCTGGTATGAACGACAATAAAAGGCTTTTTACCGCTTATTGCCAGTGTATACGCGTTCGGAACAGGGCTTTGTCGAACATAGAGATCAGGAGCCTCTATGTTCAAAATCTCAGCAGCCTCGACCAACAAACCGTGAAGATCAGAAAGCTGAGACAGCAAATACAACAAACATTATGTCTCATTGTTCGTAGACAAATATAAAGAGTCCCCACAAGACATTAATCCCTCAGCTAACCTGATTCTTGGAGACAAGAACGGAAGTCCCGATGTTCTCAAGAAGCATGATCTGTTCCGTCATTGACCCTGCCAACAGTGGATAGATCACATATCTCATTAAAGCCTTTGTGATAAGGAACAAGAAAGAGCTAAAAATTCAACCTAAAAGAGCTTTCCCGAATTCGTTCAACCCCGGAATGGCCCTTAGTAACAACGTGTTCTGCACCAAAAGACATTATATTCAGCTCAAGCGGCGAAACAAACTTTGGTATTCCATCAAGCAAAACATGCGAAAGAACAAATACGAAGAAGACAGTGACACTCATCAAACAGTCGATGGTCATTACGATTATACAGAATGCAACAAACAAGAGGCGCTTAGCAAAACCAGAAATTCCAGTCACAGCATCAAAGTTTGAATTCTGTGGAGAACTAATAGGGAAATCTCGAAGTCATAAGGTTTTCAATTACGATCATCGAGCTGATAAACGAAGAAGTTACTCATAGCGTATATACACAGGAGAATTTGGACAACCTGCTTATCCAAAGGATGCCGGAAATCATCGGCATCGAGATCTTTGAACAAGAGAGGAGGCACGGCTCTGCAAATCGGAACCCTAGCCCTCAATCTTCCCACCTTCTCCGGACGGAAACCGGTGGAGCTCAGTGAACGGCGACCAGAACTAAATCCCTTCGGTTGTCTGTATCCCAAACGACGAGACAATTCTCCGCTCTGATTGTAACAGAGGAACAAGACCGGAGCTGAGACTGAGATAGCCATGGAGAGTGAGAAAGAGCGAGAAGAAGGTGCGTAGATTAGCCGCGGTTGGCTTTCTATTCTACGCCGCTTTGCTTTCCGAAAAGGAAGAGATGATAAAATATATTTTAGTCTCTGCGGTTTTGTTTCGGAGACGAAAATCATTTGCCGTCCACAACCGTAGTTTAATGGTGAGCATTTGACGCGCCTTCGTTTTCCCGTTGACCGTTAGCGTTCCTCTCCCTCCTTCCTAAACGACGTCGTGTTCTGTGTGATCGCTTTCACCTCCTGGGCAGGCCTGGGCTTTTGTTTTATGGGCTTCGATTATAGAGTTGTTTTCCCTCTTTTTTTTCAAATAGTTTGGCCGGATTTTAGTCCGGTCCTTAGCGAAACGCTGTCGGTTTATTATTTTGCGTAAAACCTTTTCACCGTTAAACGGCACCAAGTTCTATGAAGAAACGTTATTTTCAGGCCGGGCGAAGTCGTTTATTTATGGGCATACTTTATTAAATTCTGGGCTTCAAATATATTCATAAAGGCCCATTCAATAAACAGCACGTAGTTTTTTTCTATCTCGCCGTCTCTCTACTTGTTCTTCTTCTTGCGATATAGACAGTTGGGTTTGCTGGAGGAGATTCTGGAAAAATCCTCCATCATCATCATTGATTCCAGTTCTTGCTCGATCAATTGATTATGTACGTATAAGAGAATCATATTCGCTTCTTTCGTATCTTTGCTATCTGAATATTCAATTTCCTGTTTTGATTTCGCGCTTTTTCTCGTTTTGGTAATGGTGGCTTGATTCTGATCAGGAAACACTCAGTGAATCGGCCTCCGACACCTGATAAAGATGTGGAGGATGATTTCGAGAAGGACGAGCTCACGCTTGGGGAAATTATCAACATCAAGGTTTCCGAATATTCTTTTTGTTTTGGGTCAACCACTGTTTTTAAAGTTTGATGAAAGTTTTGAGAATTCATCGTCTAGTTGGTGGAGAGTGGAGAGAAAGAGAATCTAATGGAGCTCGTGAGAGATAGATTGGTGGAGTGTGGTTGGAAAGATGAGATGAGAATTGCTTGCAGGTTCTTTCTTCATCTTATTTTGTACAATTGACCTTAAATTACGCATTCACTTGAAGATAACTTTGATTCAGATCAATCTTTAAAAGTTTGGTAGTTGTTGCTGGTGACTGATTAGGGTTTGGTTACAGTTTTTAAAGTTTAGCCAAACGTTAAGCATACTTCTCCAGGAAAAAATGCATCATGGATTCTAAGAAAAACCTGAAGTCTCACTATGGATATTTGCTTATGATTGGTTTTGTAGAGGTTTAAGAGTTTTGAAAATTTGTTGTTGTTGTTGGTGAAAAGTAAAGAAATCAACTTTTCGTTTGTTCTGCCAGCTGAATTGAATTAACAAGTGAAGTCTAGAAAATGGGTATGGTTTTTAGCTACATTTGAAGCTCTCTTTTCGACTGCTGGGAGCTTGTAAAGAAGAAAGGGAGAAAAGATGTTACAGTCGATGAACTAATACGAGTAATCACTCCAAAAGGCAGAGGTAACAAGATAACGAACCTTTTTAAGATGAAACCGGGACGCAGAAACTAGTTTGTGTATCCGATTATTCGTTATTATAAAGCTTGACTTTGTGTTTCAATGGATCTTCTTTGTGTATGTGGCAGCTTCAGTACCAGATTCCGTGAAGGAAGAGCTGTTGAACAGAATTCAGAGCTTCATTGTATCAGCTGCTCCTTGATGGTGTCTGACAATTTTTCTCTCTATGGTTATGGTGATGGTTTCTTCCCTAAGCCAACACGAACCAGAGAGGAACCATAGATTTTGTGTAATGTATCATCTTTGCTGTTGCAGAATCAGCTTTCCTGCTTCAACTCCTTTTTGTGTCAAATGTCTATCCTCAAGAAATGTTCTCTAATCAATGGCTTTTTCTTATCAAAACATTCTACAAAATACGTTAGAATTTCATGAAAGCACTAATTCTGCTAAACAAAACTAATTGTATTTTCAAATATCAATTACGATAATTGGGATAATTCAAAGACATTATTGTACTTTTTTTTATCTCTGAAATTACCACATTGTCTTTGAATAACATTTGAGAAAGTCTTTCTTAACCCTCCCCTCCCAAAAATTAAAGTAGTTTTGGAAATGTTTGTGTTACTTGATATATCGGGATTTACTAGAAAACACGAGTTCCGAATACTAAGCAGCAGAACCAAACAAGAAAACTATCAAAGTACCAAAGTTATATCATAATTTCATAACTCAAATGCTTAAAAGTTAAACTTGTCATTTAGGACATTTTTTCCACTTACACAAGCAAACACAAACAGTAGCTCATATCATCTTCTTTTTTTGGCTCTGTTTAAATCTCTCTCTCTCTACATATTCTTCTACATAAATCTTTGTTTCCAAAAGAGTATCGAATCTCTCACAAACACAGACACACTCACACATTAGACACAACACGAACGAGAGTGGTCACTTGTTCGGCAAATCCTCTTCACGTTTGCTTGCCGTAACACACACACACACATACTCGTCCCTTCTTAGTAAACTAAATCCCAAAAGCTTACGCTCTTGTGGTATTACATATATATATATATATATAAAGATAGATTTCAGACAAAACCTCCCCTTCCTTTGCAACGTGGCACTGCAAGGTCGATCGGCTTATGGAGAACCAGCTTGCTCGCAGAGATCTAGCAGATCCAATGTCTGCAACAAACATCATAGTTAACACAAAATCAGTTTACAGAACAGTCCACAACAATGTTCTCCATGTAAAGGTTCTCTGGTTAAGTCCAAACTCAAAATCTACGGTTAATCAAGTTCCAACTTAAGACTTGGCCGGTAGCTGTCAAATTCACTAAATGAAACACAAATTAGAACTTTGGTCTTAGACAAGTCTAAGATCGTCTTTGAAATTGGATATAATTTTTAGCCATCTTCTATTATCAGTACTTTAGAACTTTGGTCTTAGACAGGTCCAAGATCGTCTTTCAAATTGTATATGGGTTTTAGCCATCTTCTATTATATGATGTACTTAAATGAGACCATTCAAGCATTTTTTTTCACTTATGTTTTGATTTTCTGATATTCACCAAATGTATATGGGCACGCACCTCGGGAACAGAGAGCTCAAGGCGGAATTTTGGACCATCATAGTGGTGAAGAACAGGCCTGAACGAATCCTCTTCCAAGGCTTTGCAGATTTTCCTCACTCTGATTCTTACCTGTTAAGATTCAAGAGAAAGAATTCGAATTGGAACAAGATATCACGATGAAGACTGAAGGATGTCGAATTAGCACAAGATATGAGAAGATGAGACTGAAGGATGAAAATCATTGTGATTGTAAGTTTCACCTGAGCCGGAAATCTTGACTCTCCTTTGCACTTTTTGTCTTCCCAAGCAGTTGCATCAATATTAGTACCTCCAAAAGTTGTAGCCTAAACCAGGAATATTGTCATGGAATAAAAAGAAAATCAAATTATCAGTGAAGGGTAATGCCAAAACCATTGCTATGTTATGAGATGACAGAAGAAGAAGCACGAGAACAAACCTCAAAGATACCATGCAGCTGGTGAGTGGTGTAATTGTAAAGAAACAGAGGCAACCCAGGTGTTATCGCCCGAACAGAGTCTCTGTATCTTGGAGGTAAACCTGACAAATAACACAATATTCATGTGAAATGCATAGGCGAAGCAGATTGAAGCCAATCAAAAAGTATTTAGTTGCAGTTTGAATTTCAATAAAACACTGAGAAAGCGTATAGGAATTAGGAAATTACCAAAGAGGTGACGTTTCAAGTCTTCCTGCATGGTATCGTTGTTGCAAACAAAGATGTAGCCTCCGAGTACTTCGTTCCTTGGCAATGTCTCCGAAGCAGGCAGGGTTTTAAACCTCTTGTCCACAGCCAAATTCATATTTGCATTATCATTGTTGCTGTGTTTGTTATTGACGAGCTCTTTGTTAGCAACAATGTTGCCACTATACTTGTTAGCTTTCGTGTTGCCTGCACTTTTGTAGTCGTTCTTCTGGAAAACAGTATTCATGTTGTAAAGATTGCTCTGCATCGAAGCTTTGCCCATGCCTTCCGCATATTTGCCATCCAAGTTCAACATGTTGAAGTTAAGGTTGTTCTCCTGGAAACTAAACTTGTCGCTTGGCCTGAACTCAGTGTAAACTTTGGAGAGATCAAGGTTGTTCATCCGTTCCCCTTTCGTTCTGGTTTGCTCAGCCAGCTTCGTTGCAACTGTGGACCATTTGTGATCCTCTGATGCTCTTGACTGACCTCGGAGCTCATCTCCCAATTGCCAGAAGCTGTCCATAGCTCAAAATCTAGCAGAAGCAAACAAACACAGAGCTCTTGTTACACATGTTGCTGACAATTTACAAAGAATGAACAACAAACTGCGAAATTCGTGCAAGTAGAGTACAAGAACTGGTCTACAAATCAACAAGATACCATAATTTCTTAAACATTCCATATCACCCGTTCTCGAAATAGTTTCGAAAACATACAATATCACATCGACCATGTTCGAAAAAACGGAAAGTAACAAACACTGAAGTTTTCTCTCTTCATTTCGATCATTTTCACAGGTAAAAACAACCAAATCGAAGCTCCTCCAGCAACAAAAACGGAAATCTAAACACGCGTTTCAGCTAACCTCAACCACCGAAACCCTAATTATCCAATCAACACGCAAACCTCCGTCAAATTTGAAAAGAACTCCCAAATTCATCATCCGAAATTTCAAAACACGACAAAACTAAACCCCTGGACTGAGAAAACCATAGCTCTAAGAAAAAAATCCCAGAGATTTTGGAGGAGAATCTTAACGGATAAACATCAAAAATCATATATAAAAAAAACACACACAACGCTAGATTTAGGGATTGTACAGAAAGGTAAACATAGAAATCGAGAGAGAGAGAGAGAGAGAGAACACACCTTTGGCTTCGCTTCCTCGAAATCCGCCGGACGTGAGGATGAGAAACCGAAGAAGGAAACACGTCAGAGAGAATTGAGAGAAGAAATGGTCCTGAATGGTGGATCTGTAGATTTATCAGACTTACTCACCCAAATAGCCCCTTCTCTTCTCCACTAATTACTTTTTTTGCCATTACCGTATCAACCACGCGTCATCGCTTAAGTAGCTCTCAAGTTTGAAAGTTTGGATCGAGTTTCTACTATAGCTGACTCATTCTAGACCGTCCGATTCAGTTGACAAATTTTAAAAAAACAAATATCTCGAATTTTTTTTCTTTTTGACATCAAATACAAATCTTGAAAATGACAAACATGAATTTATTTTATTCATATATTTTCTTTACACAATTAAATAGTTTCTATTGAGCTCTCTCTCTCTGTACACTAAGTCTTGCGTTTAAATATATTCTTTTTTTTACCAATAAATATTACTACCTTTTTACAATATAAAGCACGTTCCTATTAAAATGTGTTAACATTTCCATTTTTTGGAGGTGGAGAATAGGTTTATAAATGTGGAAAGGTAGAGGTTCTTTTTTCAAATTTTTCTAAATCTTTTGGGAACTCTTCATAAACCCCAAGTTTTTGTGGAGTTTCTGATTTTTTTTTAATAAAGTACTAGCATTTTTTATTAAATTATATATATCTTTTTTTTTTGCAACAAGGGTTAAATTTTATATATTTAATTTCTGTTTATGTATTTTCATTAAAATTTTATTATATGAACAATCTGATTCTTATAGGAGATGTTGTAGTACTTACATATTTTAGATTGGTTTAAAATGTTTGAACCGGTATGAGAATATGTTTGGTATGGAAGTATGAAGTTTGACCATGAATCATATATATAATTAAAGAGTTTTCTTTTCATCTAAAATGTCTTTTTCAACGATTTTTTTATAGTTTTATATATTTTGGATATGTAAATTTTTTGGATTTGTACATAATATTAATCTAAAAGTAAAAAAACAAATATTTATTTTATAAACCACAAAAACTGTAAAATTTTAAGAAATAAAAAATTTAAAATATTATTTTAATATAAAAAATAAAGAGATTACGTGAGATCAGTCGTGAATTAATTTTGTTCATCTTGCAGAAAATAAGCTACATGAAAAAAAAAACCAATTGAACATAATAGAGAAAGGTAGCTTTTGATAACATATAAGTGTAAAAAGAACTTTTTTAACAATTAACACACTCGATAAATCTATATATTTTAAGATAATAAAAAACTAAAATAACATTTTTTAAAAAAAACAGACAAAAACAAATATAAAACAATATAAAATAGAAAAAATGAACATACTAATAATATAAATATATAAAATTATAATATAAAAATATTGAATTAACAAATAACTCGTGGATCTCTAGTTCAAAATAGTAACATAATAATGTTGGGAAACAAATAAATTTAATATAATGCAAATGATGAGCCCACATGCTAAAATATTTACTAACCAAAGTTGATTATTTTTGCAATATGTCACGATAAACATTGCTTTTTCTCCAAAATCATGGGTCACGTGTGAGAATCATTATTATTATATTAAATCTCCTCTTAAATCTGTAACTTTTTCCAATTTCCACCAGCAAGCTTTAATTTAGTTTTTATAACTAGACAAATTCAGAAACGAAATCCATACAAATTATGAAACGTCTAGATTAACAACACATATAGACACAGTACTTTGTTAAAAAAAAAACATTTAACACACAACACAGTAGATATGGAACTCAATCTTCTTAACTTCGACTATAAACAGAGTTATCAATCATTAGACCATTATAGTTTTTTTTTTTTTTTTTTTGAACTTTAGACCATTATAGTTGGTTAACGATCATAGTTAAATCATTAGCGCACTATAGTTAGATAACAAAAGACCCACTAATCATTATCTAAAATTAATACTACTGGTCTAACTATCTAGTTTACAATCTTTGAGTTTTTTTGTTTAAATTACTATATAGTTTTCAAACTTTTAAAAATCTAATTGTACATGGGTTTATGTTTAAAATATCAGTTTCATTCGATATACAATATCTTTAAAAAGAAAACACGGAAACATCTTTTTCTTTTTTTTACGACAAACGGGAACATCTTAATCTCTTGTTTCATGTGATGTCTACCTTTTAATATATTATTTATTAATAATTTATGTTTTCCTCTCTGTGATTTTACATGTGGCTGGTGAGATTAGTCACGTTGCAAGCTCACAAAGTCGTTGGACTAACATTCATCACATATATTTTTGTTTTTATTCCACAAAATATATCATTATTTTTTAAGAATAAATCCTGATAATATTTTGAAGAAAATTGCAATTTGGCATGGTGTGGGACTAGAAGACGAAGTTGTATTTTTCTAAAAGAGGGTAAAATACTAATAATTTTCTTCTTCTTTTTGTTTGTCATCGCTGAAAAACCAGCGAACAGTCTCATAACACATAGTTGAAACGGCAAGCAGTTGAGACGCTGGGCTTTATTTACGGGCAAATACAAGGATTGTAACTATATCTCAAAGCCCATTTAGAATATAGACGTGGCCCAAAAAAACTAAAAACATCTGCGTTTCGTCGCGCCGCTGTCTGACATTTCTCTGTTTCCCCTCATCTTTTTGCCGTAAGGTCTAGTAGACTCTAGAGAGAGGGAGCGAGAAGAGCCAAGTTTTTGTACGGAAGAAGAAGTGTTGTAGGAAAGCTTCGAGAAGCCATGGATACGGAAACTGAGTTCGAGAGGCTGCTCTTGTTCGAACAAGTTCGGAAAGCCGCCGAAGAGACTTACACGAAAACCCCTTTAGATGCCGATGTTAGTTTTCTCTTTCACTTCACGATCTCAGATTTGTTTTACTGCGTTTAGCTTTCTCTTGTCTGATCGTCTGGTTCGATATTCGGATAAATTAACTAGACATACACTCGATCGACTCCTCCTGGGTTTGGATTTGTCTGATTTTGTTTTTTCTTAAGAACTTGACGAGATGGGGAGGTGCTTTACTGGAGGTAGCTCAGTTTCATAACATCCCAGATGCAAAGCAACTTATGCAAGGTGCTTTAATTTCTTCTTCTTTTTTTTGGGGGAGATTAAATGCTAGATCTGTGTGTTAATATGATTGAGTTTGGTTCAGATTTGTTGATGACGTTTTGGATTCGTTTACTTGAATCTTCTTCCTCTTTAGGTCTCCTTGCTAGTTTATGATGCTTAGTGATCTAATTATGATTAAAATTTTGCTTTGAAACTTGAAAAGTCTGCTCTCATCTAGAGATTGATTACAATTTTGTGCGTGTGTGTGTGTGTGTGTGTGTAGATGCCATCACTAAGCTCGAAGAGGCGTTGTTGATTGACCCGAAGAAACATGATGCGCTTTGGTGCATGGGGAATGCATACACTTCACTTGCGTTTTTGACTCCTGAAGAGACTGAAGCTAAACATAGCTTCGACATAGCCACTCATTTTTTTCAACAAGCTGTGGATGAGGTTACTTGCTTTTTCGATTCAGAATCAATGTTGATTCTTTTTAGTGTTTGTGGTTTTGAATATTTGATATGAAAAAAAAGAGAGTATTTTTGATCTTTGCAGGAACCGGAAAATACACACTACCTGAAATCACTTGAAATGACGTCCAAGGTACTTCTCTGTAGAATATAGATCAAATCATTTTTGTAACCATTACAATTAGAAACCATCAGCCAACTAAGTTCATTCTATTTGGCTCTGTGCAAGGAGTTGTAATCATTTCTTAGGAAGGGAATATTTAAACCCAATCTCAAAGTTTCGTTCTTCAATCGGATTTTTCTCTTTTTCTGCCAAGTATAGGCGATTTGTCTATTCATGGGAAAGGGAATGTTGTGCTGAATTGTACATTTTGCCTCTAAACATAATCTCTATTGCATATTGCCTCTAAACACAATCTCAAAAGTCTTGTTCTTTAATCGAATATCTTCTCTTTTGTGCTAAGCACAGGCTCCGCTACTGCACGCAGAGGTTCACAAACAGGGTTTAGGCTCACAGCCATTGGGTGGCGATGGACCATCAGCAGCGTCAAGCTCAAAGGTTCTGTCTCTTTTTATGTTCATTCTCATCGTCATATTTTCATCTCAGTATTTGATGAATGCACTCAATGGTTTGAATCTCAGGATCATGATTTTCATGTTTTTTTTTTCTTTTTCCAAACAAACAGGCAGCGAAGGGTAAGAAAAGTAGTGATTTGAAGTATGATGTGATGGGATGGGTGATCCTCGCCATTGGCATTGTTGCTTGGGTTGGTTTCGCGAAAGCTAATACGCCTGTATCTGCTCCTCGATAACTAGTGTTTATTCACTCAAATAGTAGGAGATTTTGTTGGAGTTTTCAGTTCTATGGTTTTAACTTTTAACAGTTGTTTTTGATATTTTCACAAGTTTCTTGAATTTTTCTATTTCCTATACACAAATCTCGAAAATAGTTATGGGGTCGTCTTCCCTTCCGGCCTTCGCTGGTGTGCCACCTAAACGGTAAGTAGGCGGCGGATAACTCATATGTGGAGAAATGGTTATAACTTAAATTTGGAGAAAATTTGTGAAAAATTACAAAAACAATCTTGTCTTTTTTTATTGTTTTACACTTCATATATGATAATCAAATTCTACCTTTCTGGGAAAATAATCAATGAATTTCAGTATATTCATTCATCCGATTCGATTGTACCAAATGTGGGCTTTGGTTCGAGTTCGGTTTGGTTTATTTGTATTAAGATTTCTGTCTTCTGAGTTTTCGGTTAAACGAATCTTGGGTTCGATTTAGTGCATGTCCCTATGATCCCCATGACGTTATAAGATGCTCCGGAAAAGAAGTCCATTGGGCTCAATAATGGGCTTAAGGATCACATAATTAGGTCAAGTCGAATTTGTAATCCCGTTTATTAAACTGGGCTTAAAAACGTAAATCACACGAAGGCGCGTGTGCCTCACAACAGAACACGCGAACCACAGACGTTCGCGTCACTTGACCACATAACCCACCAAAAGTTTCCACGAAATGTCGTTTTTGCCCTTAAGACTTTGGCTGGCGAATTTATCGAATGTTGGCGCCAACTTTATAATTTCCCTCGCTTAATTATATATTTCTCACGCCAATTTTCAGTGCATATTTACGATAATACCATTCATCTTCCCCAACAAGCCTCTCGAAAGAGTTTGTTTTTCAAACGTTTTGACGATTCCCTCCTTATTTTTCCCTCTCCTCTTCAAACATTTAAAATCCCCAAAACCCTTTGGTTTCGTGTATAAATACTCATCCCTAGATCCCATAATTCATCAGCCAACCATCAATCACATCTTCAATTCCCTTTCAATCTCCCATTTTTCTCCATTAAAATCAGCAAAAGATGCCTTCCATGGCAGAAGAGCCACTTCTGACTCCTACCCCTGACAGGTTCTGTATGTTCCCGATCCACTACCCACAGATCTGGGAGATGTACAAGAAGGCCGAAGCATCGTTCTGGACGGCGGAGGAAGTCGATCTATCGCAAGACGGTCGCGATTGGGAGAATCTCAACGACGGCGAGCGACACTTCATCAAACACGTCCTCGCCTTCTTCGCCGCCTCAGACGGAATCGTCCTAGAGAATCTGGCTTCCCGATTCATGTCTGATGTTCAAGTCTCGGAGGCGCGTGCTTTCTACGGCTTCCAGATCGCGATTGAGAATATCCATTCTGAGATGTATAGTCTCCTCCTCGACACTTACATCAAGGACAACAAGGAGAGGGACCATCTATTTCGCGCGATCGAAACCATCCCTTGCGTCGCTAAGAAAGCGCAGTGGGCGATGACGTGGATCGACGGATCTCAGACATTCGCGGAGCGTATCGTCGCTTTCGCCTGCGTCGAAGGTATCTTCTTCTCCGGTAGCTTCTGCTCGATTTTCTGGCTTAAGAAACGGGGACTCATGCCGGGATTAACCTTCTCCAACGAGTTGATCTCTCGTGACGAAGGCTTACACTGCGATTTCGCGTGCCTCATCTACACTCTACTGAGGACGAAGCTCTCGGAGGAGCGCGTGAAGTCGATCGTCTGCGACGCCGTCGAGATCGAGAGGGAGTTTGTGTGCGACGCGCTTCCCTGCGCGTTGGTGGGGATGAATCGTGACCTGATGAGTCAGTACATCGAGTTTGTTGCGGATAGGCTTTTGGGAGCGCTTGGGTACGGTAAGGTGTACGGTGTGGCTAATCCGTTTGATTGGATGGAGTTAATCTCGCTTCAGGGTAAAACAAACTTTTTCGAGAAGAGAGTTGGCGATTACCAGAAGGCTTCCGTTATGTCCAGCGTTAACGGGAACGGCGCGTTTGATAATCATGTCTTCTCGCTCGACGAGGATTTTTAGATTTTTTTAATTTAATTATTACGTTTTTAGCCTTGTATTATTGCGTGTATTACCTTCTCTTTTAATTAATGGAATATTATTAGCTTTATTTATCTACTTGTCCCCAGCTCAATCCCCGTGATATCGTCGGTTTGATTCATTCCATACAATTCCTTTATAAATTTAAGATTAATTAAATCGATAATCAGGAAATTTTAAAATGCTTAAATCATTAACGCAGGTAAAAATGAAATCGTATAAATAATGTAATGTTACTGATAATGGGTGTTTTCGTCATTTGATATTAATTGTGGCATTCCAAATTTGCTTAGAGCCGTCTGACATTTGCTGCTCCGAAGATAGATTTCTTCTTGCAATGGCTTCGCTGCAAAGCTCTGGGATGTTGACGAAAGAACAGATGGTTTATCTGTTTGATCGATTCGATTACCTGACCTCGCAATCTGGTAATTGTTTTTGCCTTTTTAAGGTGACTGAATCCATTTATTGCTGTGAATTCATTGAAAGTTTTCTTTTTTAGATGTGAAGAAACGAATCTCCGATGCGGTGGAGGATAAACAGGTGAATGCTTTTTATTGTTCGATTTATGCATTAATTAAAAGTTTTGTTGGTAGAGTTATGTCGCTTTCAAATTGGATGAGATTATGTAATAGGGTGTTTTTGTTTTTCTTCTTCTGATTGAATGGCACTTGTTATCATTTGTTTAAAGTTTTGATTCTCTGAGAATTTGCGGTTCTACAATCTCAAGGTATGGATTCTTAAAAAAGTATGAACACTGGTTTCATCTGCAAACAATCTTCAAAACATGTTTTTGATGTACCTTGCTTGTGTTTGTAAGACCAAATTGCATCGATAAAATGTACCCGAAACTGTGCTTATACATCTGTGCTACATTGTGTGGATGCTTGATCCAATGCAGGAAGCTGTAGCGGTTACAACTGCAATCCAAGAGGAGATATTCTTGGAGATGGGAATCGGTAAAGCTCTTATTTAACTTGATTGGTAACCCTACTGTATGTTTCTCAAGGAAGGTTTATTGGTTAAGCAGACCCAGGATTTGGTATTGGATGCTTGGGAAAGCTGAACTCTGCATATGAAAACGATAAAAAGTTGATGATTGGTTTCTACAAGTTTCTCGCTAAGTGAGCTTGCTCTTCTCTCTTCTAGTCTAGACTTAGTTTATAAAGAGACTCTACTCTTTTTAGTCTTAAGCGATTAGAAGAAGGCTAATACACAGTTAATAGGGAGGAGAAAGCATGTGAAGAAGCTGAGCTTGGAACAGATGGATTTGAACAGAAAATGAAAGCACAACAACAATTACAAGAACAGGTATAATGTGTCACCTTGGCTATTACAATAACAGCAAAAAAAAAAAAATCCATTGAAGCTCAGTGTAACTATTCAAATGTGCTTAGTACAGCAACTGGAGATGCTAAAGTATATGCGTAAATTCTCTCTGGATGATCAATCTGCTATCTTTCAAAAGGTAAACAGAAAAAACCTTCTTTACACTTTCTTGTCGATAGCATGAATATAAATTTACGTGAGCACGAACAGAAAGTGATGGATTTTGGATTCAGATTCAACTTGTCCTCTCAAAGATCCGAAGTTGATCTAGCAGTCGTTGAATATTTTCTGTTTTCGTTTCCTAACAGCTTCAGAAGCAACTAGAAAGTGCGGATTTCGAGCCTGAGGCATCGCTTTTGTCAGGAGAGGAAATGGAGGAAGCCGGAAGAAGAAGAGTGTCACCAGTTTTTGGAACCAGATAGGTTCTCGTTTCTCTCAGACTACTTCAATTTGTAAACTGAGTCTCTTTCTCTTTCCACCTCCATATACTTATTATTACTTTGAACACACGTTGCACCACCAAGAACAAAGTATGCAAGACACATGCGCTAATGTTGTTAGGTCCTATATGGTTGATAAGCTAAGTCTAGAGAAGACACCATTCACAATGAACAATCTATCCACTACTCTAACCATTACGCTTTCACAAAGTCCTTCCAGTTACACACATGTGCAAGTCACTTGCATGTTGGAATAATGTTTTTTAATGTTTCGTTAAAACTTGAATCTATTCTATAGGTAACAACAAGTTGATATGGCCGAGTTGGTCTAAGGCGCCAGATTAAGGTTCTGGTCCGAAAGGGCGTGGGTTCAAATCCCACTGTCAACAATTTACTCTTTTTTTTGGTTTCCAGTGTTTTTCTATTAAAAACGCTGATGTGTCCATAGTGTGGGACCCCGCTCATTCTAGTGATGTGGCAGACTGAGTATCAATCAGTTCTCAAGCTGAAGCATTGTGGTTGGCCAATGATGCTGGCCCTTGACGGCTCACAACGAGGCAATACATACTTGTCCCACTATCTCATTCACATAGTTTCTACTTTAACAATAAGAACTCAGTTAAGTAAAATCTGTTTTAACTAAACCTTCAAACTTGGATGATGCTAAAATAATTCCCAAATAGGGGGAAATATTGTTTTTAATTTCCAATAAAGGCTTAAATAGTAATTGATAGTAAAGTAAACCATAAAATAAAAAAAATGGACCGACGACCACTTTGTATATTTGTTATCTTTTGATCCAAAGCAAAATCTCACGTGACATCACATTCCAATAAACAAAATGTGAATCCCTCGATGCCTCCTCACACAACAACTTGATCATGATCGCAATCTCTTCTCTTTTCTTTCTCTCCAAAAAATTTTATATCCTTCCAAGTCACAAAAATTTGTCCTTTCCTCCCAAAGCACTCTTTCTTCCGACATTAACCAATCGATCACTCTATTCTCTCCGGAAAAGAACCCTAATCTTCTATTCTCAGCTCCAATTATCAAACCCATTACTATTTATATAAATACACACACACACTTATGCATTTGGCATCGATCAACTATCTCTCTCTCTCTCTAAGATATATAGATACAATATATAGCAAGAGAGGAGAATTAGATCGATAAAGATGTCTGATTGGGGTCCGGTTTTTGTCGCGGTGACGCTGTTCGTGTTGCTAACTCCGGGAGTTCTGATTCAGATTCCGGGGAAAAACCGAGTGGTTGAGTTTGGAACATTTCAAACAAGTGGTGTTTCCGTTATCGTTCATACTCTCATCTACTTCACTCTTGTTTGTATTCTCTTGCTCGCTCTCCAAATTCACATGTACATCGCCTAATCTAATATAAAATAATGAAGGGTATCTCTACCTTTTTTTTTTTTACTAGTTTTTTTTAGAATTTTTCTAGTCGATTTTTCTTTTACTTGAATTGTGTGTAAAATTCACTGTTTTGTTTTGTTTTGTATAAGACACAATTGTGGTTTTATAAACAAAGTTGTTTCATAAGTGCTACTATTTTATAGATGTGTATATAAAATATAAGTTAACTGGATTCGGTTTGATCTTAGTTAAAATCATCATATATGCATGTGGGCTCATTCTTAAATCCTACTTAACAAACTAGTGGGTGTGAATCATGTGGTATTATATCATACAGTAATTGTTTCAGCCGAAAATGAGAGATTACTTTGGATTCTGCCAATTAACTAGTAATCAAGCTAAAAAAAACATTTTAGTGGGTGGAAAATCTTTTCATCTTGATACAACACCACCACTAAGTTGCTAATTTTTTTTCACATCCTTCGTTACGAAGAGAGAAAACTATCGCTGTCCATTAGCAATTTAATCTTTATTAAATCGAGGTAAATACTAAAATCTTTAAGAGCATAATTCAACTTGGTTTGGATATTTTGAAAGCAACATTTTCGAATTGAAACGAACGCAAATGACACCCTACTTTTATTAATTACCTAACCAAATAACGAAGAAGATCACTGAATCAAGCATACATGGAGTAACCACAATTAGTAGAAAAGAGCTTTAAGAAAAAGGAAGTTGAGAAATATTCAAAAAAAAAAAGAAAAAGAAAAAGGAAGTGGAGATTAGGTTGAGGAATAAATATGTCATGAAAAAACTATCAGAAAAATATATATTATTAAGTATCCAATTTGTTCTCTTGACCAAGAAAATTTAGCTGGATTTGAATTAGTTATAATTATTTACAGTAAGAAATTCACATGAAAACTGCATTCATCTTTATAATTCGGGGAATACATCGTAAGAATAAGTATGGCAAAAACTTTTATTGTTTCGACTTTCGATGGTACAGATTAAAAATATAAATAACTTAACTAAGAAGTACTAACTTACAGATTAGAAAAGAGTAATTTTGAGCGTGTGTGTGAGTGAGGTTGGTCGGTGCACTACCAGCTCAGGGAGCAATTATGTTCGGTTAAAAAGTATGGAGTATTAAAAAACAATTAAATTAGCATTAACTATAGTCTATAGATATTAATATTTTTCGTGCTCTCCCAAGTTTTTTAGATTACTGATAATCACGAGATAATTTAAATTAAAAAAAAAAAAACATCTCATTACCATAACTTTCCTCTTTTCTAGTTTCTTCTATATCTCCTCGCTGTCTTTTTCTCTAGCCACCGCTTTCTAAAGGACACCGTTTAACGGCAACGATGGCGGATTGGGCTCCGGTTCTCGTCGGCGTTATCCTTTTCGTGATTCTCTCGCCGGGACTTCTCTTCTCATTACCCGGAAACAACCGGGCGGTAGATTTCGGTACCCTCAAAACCAACGGAAAAGCCATCGCTGTTCACACTCTCGTCTTCTTCGCCATTTACTCCATTTTGATCATCGCCCTTAATCTCCACATCTACACCGGCTGATCTCTTTTTCTTTTGTTTGTTTGTTGTTTGTTTTTTCCCCCAAATGAAATAAAGGTACCCTTCTGAAACTGGGTCTAGAATCTCTGTAAATTAAGGTTTTTATAGACCTTAAATCTATAGTTTTTGTTTTGATCTTGTAACAAACAGATTTGGTCAAAAAGGGCCGTGTTGTATTGTATCGTTACTTCACTTTGCTTCTCTCTTTTTTTGTTTTTTTTTTTTTTTTAAATTCGTATCTTCGGGGAAGAAAGAAAACAAAAATCAAAATTGTTACCTAATAATCTCTTAAACTCTGCTTATTAGCTCAATTTTAGTTTGAAAATTGCTACTTTTTTGCCATCCTGCTTGAAACATTACTAGAAATAGCGAACAATGAAGATCAGAGAGATTTGTACACACATTAGAGTTTGCAATTAAAAATGCCTTCTTTATGTTACATTACATGATATAAAGAGCAGAGATCAGAAATGGATGTGAATTTGTATAGCAATCACCAAGATTGTGAGTATACAAAAGTATATAACCGCGTGAATCAAAATCGCGATACCGCTCGTGCTCATGTTCCCGAATTCAACTACTCTCGTCCTCGCGGGAAGCTGGAACAGAAGTCCTGGTGACAGTAGGATGAACAGAGACACCGCTACAATCACCGGTCCCCAATCCGCGCTCATATATAAACCGGTTTTTGATCTCTTTGCTTCTTGGTTAAATGCTTCTGTGACTTGTGTGTGTAAAGAGTGTTTGTTCTTTTGCAGATGAAGATGGAGACAAGTGGAGAGTTATGTAGAAGGTGATTGACGAGTCTTTTTTTGGCTTTTCTTGGTGGCTAAGGAGAAGGAAGAAGAGGTCAAGATACTAAAGCTTAGTGATAGATTACGAGGAAAGGTATTGTCTTCTATATTGGCTTTGCTTTTTGCTGTGAACTTTGCTTCTTCTTTCTCTTTTTTTTAATTGTCCAATCAATTGTTTCTTTGCTCTTTGGTAGTGTTTGCTTTTTTTTTTTTTTTGTTAAAGAATTTGTTATAAAGTAGATTACTGCCTAAAGATGATATATCAAGATATGTGTCTACTTTGATAGATTTCTTTAGTAGTTTGGGTTTCATTTTTGTTTGTTTCTCTCTTGATTAGTAACACTGGAGGACCCGAATGAAGGTTTAACTTCGGTTTTCTGTTAACCGATTGAATTTGGTCTAAGAAGCATCAAGTTGAGAGTACCTCTGTTTCTTGTGATTTCTCCATGTTTTGGCCCCATGGAGTTTCACAGGTTCTAATCTTTTTCGCTTGTGAGGCTTGCGCTAATGGTGTTAAGTTCAAGCTCAAGAGTCAAAGAGGGTCAAATCTGGATTTATCGGTTAGACACTTTAGATTCACAGAGTGATTCGTTTGGAGCAGAGACGGTTATGAGCGGTTAACACCTGTGGCCAAATTGCGTATAGGTACTAAATTTGGGTTTTATGCTTTATCAAATTGAAGCTTCTTTTATTCATTGCCTTAAACTAGACTACATAACCTTAAGACTACACATTAATAGAGTGACTTTGTAGATATAAATACATATGTTTGATAGGAGAGAACTTTGCTTGGAACACCAATAGAGGTTTGTTGCAATGTGTGTTGATCTTCACAATTCCAGAACAAGATCTGCAAAAGCAAGAAAACGATATGAAAACTCTTGAGAGAAAAAATAAAAATAAAACCAAATAGTGTTCTTTGGGTTCAGTGTTCTGTATAGCATCTCGACTTACACTCTGCGTCAGTCTTGATCCAGTTTTCTCTGTTCCTCTTCGCTTCAGAGATGGAACTTGAAACGAGAAAGCCTCCATTAAGACGGTTGCAGCGGGTGATGCAGCTTCTTCTATCATCTACCTTGTTATCTTTTCTTGCAGGTGTATAGAGAACAGGATGGACTTTACTTCGGAAGATTTGAGCACTCTATAACCAAAACAAAAACCACATTAACTTCCAGAATTCTTTCGACCAACCTCTTTGAGTAAGATTTGAAAATGCTTAAAGCTAAAAAGACTGAACCTTTCTGAGATCTTTCTTCTTGGGCATAGAATCCTCATCATCATCATCATCATCATCATGTCTCGTCTTTGACGAAGATCCATGGAGATTTTCAAATATCCTTTTAATCATATCTCTTGTACCCAGTTTCTCCATGGAGTTACACACTCCTTCTACCGTCTTTCCTCTCTTGAAGAGGCTTGTAAGTAATCCCCTTTTCTTCTTTGCTTCATTGCTTCTCTTTGCAAGCTCAGTCAATGATCCAAAGAGATCGTAACCTTGTAGAGGACGTACATCTGATTTTCTATCTCCTTCTGCATTCGATCTCCCTACCCGCTTACTGCTAGTATCCTCATGATATTCTTCAAGAAACTTGTCTAGTTTCTGAGTAATGAGCTTCGCCACCTCTTTTTGTGCTCCCGTTACCTCTTCTTCTGCAACCGAAGCTGCGAATTTCGGTGTTTCAGGATCTCTACCAAGCGTCCCGGTCGCCAGAAATCCGCTGAACCCGTCTTCATCAAACCGGAGTTCCTCATCAAGTTCAGGTGGATTCGGGTCATGAGATAGTCCGGAGAAGGAGAAGGAGTTTGTACGGATGTCTTGGACTTCAGAGGAAACCTGTGCTCTAAGACAACAGAAATTACCTGGAAGATAGGTTGACTTCGATAAATTAACCAAAAACATATATATGTATAACATTGTATGAAGATGAAGATAGGTTCTTTGAAAGGGTTTTATGCTAGATAAAACTTATATATAGTTAAACCTTTGAACTCCTTTGATGGATCTACGCCATTTTGCTTTATAGTTCGCATCCAACTTAGCAGCTGCAAGAGATAGTTAAGTACAATATATAATTATCAAAAAAGAAAAAAGAACATATTGATTTGACTTGGAAATTAGAATATGTATAATATACTCAGTTACTCACCTTCATGTGGTCTTCGCTTCCTTAGTGTCAGCTTCTATTGTTTTTCTTTTAATTATCTTTACGGTTTGAAACTATATATATAGTTTGAGCTAGAAGGATCCGAGTCTTAATGATTGAGTTTAGTAGAACAGTGAATGAGTATTGTTGGTATTGTCCGTCTTCTGTCGTAATGTGTTGAGAATCTATATCAAAATTATAAGTTTATAACTCGAACCACGTATATGAGTATCGATCGATAAGGACCATAATCAACAATGATCGTGTGATTTGCATTCATCGGAATTTCTTTACGTGGAAAACGTCTGAAAATGTATTAAGCGCGTAAGATGGGACGTTACAGAATTAAGGAAAGGTTGTTTTCGAGCTTAAAGGTAATACGGAAGTCTTTTGCTTGAGGTAGAGACTAGAGACTAAAGAGAGTTTCCCACTACTTCGCCTCTCTTTTGTTCGGACATGTTTGTGGTGGGCTTCTCTCACCATCGACACGACATGACATGACGTGACACAACAACACAGTCGTAACTATTGAGTTATCATTCATGTCTGTGTGTCTACTGTTCATTCTTGCATGCTTTTTTTCCCAAAAGGAAAAGTCATATATATCTTCAAAAGGAAATGTTGTTTTCCATCTTAAAAATGAAAGGCGTACAAGCAGTGGAAGTCTCTAGTCCATGCACAGAGAGAATCCATCTTGCGACCACGTTTTTGTCCTGTATCTGCCACGTCACCGACATTAATATCACGAAAATGATAGATACGACTGGCCAAAAGGATATGTTGTATACTGTAGTTTTTAAATCATTTTAGGATTGAATTAGAGCTATATTTTTAGTCTTGTTCTTCCTAATTCCTCTCATTTGTGTTTTTATACCAATCTATATTCTATCCTCGGTAATGACTAATGAATAGGTATTTTTTACTCGTAAACATAACCATCAGGTCCATCACAACGTTCGTGAATCACATAAATTTGTGTTTGTTTTTTAATTTCACATCCGTCATAACATTTTTATATCTTATTATATACATAAAGGTATTTGTGTTTGTATAATTTTTTTAACTAAAATTTTATTTACTAATATATTTTAATCCTAATGCGTATGGTAAACTTCAAGTTTTATATAATAATAATAAAATGTTTGGTAAGTAAAAAATTTCGAAGATTTTTATGTACTTTCGTTTTTTTTATGTACTTTCGTTTTTTTATACATTGTGGTTTGATGGATTTGCTGAGAACAAATAGCAAGGCCTGATGTTAAACTTGAGCCCAACAAACAAAATACAAATTTAATACAAATTTAGTTGAATATGGCCTTGTTCGTTTTTCCTCTCTACAAATGCTAAAATGCTAAAATGTTGTTCGTTTAAACATTTTACAATTAGTATCCGGATACTACATCTAAATGCAAAATTTAAAAATTTTAATATAGATTTTTGAGATGCTAGAAAAAATATAGTTTAGATGCAAATTTTGCATCTTAAAAACAAAAAAAACTAAAATACCCTTATAATAAACTAAAGTTACGTTTATTATTCTTATTACATACTAATATTTTATATTTATTATCAAAACTGCAAAATCGTTTTTTCTGTCAAATTTAAAAATAGTACTTTTCCACAAAACCGCAAAATCACGTTTTCCGCTCAAAACCGTTTTTTCAGAAAAATTGGAAAATCGCGTTTTCCCGCAAAAACAGTAAATTTAACGTTTTTCCGTCAAAACATCAAAATTACGTTTTTCTACAAAAACTGCAAAACCACGTTTTTTCGCCAAAACAGAAAAATCAAGTTTTTCCGCAAAACAATAAAATTGCGTTTTCCGCCAAATAAGTCAACAGTTATAAAATAAGTCAACATGTGTAAAATAAGTCAACAGTTGTGTAAAATAAATCAACAAATGTAAAAAAGTCATTAGTAGTAAAATAAATTAACAGTTGTAAAATAAGTAAACATGTGTAAAATAAGTCAACGGTTGTGTAAAATAAGTCAACGGTTGTAAAAAATAAGTCAACAATTGTAAAATAAGTCAAAAGTTGTGTAAAATAAGTAAACATGTGTAAAATAAGTCAACAATTATATAATAAATGAATATTGTATAATAAGTTGACACTTATAAAATAAGTCAACAATTGTAAAATAAGTCAACACGTGTAAAATAAGTCGAGATTGTACAATAAGTCGATAGTTGTAAAATAAATCAACGTGAGTAAAATAAGTCAAGAGTTATGAAGAATAAGTCAACAGTTATGTAAAATAAGTCAACAGTTGTAAAATAAGTCAACAGTTGTAAAAAAAGTCAACATGAGTAAAATAAGTCAATAGTATTAAAATAAGTCAACAGTTGTAAAATAAGTCAACGGTTGTAAAATAACTAATAAGTCAACAGTTGTAAAATAAGTCAACAGTTGCAAAATAAGTCAACAGTTGCAAAATAAGTCAACAGTTGTAAAATAAGTCAACATTTGTAAAATAAGTCGAGAATTGTAAAATAAGTCGATAGTTGTAAAATAAATCAACATGTGTAGAATAAGTCAACGGTTATGTAAAATAAGTCAATAGTTGTAAAATAAGTTAACATGTGTAAAATAAGTAAACAATTGTAAAATAAGTAAACTTGTGTAAAATAAGTTAATAGTTGTAAAATAAGTCAACAGTGGTAAAATAAGTCAACATGTGTAAAATAAGTCGAGAATTGTAAAATAAGTCAACAGTTGTAAAATAAGTCAAAGGTTGTAAAATAAGTCAACATGTGTAAAATAAGTCAAAAATTGTAAAATAAGTCGATAGTTGTAAAATAAGTCAACATGTGTAAAATAAGTCAAGAGTTATGTAGAATAAGTCAATGATTATGTAAAATAAGTTAACAGTTGTAAAATATGTCAACAGTTGTAAAATAAATCAACAGTTGTAAAATAAGTCAAGAGTTATGTAGAATAAGTGAATGGTTATGTAAAATAAATTAACAGTTGTAAAATAAGTCAACAGTTATAAAATAAAGAAAAATGATTATCAGCTACACGAAGTATACGCCATCACATGACTACACATGCATGGAATATTAATGTATTCAAAATTACACTGTTCTGATATGACGACATGTATGAACTAAATGGTGTTATGTAGTTTTGAATACATTGTTCTGATAATGGAAACGATGGTTGTGGTGTTAGCGATATAACACCATTTAGTTCATACATGTCGTCATATAAACCATATAGTTCGTATAGTTTTGAATACATTAATATTCTCTGCATGTGTAGTCATGTGATGGCGTATACTTCGTGTAGCTGATAATTATTTTTTCTTATATTTATTATAAATGAGAATGATGAAAGTAATTAAAAAAATTAATATTAACTTAAAATTCACGGAATTAAAAAAACAATTTTTGATAATAATAAAAAAATCTAATTTGCATGTCAAATCAGATAATTTAGCCTTTTAAAAAAAATTTCAACAATCTAAAATATTAAAAATTTACAAAAAAATTCAAAAAATTCAAAAAACCAACGTTGAAAAAAGGAGAAAAATGACTAACTCAATCTTTAAATCATCATTTTTTCCAAAAAAAATGATTTGAGTTAGCAATTTAACAAAGAGATAATTCAAATTTGTAAATTAACCATAACTCATCATAACTCAAACTTAAAACTAAAAAACCTAAGGTTGACTACTAAATCAAACAAAATCAATAGTAACTCATGTTACCAATCAAAACTTAAAAAATTATAAACACGAGGAGGAATAAGAAAAGAACAAAATACATTTATGGTCCCTATTCAATCCATTCAACAGAAAATTTATCGTTTCGATGTACAATAACGTAACAGATATAAATTACACGTGGCACTCTCCTATTCGACTATCTAACTACTTAGCGTCTAATCTGGAGATTCAGCACAATGTTTCCGTAACTAACCTCAATTCGTCAAACTTACATTTTCTTCCGCCATTTCCGATTCCTCCGATTCCCTCTCTCTAGATCCTCGGAACCATTTTCTCGGAGAAATCCGCCGGGAAATTCCAAGTTTAACTGCGGAGAACGGAGTTTATTGTGAACTCTGCCGAGAAAACTCTCACATTGAGTAGCTAAACATGGGGACGGAGATCCCTAGATCGGCGGAGATATCGGAGGCATTGTTGCCGGAATCTGAGAAGACCGCGACGGCGTTAGATCACGATGAGCATGTTCCTGAGTGGAAGGAGCAGATAACGATCCGAGGATTGGCCGTGAGCGCCTTGCTGGGGACTTTGTTCTGCATCATTACTCACAAACTCAATCTGACAGTCGGAATCATACCTTCGCTGAACGTCGCCGCAGGTTTACTCGGATTCTTCTTCGTCAAATCGTGGACCGGTTTCTTGTCGAAGCTTGGATTTACCGTCAAGCCGTTCACCAAGCAAGAGAACACCGTTATCCAGACTTGCGTTGTCGCCTGCTACGGCCTCGCCTTTAGCGGTAAAAGTTTTAGTCCAGATCCGAGTTTTCAGTTTAGTGAAATTTTAGTAAGAATGTGTCGCTTATCGATCGGATTCTCAGTTTTCGAATTCACCGGAACAGTAGTTATTCTGGCGATTCTGCAGCTGCTTCTATAAGGTTGACATAATGATGATAATCGAAACTGTGATTTGTGCAAGAATCTAATTGATTAACTTGGAATCACACACACTGAATCTTGGGTCCACAGGTTGAATTTGCTGAAAGGATCTTATAGCTATTTCTGAGAAATGATTGATCGTGATTAGGATTGATATGAACTGGTCTTGCTTTTGCTTACGCTTGTGTCTTATCTGATATAGTTGTATCTTCATTTCAGGAGGATTTGGTTCATATTTGATTGCTATGGATGAGAAGACATACAAGCTCATTGGTGCCGATTATCCTGGAAACCATGCGGAAGATATTATAAATCCAGGGTTGTGGTGGATGATTGGGTTTCTATTTGTCGTCAGCTTCTTGGGGCTCTTTAGTCTCGTTCCACTACGCAAGGTAGTATCTCAATAGCATAGATAACAATGTATAGATTCCTTTCACTATTGCTCGATCCTTTTCCTTACTCATAAGTTTATCTTTCAGGTGATGGTTTTGGACTACAAACTTACCTATCCCAGTGGGACCGCCACAGCAATGCTGATTAACAGCTTCCACACCAACACTGGAGCTGAACTTGCAGGGTACATGTCAAAGAGTCATTCAATCTCTCTTTCCGCAAATCATATCTTGTACTTATTGAACTTGTACCTGCAATATTGTTCACTACAGGAACCAGGTCAAATGTCTTGGAAAATACCTGAGCCTTAGCTTAATTTGGAGTTGTTTCAAGTGGTTCTTCAGTGGTGTTGGAGATGCATGTGGATTTGATAACTTTCCAACCCTTGGTTTGACGCTGTTCAAGAACACGTAAGTTCATATTAACCAATTTGATACAGCTTTAAAGTCCAAGGTTAGTATATAAGTAATGATCTGTGAGAAGTGAGGATGGGTTAGCTGGAATGTGTTTGTCTAATACTTTTTGGACGTCAGTTGGTGCAGTTTTTAACGAGTCCTGATTTTCTGCCCCGCAGGTTCTACTTTGACTTCAGTCCCACTTATGTTGGATGTGGTCTTATATGCCCCCATATAGTGAACTGCTCGGTTCTTCTCGGTGCGATCATCTCTTGGGGGTTGCTGTGGCCATTTGTATCACAGCATGCCGGTGATTGGTATCCAGCTGACCTTGGGTCCAACGATTTCAAAGGTCTCTACGGATATAAGGTACAGTATAAGAAAGCTAAATTATAAACCTTTGAATAAAAGCACATATTCTTGCAAAAGCGTGGAAAAGAGACAAGTTTCAAGTACTAATGCTTTTATGTCATTCCTGACTTTTTAAGGTCTTTATCGCCATTGCCATTATCCTGGGTGACGGTCTCTACAATCTTGTCAAGATCATCGCTGTCACTGTGAAGGAACTATGCAGCAATAGCTCTAGACACCTCAATCTACCCATTGTTACCAACGTTGTAGGTGAGATTATATTAGATCCTGACTCATCTCTCACATGCTCTTATTATAACCAATATCTTGCTTTCTGTCATGGCCACTTTCCAAAAACTATTTACCTCTGAAACTGTATGTTTTTCCAATTCCTTAATTCAGATGACAGCGAAGCGTCTGAGATACTGCTGGTAAAGAAGAAAAGAGATGAAGTGTTTCTGAAGGACCGTATACCACTTGGATTTGCGGTTTCTGGGTATGTAGGTCTTGCAGCTATCTCAACCGCAACAATCCCGTTGATATTTCCACCCTTGAAATGGTACTTAGTCATGTGTTCTTACTTCATTGCACCCGCTCTCGCATTCTGCAACTCTTATGGAACCGGGCTCACGGACTGGAGTCTAGCATCAACCTATGGAAAGATTGGGCTTTTCATAATCGCTTCCGTAGTTGGAAGTGATGGTGGTGTCATTGCGGGTTTAGCTGCCTGTGGCGTTATGATGTCGATCGTCTCTACCGCAGCTGATCTCATGCAAGACTTCAAAACAGGTTACCTCACTTTATCATCTGCAAAATCCATGTTTGTAAGCCAGCTCGTGGGAACTGCAATGGGCTGTATAATCGCTCCGCTCACGTTTTGGCTGTTCTGGACTGCTTTCGACATTGGAGATCCCAACGGTCCGTACAAAGCACCTTACGCAGTGATTTTCCGTGAAATGGCGATTCTCGGCATTGAGGGCTTCGCGGAACTGCCTAAGCATTGTTTGGCTCTTTGTTACGGGTTTTTCATCGCGGCTTTGATTGTGAATCTCTTGAGGGATATTACACCGCCTAAGATCTCTCAGTTCATCCCGATCCCAATGGCGATGGCTGTCCCGTTCTACATAGGAGCTTACTTCGCCATCGACATGTTTGTTGGGACTGTGATATTGTTCGTTTGGGAACGGATCAACAGGAAAGACGCAGACGACTTTTCGGGTGCAGTAGCGTCTGGGCTGATATGTGGGGACGGGATCTGGACAATCCCGTCTGCGATCCTTTCGATCTTAAGGATCAATCCTCCCATTTGTATGTACTTTGGACCGTCTTTGGCAAAATAAAGATATGCCACAATATGGTCGTAACCGCGACCGACAGTCATACAAAACAATACCCGTCTCAGGGTCTCATTTCTTCATATGTTGTGTAGATATATGTTTGGAATCTCAATTCGCAGGAACAAAAATGTTGTTGCAAATCTCTTTATATGCTTTCATTTGAAATGTTGTTGTCTGTCCAAGGGATGTTGTCTCTTTGAATGCTTTCATTTTTAAATCGCTTTACACAACCTCAAAAAGAGTTTGAAACTATCTTTCCTTTGTTCAATCATCATAAAGAGTGTATTGATCCAGATATATTGAAGTGATAACTAAAAAACTCTTATCCAAAATTAATGCTAGTTTGGTTTAAATGATTTCATTCTATAGATATCTGGTACATGGAAAGGGAATAATTGAATATGGATCGAACCAAAAAAGTTATATTCTTTTTAAAAACATTCTTTTAAATTATACATTTGATTAAATATCAAACATGAATCAAAACCAAACCATCTAAATTCTTTATACATAAAGCTTTAGGCTATATGCTACATGTCATGATCTTTGTAATCATAGTTATAACAACATTTATGTACAATATTATTTTTCTCGCTTTGGATTTAAGAAACACTGTTCGAACAATTTAAAAACAAAAGATATAGATGTGTTGGGGGGTTTCATACTCATTTGTAATATGAATATTTGGTGATATCAAAATCTTTATGGATAGTTTGACAACACCATCATTCTAGTCTCTAGAGTAAATCAAAACAACAAAAAGTAACAAGAATCGAAATTGCCAAGTTTAAAGATACTAACTACAACGTACTTATCATGAACGTTTTGATATATGGTGCAACTCTCGCAAGATAAGCCCAATTATGTAATCATTAGATGTATTGTAGATTCATAGCTGATGTGAAATTCAGGTTTGTATATTACTATATTTAGTTGGATTAAAAAAAAAATTTGTTTTCTGAACAAGTTAATATATTGAAAAGTAGGCATAATGGATTTTTTTTTTGTTGCAACAAGGCATAATAGAATTAATCTTAAAATCTGTTAAGAAACTGTAAATTTGTAATGATGACACCCCAATCTCAATTTACCATAATTGGGGCACGATTGGTGGAGATAATCGTGGCACAAACTCTTGAATTTGAGTAATATAAGGCTAAATGAAAATAATGGTGAGAGGTATAGATAAAGGATAGGACTTATCTTGATTGAGACTGACCAATCAAATTCCACCAATTTCGATAAAGTAAAAGTACATTAGTTATGTGATTTACGCACTTGTGAACGATTGACATTAATAACCACTAGGTTTGATCCGCGCGTTGCGCAGAGTTATTTGTTAATTTATTTTCGTACTTTATAATTTTATATATTTATAATAATATTATGTTTATTTTTAATTTTTTATATTACTTTAAAGTTATTTTTAATTTTTAATTAATTTTTAATTATTTTTGTCCTAAAATCTTATTATATAAAGTAGGATGCGTCAAAGTTACTTTTTAACGTGATCGTGACACGTGTCAAGTTAATTAATTAGATTTTGACACGTGTTAAAAAAATTCAAGGTTATATTTCAATTTAAGAAAAGGAAAATAAAATAAAAGGATTTATTTCAATTTAAGAAAAGGAAAATAAAAACAAAAAATAATTTTGATTAATTATGATATATTTCAATTAAAAATC